>JBBMKD010000102.1:135566506-135667875 GCA_037834095.1 Argya squamiceps | reverse complement strand
CACAAAAACTAAATCTTAAAACACTTAGGAGAACAGAGATTTCCTCTGCTTTCACCTGGGCTCGATCTCTCCCTTCCCCTCTCTCCTGCCGCACCTCACCCTTCAGCCGGCCACCGACCGGCGGGGAGGAGACAAGCGCGCACGGCTCCCTTTTGTCCTTCGTCCTTCGCTGTGTCCCCAGCTATTCGTGTCCTCCGGCGCTGCCCTTAGTGCCCGTCCGACCCCTCTATGCCTCCGGTGCTGCCCTTCGTGCCCGTCCGACCGCGCTGTGCCTCTCCTGCTGCCCTTCGTGCCCGTCCGGCCCCGCTGAGCCTCAGCGCGGCCAGGGCCCAGCTCTGGTCGGGCTGTGCCGGGCCCAGGCCGCTTTCCTCCCGGCTCACTCCGTGTTGTCCAATACAGGCCCCCAGGCAGGCACAGGCTGTGTGGGTATTGTGGTGATTTCCCTTGGCATGGCTAATTTTTGTGGAAGGTGGTCGGTGGAAAGCCAGTTTATTCCTTTTGACTTACGTTCAAGCACCATTTAAGGTCCTCACCTCCTCAGCTACAGATGTATTATTTGATTTTTAAAATTTTTTGCTGGCTGTCAAATCTGTATAAATTTTACTGGCATAGAGCACAAAAGTGAAAAGTGAGAGATTTGAAGATGTGTGTCATGTCAATTTATCGTCATCGCTGGGTTCATTTGGAATTTAAAATCTGTGAGTTTTACAAATCAATACAGAAAATAAGATTTCCATTTGTCCTCAAGAACTGTTTTATGTACCTCTACTCAAAAGCTGGATGAACTTTATGTAAGTCAAGGATGAAAAATCTTCTGCAAAACTATGCTGAAAGATTTTCAGTTGATGGATGTTTTGCAATCTTCATATTTCAATTTCTGAAATTTAAGGGTTTTTTTGTGCATAAATTATGAGGAAAGGCTGAAATTTTTTCATTGTTTTAGATTTGTAGAAAAAGTCAACATATGAATGTTTCTCAGATATTATATATTTCTATATCTATCTTGCATTATATTTGGAGTTTTTAGAATGTATCAGGATATTATATAAAATAAATATAATATGCACGATACTACAGAGACTGTTCTCTATACTGTACAGGCCCATTCATTTATTGTCTGACTGTAAACACTACATTATTGAGACTAAGTTTAAGAGCTAGTTTTTATTTAGCACATCAAGATCTTGCTAACCTAATAAGAATGTCTTTGACCCAAGTCTCCTGGGATTTTGTGGTTGGTTACCAAAGCTTGAAGGTTTATTGAGGAGCAGAGGATCAGGCAGAGCACACACAGAACAGGCTGATGAGGGATTTTCTTGCAGTCATTTTGATGAAATCGGGTGACCAGAAACAGCTCTCAAGTGTCTGTACACAAGCAAATGTGGTATGAGAAGCCCAAGAATTGCAACTTCACATGTGATCAGAGATCAATGACCTTATTATCCTCACAGAGCCATAGCAAAACAGTTGGCACTGCTGGAGTTCTGTGGTAGACATACACAGACTCTCCCAGAAAAGTGGAGTAAGAATTTGTACAAAGGAGGAAGCAGAGGGAGCTGACATTGCCTATGGAACTTCCTAAAGATATTTTTGTGCCTATTACTGTGCTCATTTGTGATTTTCATAATCAGACTATAATACTACAAACTTTAAAACTGAGTTTAAATTTTAAGGTGTTTTTTCATTTCAGCCTGTATAGTTTCTATTCTGCTGATTGTAGAACAGTCAATAAAGAAACAGAATAAGAAACGAAATTGAAGCTGGGGGATTTTTTAAAGAAGGCAGTATATAATGTGCAGAAAATTTAACTGTTTAGTTTGCTCTAAATATCTAGATAGATAAGATGATGTGATACATTGTGTACCAGATTAAAGCTTGATTTACCATGCAATCTCATTGAATTCTCAATGAAGTCCACAAATTTGCATGTCCTGTAAATCACTGATGACATTGCCTGTCTTTGATCATCCATTTTATTGAAATTTATGGTTCAGTATTTATGTAACATTATTGTGAATATCACAGAAAGCTACAAGAATAAGCAGAAAATTAAATAAGACATAACTAAAGAAATATATTTTCAAAATTTATTAGGAAAAATGAACAGTGAACAGCAAACCAGGAAGAAAAAAAAAGATGAAATTTTATTAAATCAGATGTCATTGGAGATTATTTTAACATGTACAGATTATTTTTTTTTAAATAGGCATTTACTCATAAAATTTTAAAAGGAAAAAATGAACAGAGAGAAAAACTGCAGGTATCTATGAACATAAATAGAAAAAATCTATGCCCACAAAAAGAAAAACAAAAACTAAACCCCAAAACATTACTTTCATAATCATCACTCATCATAGTATCAGTAATACTCCCTTTGCACAAGAGCCCTTATGCATATTCAAACAGAGATCTTAATTTGAATTCATAATACCTTGAAAAGCTTTTTAATGCCAAGTCCCCTCTTGCATATCACTTTGAAAAATCTTCCCCTTTCAGCATATGGTTAGGATCAGAGAAATATGTTAGGAAAAGTGACATCTTGGCTGTAAGTGTATTTTTTATGTAGGCTATTATGTAGCCTTCACATCACATTTGCAAGATTGTTATTGGATAAGATTTCCCAGTACATGACCAAATCAATTTAATTTGAAAGTATGGAGTATGAATTTTAAAAGTACATCTTTAAAAATATCAATATTAGCTGTGTGTTTTTAATTGAACAATGTCAGATTCTATCAAGTGTTAACTGAAATGTTATCTTCTTACAATTTCTGTGAATGTTTTTCTTCATGTTTGATAACTGGAAATTAAAAGGATAAGGATGTACACAATTCTTTCAAGGCATTTAGGTGCCTAAACACTGTTTAGCTACTGCATTTTGATTGCAGTGATTGTAGTGTGTATTGGGTGTGGGAACATGCAGCATATACACATACAACCTGAACTACATCCTTAAACCCTCTTGATAACCAACAAACAGATAAATATGTTTTCATTAACTACTATCTTCCATCCTTTCACAGACAGATATTTCATGGACTTCATCCACCACTCCAGATGTTCAAAAATAGGCCATGATTTGGCATCCATTCATCAGGATGGGTGCCTAAGACAGGAGAAGCAGCACACTTGATGATCTGGTGCCAACACCAGCCAGACCCAAGTCACTGCCACACTGTCCTTGCTCCTTGCAAAATTCACTCTTCACTGCTTCATGTTATTCCTGCTATTTCACTCCCTGCAACAAAGAATTTGCACCACAGATTATTTTTCCCCAAGATTAAATGTCCTTGAGGCACACATTGGGTTTCCCCATCCTGGTGCTTTAGCCACCAAGTATACTGTGGTCCTTGGGCAAAAACAATCCCATGAATGGGCTTGTCTTTTCTCATGGGAAAAGGGGGTTAGGCACTTAAATGTCTTTGGGGACTCCTACTTCAGTAGTTTGTTAGAGGTTATTCAGAAAGTTACAGAAAGGCAGGGAGATTATTGTGGATCTGTATCAAAGTCACAGCAAAGCTTTTATCTTTCCTCTCTTTCTTGTTCACATCTCCTTACTGGGCTTGCTGCACATTGGTGAAGATCAGCCACTGTTACTCTCCCTAAATGTTCCCACACCAGTTATTCTTCAGTTATTCTTTTATTTGCAACACTTCATAGCTGACATCTAAGAAATTATGCTACTTCAATTGTGATAGAAATAGGGGTGCTAAAAGCAGGTTGCACAAGATATAATTACTACATTCTCTTTTATTTGTCAGGGTCTTGTGCACTATGAAGTTAGTGGTAGAACTCCTGTCAACAGTGTTTGTCAATTTACTTGAAGATCAAATCTTTTTTTTACACTGTCTTCACAACTTAAGGCACCAAACATTTGCACGGGCATAATGCTTTTCAGTCTTCTCACAGATGGGAGCTTTTACCTATGGGGATTTGATTACAAGACTTGAACCAAGCAAATGATATTGTAGGTGGAGGAAAATAAGATCACCAGTACAGTAATTCTGTTATTTATTGTTCTAATGCTTGCAATGCACTAAGATGATATCCAGTGTGCTTTTGGTTATATATGCAACACTCAAATGTAGATAATATTAATTGTATTTGTAGCAAATTTGCTACATGAATCAGAATAAAAACCATGATGATTTGTTTGGGCCGTTTTGCTGATGGTAGCAAAATCACACTTGGGAAACATCTCTAAACAGCTGTGGCTCAGAATAAAAGACACACTCATTGACATTGCTTATATTTTTGAACAGTGCAAGAGCAATTTTTAAAATTTTGGTATACTATAGCAACATTGTTAGTAAACAGTTTATTATATTTCTAGGAACTAAGATATGTTTCTCTATAATTCATTTGTCAAAAGCAAAACATGAGTTCTGCAATACAGTAGGAAAGTTTGCTACTGTAAACTAGCAATTTAAAATTATTTTTCTGAATGTCTGTAATGCATGAAAACATTATGTTCTTCTTATTCATATATATATATTTATTATTCCTTTCACAGTGTAGGGCCAGAACCACAGCATAATTTAGCAGAATTTTTAAGAGACAAAACCTGGTATTTTAAACTCTGAAACTTCTGTAATAGAGTCATGATTTTTTTTCTTTCTGTTAGAAGTGAGCCATTACGTGTGTTGGAATTCTTTAAACTTTTTGTTCTGTGATCTTATACTACTTTAAGTTGCTTTTTGTTCTATCCTTATCATTAATTTTTCATCAGTATTGACTGGGTTTTCAGACTCTGGGGCAAGTTTTATTCATGCTAGCACTCTAATTGTGCAGAAACAAGGATTGCTCTTCAAATATGCTTCAAACATTTGGGTAATAAACTGAATAAGTACTGCAATATGGTATTTCCATTCAAGTTATTTGAATGATATTTCCATTTTTGAAAGAAAAAGTGCCAAATTTCCAATTAATTTTATTAGCTCACAGAAACAATTTTACCATAAGTTCCTTAAAAAATTATTTTTGAGTTATTAGGCATATATATATACTATTAACAAAGAAGATACAGAACATCAGTAATTTGAGAATTGTTTTGTCATAGAAGGTCTTTTAGAACTGATTTTGTGAATATCCAATGTTTACCTGGTATATTCAGCATAAGATCACCTGCTAAAAATAGAGTAATTTTGGTTTCAGAGTCACCCTCAAAAAACAAAAATATGTGATAACTGGTCAAATAATTTCACAGTTATTCATATGACATGAAAAATGTATCCCTATGGTAAAACTGTAAATATTTCATCTATTAAAACTTATTACTGTGATGTAAACATCTTAATTGTGAAAGCATCTTGCATTAAGAAATCACTCATGAATGGCTTTGGTTTGAAAACTGATCACCTGTTTGAAAATGGGAAAATTATTTCTTAAGAATAAACCTTATGACCAGATACTCACTAAAATAAAACATGACAATACAATTAGTATATAATGGGTGAAATTCTCATGCTTCTTTCCTCAGTATAATGTGACTGCTGCACATCACGTGTCAGACTGTTTATGATAGGGATTAAACTCAGCTTGATTTATGGAAACATTTTTGGTTAAAGCAAAAGAGGAAACTGACATTTTTGCATGCTATTATAAAGTGACTGAAACAATGCTAATCCAGATTTATAATTAATAAATTATAGATTATAAGAATATGTGCTGGCACAAGTATAATAATCCCTAAGTAATTGTAACTTGAAGAAATTATCTTTTGAACACCTTGATTTTGGACCAACATTCCAAGTCAAACATGTTAAATAGTCTTAAGCAGTTGTTCACCTAAACAGTAATGAATTTTTATTCTTACCAAAAAAGTAAACATTTTTAAGGAGTGATTTTAATTTGGTTTTTTTTTACAGCTGAGGATGCTTGTGGAGGAACTATGAGAGGATCAAGTGGAATCATCTCAAGCCCCAACTTTCCTAATGAATATCATAATAATGCGGATTGCACATGGACAATTGTGGCAGAGCCTGGTGATACTATCTCACTCATATTTACAGATTTCCAAATGGAAGAAAAATATGATTATTTGGAAATAGAGGGTTCTGAACCACCTACAATAGGGTGAGTCAAATATTGCAATTTTAATGAGAAAAAAAAGATGATGAAATGTGAAAATACAAATTTTTATTATTTTCCCTTTGTGAATATGTAATCTTGCTAAAAAAGCCCCTCGTGGTAATAATTGTGACAATGGCATAAATGTTGATATTCCAATTCCAGCTGTAAAATGGTTTTTAAATATATTCCAAAGAGGTAGCATTAAGATGAAGGGCACTGCAGACTCATTTGCCTCATTGTCTATGTCTCTAAACCATTTAGCCATTATTGTATTAAAGAAGTATCTATTTAGAAACAGAATGGAATGAACTGTTGTACTGGAAAGGATTGGTGAAGCCTTCAGAGAGTTTCATAATGTCAGAAAGTGAATGGCATGGAGGCTTTCAACACAGAGCTTGGGAGAATTAACACTGAACACACCTGTTGATCATGGGTTGTCTCTGGAGGAGTTTCTGTGCAGAGAACTCTAAATGGTCTCTAAATAATATGAGTATGGTTTGTAATACACTTACCTAGAAATATGTGTCCTGATCTGTGAGATAAAACACCCAGAGCTGAGTAGTCAAGTACTTTTGGCACTGGTTTTACTCCAAATATAGCACCTTTAAGGAGAGTTTTTGACTGTTTGTTTGTTGACTTAGCAGTAGTAACAATGTTTTTGCTAGTCTGACTTCTGCAGTTCTTAATCTCAGTGTAGATGTGTTATGTAGATGTTGTAACAGAAGTACAAGAAACAAAATAGTAAATAACTTCTTTCAAGATCAAATTCAGTTAAATAGGAAAAATAAATTATACATTCTGTGGCTTTCTGGTCTGGTAGTTTTATGGTAGCACAGCATCACACTACTCAAGAAACATGTCAATATGACAAATCCTTGTGTTTGTTTTATCGGTTTCAAAATGCTGTTGATTCACAGAAAAGAAGTTGTATACAAACCCATAAATCACAGTTATGGTCTCCAGTAAAATCTTGATCACTTAACTGGCTCATAAAGCTTTATGGAGGGTCTGTATGACAGACAGAGGCCTGTGAACAACAGGTGATAAAAGTGCTTGGCTACATACATTAAGGTCAGTAGAGTCTTGTTTTCTTCATACCAGCATAAACCCCCTCCAAAGGTAACACAGACCAAATGAAATGGTTCTGATTTTATTATAAGGAAAGATCTAAAATTAGATAATTATATTGTTTTAAAAGCATCAGACTAGGTTTCTATAAGTGCTGGTTATAAGTAATATATTTTTACTGCTTCAGAGTGTAATAGAAGTCTATAAGTCTAAGCTTTAGCAAATAGTGTTTTATAATTTGAGTTAATTTATACTGCCACCTACATAGTTAATTACCTGTATTAGAATATTACTTAATTGCCATTGAGTTTTTCAAGCTCTTACACTGAAATCTTTTGAACTAGCTGTCAGCTAAAATAAATTTTAAATAATAATTTATAATAATTAGTGAGGTAACACCGATGACATACAGACATTATGAATCACTTGAATAGATAAATGTGCATTTGATTTTTCTTGAATGTGTTTTATTTTTTCATTTACAAGCTTCAAACAATGATTTCATTTTTTGTTCTACAAATACAAGGCTGTATTCAAATTATATAATAAGATTACTTTATATATGGAAATTCCCATTATCTGTTTACAAAACATAAAAATTTACAATGCTAATTTAATAATTGCTCATGTGGAGAAGCAGACTGAGAGCATATTCTTTTTTCAGCTTGTAAATCGGACTGATGTGTTCAATTATGGAAAAGTATCCCCCCATATGTTGGCAAAAACAGCTTTGGAAAGCTTAATTAACAATAATTTGTTAATTAGATTTAGAGTGGTTATACTATATATGCCCTTAGACTAGACCTAATCTAAAACTAAACCCAGGTTCATTCTTTCATTCTGGAAAAAAATCTTACCTAATTTTCAAAATTATGAAAAGCTGACTGGTTGATCTGGATAATAAGTATTATTATAAAATAATTTCTTAGAAACTTTGGTATTTTATATGACTATTACACCTATTGATTTTTAAAAAATCCTCAATTTTTTCTTCTGCACATCTACTGTGTAAAAAAATACCCCTACTTTTTGTTTCTCACTGAAATAAAGAGCCAGATTATGCATCAAGTAGATAGGCTGAGGTTATCCATGAGACAAGACTTAGAATTCTTTATGAAATGCTAACTTTCTGTAGTTTTCTAGTCAGTTGTTACAATATTTCAGATGTGCCAGTCTTTTCTCTCAAGAAAATCTTGATAGGCCATTTTTTTTTAAATAGCAGTAAAAAATTGTGTAGATGTCCTTCAGGGTTCTTTTTGTCTCGTTGCTGATTCTAACGTTTGCCAACCTGAGTTGAATTATGGCATTTCTTAAATTTTGGAAATGAAACTGAAGGAAAATTATTAGTTTGAAGAAATTAACTTCCCCATTTTTTTCAACAAAACAAAAAACTGAAAATAAATAAGATCTAGATGTTGCCTACCAAAAACCAGACCATGCCAAATCAGTACACAAAGTTGACAGCTGTTCTTCCTCCGTATTTGGAGAACTTGGTTGTTAATTAGCATTTCCTGGCTCTTAATGCCATTTTACTCGTGCTATGAAAGAACAAAATGGTAAACAGAATCTGTAAGAAGTAATAGTGAAGAATCTGCTAACTAGTGGTAAGTAAAGTGAGGGTGAGCAGGCATATAGTATCTGTTATGGAAAAAGGTATTATCTGGGGTTGGGGGTTTTTTGTCCGTATTAGATATGTACATGGTCACTTTTTTTGCCAGTTTGAGTACGATAAAATTAGTCTTTAGGAGGCACTTAAAATTTAAATGTACTGTTATGACAACCTTCAACAGACACATGCAAGAATAAAACAGATTCTCAAACAGATCTTTTTAACAAAGTGGTTGTTTTATTTATCCAGTGCCTGAATAGGTTTATTTATTTTCGGTCAGCGTACTTGATTAAATAATGCTCATATCAAAGCTACAGAGGAAAAGCTCTGCCTGACGTAAATGTGACAGCACAGGGATAGAAAACCACACATCAATAGTACAAATACCAATGAAAGTAATAATATGTTGAAGGAAAAAAAGCAAAACAGACAAGACAAGAAGCAGAGGTTCTCATAAGATATTTAAATAGGAGGGAAAAAAACCTCCCACCTCAGACCCACCATTTATTTTCTTGAAAAATCACTTCAAATCAGAAAGTGACAAGTATAAGTCTCTTTTTTAGTAATGAAGACTGTTGACACTGCTTTAGATAATTATTACTGTTTTCTCACTAATACAAAGTTTTAAAATCTGTGTTTAATGTTCAACGAAAGGATTAAGGAAGGTAATGTTTATGAGTAATATGATTTTAATAAGTATACTGAAAGCCCCAGATGAGAAAGTTTGTAATCTGATAATAGTTGAACTTAAATTTAAAGAATAGTAGCAAAATTGATACTGCTTATCATAGGAAAAATGATTTCAGAAGAATGTGGTTGTAGCCAAATAGATAGAAAAATCTATTCAATAAATAGGGAAACAAAGTGCAGTCATGAAAACCTGTAATTATCAGAGTATTTGTTACCTGATAGTGGACAGAATTAATTTTTCCTGGATTTAAACGGAAAAAAAAAAAAAAAAAAAGAAAGAAAAGAAAAAAGTCACTGCAAAAAACAGCCAAGTTTTGGAGTTCCTAAATTCTTAAAACAGGGAATGGAAGGTAACAGAGATAATGCTTCACTGTGGAACAGGGAGTGCAGAAAATCAGGAATAGGAAGAGTACTGATGCTAAAAATATTATCTGGTTTGAGCCTTTCATAATCCATCCATTGTGTGTTATAATTTTTATCTTTTTCTGAAGGACTCAGAACAAAAATGAAGTCCTTTGCTTTCTTGGAAATAAAAGCTTTCCGTAGATACCAGGTATTTCTGTCCTTTACTGTTTGCTTCTGTGATTTAATTTTTTTCTTGGTGACTCAGCATTTCACCTGTGGCATTTCCATGAGGTCATTTGGAACCCTCCAAGAAGCACAATGCATTCTGTAATGTGTAGGGTTCAGGCATAATGAAAGTGTTTGGGAGGGGAATTTGTTACAGTGACTGTGGAGGTTAATGACATGTTTTTCATTGTTCTATTGTGTGATTCTATCTGACAATCATCACCTGAAAAAGACTTTGTAACTGGTTTTACATCTACTCTCAAAATTCGTACTGAAATATGAGAAAGATTTGAATCTAAGAGAGGAATAAGATAACAAGTCCTATGTTTAACAGTAGAGGCGGAGGCTTCTCTTATGTTATTTTGTACTATTGTTCTTGTACCTTTCTGAAGACATAGAAGGCCCTTCCACAGTGAGTACCTTGTTTTGATTGGGTTTTCTGCATTCATTTCTCAGGTTTTAGTTCAAAGTGCAGTCACAAATGTGCCTCAAACTTTGAAGGCAGAACAGACACATATAAACATGAGTTACATGATAAAAGTCTGTCACTTAAGGGTAGAGACCTTGAAGTCTATGCTCATCAGAGTTACTTTGTGGCACTTAGATTTAGTGCTTAGTAAAAGGAGACTGTGACTTCAAGAATTGTCATATCTGTGGAAATACAAATCAACCAAAGGTGTAAATCCAGTTTAATCCTGGAATTCAATATGTCATGTACGTGTCCACATAACCAAAATGTAAGGAAACGCAAGACAGAATGACAAAACCTTATAAACAGGATAGTTCAGCATGGAAAGGAGCTCAGGAGCTGACTCGTCCAATCTACTGCTGAAAGCAGACTCAGCTCTCAGTTGAGGCAAGGTTGCTCAGGCCTTCATCCAAGCATGGAGTCTAAACAACATATGTGGACAGCCTTTCTTAATTTCCTGAGTGTCCTCATGGGAGAAAAAGCTTTTCTATTTTTTCCCAATTTAGAAATCATTGTTTTCAGTCAGAACCAACACACAGGAATTTATTATAGCCAGTTATCTGTTTGAGGTCCAAACACCTCCTGTGCTCTTTCTTCCTTATGGATAAGCAGTGGTATGACCTTTCTCCTGAGCAGGTTGGCTGATATGGCCAAGCCTAGCTCATGAGTTGAAGATCTTCCTTCCTCAGGCTCAATTTGACCCATTCATCTTAAAGGGATATGTGCATGACCAGAGACATGATTTTTCCTGTCTTCCTCTAGAATACTAAGTGCTGAACTTGTCAGCCACATGTGATTTACAACTGTGTAATGCAGTCAAGCCTCAGTGAGAAAATTGCCTGTTAAATTCCAGCATGTACTTGCATCAGGGAGTCAGATGCAGGCACAGAATCTCCTTGGCTCATTGTGGTACAAATGAACATTTTACATGGCCACTGTGATGCCACTTTTGAAAATTCTATTTCTGACTCATTCCCTACCTCGTGTTGGCTCAGGCATTTACCCAGTCACAAAGGAACTACAGCAGGAAGTGATACGAGGGAAAACCAGGCTTTTTTTCTTCCTGTGTTAGTGAGCAGGAAACACAAGAGTTTAAGAGAATAGTGAGGCACATAGGGAGGGCGATATTGTTTCTTCAAGGAATAGAACTTCATTGTCAAAATGAAGCCTGATCTGTTGTGTTCTCAGGTACTTGTATGTTGAATAACAGTACCCATGCAAGATCTACTTTTCTTCCCCTTTTACAGTAGATGCAGAAACTTCACAAAGTTATTTGATTTCCTTTATATTTTTTATACTGTATCCTTAATGCATTCTTGTGATGTTATGAAATATTTTATTTTGATTAATTGACACAATGTCAGGAAGAAAGTATTTGGTTGTTGTTGCTTTTGCAAAAGATGGTTAAAAGCACTTCTTTTGAGGAAACTTTTCCGAATCTGCTCCTAATTTCTTACCTTTCCTATGTTCAGGAGCACTGCAAAAGGAAACATTTGTAAGCCTTTTCTGACGCTGCATGTTTTTCATAATTCTGATAGTTTTTAATATGCATGAAGTTATTCTCATCAAAGTCAAACAGATATTCACTAGCAGTTATCAAATGAGCAATTATATATTGGATGGGCTTTTTACGTATATTCTTCTCAACAGCAATAGGATTGTATTATTCCACAAAGTCTTAATCAACATTCAGAAAAAAATTGAAACCAGTTCTCTTGAATATTCATGTGCAAGAACAGTACTCTGGTTTTCCCACATCCCTCTTGGACAAAGATTTGTCTAAGTCTGTAAATCTACTTCTTTTGTGCTTCCATGGGTCACTTTAATCTTCCTTTGATGAAACAGCCCAGAGTGCTTCCAGTGTGGCTTATTTGTATCTCTGCTTTGTAGAAACCAGGTAAATACTAGTCTAGACCTGGGGGATTTAACTAATGAATACTTAAAAAGTGTAATAAAAAGAAACAAACGTAGCAAAGAAAATCGGAAGTCTTTTACAGCAGATTTGGGGAATAAAGTAGAGATAGGAACATGGCTTGATGATTTAACAGGGAGCACTTTCAGTGCGCTTACTCCAGCAGAATTCTGCACTTGTTTTGATGTGGTCATTCTCTATAGTCTCAGGATGGCAATTGTTGGAGTAGTAACGGAGACATTGCTCTTGTCGTGACTGAAACATCAGAGACTGAACTGGTACGTAAGTTTCATGCTGAGTGAGCTGTATGGTGGGGGAAAGTGTATTAGGATAGCATAAATTTCAAAACAGGCAGGGAAAAAACATCACAACCAACCCAAACCCCAAAGAACAACTAAACTGCAAAACATATAATTGTTTCACTTGTCATTCCAGAGTAATTCAAGCCTCGCATTTTCTTCTCATATCTTCTGAGTTCATGTTTACTTTATTTAGCAAAGTAAGTGGTATGTTTTGGGAGAACACTGACCCCTAAAGAGATAATCCCAAATCACTCTCATTTCTAGATTCTGAATTAAAAACTTTAATATGTTTGGTACATTGAGTAAACTACACACATTCAGTTTTCCATCTTTTATGTCTCAGGCTGCAACAGCTAAAAGTATAATATTTTGAATACATGAATGAAATCCTTTGCATTCATTAATAAATTTTGACAAGATAAAACATTATTTGTAAGGGCCCTACAGGCTAATCATAACTTCACAAACAGATGCTTCTTTTTGAGATTGTCCATCTGTTTTGCGTGTGAATATCCTATTAGGATGTTTAGGGTGCAAATTCACTTGTGAAATGAACCAGTGACTAAAACAAATAATTAATCCTTTGAATCTGCTAATGCAATTCCATTATATTATGGAGCAACACAATGTCAATCTAGTGTCAGGACAATTTTTTTATAATTATGGGCCATCCAATATGTAGGTGTCAAGTGACAATCCACAACTTCCTGGCCATGACCTAACAGTGAGTGAAAAATGAAATAAACCAGTCATGTACATTTACTGTGTGTTTACTGCTTCTGCATACAGTAGGTCATGCAAAATTTCACTGCAAGGGTGATCATGCATTGTAACAGGGAGGTGGTGGAATCACTATCACAGCTGGTGTTTAAGAGATGCCTGATGTGGCACTGGGTGCTATAATTTAGTGGCTTAGGGGTTAGAGTGGTAGTGCTGGGTAGATGGTTGGACTTGATGACCTTAAAGATGTCCCAGCATTGATCATTCTCTGATTAAGAATCAGAGAATGACATTATCTAATGTTTAATCCTAATGAATGATAAGATGCAAACCATACTTTCAATGGGAGCTTTATTTGGTTGTTTTGTGAGGTTTTTTCGTAGTCTATCTTCTACTAAAAAGCTTGTTAATGAAGATATATCTTAATTAAGTGAACTCCGTTCTTCTTTCTTTGCTGAGTAGGCTTTTTAGATATTTCTGTAAGAGTCCATAAATTGTTGGCAGCTTCATATCTCTCGATCAGCCTTTTTGGTATCCAGACTAGTGTCTTTGAATCTGCAGAAAAATTACCTACTGCCATAGTACATACTCTTTCTTCCTGAAGCGTATAACACAGGTTTTGACATCTTTCATGTAGATATATTACACTGCTGCAGAAATTCGTTTCCCCGTTATTTTTTATGCCAGAGGACAAACTTAAACCATCATCTCTGTTTTCTGAGCAAGAATGTGCTGTCCTGAATGTCCTAAGGGAAGTTAAGGGTAAGGTGAAGGACTGCTTGAATAAGGTTTATTTTCTGTTTTGTAACTGACACCATGCCTTTCAAGGAAAAGAATCAAAACAATTCTGAACTGAAGTTTTGTCTGAAGCACTCAGAGTGCTTCGGTAAAATTTCAGAAGGCTTCAAGCATCAGCACCACGTTATCTAGAAGTCTTTCATACCTTTTCTATGTAGCCTCTCATGGACAGCTTCATACAGCTCAGGCTCTTTCTCTTTCCTTCTTCTTTTCTCTTTTCTTTCTGCAGTTCCAGCTCACTACTTCCTGTCCCTAGCATGGCCACCTTAACTCTGTCTGTCCCTCGTACAACATCTTACCCTTTCTGTCTCTCACCCAACCTCCTGTCCCTTCTTCCCCTCACAGCACAGCCAGCAGACTCCAGCTGACTCTTTACCAACTAACTCACTCTGTTATCACACCCAGCTGTGAGGGCAGGGCTGTTCCAACCCTTTGGCAATTAACATGCCTCCAATATATCAGAGGCAAGATTGCTTTTAGCACTATATGTCTCCCCACCAAGCTTCCAACTTTTTAACTAAATTTTTTAATCCTGTGTAACATATAGCATGTGAGATTTAATCCCAAAATTCATGTATCTCTGCTTGTTTGTGTTTTGGTTATTTTTGAGGTGCGTGTTTTCCAGAGAGTTATTTATAAAATGGGGAATTCTGATATAAGGTGAAATTAAGGAAGTGCTATAGTGTTGAAAGCAATTTAAAGTAGAGTTTAGCTCCTGTGGGAGAGAAATGAGAGATGATTATGACAGAAGCAATGGCTAACAGTCCTTAGAGTATTATTTTTTCATTTCGTTTTGAATTACAATGAATCTACTAGCATGACCTTCCACCAACTGTTAATGGATTTAAACTAGGTAGCTGAAAGTTAAGTTTATACTGAAAATTTCACTAACTATGAAGCTACAGCTTTGCTAGATGTGCTGGAAATGATTTTTATTACTGTACTTTGTGCATCACGCATATAAAGACATAAATTGAAGTGTTACAGAAATGTTGCCATTCCAGCTGGTTTTGAATGTAGATTCCCCATAACTGTGAAGTAGAGAAGCACATTTTATTATCCTGTTCTATAAAGATATATATATATATATATAAAAAGATTCAATAGAAATAAAGCTTAATTGTTAAAATTTTAATTTTAAGTGTGTGTTGCTGTTCAAAAATGATGCCACTTGATTTAAATAAAAGTCTGATCTATTTAATATGACTTTTCCTCTTAGTTTATGCAAAGCTTGCTACTGATGCAGGAAAAGGGTAAAAATGAACCTGGTGGTTTCAATAGCCTAGTTAGATTTACACTGTGGAGTCCAGATTACTTTGCAATTTCTGGTCTCTGATTTTCCTTTGGGTTCACCTGGAAACATGGGACATAGATTTAAACTTTAGTGGCCCAGAATTCATGGCAGGAGTATGTCTTGTGGTGCTCAGATTGAAAACCATTTGATACAACCCCCTGGGTCATTCAAGAGAATGTATATATGTGTTCTCCAATGAAAAAATTCTAGGGACAAACACTGTGAACTGAAGTTTGCAACTAAACCTGAGAGAAATTAGAGTTCAGAGTAAGATGCCATTGGGGAGAACAGCATTCAGCCAACTAAATAACTGGGGGGCTTTGGTACTAAATCAAATAGATAAAAAGGAAGGTACTTTATAAAATACCAGGTATGTATATTTGTTTGCATATATATTTGTTGAGCTAAGCAAAAAAAAAAGATATATCTTTTGGTATTATATTTTAATATATATATGGATTTTTAAAAAGAAAGGGAAAGACTAGTGATGCCAACATTGAATGCTGAAGTAGAAAAACAAGGCATTCTTTGTATTATGAAAAACTGAAAAATAGATACATATAAAAGACTATTGAATGAAAAGGAGGATTTAATTTATCTGGAAATGTTGAAAGAGCAGAATATCATTATAGGCATACTAAGATTTTTTTTTTTAATGCAAAAAAAGTATTTGTCTAAAAATGTGAAGGATTAAGGCAGTTTGAATGGAATTTTATTACTATTTATGGGTAAACAGATATCAATACTAAGGGGAAGGACATCAGGCATTAAAAAACACCAAAACAACTTCAAAAAAGAAGAGGTTAACATAATCCACAGGAGATCTGGCAGTAAGTGGAAGTGAATATATCAAGTACATAATAACAGGCCATCCTATTTCAAAAGAAAGATATAAATCATAGTAAGAGACCTTTAAAGCTCCTGGTGCAGTCATAAAGATATACAGAGCAGAAAAAAATTTTGCAAAAGGTGAGAAAAGGACCTTTTCTCATGACTAATGAATAGAAGCATAAAATACTAAGAAGCTTTGAGAATACAGTAAGAAAGGCTATCACAGTTGCTGAATTACAATTACCAAAGGATATAAAAGACAATGATAGAGAGAGCTTGTAACTACATTACAAGGAAAGAGAAAACAAGAAAAATTGGTTCCTTGGTGAAAAAAAAATAACAGAGGGCAAAAGAAAGGGATACCTGGGAAGTTGTAATAGAGACAGTTAGCTCTGAACTATGTAAAAATAATGGAGTAAGTGATGAAAAATTACTGAATGAAAAAATTTAATTATTTTTACTAACCATTTTTTTATTACAAAGTAGCAGAAAAAAGACTCAGTGGTGTCTGTAAATATGTGGTGTACTTAATGGAGAACAGGCACACAAAGAATAATTACTGGTTAGTCTCTGTAAATCATGTTGTTGCATCTTATATGGATTAGATCTAGGTCTGGTAATGTAAAATATTTTTATCATATCTCAGTGGAAGAAGAATTATACATAAATATCAATAATGGCAATCTGGAGGATTAGAAGCTTTTTAAAGGACAACAGTATACTTCAAAATAATGCTGATAAATCACAGTGAACTTGAACATGTGAAACTTACTTCAAAGTACAAAATGCTATAGGCTAAATAAAGAAGGCATGGGAGTAAATATCAAATAAGGAATAAATACCAAGTCAGAGGACTAATACTGATTAAATACATCAAGAAACCACAAAACAAATAAATAATCATAAGAAAAAAATATTGAACAGTATGTCCTTGTGTGCGCATGCTTTTATATGTGCAAAAGTAAATTGTTTTTATAGTATATGACCTGCTTTTCTACAGGCATACAACTTTCATAAGTTGCAGGTAGGGTTAATAAAGATTCTGAAAAGGGTTGAATTCTTATTTAGCTGAAAAAAAAATCATGCATTGATGTTTATTTACAAACGTAAATTATATTTTATATTTATACAGCCTTTAAAAGTACCTTAGCAGTTATAACAAATCTTTTAATATTTCCTAATGAGGTATTTAATAAAATATCTTGATAAAATAAATTTTAAAAAAACACATTTGAAGCAATATTAAATCATCAGATTGTGTTGTAGCTCAGTAGGCCCAACATTTGCTTGGTGTATCATGCTCGGATGGGTATTAAGGGTTGAGACTAAAGAGTACTGGTACAGTTGTGGAGCCTAAGCTTGCTTTCACCTGCCCATGTCTTGTTAACTTTCTAATAATTACATTCTTAAAGTATAAGTCTATACTTTAAAGGTCAGTCTTAATTTATAGTATGTGAATTAGTGTCCTGGTATCTTTTATCGGTTATCAGATCTGAGTATTTTCAAACTTTTCAACTCATATTTTTCATGACAATTGCTAAAGGTGTTTAGATAACATTATCTCATTACCATTATTATCGGTAAAGGCATCATATAAGAATTTAATAGATAATAGATATTTTAAAACTGATACTGTCTTTTTACTGCATAATTTAGACTATATCACTTTCCAGTCAAATATCATGAACAAAGGTTTGTTTTGGTGACTTCAATTTTTTAGTAATACTTTTTTTATGTGGTAAAGTAAATAAAAATCATTGTAAGGGATGCTTACTTAAAATCTGCTCCAGTCTGGAAAATCTGCATAATGAGCTGGCTGTTCAACAAGGGTACCAGAATTTCCTAGAGTAGTAAGATATTTCATTCTAAAACCAGAGAATACTGGTAAATTTTATAAACTTTTTTCTGTTCTCTAGCAAAGCTTTCATATGTATTAGTCAATGTATTCAGCAATTCCATTAATTTTATTAAAAATAAATATTATAATAAATATTTTGTGTTCCATGTAAAAGCCAACATTATTAAGCAGGTCTAGTTGATTCATTTTTTGTGGCAGAGAGAGAGGCAAAGACATGAGGATTAAGAACAATAGGACAATGAAAATATTACTTTCACTTTCTAAGAAACAAACACTTATTTAAAACATTTTTTATGTCTCTTTCAGCTGTAAATTGAAGACTTTTGAATCCAAGGAGCTTTTCAAGTAACAGATTGATATAGAAAAATCAATTTGAAGTATTTCAAATTATCGATCACCTTTTGTTTTTTAATAATATTAATTATCCCCAATTAAAAAATAGGCTATGGGATTTTATAGTATTATGGAGAATCTTATACATTCTTCTTATTTCCCAGTTTCTTGTTTTATCAGATTTTTAGACATTTTTTGATCTTAAATCTCCAGTTTTGATCTTAAATCTCTGTTAATGGAGAGTGTGATGTCTTTCTTTGAAAAGTTAAATAACAAATGTTCATTTCAGATACATGGTGTCAAATCATGGAGTGCTGAAAATGCTGTCATGGCTTGTTCACTGGCTGATTTACTGGAAACAGCAGGTGGCTAGCAGTCAGACCCATGCAGTGTCCCAAAGCGTATTCTCATCTCTGAGAGCAGAATTCAATTTTTGAAAAAAAAAAAAAATATATATATATAAATTGTGATTTTACACACATCTGTGTATTAAGAATTGACATAGGTAATAATTTTTACTCTTACAATTGCTTATGCTTCAACTTAAGAAACAAAAATTCCTGGTCTCATTTTCCATAAGGTTTGACACAAATGTATAATATTTCTTTTTCTAAAAGATATTAAACACACTGAAAAACGATGTCCTTGTTTTTTCTGGATATCTTAACATATGTAAACTCAATAATCAATAGTATATCAATACTAAAGTTTGGTGAATCCTTTTCAACATGATCTCTTGTAAATCAGTAGAGTTTGGCTCAGACTTTCTTAACACACACATCAGTTCATGTTTATCTGCAGGGTTCAGTTCAGTGTCATACCAGCCTAGGTCTAGAATTGGAAACAGTACAGCTCTAACAATAGGAATCCTTGCTCAGTGCAAATATGTGTGCTTTTTAGTGCATGGATATATCTGAATGTTCTTTCAGTTTAAAACACAGGAGTGTATTTTAACTCCAGCAAGTTTGTTATGTGGCACTAAGGGGAAGGATGTGGTGCTCATTCATTTGGTATCTGATAATCCACATTATGTGCTGTCCAGTGGTTCAAAGTGTAAAGCAGATATGTGATGTCTAGAACTCAGATTTAATGAGGTGCTTAGTGCTGACTTGAATATCTGAGGTGTTGCTCTTGATTGTCTAGATATGCCAGTAACCTACAGAATATATGCAGAATAGAAGAGGCTGTTGGTTCTTAGCAAAGAACAGAAGATGGAATTTCAGTTGCTATCTCAGGGATCAGTAAGAAAGGCATTGTTTTTGAATGAGAGAAGCAACGCTTCTAAATTTTAAGATTCAATATGTATTTCACAGATACAAGGTTTAGTGCGAGAAAGAACAAGTGGATAATCCAGTGCCCCCTCCTGTAAATGAACGGCTTGTGCATTTCATTTGTTTTTCTGTGCTGTTTTTTAAAAAAATAAAATAACCACTCTTCTCTTGAAAGTCCTAAGTGATTGAAATACCCAACTCTTCCTTTTTTTTTTTTTTTTTTTTTTAATCTGCTCTGATAGTTGCTTACTATTTTTTCAGAAAAAGGAGGAAAATACACTTTGTGTGTGTTCATCATTGACTTCAGCTGCTGGTATTTTCATGTCTTTGTCAGGTTAGAAAAGAGATCTTCAGTGTTTTTTACACTACTTTTCTGAGGACAGCTTGCTTCCCCATTGTCTTCACACAAGCTGCAGGGGAAACATCTCCCAACACCCAGGGCACCAGCTCTCTCTTCTTCAGTGCTTTGGTGTCTGCAGAGCTGTTTTGCCCACTTATTCTCACTCCTCTCTTCCAACAGTGGTTGTGCAGAAGTTTTTCCCTCTTCTAAATATGTTATCCCAGAGGTGTTACCGCTATTGCCAGTGGGCTTGTCCTTGGATCTCAGTGGATCCATCTGGTAGCCAACTGGTGTGTGTTCCAGTGGCCAAGCTTCTAGCACTTCTCACAGAAGCCACTCCTACCAAAACCTTGCCACTCAAACCCACTACAATCCTCCAAGTTTCACAGTTTCTGTTACAAGAGCCTCATTTGACAAGATCCCCAAAGGAAAACAATAGAGATTACTAAATCTCACCTATTCATATGAATAGAAACAGATCATGTATTCTTAATGGTTCACTTCAGAGTTTTTTTTTATTAGGAACCATCAAAGTAGGAATTAGAGTCTAAAATCTTGTAAAGAGTAAAAATAATTTCTCTCAAAATGAGGTGTTCTGCATGCATGCTGATACTACTTGCCCAATTTCCTTCTTCCTTTTTAATTCTTATCTAATAGAGCTAAATGTGAGCTATCATGTCCCTCATTACACAGATAATTTCAAAGCTTTGGTCCTTAGTTTTAAAGGCATTTTGTTGCTTATGTCTGTGAAGTAAAAGTAGTGGAGGTGTATGATATCCACATTTAATTTTATCAAAACGTCTTAAACATTCTGTGTACAAAAAAAGTGATAAATATTTCTCCCAACAGAGTCAGAGAACATTTAAATATGAATGTTACAAATACAGTAAAGAGAAGTATGATCAAGTACACAGAATAATATAATTATTATAATTATAATAATATTGTTTAAAGTACATGAATTGTCACAGAAAGCAGTTTCAATAATTAGACCAGTTTAATTGGGAGATTTGAAATCTTTTTCTATCTAGGAGTAACAGGTGCAAGGTAGGCACAACTGGGAGCCAAGGGGGACTCTACACAGGCCACATTTCCTGTTCACTGTGATGTGCAGTCCTCCAGAGGTTGAACACAGGGACTTAGAGTCAATTTATAGCCCCCAGAGTGGTAAGTGATCAGCCAGGTCCAGGATCCCTCCAGGAGCCCAGTCAAACAGAGATGACCAAGGACAGAACAGGAGCAGTCTTGGGCTGAGCTGAAATGCGGTTCCTGGGTCCAAGCCAGAGGCTTAACAGAATCCCCAGACAGACCTGGTCAAGGTCAAGAGGGTGCACTTAGAGCCCCAGCAGTTTCTGATTTTTTCTTAGATTTTTGTGGTGAAGAACAAAATATTGTCTACATCTTGGAAATTTAAAAATCATCATCATCATCATCATCATCATTATATAAAGAATGATACAGTTTCTTGGTATTTGTCAAACATTTTGAAATGAAAGTTGTATAAAATTATTAACAAATTTTTAATTTTACAGATATATTGAGGAAGGGGGAAAAGTCACTACAGATAAATGTAATCAATTAACAAACTTAAATGTCTAATGTGATAAGTCCAGTAGAATTAGAAGGAAACACAATTTTGGATATATAGAAGAAATTTCTTGCACAATATTTATACAGTGGATTAAAATATTAATCCACCTTCCATAGAAGATGGAAGGTGAATGGTTCTGTGAGTAATCTGCATGGATTCCTTGACTACAATTATATTTAAATTATGCAGTTAAATGAGCCTTTCCTGGCAGATTTCAGTATCTACCTTGATACATTTTCAAAGGGAAGAAACAGAAAGAAGTCTCAGAATAAGATCACCTGTAGTTTGAATTAAAATATTTAATGTTTATCCTCTTACTTTGTATTGATGAGTTGTTCTTTAAAGGCATTTCAAGACAGTCTTATTATCATCCTTAAAAGATGAAATAACATGACTGAGTCAGACTTAAAATGACAGCATTTCAAATTTTTATTCTAATGTTAAGGAACAACTCTTTAAAGATAGATTTACATTTTGATGTAATATCTAAATATGAGCAACTAGAGTGGCAGATACTCAGGAAAACTCAGACTCTAGAAGTACTTTTTCTTATAAGACCCATGGGGTTCTTAATTTTGCTGCAGAGTGGGAGTAATTTGACTTATATTTTAAACTTTATCTCCATCCAGAGCTGCATGCCAATTTTCCTTCATGCACTACAGAAAATAAAATTCGAGTCTTTTACCAGTTTGACCACTGCATACCTATATTAGGTTTTCATTTTAACTACTTTAGTTACATGAAATACTAAGGATTATAAGAAGAAGTTAAATGTAAATTAGCTTTGTGGATAAGTACACTTTGCTTCCTATTTTTAGTGCCTCCAAGTTTCTTCAGTGTGCATCTGGCCATACTGACAGCAACTGATAAATCAGTAAACATGACTTTTGCCTTATTACTGGGGAGTGGCCACAGGCCTTAGGCCTTGTGTGGCCATGTATTGATCTGACAGCTGGATTCTCTTATGACTCTTGTGAAGTGTTTTGACCTGAGCTGTTTTATCTTTTCTTTGTCTGCTGGTCAAGTGACTATATGGCTATCATGTATAGCAAAGGTTTGACAACCATAAGCAGTTGCTGTGCAACACATTGGGCCTCTATGATAATTGTGGTCTTTAAAAGGCTGGGAACCAATGAGAAAAAAACAATGATTTTGTTTAGGAAGCATCAGATAGCTCAAGCGTGACTCAAGACTGAGGAAGGAGAGTTGTATCATGATGATCTCAGGATGCTGGTCATGGAATCATAGAGTGGTGTGGGTTGGAAGGACTCTAAAAATGATCAAGTTCCAACCTCTCTGCTGTGGGCAGGGACACTGTCCACTAGACCAGGTTACTTGCAGCCCCATCCAGCCAGGCTGTGAGCACTCTCAGGGATGGGGTATCCACAGCTTCTGGTGAAATGGTCTGGAGCCTCAACATCCTTGCAGTAAAAAAATTCTTTCTAATATTGTATCTAAACCCACAGTCTTTTAGATAATGCCACTTTCCTCCTGTTGCTACATAGCCTTGTCAAAATTCCTTTAAAGCGTTCATCTAGGCTCCCCTCAGGTACTGAAAGACCACAGTTAAGTCACCCCGGAGACTTTCTTTCTCCAGGCCGAGAAATACCAATTCTCTCAGCCATTTCTCATCCCTCTAATCATTTTCTTGCACCTCCTCTGTACTTCAACACATTTATATCCTTCTTGTGCTGGACACACCAGATCTGGATGCAGTATTCCAGGTGGAGCTTCACCAGAGCACACTAGAATGACTCACAATAAAAATTTTTCCTGTCTACTCGGGAAAGAATGAAGTGCTGATCTCAGGATGTAAAGGGGCACTGAAAATTTTAACATAACACCTAAAAAAAGAAATAGATATTAGAAAAAATTCTTTAAATAAAGAAGTTACTGGTAGTATTAATGAGATTTTTCAATATTTAGACTCTCTGTTAAAGCATTAATTGGGCTAATTATAATTTTGACATGGAGCTATTCCATTCTATCCCAACCCAATTTTGTGTGTAACAAATACTACTGCAGAACATCAAATTGTAGGGCAAATGTAATATTTTTGACTTTTTAGTTTGGTTCATTTATTGACACTTACCAGAAAGATTCAAAAAAACCTTCCTTCCCCTATTCAGGCAATACTTGCAAGTATAACAGTTTGTTGTACAGAATTGAAAAGAAAACAGCCAATTCAGAAATTGAATACAGCAATATTTTAAGAGAGGTAAATTATATAAGCTTCTTACAGGTAATGGTCCCAGTTATTCAGTTTGACTGTTACCCAAAGAAGTATTGGTCACATACAAGTTGTATTCAATTTAGTTTTATTTAGATTAGCTGTGAAAGTAGGGGGAAGAAATGTACAAAATTCCATGGAAAATGCTCAGATAGTTGCATTCATCTATATACCTGTCTAGGGCCCTCCACTCAAATCTGAGCCAAGGCCCTCAGATTTGAGATTCTTGAGAGAGACAGTTTGATTTAGCATGCACAAGAAAAAAAAAATCCTAGGACAGTTCTTGGTGTTAACCTTATCATGGCTTCTGGGCCAGCAGGATCAGTGCCTTTGTGGGAAGCCTGGACTGCACAGCCTGCACCAGGTGGGCCTGCAACTTCTCAGTGGTGCACCCAGGCTTGTCTGACTCTGCTCTTTGTCAACTGCCCTGAGCTTGGTCTTACCAATTACACCAAGGAGCTGCTTGTGCAACTCGGCACAGCTTGCGTGGTAGAAAGACCCTGTGTATTAACCACCCTACGCAGCCTAGGTGAAGTTATTACGTATTTAAATTGTTTCTATGACCTGCTCAGGGAAATTGAGTTGTAAGTCCAAGGTCACTTTGTATATAAGGTATTTGCATCACATTTATGAAAAATTACTCCTTCTAAGATGCTGACAGATGTATGAAAATCAGCGGCTTGTACTAGGCCTTCAGGCAATCATGACAGACCACTGTCCATAATGTTATTTACTTATGTCACAAAGACAAGATTACATGTATCATGAGCTAACAGTTGTGTGTTTAGAAGGCTCTTTTCCTCATACTTTATTATTCTGTCAAGTCAAGAGATTAATTGGAAAACGTTGACATAGGAACATCTGGCTTTATAGGGTGCAATCAACTTCTGCATTTAAAAAGTATTTCTTAATCTTTGCACTTTTCAACATTTCATATCCACAGTAGTGTAAACTTCCAATAATCATCCCTTGGACCTTTATTCAGTCCTTAATGATCATACACAGACTTCTCATGGAGTTGCTTTATATGACAGTAAGTCTAATCTAAAACTGAACTTTTTCCAGCATTTCAGAGGCAGGACAAAGCTTTCATATATTTCAACACTGACGTTTTTAAAACAAAGTCCTTTTTTTGGTTCTTTCAGACATCATAATGTACTTGATAAAAAGAGTCAAAGGGTGAATTATTTTTATCCATGTAGATGAATAACTCTAAAATTAATCAATAGATTATTACTTTACAGAACAAGTAATTTTTTCAAGGTTAAATAATGCAGAACTTTTTTTCCTCCTTTTCCCAAACACTTGCTTATTTAAGTTTTCACTTTTTTTTGTTTTATAAATCAGAAATAAGTGATTACATTGAAGTTTCAACCTAAACCCTTAGTTTTGATCTAAATAGCTCATGAGTCTAAATTTGAAGAATGGTAATTTAGTGTTCTAAAAATAGAAACTTGCTTTTTGTCATTCATTTGGCTGTAGTTCTGAGATATGGAAACAACAATTAATATAATATCAAACTTGTGAGTGTCCTCATTCTCAGATACATAAGATGCTCAGTCCTGCTATAAATATTACATAGACTGACCCCGAGAATTAGATCTTTTACTAACTTCATAACCACTTAAAACTTGGGTTATATATTACCCACAAAATTCTAGTAGAGTGTTAGATTTTAGACTCTTCTTTTGGGCATTTTTTCCTTTACTTTTCTAATGAGTATTTATCATTGAGAAGGAGCTTCCTTTAGGAAGAGACTTTTTCTTCTTTCCTCTTTGAAGACTGAATTATGACCATTTAATTTCTCATTGGAATTATGTGTTCTGTCATTTCTTATGACTGGACATTGGACTATGGCAATGCAGAAAAATAATTCAATCCTTCTTCTTTTGTTTTCTTTATTTATATGGTTGTTTTATTTCCAAGTTAATCTTTTTCCTCCTATGTTATTTTTGTTTTCATCATTTTGAAGTCTCATCTGGGAAACTACTTATTTTGATATTGTATTAACTTTCAAATTAGTTTCTTTTCTGAGGCCAGTCTATCTCACAAGATGGACAATTCCTTAATCATGAAGGGAATTAATGACTTGAGTGTACTAACTGCACACACAAGAGCAGCCCTGATGCAACCCACCAGCAATTTAACACATACAATTAAATTAAAAATTCAGCTTACAGTAAAGTTCTATAGCTTCTGTCACAGAGATGTCTCATTTAGTGTTTTTCTGAAATACAGATATACCAATATTATAAATGTTAGTACTGCATAAATGTAAGCTACAATTAAAATTCTAGGGAAACCACAGCTCTTAAATTACTTTATATTGGAAATACTTCACAGAAGCAAATTTTACAGGCAATTAGCCATTTTGCTGACCTTTGTTATTATCCAAAGATAACTGAAAATGCCTATTAACATTTAATACTTATGTGATATCTTCAAAAAAATTTAGATCCTGAGTTACCAGTTTAGACAGCAATAGATTTTGTAAGAAACATAAGAAATTGGTGGAGCTTTTTTTTGCTTTTTGACAATATAGGTCAGAGCAGTGTCCTTGCTCTGAGATGATTTAACATAATTTGGATAGAACATTTCCAGGAAAAAAAAGGCCAGTAACCAAAGCTGTCATGCAACAGATACATCTATAATGAATGCCATTAAGACCCATTAAACTCATCAGTGAAACTGGAAACATAAAAAAATATTGATATGCCTAGTCCTACAAAATACTTACTCTTTTAGTGCTCGACCAAAGAATTAAGTTAGGTTAGTGTCTGAACTTCAATGTAAACATCATACAAACTGAGTAGATGGAACAGGAGGGATATGTTAACTTAATAATCAAATCCTTCAGGATCTTTCAAATCAAGTAATATATTAAATATTGAGTTGGCATCAGCTTTGCTTTTCTAGTGTGCAGCTGGTTGTTTCTAAACAGATCTGGATTTATTAAATGAGAGACCTGAGTTTTAATCTTGTGCCCTTAAATCTGCATTGTGGGGTAGATCCTTTGCAAAAGAAGTTTATTATGAAGCTTGCTACATGAGATGTTACTTTATGGGATCAAAGCAGTAATGAAGAACAAAGGAAAGCATCCCGGAAGTCTTTGCTAATGAGTGTATGTTGTATACAAATACAGGAGACATAATAAGCTGTAAGTGCTTGCTGCTTGAAATTTGTTTAATAAAAGTACTGCCTAATTTAAGCATAATTTAACCAAACCAGATAGACCATTGATCAGGTACTATTCTATTTGGTATATCCTTCCTCTCCTTTCAAGGGACAGGTGGCTACTCTCTTATTTTAGTGTATTATGTTGTGTAAGTATTAAGCCCCAGTAGAACACACATAATAAACATGCATAGAGGCCTTATCAAAATATGTGATGATTTGCCCTTTTTTAATCAAATCTTTTTATGCAGTAGTTTTATTTCAACATGCAAATAATACCAATAAGAAAGAATCCACACAGCTGCAGTTTACATCAAAAAGCACTTAGGATTTTTGTAGTGCATATATATGAGTAATAAGATGTATGTATGTACTTAGCCATGCTTAGATGTCTTTGTTAGCCTATGGCTTTGGCAGAGTTAGAATGGGTTTCAGCACTGTTTATAGGTGTGGTATCAACCTCTTTTTTTTTTTTTTAATAATTCCATTTCTGTGAATCTAGCATATGTGGAAATGTAGAAACTATATGCCTAATTAAGAAGTTTTAGGGAAATTTTGTTCTATATTTTAAAAAAAGCAAAACCTTTTTCTCTTTGGAATATTTTTGGATATATTGAATGCCTAAATTAAGGCCTGCCTTACATCATAATAATCAGTATTGACAATTGTGACTATCAGTGACAATATGTTTGTAAGAACTGTAGTTTTAGATGACTTTTAGAAATTCAAGCTAGTCTGGTACATGAATAAGACAGGAATGTTTAAATAATATAATCTTTGTCAAGATTATAGCTATCTAACAGTGAACATTTCAAGTGTTAAAGTAAATGTATATTGTTCCTTTTCTGGAAGAAATAGAGGATGTGCACTATTCTCTTAAGAAAAAGAAAATGCACCAACTCTGAATTCCAGTGTGCAACACAAGATGGGAATTATGTGTTAGAATTTTGAGGGCAAATAAAATACTAATTGACTTCACTAGATCAGAATTTGTT
This sequence comes from Argya squamiceps, assembly GCA_037834095.1. NCBI lineage: Eukaryota > Metazoa > Chordata > Aves > Passeriformes > Leiothrichidae > Argya > Argya squamiceps. Next base: position 135,639,748 of record JBBMKD010000102.1, on the reverse strand, counting down.
ACTGTGCATGATTAGAGTTTTTCAAAATTGTATGGTTTTATTTGTTTGTATTGGTATGCCCCTTTTCAACCCCCCATCCCCACTCCCCTGTGGTATCACCCTAAGGAGAGCACCTTGCCAATCACCCTGATAGACCTGAGAGAAGGTGTTCTCCCATTTGGCCAGGTGCTCAATCATCCACCTTTCCCATTGTTGTGTAAAACACCCCTGTTGTGAGCCACCTCCTTCCTTCCCCCGCATTGGCCCAAAGTTCTCCCCTGCCCAGGCTGTACCCTGGATACTTAAGAAGAGAACTAATGCCCAAAAATCGCTCTAGCATGTGGAGGAGTTCACTGGAATAAAACCTTTTCAACCCACGACTAGGGTCCACTCTTTCTTCCAAGCCTCAGACCACGCTACAGCCTGAGACTGAAACCCACCAAACTTCCCTTTTATGCTGGTCCAAGAACTACTGCTAGCTGGTTAGCAGCTCAGGAAACCAGCACAAGAATTAGCCTAAAACAGGTGATTTTTTTTGTTTTAATTACTACATAAATAGTGTATAAAGGAAGGGAATAGAGGCATGTTGTTGTAATGAAGTGCAAGAATGAGATTTTGATTCTCAAAAAGGTTAGTCCCTTATTTCTTCTGTAAACTATGGTTTACACACAAATTAACTGCATAGTTGGGAATTTCCCTGGCATACCTACATGCAGTCTTCCAGTTCTACTAATCCCTTGTTTAGCAACAAAGGTGCATTGTCTCAGTAAGGACTTCTTTTTTTCAGATACATTTTGTAGTAGATAACAGTCAATGCTGTTGACTACACATAGCGGTAATATACTTTAAATGTCTGGTTCACAGCCAAGATTCTCCATGATCATTTCTAAGAGTTTATGAAAGACAGCTGGAGAAGGGAAGCCTACTCTCTGTTAGCTGAAATTTACTATGCAGGATTCTGTGCAGCTTGAGAGGGAGCTACGTGTTTTGAATTATAAAAGAACATGAAACATCTGTGTTTCTTTTATGAAAGACATGGTGTTTTACTTTTAATTTTAGGAAAATATTGTAGATGATGTGGCATAACTATACTTGGAATAGTAGCTGACACAGAAGTAGGTTGGACTGCCAATATATTATTGTAATGGTGGACAGCTTTATAATTTGCTGAGAAGATAAATTGACATGAGAAAAGGGACAGTTGCATCAACAGAATCAATTTTGTCAGTTTGCAAATCTGCTTTCTGGGAAGAATCCCATAGAACCCATGAACTGTAAAAATCAGATTGTAGGAACTGTGAATTTAGTTCGAGGTCAGCATGGATGTAAGGATAGATGTATTAACAAATACCTGGTTCGATAGGTAAGCTATTTAAACGTCTAGGATGATATTTTCTCGTGCCTTGGACAATAAACTTGCAAATTTTTTTCACATGGTTTTGTGATTATCGAAGAGAAGCCTTCTTATAGGCAGAATATATATGAGTCAAAATATGTGTTAGGAAATGTGTTTTACAGCCTTATTTTATTTCAATTGTTTAGTAAGACGTCTTCCAGTAATGGGTTTATTCTAAAATATGCAAGCAGTGAAAGGTTGTTGCCTCTATCTCTATATTACCTAACAATTATTTATAGAGTGAGAATTTAAATAAAAGAACTATTTCCTCTTGCATCATTAGGTAATATTATTGTAGAGAGAAATAGCTGTTCCAAAAAGGATACCCTAACCTCTACCTTCCAAAAAACAAGCCTCAAATTAAACTATACTTCTTACATCTGTAACAAGAGATTTGTAGCAACTAAAAGCACTTTATGGCTATTAGAAAGTGTGTTTCATTCTAAAATTCACAATGAAAATGCAGAAATATTCAATGTTTTCTAATTGAAAGGTGTAGGCTTCTGCCTCTTACACTTTGTACACATTCTAGTGCAGTTCTGACTTTAATTGGTACAGAGCAATGTACATTCACCACATCCTGTTGCAATCTAATAGCACTATTTTTTGTTTGGTTGGTTGTTTTTTTTTTTAACTTCATAATCTGGATTTCTTGGATCTAGAATTTGAAGTCAATTTCATAAGCTTAAAAAACTTAGATTCTGTGTGTCATTCAACTGAAATGAATAGTGTGAGCTAATGTGTTTCCACAGTATAAAAACATTCTTTTTTCAAGTATGTGAAGGAGTTTTAATAGCCTGAGGTGTCAGTCAAGCTTTTTGTCATTTATATCAGTGCCTGAGGGAACAAGGGTGCTAGTACAGTCCCAGAAATTTGGAAGGTTGTCTTTAACATGTTTTGTTTTGAGGTAGAGTGGGTGGGAAAATATGAAAGGGACACTACTGCTAAACTGTTATTATTTCAAAAGTCATCCTCACAGAATAGTATCTATACAAATTTATTAGTTATTTATTTAAGTAAGGTTTGGAGTTTTATTCCACTTTAAAAATCACTTCAGGATTGATTTATTATGAATAGAGTTTTTCTTAAAATAAAATAGGAATTCTTGATGTCTGAACATAAAGTGGCATACTTGTTGGCTAGTATTTTATTTCAACTACAGGAAGAGTTCTGTTTATAACTAAATGGAAGGGCATAGGTAAGTATGTTGACATTCTGAAGATGTGACTTCTTTCTGGTTTTGGTGAGAAATATATACTGAATTACTGGCTTGATGGAAGAATTTTCTATCTAAACTTTATTCACCTTCCCTATAAACATGATATCTCATTTAAAAATAAAATAACAAAAGAAAAACCCCACAAAAAACCCAAACAAAAAAGAACTTAAATTCAGACTTTCCTAATGAGCCAGTCAAGATGGAGGCTACTATAATTGGAGCAATAGCCTTATGCTAAAAAACAAATAGAAAACTGAAACAATAAAAAATCTGGGTAATTTTATATACTGGGTCTAATGGCTCATAGTTAATTTTTTTCATAGAAGCCCAAAAGGTACTGTAGTTTGGATTTTTGGCTAAACCAAATTTGATAGCACAACAATGTGATGGCTACTTCTGAGCTGTGCTCACACAGCACCAAGGCTTTCATTCCCCCCTCCTCTCTAGACCAGGCATAGGCAGGATACTGGGAAGGAAAAAAACTAAACAGACCCAAATTAACCAAAAGGATATTTCATACCCCACAACTTCATGGTCAGCAATAAAAAAAGTTAGAGGGGCTGAGAGACAGTTGCTAATCCTTGGAGACCATTTTGAGTGATCTATTTGTGGAATACAGTGAATCATTACTTTTGTATCACTTCCTTTTTTTCTCAACTCTTCACTTATTAAGCTGTCTTTTGAAGAGTCTTTGTTGCTTTTGCTCTTCCTTTTCTCTCCCCTTGCTATTGTTTGGGGCAAGGAAGAGAGGGAGTGAGCAGCTGTGTGGTGCTTGACTGCTAGCTGGGGTCAATCCACTAGAATTCCCTACTCTTCTTGTACATCTAATAACTAATTTTCAAATTCACACAACTGATGGAATATTTCTTTTATCTTTATACCGCAAATATAAAAAATTACTTGCTCTTGAAAAGTAGATATCTGTTTTATCATTTTCGGTAGTGGTTTACATAACCTCAGCTCTCTTCCTCCACATAAAGATATGCATATCTTTAATGTGAAAGTCACAAGGTACAAACCTTTCCCTGGTACCCACAGCAATGTTCTGTCTAGCGCATTATGTGACCTGTGTAGACGCAAATTCCTTCTAGTCTGAGTGCCATGTACTTCCATCTTTACAGTGCTGTACCTGACCAATTACATGGTTGTGTAGTTTCTGTGATTTGTATCCCATCACTTGGTTGGGCATAGTGCAGAATGTTGTCTGTTAAATGCTTGTTTAAATGCTACTAACCAATAAATTAAAAGTCCCACAGAGGGCATGTCAATGAATGTGGGTTTGAATACAAAAGTTTTCCTGATAATAATGATTTTTTTTATTTATTTGTTTTGATTCAGGCTCTCTGGAATGAATATACCTCCTCCAGTTATAAGCAACAAAAACTGGCTCAGACTACATTTTGTAACAGACAGCAATCACCGATACCGTGGATTTAGTGCCCACTACCAAGGTACATTTAAAGAAATAAATTTTACTTGTGGATGTATTTGTTAGGAAAAATAGTGCCTGAAGTTGTAAGAATGGGAAGGACCACTTAAAAAACAAAACAAAACAAAACAAAACAAAACAAAACAAAACAAAAAAAAAACCCTCATAAAAGTCTAGTTTGTTTTTCAACCTGCTATATCAAATTACAATCTGTTAGAATATGGGCAGTGTATTATCTAGTGTATCTATATTCAGTTACCAAAATAAATTACAGGAGATACCTACTTTACTTTAACCTGTGCAAGCACTTAGCTTTTAAAATGGTCCTAATATTCTGAAAAATACTGTGGAACAGTAACAGAGAAAATGTCTTTATCATTAAATTATGGCATTGACTTTATAGTTGTATAAGTCATAGTTTTAAAGCAGTGAGTAAGTTTCTGTTTACTAAAGTATTATTTTAACACCATTACTTTTTACTATGTTTTGGAATGCTTTGCATTATTAAAGGTTTAATTAACCAGAAAGATTCTTACCCACTGTTTTTATGAACTAGCATTTATTTTGAATAAGAGTGAAATCATCTGAAGCATAATTTTTGAAACTTCACTGTTTGAAACAAAATTATTCTAATGATGACATGCTTATGAAAACTAAATGTCAGTAGTGCATGGTAATACTAGAAATAATATTTTTCAATATCCACAGTGTATCAATGGATCTTCAGGGAACAGTAACCCCTTTTTGTGTTTTTGTGCTTTTTCCATTTATCTGATGAAAAAATGAATCATGGCATTCCTATCAAGAACTAGTTCAGGGATTTCTTTTACAGTTTCTTATAGCAAATCTAGCATAGGAAGAGATTAGTTACATAGTTTTGCAGAATCTGAAAAAATTAGTCAGGTAAGGCAAAAATTGCAATTAACAAAAGCCTATGACTAATGTTTTTAATTTCATTTTTAATACTAGCAAATTTTGCACCTCTGTGTGGTTGCCTCAAATAGCATATTCTATATAAGAACAGAAAAAATTGATTACTATTTTCAGCAGGTACTGTATATATTTATTTGGACTTCCTGAGTTCATAGATGTTCTGGAATGTACATTTTGAACGAATTTATATGAAAGAAACTTTCTTAGTGTAGATTCAGGGCTGCTATACTGGTTTGTGAAAACCACTGACTCATTTCTTGCATGATATCTTTCATAACACATATGATAAACCACACTCTTTAATAAGAAGTTACTAGCTTTTGGGACTGTAAAAAGATAGAAAGTAGGAATTCTCTCTGATAAATCTACCCCACAATTTACAAACCATATGATAACTATTTTGGTGGTTTAGGGGAATTGTTTTGGATTGTTGAGCTGTTTCTTTTGAACTACTGAGAAAAGAATAAACCATGTTTCATGGTAAACATACATGCTTGCCTGCCAAAAACATGAGGTAATAGCTAATGAAACAGAACAGGTTTATGTTTACTTTTAAAAATGTGTTTTATCCAAGACCCATAAAATATGTGAATTGGCAGGTGTGGGAGATTTGAATATGCTGTGTGTCTTCTCTTTCTCCTTACTACCTAAGAATGTAGTGATTAAATAGTGGCATTTTTACTATTTTGTAATTTTAATTTTATTTTAATTTAATTTTTACTGGTGTATTGATGAATGTATGTTAAAATGGACTAAATACTAAGTTGTCAAATGCTGCAGCAGCCCACCATACCTAAAATGAAAAAAAAATCTTTTGCAACTGTAAAATAAATGTAGGCAGTAAAAAAATTCAGCATATAAAGGAATTAAATGTGCATACTCAAGGCTATATGATCAATAAAAAATAACCTTTATAGTAGGAAATAGAAAAATGCATGGTCAGATAATAGGGGATGTGTAGTGTCTGGTAGGTTAATGGTAGAGTAAAGGAGAGACTGTGAGGAAATTAAATAGATATTATAGAATCATAGAATGGTTTAGGTTGGAAGGGACCTTAAAGATCATCTAGTTCCAAGCCCCTTGCCATGAGAAGGGAAACTTCCACTAGACCAGGTTGCTCAAACTCTGCCATGAACACTTCTAGTGATGGGATATATTAGAAAAACTTCTGACATTTAGAAGATAAACATTAAATGTATAGCACAAAATATCTCGGTTTTTTGAGAAATATAACCTTAACTTTTTCAGTTAGAGATAATTTAGATCTTTTTGTAATGGCAATTTTCAAACTTTAATTTCACTTTTTTTCAGCATGAATTTTCTGAAAACCAGGTAACTAATAAAAATTTTAAAAGTATTGCAAAAAGCCATGTAGTACAAATGCTTGTTTTTGTTTTCAAGAGTTTATTTCAGCATTACTTTTGCGAGGGAATCTTAATTCTTTTAATAGCTTGTTTTATCAGTGCTACACAGTAGCAACTGTTGTTAAAACCTTGATCCTTCCCGTGACTAATTGATCTAGATTGACTGTAACTTCTTTCTGAGTTCCCTTTCTGAAACATAGTATTTGCTACATAGTACTACTACAACCAGAATTACTGATTTCTTCGTACTTCCTCTAGTTTAATATTCTTTAGTCTATTGTTACATATTTTTAAGGACCTGGACTTCAAATTCAGAACTCCGGAACATTGCGTAATTTTAGTTTGTCACTGCATGGCACTGCAGTACCCTTTTCAGCTGATCACTCCCTTGGTTGACTGATTTTATTTGCACTAGTGCACATTTTGTTAGTGTATTTGGGTCATGGTTTAACCCTAAGTAACAATGAAAGCCTCTCACCACCATTCACTCATTCCATCCTCAAAGTACAACAGGGCAGAAAATAGGAAGAACGAGAGTGAAAATTTCATGTTTGAAATGAAGATGAGGAAAACCACTCATCAACTATTGTCCTGGACAAAATGGCCTTATTATAAAAACTTTAATGACTGTTTTGGGTTTTGGAAAACAAAGACAAGTAAAGAAATTATGAAAAACACCCTTACTCTCCTCTTTTGAAAGCTTAACTTCATTCCAAACACTTCCTCTATTCTACCAGAGATTACTCTTTATCTCTTTGGTGATGTGATAGCCAGTGCAGGAGATTCAGGTCAAAGTGTAGGAGTTAATTTCTGCTGTTCCTCATTTCTCACTCTTTTCTTCTGTCCTTTTTTCCCTCTTACTCATTTCTTCTGCCTTGATGTTCAGTGACCATGGGCCATTGTCTCTTAGGGGAGGAACCTGCTCCAGTGTGGGTTATCTATGGACTGCAATCCCTTGGAGGGTATTATTAACTGTGAAATGGAGCATGCATGCTCTGACCTTGTTCCTTTCCCTCCATGTTTATTGCTTTATCTTAAATACATCTTCACAGAAATGTCATAAATTCTACTGATGAACTCAGTTGTGTCCTGTGGTGGTCCACTGTGGAACCAGATGTGGCCAGCTGTGACCAGCATGGGACAGCTCAGTGCCTGCTGAAGGGAGAGGTGATATATTCAGCCCTATACCCCTCTGCTACCAAATCCCTGGCATTTATACTAATTACAGTCTTATTCCCTTCTATTCTCTTAAGTTTATGAAAACTGGTTCATAAGTTTCTTTTTCACAAGGCAGCCTCACATGGCTGAGCTTCAGTGTAATACCTAAAGCTATTGTGGCCTAGACATTTGAAAAGAAGATTAAAATTCGTGCACTGCAAAGTCAAAATATAGTTGCCTATGAAAAAAAAAACCAACAGAACACAGCAACAAAAAAATTGAAAACCTAGGGTATTACTTAATTTTTTGTAAACACACTTTTAATATAATTAAACATATTTTCCTAATTTCCTGTTTAAGACCTTGCAAACAGGCATGGGCCTTTAAAACCTTTAAAGTTTTTGGTTTTTTAATTGACTTATACAGAAAAAATGAAATTTGATGAGGTACATGAAAGGGAAGCTCTCAGCTTCATTGAAGTACACAGTCATGTGAATAATGTGTATTACTTTCTTTAAATATGCAATTTTATTCATGAAAGGTATTCATTTATACAATATTTAAGACATTGGTAAACAATAACCAATGGGATTAGAGGAGAAATTTCAGTAAAAAAATCAGTTAGAGGAGAATCAAAATGTTTTCCTACCTAGGTTATGGTGTCATAACCCACTTAGTCTTGCTTCTCTGGTCATTCAGCACTTCTTTCTATTCACTGACAGTTCCTTGCCTTGATGCTGTCTCTTGTTGCTTTGTTAAAACTCCCTTTGAGTCAGAAACTGTTGGCTGAAGTAAAACAAAAGCTTCTTTGGATCTTCTTGAAGCAGCTGCTTCACTGTTTCTTGGCACTGGAAATCTTCTTTTGCTGTTTCTAAAATTAGTTGTGCTTTTTTACTCCTTCCATTTGCAGTTGCCTTTGGTTGCTGCTTTCTCTTGGTTAATTTTTGCTCTCCATCATTTATATATGAATCCATAATATTATCTAAGTGGACAGAAGGGATTAAGTTAGCTTCACAGCATCTGGTCTTACTGATGGGCATACACAAATTTCAATCTTCTCTATATCAAGCCTACCCAGATTCAGAAAAGGCTTTCAGAAAAAAAAAATAATTTTCTGATAGTTAGACACTACTTCAAGCATCTATAACTTTGCTATCTTTTTAGATCCAGCATCCTTTTCCTCTCACACTCTGCCTTTGTCCTTCCTTAAAGCTCTTAGAAGGTTTCAACAGTAGCCCTACAATTGCTAATCATTTCACTTGTGAAATACATTTATTAACTCATTTTGTTTCCTTCCCTTGTTTGTTTATCTCTGTAAGCAAACGTGCAAACTCATGCTTCCACTTTGAGCAAAATAGTATCAAATACACAAATTGAGTGCACAAACACATTTGCCATCCATTAAGAATCTTTGCTTATAGGAAAATAAAAATGAAGAAATGAAATGTATCCATGAGCATTTCAGAATAGAATAAAATTTAAATTTCCTGCTCATATTTAAAAGCATACAAATGGTTACTCTCCTTCATACTTGACAGCCAACTATGTGGAGCTGAAGTTGGATAAATGTGAGGACCTTGAATGTGGGATGAAATTTGAAGAAAAAGATGTTGAAAAGTTCCTTCTTGCTCTGCTTGATTTTCTATTATTTCCATTGTTCTATTTCTTTTTCTTTCTATCATTTTGTTTATTAATAGAAATGTATCTTCATTCATAAATTATTTATGGACTTAGCTTTTCTCCATATTTTTTTTCTTGATTTTGCTTTCAGAAAGAATGTAAAGCAATTGCCAATCAGGTAAAGAACAATAGTACTAAGCTGCCTTACAAAATCATGGCTAGAGTTACCAGAAGGGGAAAACTGTATCACTTTTTTCACAACATTAGACAATTTAATCAGATTTTGTCATTCATTTCTTATTTCAAAAGCTATTTCAACAAACAGTATACTATAGTACTGCAGAAATACTAGCAGCTGTAACAGAGACATAGGTAAGATTTTTGTTTAGACACCTGTAGGTGTCTGTATACCCATTAAAGCTGGAGAGCTGTGAAGCACTGTATGAGTATATATGTGCACTGATGTATCACTGAAATCACCCAAGATACTCAATGTATTTATGTGGCAGTGGCAGAAGTGCAGAAGTTCTTTGGACACACAAACCAAGGTGTTACCAAGACATTGTTATGAAGTTACAAAATTTCTCCAAATTATGTATGGGTAACTCAGACTTCCCCATACCTTGCTAACACTGCCAGTGTGGGTTGCAGAGTGATTCAGCTGACCACATGGTAGATGTTGGGTAGAGGTGTTCTAGAGAAGAAGAGACATCTTGGTGCTGGCAAGTTAGAATTTACAGGAGATCACATGGTGTGTTTAGCATGTCAGATACCTAAACACTAAGCAGACATTTGCTCCCAGCGAGGCAGTAGAGACAGTCAGAAAAAAGGTAAAGCAAAAAAATGGACCCAGATAAAGACAATTTAACATGACAGAACAGGATGGGAAAGTAGTAATAATGGTAAAGGAATATACAAAACTATTGATGCATAAAGCAATTCACCACCTGCCAAGCAATTTCCTTCCAGTCCCTGAGCAGCAGTTGCCACCTTCCAGACAAGTTGCCCCATCCCCTGTTCAGCATGATGTCAAAAGGTATGGAGTATTCCTTTGGCTAGTTGGGGTCGGCTCTCCAGCTGTGTTCCTTTTCAGCTTCCTGGGCACTCTCAGCCTCCTTGCTGTCAGAGCAGCATGAAAAGCTGAAAAGTCCTAGATGTGTGCTTTAAAATTAGTTAAACACTGCATTCCACTGACTACAATGACTAGATTTGCATTTATTCTAATAGTTTGTATGCCTATTGCAACTACAGACACACTGATGTAGGGTTTTAATCTCAGTTTGCATTTACTAATCACTTACTGAAATGCTGGGTTTTTTTTAAATACCAAAACATTCAAGGGCTTAAGATTCCCTAGGAGAAAGAAAGGTACTGCATCACTTGAGTCACATTTAGAGGAGTCTGCTGCTTTGACATTGGGTGTGTCTTCTGCTTAGGCCAGGTTGCTGCTTTCACTGATAATATATTTGACAGATGACAGATATTGACTTTTTTTTTCAAGACAGATTCTTAGTTATCAGAATTGTGAATCTGTGACTTTTAAGACCTTGAACTTGTTTTGTCAAAACAGCACAGATGGCTACCTGATTTTGCAATGGATGGGCGAGAAAGGAATCCTCTCTTCAGAGACTGAAATTGTCAGAGTTTCTCAGAAGTTTTTCTTTTTTGTTTGTTTGTTTGTTTGGTTGGTTGGTTGGTTGGTTTGTTCGGGTCATAAAATAAGCTTAAATTGCATGCATCATCATATAAGTAAATGTTTTTAGTAGATTTTCATAGTTCTTTCACCTCCACTTGATCTCATACTGAGATATATTTTCTAAACAGATTATTTTTCACCTTTGCACCTTTGAGATTTCTTTTATTCACAATTATACACCCCAAAATTACAGTGCACAGAATGGCATTGACTTTGTTGTAGTCAAGTTGTAGAGGAGAAAAAATGTTTCATTTTGTTGACCATCTCCAAATTTAAAGAACTTTTAGAATTCCCCCAAGGATAGGCTTTAATAACACCACTATTGGCAGTTACTTCTGATATTGTGTAGGGATCCAGAGAGATCTAATTTTAAAATTTTAATTCAATTTTTTTTTTTACTTCAAGTAAGATCATATTTCATTTTAAAAAGTCAATAGAACTAATGTTAAATATTAAGACATGGTCTGTGCTAATGTTTCATTTGATAGATTGTAATTTACTTCTGGAACAAGAGTTAAATGATGCAGTAAAGACTTGTCCTTTCCATTTTTAATGATTTAATGGATATGTCTTCTTAACTTCATATTTACCATAAAGAAAAACCTCTGATATTTTAGGGGCATTAAAAAAATTTAATATCTTTCTGTTTCATTTACTATTCTTCATACTCCTCTTTATTGTTTAAAAAAGAGTAAAAGATAATACTTTATGTACTAGTGACTGTAAGTAATTCCAACTCCTCTGCAAAAGACAAGAAAAAAGTACTGAATTGCTCTTTATTTCAATTTAGGTAATGCTTAGAAAGCATTTTCTTTGCTTGGGTCACTTTGGTTAAAAGCTCAGGAATTTATAAATTGAAATGAAATATAAGATTTCAAACAAATAGAAAAAATTAGGAAAATGTTATATTGAAATTATAAAATCCATAAGTAATATGAAGAATCCTGGTTTCTGAAGGGAAAAGAATTATTTAAACCTCAGCGCAGTTTTAGTGATCCTATTCATATATATACATATACACACACACACATATGTGTGTGTGTATATGTACTTATATCAATATATGAAAAAAGATTTTAAATACATAAAAATGTATATAATATTTATATTTAGATTTTTACCTATATTACTGCATATATGTATATATATGTATATATATGCCTGTATGTATATATATATATTTAATACCTCTATTAAAATATTTTATCTAAGGAAATCCACTAAAATTCAAGGAAAATTAACTGGAAAAATAATTTTTCTGCAGTTGAAAACTTCTACTAATAGTACATAAACTATAAAGTGTATAGAACCTTCAGAATACTTCATTTTGATTAGATCAAAACATTATTACATTAACCTATACTTCTGTATGGGTCATAGCCACCAACCGACATAATTTATTGCACTGATGATCTGTTCATGTCAGGCTGATAAAACAACTGAAACAAAAACCTAGAATAAAACACTTGTTTACATTCAGGATATTTAGCGGTGAGATTAAATGTTGGAACATTTTGTTTCCCCTTGGAAAATTTTTGACATGCAAATGTTCTCATAATAGGCTTTTTAATTAAATTATTTATATCTTTCAACTGTCAAAATTATGTATTATTAATTATTATTAATAATTGAGTGCAATAGGCCATTCAAGTTAGTTTATTAATAGTTTTGACTATTATAAAGTTTACTGTACATTAAAGAAAACAAACGTAGTATAGTCTAACTTTAGAATGTAGATTTTAAATGCTAAAATTAGTAGTGCCACTGACATCAGATGCATTGGATTTATTCCTGCTGGAAGATTTACTTCCATTTCCTTTTCTTCTTCTTCCCTCAGTCAGCATTTTCAACTTTTTTTTATTTCTAACATTTTGGAGGGGTGATTTTCTACCATTAGGGGACATACACACAAGAGAAGAAAATTTTGATGAGAAAACAGGCAGATGAAGAGAACTAGGTAATGAAGTAACTGAATATGGGTTTTTTTGTCTACCCTCAAACTCAAATCTTCCCATGTAGTTTCTGATTAAATGACATAAACTCTTATGCAGGAATATCTTTTATTTCTGTCTCTCTTTTTTCTCCTTATCATAAACTGGGTATGTTTGTTGTTTAGTTACTGAGACAATTTGCATTTGTGAGAGAAAGCATATCCCCATGTCCTTGAGGTTATAAAGATGAAGTAGTTATGTAGTTTTAATTTTAGTTTTAAATTAATGAACTGGCTAGGTTTATGTTGAGGCATAAAATATGTGAAGTATAGCTGTTGTATTCTTTCAATATTTCTCCCTGGTCTATATTGTAAAAACTAATCACACCATATGCATGAAGACTGAATAATATGCTGGATAACCTCCTGCCTAAAGATAGGAAAGTTATTATTTTTCCAATAGAAAAACAAAATCAAAAATTCTGCTTTGGAATATGAGTATGAAAGTGACCCTGCAAGATATTATGCCAGAAGCTATTTCTTAGTGTTAAATGAGATGGCACAGTTTTTACTCATTCCCAGTACAGAGAAGGTTGAGGGCATTTGGTATTACCCTTCAGAATTAGGTCTAAGATTATCTAATTTGAGAAGTGAAAGTACCTTTTGCAAAGTATCCCCCAGTAAATAAGGAGTCAAGTTTATCTAATGAAAAGTTTATTTTTTAATGAATGCTATTTCAAGTAAGAAATGAAATTTTCTGAACTGCCTATTTAATTCCCAGTTATACTTTCTCCACTTCAGTTCCAGTCAATGGATCTCTTTATATTTAAAGCATTGGCTGATTTATTTGTGTGCTGTATCAGTAGCAGTATGAGAAACCTGGGAGAATTATTTTTTTTTCCATTCACAAGCACCAGGAAGTTATGAAACATGCCTCTGTGTTCAACAAATGTTTTCACTAAAATGCAGCCGAGGCAATGAACCTTGCCTACTAGTGAACATTATTCTATGGAATTTGTTAATGTGTGAAATCACTAACCAAAGTGATTCTCAGTTAGGGAATTTCTTAGATTTTCATTATGTGAAATTTAAGTACCATTCATATTTAAAAAAAAATAGTAAAAGTCCCCTGAGAAAACATGATGGTCAACCCTTCTAAGTAGGTCTGAAAAAATGTCAGAACAAACATAGGGATAGCAGTGTGAATACTAAAGTGTTTCTAGCATTGATGTTTGTTCTATTGAGTATTTCTTTCTAATGTACTTACATTACTTTTAACGTCCTTTTTTTTATAGATGCCAAGATGTATGTTATTTTTGGTCTGGATCCTGGGTCAATATGAACATTATTAATACCTTTTCAGAAAATGAAATTTTCTGAATATATACAAGAAAGACAGAGAGCCAAGTAAAGTGGAGAGTGAGGGATTGTGAAAGAAAGATTTAGGTGATGAGATGGGTAGTAATAAGGAGATTGAACCTGAAAGGATTCTGTTGAATAATTATGACTACTTGTATGATACATACCCTTGTTGGTATATAGTCTGTGCTAGTTGAACAGTCAGCTGGGACAAATCTCTTTCCCAGGCTGAACAGGCTGAATTCTCTCAGCTTTTCTTCTTAGGAGAGGTACTCCATCTATCTAATCATCTTCATGGCCCTCCTCTGGACCTTCTGTAACAGGTCTGTGTTCTTCCTGTGCTGAGGCCCCCAGATCTGGATGCAGCACTTCAGATGGGATCTCACAGGGGCAGAGCAGAGGGGCAAAATCCCTTCCCTAGCCCTGCTGCCCACACTGCTTTTGATGCACCCCTGGATACAATGGACCTTCAGGGCTGCAAATGCATGTTGCTGGGTCATGTCCTGCCTCTCATCCACCATCACCCCCAGGTCCTTGGCAGGGCTGCTCTCAATACATTCGTCTTTCAGGCTGTATTGATCCCAAGGGTTGCCCTGAGCCAGGTACAGCACCTTGCGCTTGGCCTTGTTCAATTTAAGATTCTCGTAGGTGATTTCTCAGGCTTGTCCAGGTCTCTATGAATGGCATCCCATCCCTCTGGCATGTCAACCACAGCACTTGGCTTCTTGTAGTCTTCAAACTGGTTGAGGGTGCACTCAATGCCTCAGTTTATATCATTGATGAAGACACTAAATAATACTGATCCCAATATGGACCCCCAAGGGAAACCACTTTTCCATCATGTCTGTCAGAACACTAAACTGTCCAGAACATTACCCTCTGGACACAACTGTCCAAACAATTAATCATCCACTGAACAGTTCACCCATAGAATTAATTTCTCTTCACTTTAGAGAGAAGGATGTTGTGGGGAACCCTGTCCAAGGCTTTGCAGAAGTCCAGATAGATGACATATATGGTCCTTTGTTGATTGATGTAGTTGGTCCATCGTAGAAGGCCACTAGGTTGATTAGAGAGAACTTGCCCTTGGTGAAGCTACGCTACTGTTCTGAATCACCTCCCCATCCTCCATGTGCCTCAGAACAACTTCTAGAGTATTCTGTTCCATGGTTTTCCCTGGAACAGAGGTGGGTCGTTCCCAAGATCCTCCTTTCTACCTTTTTTAAAGATAAGTAAAATGTTTCCCCTTTTCCAGTCACCTGGGACTTTGCCTGGCTGCCAGGACTTTTCAAGTATCATGGACTTGAAAAGTCCATGCTTGGCAACCATATCAGCAAATTCCCTGAGGACTATGGGATGCAGCTCCTCAAGTCCCAGAAACTTACATATGTTCATGAACCTGAAATTCTCTAACAGTGTAAAGGGCTTTGGTCTTCCAGTCCCTATCTTGCAGTCCATCCACTCGGGAAGTATGGGAAGAGGATTTGCCACTGAAGACTGAGGCAAAAAGGTTTGGAAATGAAATTATGAGATCTGTTGATCATTGCATTTTCAGTAATACCATCAAGCTCTTATGCTCTAATTTTGTCAGTATACTAAGCACTCCATACTTAGTGTATGGTATGTCATACCATATTTAGGTTCATACTTGAAATGCTTAAAAAGCACACCTTAGTGCTTTTTAACTGAAATACTAAAGAGTAGAGGACAGAACAGAAAACATGCTGATGTATAAATCAATCTTCACCTTGACTCCAGTTGTTGCTCTGGCTTCTCTGCATTTCTGAAGAATATAGCAGAGTTGAAGAAAGTTCAGAGAAAGCAAAGATATCAAACATATGACTAAGTTTCTGATGGAAAAGTGATGCATCTATGTAGGACCCTGCAGCTTGGAAAATGAATATATCTGTGGGAGGAGGGGAGATACACAGACCATAAAGTTATGAATCACAGGGATACTGGAAATATTTATTAGATTTCTTTTGGATGTCAGAATTGAGGCACACGCTTCACAGTGACCTACACAAAATTACCAGAAAGCTACCAGTGGAAGAGGACACCAGGTCTTTTGAGCCCTAATCCACAGCAGCTGGAAGGTAGGCAACACTTACCATTCCATTTTTCACAACAGAATTGCTTAGATAGTGCTGATTTAGTTTATAGCACTGCCTTGGTACACTATGAAGAGAATCCTTGACTTGAAAGACATATATTCATATTAAATCAGGCTGACTTAAATTCAGAAGGGAAGAGGTCTAGTGATTTTGTGAAAGTAAAACAAACTGCTGCATTTTCTATTTTTCTTCACCTGAGATTACTTTTCCTTCTTGTCTCAGTTAATAGTAAATTTGGGATTCAAAGCCATACTTTTAATTCTAATATATATGTCTAGTGTATTAGTGTAACAGGCAGATAGTGTACACAGCTTTTTAATTGGAGATATAAGAAGAAAGGATTCTTCATTTATATACGGCATTGTGTTGGGCAGTTTGGCCTTTTATGAAAGATATATAAGGCTTACATATTTTAATAATATTTTTCCCTAAAAAGTTCTCAAACCCATAATTTAAACAAATTAGTGATAAAAATATATTTTGAAAGAAATTTCAATTATAATCAATTGAAATTCTGTTTGATGAAGCCATTTGAGAACACTCTTTGACACTCAGAGCAAACCAGTCAGTAATAGTTAAGCCAAGAATCATTCAAATTCCCAATGACCTTAGTGGAAAATTATGAATGTTAATTTAAAGAAATTGAAAGAATCATAGAATGGATATCATAGAATCATGGGATCACAGAATGGTTTGGGTTTGAAGGGACCTTAAAGCTCATCTTGTTCCAAACCCCTGACTTGGGCAGGGACACCTTTCACTTTGACCAGGTTGCTCAGAGCCCCATCCACCTTGGCCATGTAATGTTGGAAGGGACCACATTGGAGTCATCTGGCCCAACTCTCTGCCCAGGCAGGATCCTCCTAGAGCAGATTGCAGGGGATTGTGTCCAGATGGTTCTTGAATAGAGTGAGAACTAATATTTAAGTATCCCATTGTCTTTGTACAGAGGCAAAATGTTTCTTTTTTTATTCAGCTTTATACTCTTTCTAGAATTAATGTGCTTTTTGTTGTTGTTTATTTGTTGTTGGGGTTTTTTGTTTATTATTTTCGGGGGGAACAAAGTTACTGCTGAAAACTCTCATTCACTGCTATCCAGCAACTTTTTCTTACATGCGAAAGAAGTTGCTTTTGAACTGTGTGGAATCTCTCAGAAATTCTTGCCTCTGTAGTAATGGTCATACCATTTAATTTAGGTAAAGTAAATATCAAGCAATGACTGTAAAACTGCTGACAGTTCTGAAAGTGGCCTTTCAAGTTCAACCATTCTGATGAAGTCTGAAATGTTCAGATATAGTGAGCAACCAGCCATCTCAAAATTTGACATTTTTATATTTAATCAGTCAAGAAGTGTAAGAAGTATCAAAAAACCTGCTGCCATTTCTGAAAAATCACAGAATCACAGAATTGTTAGGGTTGGAAGGGACCTCTGGAGGTCATCCATTCTGCTAAAGCACAGTCACTTAGAGCAGGTTACACAGGCACACGTCCGGGTGGGTTTTGCATGTCTCCAGAGAGGGACACTCCACAACCTCCTTGGGCAGCCTGTCCCAGTGCTCTTCCACCCTCAATGTAAAGTTCTTCCTCATGTTGATGTGAAACTTCTTGCGTTTAATTTATGGCCATTGGCCCTTGTGCCATCACTGGGCACCACCAAAAAGAGCCCGGCACTCTCTTCTTGACACCTGCCTTTGAGGTGTTTATATGTATTGATGAGATTCCCTCTCAGTCTTGTCTAAACTAAACAGTTCCAGCTCCTGCAGCATCTCCTCATAAGAGAAATGCTCCAGACCATTCATCATCCTTTTTGCTCTCCACTGCACCCTCTTCAATAGCTCCTTGTCTTTCTTGTACTGAGGAGCCCAGAACTGGACAGAGCACTCCAGATGTAGCTGCACTAGGGCCAAGTAGAGGGGTAGGATCACATCTCTCCATCTGCTGATCACACTCTTCCTGTTGAGTGGCAGCACAGCCTTCAGGTGTATCATACCATCAGCAAGGTTGTTGAGGGTATATTCAATCCCTTCATCCAGGTCGTTGAAAAGTTGGGTAATATTGGACCCAGTATTGACCCCTGGGAATCATTACTGAGTACAGGCCTCCTACTGCCTTCTACTCTGCTGATCACAACCCTCTGAGCTCTGCCATTCAGCCTGTTCTTGGTCCATCTCACTGCCCATTCATCTAACACACATTTCCTGAGTTTACCTGCTAGGATGTTATGTAAGATACAGTCAAATTACCATGTTTTTAGATGTGCCAATATATTTTTTCCTGTAGAAGTTTTCTTTGTGAGCATTTTTCTGTGCAACATAAAAGTGAGAAAAGGTACTTGCAGTAATCGGTCTTTTATGGATATTAGAAACAATTTTGGCTATTGAACAAGAACACTATCATTTTAATCATTGTATTGCAGTGCAAAATTGCCTGAAATGCTCACTAAGGCAATGCATATGTAATTCTTCTTAAAATCATTTTGAAATTTTAGTGTGTAAGCATTTACCTTAGGACATCTTGAAATTGTTGTCTAATGGATTGCTGGAGTCCTCTCACAGGGATGATTTTCCTCAGGCAAAGCTCTTGTTTTGCACTGGATGCCACTTTATAGCTTAAAAGTTCACTTACTGCCCACTTGATGCTGACAGCACACAGTGTCCTGCAGGAATAGCTTTATCTTTGTAAACTCTAAGTGGATTTTGAATCAGTTTTTATACTGAAGAAACCTTTTTCCTTGCCAGAAAATTGTTTTCATCTCACTTAGGACCTGACCTTTCTTTAAAAGTATTATTTTTCAGTCTGCCCTGACCTTTTAGATAAAACCAAAACATTAAAGATGGTACTGTTTCCTTTATAAAGCATTCAACTTTTCTTTGCTTTATAATTAAGATTTATTCTGCTTAGAGATTAACTTTATTTATTCTGAGTGAGAAATAAGGGAAAAATAACACTTGTTAAATTTATTGTATTGCTTTGTTCACAATGTAGTGGTTTGAAAGCAAACGAGTGAGAGGCTCCAAGTCAGAAATACAATTTAATAAGAAGGAAATAAAAGGTAAAATAAAATAAAATAAATGCAATAATACAAAAGACCCCTGACAGAGTCAGAATACAACCTGAGCAGGATGATGGAAACAGTCCAGATGAGGGGGTCTTCCTGAGGCAGTGATCCCGTAGAAAGGTCTGGTAGCTCCAGTCTTCTGGGAATCCAGTGGGTAAAGGCTGCCTGTACTGTCCCAAATCCCAGATTATATCCAGGTGAGAATGCTTGGCTCCTCCCCCTGGGCGGAGCATCTCACAATGGGCTGATGAGTTGTACAGGGGGTCCTTGATGGCCCATTAAAGAGAGATAACTCCTGGATGGAGTTATCTATGAGTCATGCAGCAGCCCATTAACAGAAGACCCATTAACAGAAGACATATTAGTAGAAGAGGGCCTGGGAGAACGCTGAACAGTTCATGAAGATGGTGATAGAATACTTTGTGCATATCTTATACTACAACTCAGGACACACAGGTATTGTATTTTTCACAGTGAATAAGCACAGGCCAACAGCTCCCTGAAGGCTGGAGAGCTCAGGGATCAGGGTTGAGGCTGGTAGTGCAGGTCTTTTCAGCATGTTGGTCCCCCTGCCCCCAGCCAGGGAGTAGAGCAGGGTACATCTGGAGGCTGACCAAACCCTGGGCATTGGGTATCTCCATGGAAAAAAGGACAGGCCAAGGCCAGGCAAGGACATTAGCCCCATGGCTAGGTAGAGCAGGAGCAGGGGAAGAGGGGGACAAGCACTTCTTTGGCATCACTGGGGCAGGGACTCATGGCTTCAGCCATGGGTGAGGAGAGGCATGGGTGAGGAGAGGTCCTGGGAAGGCTGGCCACTTGAGCTCTTCAGAGTCCTGACTCTCATTGGAGAGTACTTCAGTGGTGTAGGGACATGAAAAAATAGTGTGTGTTTGGTATACAAAACTTCAGACCAAAAGTTAGTTGGGTAGTAATGCACTTATGTAATATTATGTTAACCAGAGAATCCTGTTATAGCCAAAGGGAACACAACTTATTGCTATTCTAATTGATACTTTAATGATATGATAGTCTGAATTATCAAATATAGCATTTTGTTTGGCATTTTGTCTGATTTTTCAGATTTCCAAATGTAATCAGTTGGATAACATTAAGATGCATAAATTTACCATATTTTCAGTATCTACTTAAAAAATGTTAAGTGATCTTAAATTCACTGAGAGAGGCATATGGAAGACCATCAAGACATACATTTGTGCATACTGAAGTATGGCATATCTCCTGCATCACTGCAAATTTCTGGTAGATGCTTAATTGTCACTTTCAGACTGTTTTGGTATATGTCTTACTGTAGCAATTGATTAAATTTATAACTTTACATTAAAAATAGAGAAAAAGAGAAGAAAGAAATGACAATAAGGAAGTTGAAAAAAGAGGGGGAAAAGGCAAGCTTAAAAATAATCCTAAGAGGATGCAGTAATGCAAAAAGGTAAAATCTGCTACCAAAAGGAAATAAAAATTAAATTCTGAGTGAAGTCTCACAAATGTGAACAACAAAAGGAACCAAAATGTAAATGTAAAATGTAAAAACAAAAGGAACCAAAAGGACTTTTTAAAACTTCTGGCTAGATAGCTTTTGGAGTTTTTGATATTTGTATGAGTCCAGGGATCACTGCCTGTTTGAACTAAAGTCTAGAAATTTGTTTTGAACCTTGTCTTTTTCAGTCATGTGTTTTTTTACAACCACAGTTTTGTTGTGTTTCTTTAAAACCACAGCTTTATTTCTTTTCTAAATAGCTGGGAGCTGAAAATAGATTTTGTCAGAAGAATATTTTATGGCCGCCATTAATACTTTTTTAATGTTCTAAAATCCATGTTTATGTATCTGTTTCCTTTATTTTCTTTTACAATTTGATCCTTATAACAGGTAAAGATACTAGAAATTTATGAAGAATAAAAGTGATTTTTTTAAAATAATATGTCATTCCAGACATATGTTGAAAGGGTCAAATAAACTGCTATATCTACACAAATTTGAAAATTCCTTTAACAGATACAGAATATATTCTTGCAATTAGGTTTCTAAATTTATTGGAAATTTTTTGCAAGCATCAGATATTTAATGACAGAGAACATCAAAGAGAACAGTTAATTAAGATAGGAAAAAAAAGCATCTTCTTAACAGGATACATGGGTCACTTCAAAATTAGTTAAGTATAGGAAGGTTTTAAGTAAGGAAGCTAAATAAGTCTTGACTAAAAGTCCTTGAACATCTTAAAGAAGAATGAAGATGGAATATAATTATTAGTATTTTTTAAATTTCTATTTATAATTTTAACTGACTATTTTTTTCTTTAATGAATATGAATTTATTTTTTTGCTTAAGACTGTTTACGCTTCTCAATTACCCATTGCAAAATGATAGACTGGCATCTTGCCAATAAGATACACAGGAAAAGTCCCAGGCTGACACCATGTCAGTCACCTCATTAACATCTTCCTGTTGTCTGAGTCCCATTTAGGGTCATCTGCGTTAAGGACCTTTAGCCTTATTTGGGAGATCTGTGCTGGATCACATGTGTCACAAAAACTATTAAAGTCCTGTACCTTTATTCATCCTGAATAAATAAGATAGTGAATATTCCATTCCTTTCACATTTTGAACTCAACATGGGTTTAGGAATCAATCAGCAAAATGAATTCTAAGGAATTAGAATAGCTGTTGGACAGTTGCCTTAGATCCATTTGGTCTTATGAACAATTTGCATGTATTTAGCTGTTCTTCAACCACTGAATTTAAAAGAATTAAATTTAGAAAATAGTCGAAAATGGGCCAAACTTTCTACCTGGAGTCCAGTAAAAAATGAAGCACTGCAAGTGTCTGTTCTGGTACAGTTCTCTTCAACATGTTTATCAATGAGCCTCAATCAATGACAGAGAGCAGTCTCACTGAATTTGCAGATGATACCAAAATATCATTGTTGTCAAGGACCAACAGTCAATACAGCGAAGGACAGGGTTGCCCCTAGGGACACAGACAAGCTGGAGGAATGAGCCAACAGGAATCCTATGAAACTCAAGAAAGCTCAGTGTAAAGTCCTGTGGCTGAATCCTTGGCAACAGGAGTGTCTGATAGCAAACAGCTCTGCTGAATAGACCCTGTGTGTTGTGGGAGACAGCAAGCTGAGTATAGCAGCAGTGTGCCCGGGGAAGGAAGAAGGCCAACAGCAACCTGAGTTATATTAATAAGAATGTGGTCAGTAGATTAAAAGGGAAAGATTTTGTCCTTTTCTCAACACTTCTATGGTCGTAGCTGGAATAGTGCCTCAAGACTTGGACTTCATGGCAGGGAAGATGAATTTTTCACTGAAGCAAGTTCAGTGGAGGGTCACCAAGATGGTTGGGGGCTGGAGCACTTACCCTGTAAGGGAAGGCTGAGCAACCTGAGTTTTTTTGACCTGGAGAAGAGAAGACAATTTACAGGAAATCTTTCCAAAGTCAGAGTCCTCTAAAAGGAAAAATAAAAACATAATATTCAACAAACGTTTTCACTCTGTTAGATACCATTTTCTGGCTTATTTTTGTTTCTGGTGAATGCTTGTCAGAGTGGGCAAAGGTATTTATTATCTTCCTGGATTATTCCCTCAGGAATTACTCATTTAAAGTTAGTCCATTAGATTAATTGTTAATTGAACTTCCACTATGAGTTTATCTGGGGTAAATTTCCTTTGGTATCATGTTTACAACAGGAATCCTGCAAAGTGTGTGCATCTAGCACAGATTCATAATCTATTTTTGGAGATTTGTTTCAGGCAAAATGTCAAAAGCTCTTGCCTTTTTTCTTTACTAAAAATGATCCTGTAATCAAGAACAACTTCCACTCCTATATAAATAGAAAGGCTTATGGGTCTCCCATATGTTTGCATTATCCCAAGTTTCAACAGTTGCAACACTTTTGAGTGGTGTCTTGTTAAGACTAGTTTTCTGAACTGAATTTCTCTGTAGATGATCAGCTTGATCTCTTTTCACTTCTACACAGCTACAAGTTTTTAAGTGTAAGTACTACTTCAAATCTTTCCTTGTGTAATTTCACACATGAAGGGTCTTCAGTTTAACTGACTGTCATCTTTTCTTCTTCCACAGAGACTTGCTTAGAGAAATGCTGGTCCAGTCTCGTAGGTCTCAGACTGTTTTAGTGTGGGTTGGTCAGGTTCTTTTTCTTTGTGAACCCATGCCCTAAGCAGCAATTATACTTTCTTAACCCCATGTCCTTACTGTTTCCTCATATGATTCATCCTGGCAGATCCTCAAGGTTCACATCTTCTCAGTGGCTGATTGGGAATTCAAAGTGATGATCTGCCTCTGAATTGACTTCAGTTGACTGCAAAATTTTGGTTTAAGCTTTTCTCAAAAAGCAGAAATCAGTCTTCTTTTCCTACTTTTTGTGCCATTTATCATTATAAGTTTTTCTTTCCTTTTTTCCCCCCTTTTTTTATAAACTAGAGTATTAAAGTAAAATAATATAGGAGTATTTCTTTATCACATAGAAAACCACAATTTTTAAAATAATCTCTTTGACTATTTGAAATGTCAGACGTGATTGCAGAAGACTGAAGTGGAGAGTATGTTAAAATGCCTATACAACAAAGGTGTTTCAATTGGTCTAAGACTGTTTTCTTAAAATAAAGACATTAAAAATCATAGTTTTGCAGATTGGAAATAATATTTGTGGAAAAATTGATTAATCTATTCTGTGCAGTAGCTGATAATTACAAGATTGCTTATACATAATGTAAATTTTCTCTCGAAGTCATCCACGTAAATCAAGCCATATTTAACTTTACTGATCTTCTGCATGAGTTCTTAAGTGTAAATGGATGTGGAAGCCTAAGAACTAAGGTGTTCTGTTTGAAAACTGCCTCTGTATCAAAGCAGTACTTTTCAGTGTATAAGCCTTGTAGCTTTAAGTAAGTTTAATTTTTCTTGCTTTTTTCTTTTGAGATGAACTTTCTTTTAAGTTGTTCTCATTTAAAGTGCTGTGTCTATTTAAATGAATAGGATAGACCATGCCATTTGATGGAGATTTTGAATATAATTTTGCTTTGACCTTGATATTGGAAGCAGGTGAATGCCTGTTCTTATACATTTGCATGCATGATAAAGATACGTTCACATAGATTTTGTTTTAATAGCAGTGGTTATGTAACATACATTGAGTTTTCTTTGTTTTAAACAACATTTTTCTGTTTCAAAATATCTCTTGGCCATGCATTTGTATTTTCTGTGTTTAAACTTGATACCAGTCTGTCAAAATTGTATACTGAATCATAAGTAGTCTAGACTTTTGATATGAATATTGTGACAATTTTCTTCTTTTATTATGAAATAAAGAATAAAACATGTTGAGACCTATTTTAGTTACTTATGCCACTGCCATCATAGGACAGCAAGTAGTTTTTGGTTTAGTCTCTGACACATAAACCTGGAGCCTTACATGGTGTGTACTACACAACAGATGTTAAGACATTATTTCAGACAGCAAAAAAAATATGTACCCACATCAGCTTTATTTGTTGTCTTTATCAAACTAACATATACTCTTATTTTAGTATTTTTATAGTATGATAAACCATTTTAGCCTAAAATTTCTGCAGTAAACAAGAGACTCTATTAGTAAGACTGAGTATTTTTGATATAAGAATCTCTTCCATTATTTTATACAGAACATTTGAGAATTCTGTCAAGAGATCTGATATACCTTGTGCCTTAAATATGCTATATAATTCTTAGTTCCACTGGGAGTCTTATTTCCCTTTTTTAGTGGACAGATTTTTCTAAAAGTGTGAAAACTGTAACTGTTTTCCATCCTGACATCACCCACTACATTTAAAAGACAAGTCTCAAAGTATGAGAGGAGAGCTCAGAACCAAAACCAGAAGTGTGGGATATTATTGTTTGAATGACTTTTCAAGGGCCCCTAATCATTATGATGGAATAAAAAAGATGCGTTTTAAGGATAATAGCAAAACATAGTGCAGTTCATGCTACCTCAGCATTGTTTATGCTATTTTTTTATGGTGAATTTTGTTATTCATTGCCCAGTCATTTATTTGTTCCAGTCAAGATGGAGTTTCTACTGTGTTAAGATGTTCTAAATGCTCACAGGTGAGAGACTTGGCTTCCAAACATTTGCAACCAAATATGGGGGACGGGGAAAGATGAAAATGTTAATAAAATATTGAAAAAATGGCTATATATTTTAAATACTAGAGAAATTAAAAATGCTAACAATGTTTTCACAAGCAGGAGATGGACAATTTTTAGCTTATCAAATATTGTTTGTGTGAGGTTTTTTAGTAAAATAATCTGGTCTATTACAGAAATCAGAGAGCAAAAAGAGAATTACATATGAAGCCTTTTACAATCTTAAGTAAAAATAATAATGCTGACAAGTTTTGCTTAAATGTGTGCCTTTTACTATTCATCTATTCATCTTGGCCCCGTGTCAAGTCTAAATGGGCTTTTAGAGCCCTGTCAAGCTTTGATGGAAAGAATGAGCATATCTGGCAGCCTTATTAGCAGCTGGAGTATGGCAGCTTTTTCTGCTGCTCTGGTTACTATATAATGCTACCATTTCACTCCTCGATGGGATGGTTACCACTTTTCTAAGTGTGGGAGCCCTGTTAATGGTATAGCTGTATATTTTGCTCTAGCCATGCTGATTTCAGGACTGAATGTGTAGGGGTGGAAATGATGTGTTGTCATTATGACTGGTAAAAAAAGTTTAAGATTTGAGAATATTTAAAACTTAACATGTATTATCACTATTATTACAAAATGTTCACTAGCAATAACAATGTTCTGATTTCTTCAATTTTTTAAATAAAGCCTATTGACTTTCCTCTTTTTCATGTCAGTTGTCTTTACTATGTTAAACAGAGGGAATTTTAATCTTTTAGATTGATCAAGAAAACACAATTCAAAAGAAAAAGTTAGCATCCAGTACTACTGTGTGTCCCACAGGTTCTTCTACTTTCATCAAATCTGCCTCCACTGGTGAGTTAGAGGAGCATATTGCAGCCACTACTGGTGCCATTACTGTTGCTAGCACATCTGCTGATGTTGCTGTATCCAGTGCAGTGACCACCTGTAGACAATCTGCTGAAGAACAACGAGTACAAGCTATGAATATAAGAAAATCAGTTCTGGAGTCAGCCACTTACAAGGAAACACTCTCTCTTCATCAAGCAAATTTACAAAGCACAAGAAGACGACCAAGAAATGCTGAACAGATAGAAAGAACTAAAGAACTTGCAGTTGTTACTCATAGAGGTATTGGATATTATTTTACTTGTGCCCATGTAGTTATGAAAAAATATATTGTATCAGTTAAAAATGAAAGTTCAGGTATCCATTTAGGAAATGTAATTAAACCAAATGGGAAAGGGATTAAATATGTCTAAATTTGAGTTCTAGAAGGGCAGTCAGATGGAAAAATGAAGTTAGTAATAATATTGCCTTGGTTATTTAAACTGATTTGATTTCTAAAAAGAGAAAATGTACATATAAGGAATTTTCTTTTGATGATTTTCTTTTATAGCTTGCATCATTATATTTCACAATAAAGCCTAGCATAAGACATCTGATGAAAGTTTAGAGAATTGAGATTAGAATATTAATCTATTCTGCATATGTGATTAGATATAATTAGCTGTAGCATTAAAAATGTACTTTATAAATAGCTGCTGTTCTAAACTTGTAGGTGATGCAGTTGAATTCATCTCCCGTCTGTTTAAATCTTCTGTAAAATTTTGATTTTTAAGACATCTGTACATATTCATTCTATCAAACACAAAATCAATGATCAAAGCAACATTTAGAACACTAGGAAATTCAGCAAATATTAAAGTGTTAAAGTTAAATCTAAAGATCTTATATATTTCTGTATTGAGATTATCTAATCTGCATGCTAAAATATTAATAATGAACAACATTTGAAGTATAAAACTAGCATGGTTTGCTGTGTTAAAAAGTAAATGTCTGTATCTGAAACATGAAGCTGACTAAAAGTAACATTGGAATGTCTTAATTTAACCATCAGATATTCATTTTAAAAATTGGATGTGGTGTGTTTTTAAACATACACAATTTCAGAAAAGGATCAGCTTAATTTTGCAGGCTAATGTCATTGAATACCATTTGTTTTACATTTTGAATTTTTATTACATGCTTCATGTTAATCAATTGTACATGAAAAATTTATAAACACAAATACGTTGATGAGAGGCACCTTTTATAGCCCAAGCAATTTGTAGAGGTCTCATTATATGATTGATACTTTGTAAAGACAGTTTTATTTTGAATCTGTTGTCTTACTGGATAGTCACCTAGTATAAGTTATGGTAGCTTCATTTACTAACAACTTTTGAAACAGGAAAGCTGCAGTTGTCAAGAATTTTAAAATACATAATTAAATAGAAGAAATGAAAAACAAACACTGTCTTTGTTTTGCCTATCAAATAGAAATTACTAAATAGATGTTTATGTTTCGTTTGTATTAATTTTAGTGGGGATCTGGTTATTGAAGTATTTTCTGGTTTTTGACTGATATAAATTAATCAACAGTTTGGTTTGTACTGTTGTGTGGCTGTGCACTCACTTCAGATTGTCTTTGGTCAAGTTAAAAGAAACAGGCTTATTTTCAGTTATGAGGGAGCATATGAGGATCTGTAATAATATCTTCTAATTTAGAAATGTAAGAATGCATTATTTGGCAGTTAAATATGGCAGTAATTGTGATACACATATAGTTTTTTCCCATTTTCACTTTGGAATCATTATACTGCAGTGTCCTCTCCACTGTTTTCTCAGTGTTCCTTTCTTCTCTCACCTATTCTTTAATACAAGGTGTAGGTGCAGCATGTACTTCTAAATTATTTGATTAAAATAAAGTGCTAGACATTAGATTATAAAAAAAGGAGAATAATTTAGACACCAAGATACTGCTTAAATAATGCTATGGTGCTAATTTTTCACAAACTAAAATGGTACTATTGCTACCAAAACATATGACAACCCACATACAAGTGAAATCAAACTTATCTATACCTTAGTGAGGAAGAAGGGCCACATCCAGTTATGTGAGGATTTTATTCCCTCATGCAACATTGAAAGTCATGATTTTGTTAGCATTCATTATACAAAAATTTTAAATTTTTTTACTGTGTCTGTTACTCATGGAACAGTATATATGTGCATGCTATTAAAGGGATAGTCCTATACTGAGTAAAAATTTACCATTTTTACTCAGAAAACACCAATATTTGACAACAACCATTAAAACATAATAAATTACCTTCAATAAATAACCTGTAATTTTCTTCAATGAAATATTACCCACTAAAGAGACACAGACATATTCTGAAGGAATTTTTGTGAATGTGAGATAGTTGTTAATTGACTTGGAGGAATTTTTGTCACAGGGGGATGTTCCAAAGGTATTTCTCTAGAATTTCCTGCAGGTTATTATTGAAGTATTTTGTCCTCTCTTTGACAATGTATTATGCACAGAAGTTTAAAAACTTTGCATAATAAATAACTATGGAATTATATAGGACCTACTTAAGAATTTCCTTTGAATTTCTTTTTAAATTATTTCTCTGTTTAATAGCTATTGAAAATTAGTTTTTAGTTTGGAAATGCATTTGTTTTGCTGTGCTCTAGATTGTAATTTAAGAATTACACTCCCAAATTATGCAAATTAATTCATAATTGAGAAGATAAAATTTAATATATTAAATATAATTATTAAAACTTATTATAAGCATGTGTGAATATCTGAAATTGGAAAAATCTATTGTACATATAGACATAAATATTGGCTTTTCTGAGAATATTGTTAATAAGACCCGAATAGTGCAGTTTTGTGATACATTGGTATAGATGCAAAATCATAACTGCAGGAAAAGAGTAGAACAGTTTGCCTTCCATGGGATTGTTCTGTGAACAAGATGTTTTAGAATGAGTAAACAATAACAATACTATTTTGTTTTGTAAACATTTTTTAAGTTTATGCAAGAAGAAGATGTATAGAGACAAATAGATGTTTATATACACCCAAAATTTAACTGTTAGGTGTAAATTACTGTACTATATATACTACTTGGACCTCAACAATAATTTAAATTGTGTCAAAGGCTGACTGATTAAAATCTTTTCTAAGCTTATTAGCTGGAAAAAGGAACCTTAAGTATATTTGGTGAAATACTTTCCTTAAAGATAGGGAAGAACAAGTATTATTTTATAAGGCAGTAGTGAAATCTCTTGAGGAATACTGTGCATTATTATGGTTTCTTCATCAACAAGAATTCAGACTGAATCAGATAAATAAAGGTACTATAATGGTGTTACATTTTCCTGATGATCCCACCTTACAAAATAAAATTTAAGATAGGGTGAAAGCATAAATTTTGAAGTGAATGTCAGTATGTAGAGAACTTAAATAAGGACAAGTTAGTATATAACATGTAAATATTTCCATTAGGGAGATGAGCAAGAAGAGTTCTTGTTCTTGGAACAATGAAACCTTGTAGAAGGAGGGAGTAGATGAAGCATGAGAAGCTTACTTTCAAGATATACCTTGACAGGCTAATGAAAAATTTATTTAGATAGGATACCTGGTAGTGAAAACCAGCACCTTTTGGATCTTTAGTTCTAAAGAAACCAAGTGCTTAATTTCAGGAAAGTTTATCTCCTCAATGCAGAAGAAGGCGAAATAAAAGTAGATCCCTAACCCCTTTCAGTTAAACCTAGGAACTTCAAACACTGAGAATTTAGTAGAAATTCTTTTTGATACTACAATCACAGCTTCTGGTATGATTTGTATTTTTCAAATGTGAAAAACACAAAAAGAATTCAACATGATAGAAACATGATAGATAGATGATAGAAACATGATATTTACAAGTGGGTTTTTTTTTGTTTGTTTGTTTTTTCCCGTTTAAATATTTAAGAATAGTTGGCTTCATCATGACTCAAGTGACTTGTGATTCAAAGTAATAGAGGATAACCTGACATTTTTTGTTTTCTACTATTTTTGTTTCATACAGTGAATTCAATATTTAGTAATGCTTTTAGTCCTGTTGAATTGTTCTATGGTTTATATCACTACATTCTTTACTTATTAAGGCTTTAGAATTTTTATTCGTGTGTATACATACCTCATGAGAGATATTTTAGAACTTTTTCTTGTGAGGGCCTCTACAGCATTCTTTTGCTGTCTAAAGATATGTCAAGAGTCATATGGCCAAATATTAAAAGGCATTTCTACAGTGTGCTTAATATTATGACTTAAATTTTGGTCAGCCCTGAAGTGCTCAGGTAGTTGAGTATTGATTGTTGTTGGTCCCTTCCAACTATCCTATTGTTTCTATTTGATTTTATTCTATTCAATTCGATTTGATTCCATTTGATTTGTTTCTACTCGAGTCTCAACATTAATTTTAATATAGAAATACATGTACATAGTAATTAACTGCCCCTGAGAAACAAATGAGTACCAGGTGCTAACAATCAAAGAGACTTCTACTACAGTTCATAAGTCATAAATTAAATTTAGAAAAAATAAACAATCTGAAAAAGAGATACAGTAGTAGGAGGAAAAAAATTCTTATCAGACTCAGGCTCAGGAAGTGTAAATGGATGACTCTAGCCATCACCTAGCAGTTCACAAGTGTCTCAGTGCTTTCCTTAGGAAAATAATTTCAGGAGAACTCTGGATTCCAAAAGATTTTATTACTCCAAATTTCTCTTTATAAAGAGTAGAAATGTCACTAAGCATTTGCAAATTTTTAACCATATATTCTCAGTTTGAGGAAATATATGTTTTCATAATTTTATTTAACTATTTTTTTACAAAATTTTATTATTCTACAGATATCTCTATTCTCTATTATTATCTATGATTTTCATTATTTTCTTGTGACCCTTTATAATTTCTCTGTCCTTTCCCTTTCTTCTATAAGAGTACATGCCTCATACTTTTTGATATCTGGCTTTATATCATATCTTAGTAATGGCCAGGAAAAAATGAATCAGAGAGAAAAAATCTTGCTACTGGGTGTTCCCTATTAAATCAGCATTTCTTTTTCCTCCTGTCTTACAGGAGAATTTATGATTGTAGAAGGCAAGAAGATTTTAAGATTTGTTACAGGAACTTAAATCATATGCTAATGAAACTTTTGAAAACAGAAAGATTTTAAGACAAAATTATTTATCATGATGTTTTTTGAAAGATTATGATGAAAGTAATAGATCATTACTTTGGGATTATTCAATATAAAACATCTAAGGATTTGTTAGAAAATATATGTCACATATCCTGGGTTTTTTTGAGGTTTACTTAGAAGCAGGAAGAAGAAAGGAGGAGTAAAGATGGAGAGGTTTTTTGAAGAGTTGTTGAATATTTTTAAGTCCAGAAGGTAATCAATGTGCAGATGTCCTCAGGGTTTTTTTTTTTTTTCTTTGTTTTTGTTAGTGAAACCCAGAACTACAAAGATGGGAGTCTGAAGAAAGCAAATGTATTTGGCAGTAAGAGTTCTAAGATTATTTGTATGTAAGAAGATTTGTATATAAGAAGTTTTCCTCTTAGAAAATTTTAAAAATTTCAAGAAATGAGCATAACACAAATGTAATCTAGCACTCATACATTTAACCATTGAATTACATTTGTTTAATATTTCATAATACTTTTGGAAATACCCATTTAATATGTGCAACAAATCACATAGATATGTTCTGTTTGGTGGATGAACTCTATGATGGATTGTTCATTATTGTCAAGATTTTTATTAGACAAAAAGTGATAATAATGTCCAAAACTTCTTGACATCTTCTCACGTGCAAGGAGGAAAGGAGATAATTTTCCATCCAGCAGTCAAGTCTGGAGTGATTAGAAGGAAGAAGGGTAAAAAGAAAATCAGTCATAGTGATTTTAATAAATGAGTTGTGTTAATGTTTTAATTGAATTATTGCCTTTTATATTTCCCTATCAATTTTCTTCTCAGAACTTGTTTTTCCTATTTGTGGTTTTTTTTGCAGTTCCTGCAGTTCTTAACTGTTTTTCATTACAATTTCAATGTTTACTTCTATAATTGATTTTTTCTGATGTGTTGTGTCATTATTTTCCCTTGATATTTCAGGGTTTTTTTCTATTGATCACAGATTGTTGGCATAAATCCAATGTAGTTTAGTTAGAATATTAAAAAAAAAAAGTAGTGAAATTATAATTTAATTTTTAAATGCACATATTAAGTGTACTTCTTTCTTTTAAATAATATTTTTTTTTTCAAAATAGAGACATTTGATATACATATAATATAGGATATAGTAGGAAAACTGCAATTTTGATAATTTTAAATTACATTTTTAATACAGTGCAATAATTCAGTGTAGTAATGCAATAGTTGCAGTAATTTGAAATACAAATCTTCTATACAATTTGATTTGACCAGAGTACTTTAGAGTTTATAAGGGAGGGGGATGTGGGGAAATGGATGGAGGGGCTCTGTAGTAAATAAAATACTAAGGTCATGTAAAAAGTGACAAATTTATTAGTATGAAAAGTGGGTGCTTCACCACTTTGTAATCTGTTTATCTTCTGTATGGCTCTTCATATTTAAGCAACTGTTAACCTGTGCAGTTCATGCTGTACTAAAAAACTGAAGAAAATTCATGTTGTGTAATGCTAACTTTAAAAGTGCAGAAAGATTCTAGAAGATAGTGCTACATTAGTTGTTGTGTTGTAGTTACAGTGAAGTTCATCTGGGGAATCACTAGGTTTGGAGAATTTTTAGTGGTAATCTCTAAGGTACCTGGATATTTAACACTTGCATTGTTAGAATTTGTAAATTCTGGATAATTAGTTGTATCACATGCATAGTGAATATGATGTAAATGCAAAACAAAACAAAACAAATTATTATTGACATTTATGTGAGTAGTAAGTACAATACATTTGGGCAGAGGATGTACTTCTAGAGGAAATACAATGAATTAGAGATATGCCAAAGATGAGCTGGAAACATTATGCATAATGTATTTGGAATATCTTCACAGGCACAGCCAATGCTGGAAGTCCAGAGTATAAAATACTCTTGTTTCTATCACTAGAAATTCTGTTGTTGTGAGTAAAATCTGCCGCTATCACATACTGAAGATTTTAAGTACTGGTTCTGCACAAGTCAAAATCAGTTCTACACTGTATTCCAAACATTTTTTTCTGCCACTTCAAAAAGCATTTGAAGATTTAATTCCTCTTTATTTCTCAGATAACTTGTTTTCCCGTAGAATTATACTTTTGCATATGTAATTTAAGTAGAGCTGTATATACAGTCTTGAAATGATGGTTTTGATGTTATCATATTGTTCTCCATGTCCATTAGCTGAGTAATAGTGAATATAAAGTAAGAGTAGCTCTGGAGAGGGGAAGGGCTGTTTCCATTGTTCTGTGTAGTTATTTGAAGTAATGCAACCTGAGTGCCTGCTTTGCATAGAACAGTAGTGGTTTAGTCCTCGGGATTTTAAGTACTGTTTATATTTGATTTGAAAATTTACAAAATATAGAAAGGAGAACCTGGATACTTCTGTTACATAAAAGCTGCTGCATAACCAAAATCAACACGTGAATTTGTGAGTTGACAGTGTCTTAAATAAATATCCTTCACATGGCTATCTACACTGATGCTCCTGTATAGTAGAAGCAAATTTTCCTTGATTTTTTTTCTCATTTGGCCCTCAGGACACACTTTTTTCGCTAAAGCTAGAACTGTGTCGACTGAACAGTCTTCACTCATTTTGAGTTTTGTTTCTAGTATTTGAGAGCTTGCTGTACTTCAAGTTGTTATTCAGATTTTACATCGAAGTGGGTTTTTTCCTGATATCTATGCTTAAAACTTCTTTACTTGAGGCTCTTTTTTAATGCAGTGGCTATTCTGAAGTAAAAAATGGTGGAATTGTTGGACTTAGTCCTCTCTTATAAGTGTTTGTATGTAGCATGTCTGGATATATTACATACATGCAAATATGAACTATATGCATGATTGCACGGCATTTTTATTAAAGAAAAAAATATGACAATATTTTAGTCTTTATATGTTCCTAAAATTTTGCCTGTGTTAGAATCTTCATTATCTTACATGAGAGACCATTTTGGTCAAAAATATCAAGAAAATAATTCTGAACACATTTCACTTTAAATTGGTTGCTTCTAAAAAGGACCTACGCGGGAGCTGTAGAGGGACTTCTTACATGGGCATGTAGTGATAGGACAAGGGGGGATGGCTTTAAGGTCAAGGAGGGCAGGTTTAGATTAGATATTAAGAAGTCCTTTACCATGAGGGTGGTGAGGTACTTGAACAGGTACTTGGCACTAGATGATCCTTAGGTCCCTTCCAACCCAAACCATTCTATAATTCTATAATAATAATAATAATTCTGTGTTTGTATTAAAGTGACTTGAACTATGGAAAAAGCATGAGCTGTATTGAGCAGGAATCCCAAGGTGGATGTGTATTTTCAGGGTTTTGACATAATCTCTGATTTGGTTTCACAGAGTTCTGATGCTACTCTTTATGCTTCATCCAGTCATGTGGCCAAAGATAGATTCAGGTTTGTCAGAGATTTATTCACATAGGAGATGTGCCCAGTGTTCCTTCTCCTCCAAAACTAAACAATACAAATAAACAAACCTGCTGTCTTTATCTATAAATTTAAAACCAACCAACCAACCAACCTAGAAGCCATATGTATTTAAAGTACTATTAAAAAAAATAAGCCTCTCCTTGCATTATAACACTGGAAAGATGATTATGTCATATAGGGTTTTATAAATTTAGATTACTGTTAGAGTATACTTTTCTTATCACTACCTTCCTATTATATTTGTCTGTCTCCACAGGAGCATCCTACTTCATTGGTGTAATCTATTTTCTTGGCTCTTGGATGTTCAAATATATGAGAACATACTAATCTGACTGCATTTAAATATTTGTACTATTGTTACATCTGAACACTTTTTCTTAAGAAAAATGGGCATATAAACTCATCTCATGCAAAAATAGGTATCTTAAGACCAGATTAACTGATCGCTTGAAGTGTCTGTTTCGTGGACGGACTTAGACACAACTAGAGTTTGCTGTCATGAATCCATCCTCTGAGACTTCTGAAAAGTGATGTCCACTTTCAGTAATTACTGTCATGTTTGACATGCAAAATAATCCTTATTTTGCCAAGTATAAAATAATCTATTGGGTAGGAGATTTTTTTTGTGTGTGTGATCGTGGAATTATTTTTATGTATGTTCATGCATTTGCAGCCCAACACATAGTTTAGTGTTGGTATGTTTGCCATATAAATTTCTGTAGCTACTCCTTCATGGTGTATTCAGAAAATACTGTTTAGTAAATCAACATACAAACCCCAGATAAGAGTAAAATTCTTCTCTTGTAAAAGTGATTTAGAGAAATGGAATTGCTTGCTTTCCTAGCGGTATTTAATAATCTTGGCAAAGTGATTATAAATATCATTGACTGATTTCACTGTGGTCACCAAGACACTCTTTTAACTATTTTCATTTCCACCTTAGGTCTTGTGAACTCTTCTTGGGTACATAAACTAGGGATATGCTGTTTACATGTTTCAGAATGAGTAGAAACAAATGGAAAAAGTAATACAAGACAGTCTTCCTTTTTTAATATGTTGTTTTGATGACTTTTAAAGGGACAAACATGTCCCTAATGAGAATATTCCAGCATCTGAGATCATATATTCAAGACCATTGCCATCTTGCTTAGGTGCTGGAAGAGTAACTAAGCCTATCTTCTGATTCATGAGGAGTTACTTTAGACTGATGCTCAAAGAAAGACAAAAGAAGGTTAGAACTATAGTCCAACATTCCTATTTACATAGAAATAACATTTTAGAAAGCTCAGACAATGGCAAGAGAGCACTAGTGTTTTTCCAGTATTTCTCTACTGTTTGAAGGTAGATTTCTTGGGTCTATGATTTCCACTGAGGATAGAATTGCTTATGGACTTCAATTAATTTGAAGAAGGGGGAGGGATTTCTCATATTAAGAGTAAAAACCCACCAAAATCCAGTACTTTGTGGTAACAGATATTTTTAACTTCTGCAAATAATGTGTTTCCCAGAATCATTATCAATTTTGATACATTACATTAAAATAACACACAAGTAAATTTACATTTTGCCTTTTGAGATAAAAGTGTTTCTATGTTTATAAGAAAATATGGTCTCTTCATTCAGAAGTGTAAAAACTATTTATTAACATATCCTTTTGTCCTATCACATAATTTATTCTATAAATTGTCTTTCTCAGCAGTATGCTCTTTCTTCTGAATCTTCTTTCTTCTGGTTCTGCACTTGTGCTTAGTAATGATACTTTTATTTATAAAAATATCAATAATATATTGCTACTGTGGTGTTTATACCTAATGTAAAGGTTCTTTGAATATCCATTGATTTTCTGTAAGAAGTAATGGGTATGAAAAATTATCTGATGAGGTACAGTGTATCTACTTGTGTTAACTTCTCCTAGGTGTAGCTCCTTTACTCTATGCTGTCTTCATCATGAGTATTTACTTGGTGCCAAGATAAAACATCTACATCTATAAAGTTTTTAAAAAACATATAGTGGCTGTAGTGGCTATAAAGCCGCTTAAGTATATTGTACCTAAAGTCAACTTACACTTTAAAAGTAATTTTTTTTAAGCAGGTCCATTTTAATGTATAACTCACTGCTGACAGGCCAAGTATATTAGAGATGAGGCACATAGTTTACTGACTGAAAATGAAAGTTTCTTGTAGTGTCTTTTCTTATTCTTGCTTACTTTTTGTATATTTGTTAAGTTTTGGGTTTATTCTCTTTTTATTACATTTTTTTTTTCAAAGATATGTTGAGGCCACAAGTTTTGACTGGATTAACTGTCTAAATGATAAAGCCAGTCCACAGGAAGGACTTTTGCAAAAACAGATGAGCTGTGGGCTTAGGGTAGAGGTGGGAGACAGGGATCTTCCCTATCACATTTTGCAAGTAACAGTTTTCAAGCTAGAAAGAAGATCAGCTGCAGAACCAACAACAGAGCAGCAGACTGTATTTTATTCTTTACATTTAAATACCTTTTTTCTTCTTTTTTTTTTTTTCTCTCAGCACAGAAGAAACAGCTATTTTAGAGCAAACATATTTATAATTCTTCTCATTTTCCAAGTTCCATAAATGTGTGACAATGTTTTACACAATTATGGGGTGCATGGAAACAAAAACTTTTGGCCATTTTTTTTTTATTAGTTATGGAGGAGAAAAATTAAGTTGCAAATACCATTTCGTTGTCAGGTATTCAAATTGGTCTCAATATTTATTTTTGTAAATTGTTTCACCAAAGATACAAAATCTGACCTTGTGAGGTAGCCAGTACTCTAATTTGTATATACTTCCATGATGAAATTTGTCAAATGCAATATTTTAGATTGTATTGCCTGATACATGTTTTTGTTTTTGTTTTTTTAACTAGTGAAAAAGGCCATAGATTTTAAATCTAGAGGATTTAAATTGTTTCCAGGGAAAGACAACAGCAACAAGTTTTCTATCTGTGAGTGTACTCCTTTTTTGTTACATTTTTCTAGTGCAAGAGTGAAGTTTGTGGTGTGTTGTTTGTGTGTAATTATTTATGTATTCTGATAATAGAACTGGTTTTTCCAGTCTGCATGGTGAATTTTTAGGTATGGTTCTACCCTAAAAGACAGCCTTTCTATAAATCTGGCATTGTAGAAGGACATTATTTTGTCAGTAATATCACAATAAATTTACAGTATTTGCAAGGAAACAAATATTCAGCCTCCTAGGTGCCAGCTATATATTTAGCTGTGAGCAGGAGATTAATTTTTTTTAACTGAACATTAGTAATAGTATCAAATGCTGTACAAACTAAAGCATAACCTCATTTACAAGTGCACAACCACATATGAGGTCACTTTTTGAAATTTTAAAAAATTCATTAAGTTTGACATTTTAACTGATTAACTAGGTATAGCTTTAAAAATTGTGGAGATGCTTGGTATCTTCAATGTTAGTTAGAAATTAGAAAATGAAAGTGCCTGACATCTCAATGGACCAAGTCCTGATTAAATTGTGAGAAGTCAGGCAACATTCTAGCACAAATTAAATAGGTGTGTCTCTAAACATATTAAAAGAATACTTTTGAAAAAGAATGTGCCATTTTTATAGATGTCTTTTAGGAATAGAACCACATTTTATATATTTAGAAGTAAATAAAATGAACTATTTTTAAACATATGTTGGATTATACTACATTTAATTATTCTTCACAGGACTGAAAGGACATGCTTTTGAAGCTCCCTGGGTTGGACATGTTTGCACTAATTATTTGTTTAAAGTATTTGTGATAGATTCAGTTTCCAGAATTTAGCAGGACACATTAGTATACATTTTAATCTTCATTGTTGGATTTTAAACTGTCAAAGTATTAGATATGATTTCTTTTTTTTTTTAGACAAAGATGTCTCCAAGCAGCACGACATTTTAGCATTCACCAATTCATAAAAATAGAGCAAAAAACACTTCTGTTCAATTTTTGTAATGTCATATATTGCCATATTCAGCTTCTCTGTAAACTGCATCACCTAAATAGTTCTGTAAGACATTTCCAGTTTACTTGAAAACTTGGTATCAAGATATTTAAAAAGAAATATTCTTTTTATACCTATTGGGTGAATGGAAAACAGACTCATTATGCAGAAGTATCAGTAAGATAATTACAGTAGTGTTTATAAAGTACATCACTGAGGTCTCTGTCTGACAGCCCATCTCTGATTCTGTTGTTACAAATAATAAAACAGTAATAATACAATGCATGATAAAAGAGATTGTTTATTTTGCACTAATCATTACATTTTCTACTAGATAAAGTTTAATAGGAATTCTGGAGTTATAATGAAGTAGCAGATACTCATGATATCCCGAGCTGATTGTTATGAAATTAATGATGAAATCTATCAACCTATTCCTGAAGGTCTTTAGATAATTTCATATGTTATGATATTCTAGGTGAAGCTGGAAACTTCTGGTTTTTGTTATTGATTATGCAGAATAGATTACTTATATGAGTTAATAATAAGTGAAGGTGAAAACCTTGGTGATTTGTACCTTTAGTAATTATAATCTTGTTATGACAGGATGTATGATAATAGATAACTAAGGTTATATATTGTAATCTAGCATGTGCTTCTCTAGTCACTTTGGTAGCTGAGAATCTTGAAGAAATAGTATTTAATAAGCGGCTTATGTATTTGGCTGTTGACAAGATAATTTTGTCAGTGTGGCCTCAGCTGGGTCCAGTCTCATTTCATTACAATGAGAGATGTTTTCTTTAAGAAAAACAGTGACCAACATTCAACTGTTAGTGAAAATAAGGCTAAATGAATATCTATTTTACATTATGCCTTTTATTGGCAATGTATTTAGAATTTTTTGTCTAGCACTCTCATCTGTGTGTTGTTTCATTATTTTGCTTTTTTTTTTTTAATGTATCAGTTGTACAGCATTCTATACTAATGCCCAGGAAATTTGCACAGAGTAAAACCAGAAGAGATTTGATATGATGATACACTTTGAAACAAGTATGCATCAGCTTCATTTTAGAAGTGTTGACACTACCAAATTAATTCATTGGCTCATCTAATTCCATCTGGATTAGAACTGTGGAGTTTCTTGATACCAGTTTCATGACCAGACCATGAATGAATACTTTCCCTAGATGTATTTAATTTACTACAGGAAGCCCTTTAATTGCTTATTGTGCATAAGCATCTGGGGTGTAAAACAAAAATATATAGACAGATGTCTGTGGAATTATATAGAGTTGTAGACTGAAAAGTCAGACATTATGTCTATAAAAGTAGCATCAATACAAAAATCGTAATCTGTGAAATTACTTTTCACTAGGGATTCAACAGACACCAGAATGAATTTAAGATTTTGTAAATGTATTTTGGAATAGGGATCAAATCAGAAATCAATCTATAACACTTTCCTCTGTATTTTTACTGCAGTATATGTCTTAATTTTTTAAAATAAATTATTTAGTTGATTTTCTTTAACATAAGCCTTTATACTTTTGTTTATGACTATTGATAACTCCATATATTATAATTTAAAATTATATTCTGTAGAGTATTTCTAGGAATGAAACTATACTGAAGATGTTGAAAACCAATAGGATTTTCAAGCTTCCATTTCTGTTAGAAATCGAAGTTACAATAGCTCTTGTGTCTTGCAATCCAGTAGAATATTCTTTTTATATGAATATTTGCTCTATTACTTGTGTATGGGGGAAAAGAATGTACAAAAATAAAATAATTATTTGAAATATTAAAACATAAACTATAATAAATAGAAATAATATTGTTTAAGAACTATTTTTATTTTTATAGCAAAAATTTCTTCTGAGTGCATTGATATACAATGCATGGCTAAATGGCACCATTATATTTTCTATAATATGATTATCAGACATCATGAAGAAATTTTTAACAATGGTTTTAATATATATTTAATGTCAGTAATGGTTGAATGTCTTCTATATATATGCAGGCTACTTTTGATGATTCTGAGTTTCTCATGTCTCATAATGAAGCACTCAGATATTTCAAAGAGAGAGTTAATGCTTACTCAACAAGATGGCTTTGTTAAATGCATTCTATGGAATTGTAGTAGCCAGGGAAATATATATATTTCAGCAGTAGCATGAACATGGGTTTTTGTAGCTAGTATGCTTTCATCACATGTACATCTACTGGAGGAGGACCAGATCAAAATCTGAAACCAGAAGGAAGACTCTTCCCAGCCCAAAAGTCCCCTGAACACAGAAATCCAGATGAACAGAGATTGCCTTTGTGTATTTTTAGGGCAACCTTTGGCATGTTACAGGTGTCTTGGGACAGAGGAGAGTAAATACTGTGGTTCCAGCTGACAATTACTGTGCTTGATAGGTTTTTTGAGCAGTGTGCTATGGTGAGATGTTTTCTGTTTAAGATTGTACAACATTTGCATTTGGCCTTTGGCTTCCTCAGGAATACCAAACCAATTCTTCCCTTTCTGTGCATGTAAGAAGACAAATTTCAAGGAAGAGAAACCCCAAAGGATTCTGAATTATATTCCTCCTAATTAAAAGCTAAAATTTAATGAACACCCTTTAAAAGTATATTTAGAATCTACTTTTTCTTTTTTTTTTTTTTAATTTTAAATCTGGTACTGTGGTTACCCTAATTATATGCAAACCTTTTCCTTAAAGGGAAGGAAAATTCTAAGTCTGCAAATCCATTGGTCTAGTTAATCAGAAATAAAGATGAATAAAGGTTAAAGTATTTTTCTGCTTAATACAAATTACTTGGCCTCATGTCAGCTCTAAAAAAAAAATTCTGTCAAGCCATGAATTTATCAGTAGCAGACTACCATCCTTTGCTAATTTTCCAGTTTTGTGAATAGGTGGTTGAATATGCTGAGTTATGGTTAGATTGTTACGTACAAATATCTGGAAAATGCAGAGAATGGTTTACAGGAAGTTTCTCTCTGAAGATCCATTTTAGTTTCTTGTAAGATAAATGTATGCAAATCAAACTGGCATTTTGAGTTTACCTTCAGATCACCATATTTTGGGTATATATACATTTTCAATACTGATTAAGGACAATTCTCTCAGCAGGAGTGTATGCATTCAAGTTTTATTACAATTCAAGGTGAAAAGGTCAGCTGTTAGTGGAGATGACATTTACTGGCATACGTTCAGAATAAAATCTTACAGCCCTAAACCTGATGAAAATTCATTTAAATATTAATATTTTTAAAGAAATAATAGTAAAATTTCCATATGAATTCCATAATATTGTAAGCAAAAAAAAGGGCTAATTAATACATCTGATAAAAAAAACTTGTGTTATGTTTTTTGGAAAAAAAAAAATCAGAAAATACATGCTTTGTTTATTATAGGGGAGACAAACATTGAAACTAGAGTTTATATGTATAAACTGTAGAAAATCTGTTTTAGAGGACCTGAAATGAAAAGAAATACTCTAATATTTGTTAATTGCTCTGTATTTTCTAAAAATATTATCTCTTTTTTTTTTGTTTATTTTATTTTGTTGTTTTGGTTTTGTTTTTTTCCAGTAAATGAGGGAGGTATAAAACAGGCATCCAATTTGTGTCCAGATCCCGGAGAACCAGAAAATGGAAAACGGATAGGCTCAGATTTTAGGTAAAATATAAATTCCTCCAATGTATCATTTCTCTAATATTGAACTTGGAAAATGAATATGTTGAAAATGTATTACTGTTGCTGAGTACTTTTTCAAAACTGACCTTCTTAGCAAAAAGTGCACTGGAATTCTATATAAAGTTACGTAATGCAATATATCATGTACTTTGTATGCAAAAAGATGAAATATCTACCTAGAAGAGATCATATATCTCTGAAAATCTGAGAAAAATAGGATTGAAGGTAAGTTTACATTATTTTCTCATGTAAATACTATGTTAGATTTAAAAATATTGAGTATACATTTTGTACTGGATGGAGGCATTTGCAATAGACAAAGCAAAACTGAATGTAATACAAAAAC
Source organism: Argya squamiceps (assembly GCA_037834095.1). Taxonomy (NCBI): domain Eukaryota; kingdom Metazoa; phylum Chordata; class Aves; order Passeriformes; family Leiothrichidae; genus Argya; species Argya squamiceps. The sequence goes on along the minus strand of JBBMKD010000102.1, from coordinate 135,596,826 downwards.
AATAAAACCTGAGAGAAGAAATCTCAGATCTTATAGAAATATTCATTCACTGTAATAAATTACAGTCTCTACAGTATATTTTTCAGGGACCCAGAAGTTTGACACATACAGATGTATTTCTCTAGTAGGCCTCACATTGGCCTTAATTCAGACCATTTTTTAAATTAATTTTTATGTATCCTCCTCTAATCATAGCTGTCTTTCAAGTTCCTTATCTTGTTAGATAAAAAAGGCTTTCACTACTCTTTCAAAATAGTCTGTGTTGTTTTCCCAGTGAACTTGACTCCTAATTCTAGTATCACCAGTGGTTGCTAAGTAGACACATACATAATGAAATTTTGAGAATGTTTTGAATTAATTTTAATCTCTTTTCTGAGGTTTTGAATTTTTTTCCTTTTCAATTGTTGAACATTTATTTAAAAGGGTTAACATGCAATTTATTTTGTATTTGACATATCAAGACACTTTGGATTGTACAAAAAATCTAAAGCTATGTTCTTTTTTCACATCATATGCTAATTTCACATCATGTTTACAAAATATAAAATACATTAATGATGAAAACAAGACAGAAAGAAGTAGAAGGGTGATAATTTTAAAATTAATTGATTTTATTACATTCAAGTTTGTTTTCTGTATATTTTGTATTGTACATATCACACAGCACAATTCTAAGCATTTGAAGATAACTCTTAATCTGGATGTACAAATATTTTACAAAATTATGATACTTCATTCTTTTACATAACTTCTTGTACTTTTTTGTGTGTATCTTTTGTCTTTTCTCCCAGTAATCAAGCAGAACACAGGACTGAAAATTACATCCTTAGTAAATATGCTAGCTAGAAGACAGTTACTACAATTTCTCAATTTGTCATAGTAGTCTCCCTATTTCTCTGGTTTTGAGAAAAGCAAAAGTTCAATTTGCATCCGAGAAAGCTTTATAACTAATTTTATACAAATGTAATTTCTAATGTTAGCTTGCAAAAAGAGAAAAGATATTTTCAGACAAATAAATTTTAAAAGTGCTTTATTTAACTGTCATACTTTCTAGGATCATTACTTTGGCTAGTGTTTTGTGTTTAACTTCAAAAATATGGCTTGAGAGCAACAGCATTTGACAGACAACCTGCCAGTTCTTTCCTAGTGTTATCTCTGCAAAGGATCACGAAAAGACCTACTTACAAAGATTATTCTAGTTAAACCTATGTGAGAGCAGTACCTCAAAAAAGATATGATGATCATGCCCTCATCTTTCTTTTCAGACCAAAATGTTAGGATTTCAGCTAGCATTATTTTTCAGTGTGCACTGGGATGGTGTATCAGGCTTTTCTATTTTCAAATGGATTTATGAGAAAATGAAAGAAGGCATTCAAATTGCTGAACAATAGTATAAAAGATAAACAAGTACTAGAGTCAATATATTTTCCAGTGTTTCTTTCCCTAATTTCTCACTAATATTGGTGACATTCTTTTCTCTTAAAAAAGAAAAAAATCCCAAATTATCTGTTTGTATTTATACTTGTAAAAAGCAGCACTGGTGCCCATTAGTAAAATATGTAAATTTAACTCAAATTGAGCACTTGAAAAAATTTACCATTGAAGGTCTTACAGGAAACAGAAGCAGACTAAAAAAATTCAGAAGAATTAATAAAATTCCGTTTTAAGTTAACATAGTTTAAATTCTTGCCATTATGATAATGGTTGTTCAATTGCCTCATACGCTTCCAAAGTAAGAACGTTAAAATTATTATTAGGTTACATTTAGTTAAAAACATCTACTACTGTGAAAAGTCTTCTCCAGGCTGGCTTATACCTGGCAGAAAGAAAAATAGCACACTTTTACCTTTTCCTTCTTGAAGTCACTCTCTCTTTAATGAAGGAAATAGCTTTACTTTAAGCTTGCCTCTTTTTTTTCCTTTCTGAAAAGAAAGTGACACTTTGAATTACAATGCCTTCATTTGAAAACACAGTATTTTGGAGAAAGGTTTCTCTCTTCTAAGATCAATCAAAATTTGATTTCTGCACAATTTAATAAATTTTAGAGAAGAGCATGCTCTTGTCACATCTCCTTAGCTTTCTTGAAACGTGAAGGTTTAGGTTTGGAAACATTGTATTTCAGTTTTACTTCTGTTCTGATTATAAACACTACCTGCTCTCAGCACATTCATTTCTTCTTACATGGATCCTGTACAGATTTACAAAATCTGTAATTCAAGCTCTAAGACAAATTGGAAGATTCTATGACATTATTTGGGGCCTGTAATTCCATGCTTACCCTTTCAGATTTTTTTTTTAACATGAAAATTCCCCATAGGTGTATTTTGGATTACTAAAGTCACTGTTTCTGATGCTAGAAACCTATTTGAGCATAAAAGATTTTGCATGTTGAGATAAAGTCAAGAAGACTTACTTATAGCTGCCAGTTTTTCCTGTACTGAGGAAAACATTCTACTTCAGAAAGAAAACTTCCCTTCCCTCCTTCCCTAGGAGTTTCTTAAAATTTTAGACATACTAGTGATTATTTGGCTGCAATTTGCAATTTTACTTTACTTGTCTTCCACTAAAATAAGCATCTTTTCCATGTGTCCAGCTTTAGAATCAATGCCACTATGTAAAAAAATATGAGGTAATAGATAAAAAGTTTTCACATGGTCTTGTTTCTTTTTTTCTTTATTTCTAGTGGAATAAACATATTCAGACTGAATAATCATTGAACAGGTACTTTACTATGAGGCAACCATGTTCTCCCACCACCATCTCAAAGTTCTGTCTTCATGATATGAATGAATGAGCCCATCTCTCTTCCTCTAGTGTACTGTGGTCCCACTAGAATTTAAAGATTAGATTCTGATCAAATCTGTATCATTACAAAGCAGTGAATACTCTTGGACAAAAATCCTGATGTAGTCTTAAAAAAACATATTCTACTGACAGAAGGAAGAATATGAAGTTTGTCATAAGGACAGTTTATTTTACCAACAGGTTGATTTACAGCATAAATAATGGTAATATCTTCTTTCATTTTATATTATAAATTAATTTATAGTTATTTTCTTTGGAAGAATGAAGTTCAGGATTAATTGACTAGATTGACCAGAAGTTTCGCAGTTGATTTTCCTTAAATCTCCTCTTAATCACCTATCCTTCTCTGCACATGTGCAAGGTGAGCTTCTAGACTTGGAAACTTGAAGCCAAACATCCTGAAAAATTAATAAAACTTGGTTTGCAGTGTGAGATATGAGGTTAGGTTATAGGGGATCGATGCATCTTTCAGTTTTTAACAGTTAAATGGTTCCTTTGTCAAGGACAAGTGTCTGACAATGCAAGCTTTGTGAGAAAAGATGACACTTTTTTTTAAGTGAATGAATTACCAATGACCTCTATAGTGTCAGGAAATCCTCTGAAACTGAAATTTTGTCATCAGTTTAGTTTTTTCAGCACACAGTAAGGATTTTTGTTGATCAGAAGTTTGGAAGATTTAGATATTCTGACGTTATATCATGTAATCCTAGAATTTTGATGTTTCCAATGTATAAACTGATCTTTGAAAATGATCCTATGGATGTTTTTAACTTGAGAGAGATGCTGTGACTTAACTCAGTTCTCATGCTGGGACTCAAAGAAAACAGTGGAACCTATCTGTAGCTTGCACATAAAAATTATGGATCAGTAGTGTGTAGAAAGTTGCTAGGTTAAAAAATTCACTGTTCATAATCTTGATAGCTTACATGACTTTAGTTTCTTTTACTGCAGGTGGAAGAAATAATTGATGTGGTGAAATACTGATTGGTTATTTATGCTAGCATTAAAATATATGATATTGCTAAATTTACAGTTTGATAGAGATGGACTTTAAGAACTGATTAGTTATTTCTGGCTGTACATTTTCTTCTATGGCTAAAAAGGGGGGCCCTCTCTCAAAACTGTTCAGTTGCAGGCATGAACCGAATAAGTTAATACATCAGAAAGATGTGTTTGATTCCTTGCATAAGTGATTATTTTTCAACAATAATTTAAAAAACATATCAAATAATCGAGGGAAAGAACATAAAATGAGGTAGTTTGCTACACAAATACCAACTATTAAAATAATACTATTCACTATAAACTTCATATGACATTCAAAATTTTAAACTTGCTCTTTCTAATCCTTTAGAGATTTGATAGTTCATTTTGGACTCCTTACTGCTTTTAGTTTCTGTTGTTTAAAGAGGAATCCCAAATTTGAGGCAAATGATGAAAACTTTAAAAACAGATACGAAATTCATTTTTTTTTCCAAATTTGTATAGTAACTTCCTTATTTAATATTTATTGATACATTTTTCCTAATAAAAATATATCCAAAGTCTGGGGTTTTTTATGAATATGCAAACCTAATGGCAATAATCTTTTGTCTGATTGGAAACAGAAATTTGCAGATAAAGTTTCTGAGAGACACTCAGGTCAAGCATTCATTTTTGGAGTTATGAACTGAGTTATGAACTGCCTTAGCACATTACTTTATACATGCAAAAGCTTTGCATTAATTCAGGACAAATTAAGCAGTTTATGTGAGTCATAGAAATTTTGATTGGAAGGGTCCTTCAGAGGGCATCCAGTCCATCCTCCTGCCCAAAGCAGGACTAGTCAGATCAGCTGTGGCTTTGTTTAGCCAATCCTGAGAACTCCCAAGATTAAAGATTTCACAAGAGTTTGAGTATGTTCTTCCAGCTCTGCCCTCCTTTATTGAAGGAAATTTCTTTTAAAGTAAAATCTGAATCCTCTGAACTGTCCCTTGAATATTATCTGGCACTTTTAGAAAAGTTTGGCTTCATTATCTTTCTAACGGCTCTTGAAATGGTTGTGGTCTGCTATTAGATAGTAATTTAGCTTTCTCTTTGTAGGACTAACTAAGCCTAGCTGCCTTAACTTTTTACTGTAGGTCATGTGCTTTAAGCCTCTGACTAATCTCCAAACTCTTGAGTTTTTACCAGTCTCTCTCTTGAAGTGGGGGACAAAACATTGGGCTTAATATTGCAGATACAACTTCACCAGCTGAGTAACAATTTCACTTGATCTGCTGCCACCATTTCTAGTATTGTTAAGTATATTTTGTTTTATTCAGGATGAGAACGTGTTACTGATCAATAGTGCAGAACATTGTATCTCTACTTATTGAGATTCATGAGGTTTCTGTTTGCCCAGTGCTGGACTTTGTCAGGCTTCTGGATTGAAGGTCTGTTCTTCAGTCCGTCAGCTACTCTTCTGACTTTAGTTTGATCCATAAACATATGGATCCACAAATCCTGTCTCCTCTTCAAGGCTGAGAATGCAAATATTATACAGCATCAGACCCTATCTTGATTTCCTAATGCTCAGGTTATTACTGTCCACCAGCTGAATATGAAGTGACTGATTCCTACTCTTTAAGCACAGCTGCTAGGCCAATTTTGAATATATATCTTTTCAGTGCGTATTTTGTCAGCTCTCAAAACACACTGCTGTAAAAGGTGCTCTCAGAAATGTTGCTGATGTTGAGCACTGCTACATCTACAACTGGGCCACAAAACCAGTCATTTGGTCATAGAAAACAATCAAGTTGATCAAATATAATTCAGCTTTGGTAAATTTGTTTACGTGCTCCTGATTTCTGGTTCATGCTTTACTAGAGCACGTGTTCTTTCCTGAGACCAATGTAAGATTCCTAGCATGTCCTTGCCCTTTTAAAAAGTTCATGTATTGTCAGCCTTTCTACAATCAGTCAGAACATTTCATCATAGATTTTCATAGATGACACCCACCTTGCACAGACTCAGTCAGATTTTTCAGCAGCCTTTGGTGAAATCTCTCTGGCCGCCTGCCCTTGAATACAGCTGCCTCCTTTCACCTGTTGTTTCCAAGTTATTGGCTGTCCCTCTTCACAAATCATGTTGGTACATACAGATACCTAGGAGCACATCTGCTGTAGAAATTGATGCAGAAAAGGCATTTAGTGCTTCTGCCTTTTCCATATTGGATTTCAACACCACAAGATTGTTTTGTGCTTTTACAAATGAACCCACATCGTGTATTAACTTGCTTTTGTGGCTAATATACCCAAAGAAGCTATTTTGCTTATCAGTGTGCCTTCCCAGTCTAATTAGTCTAAATTACACTTTTTGAATAAGACCCTTAACTTTAGCTAGGGTCTCATTCAAAGAGTCTAATTTAGTCGCCAAGGGACTACTAAATTAGTAGATCCAGTTCAGAAAGTTCATTAATCATAAATTATCAGAAGATGCACTATAAATGGTTCCTGTGTTGTAAAGATTTTCCCTGAGCATTATTTTTTCATGGCTTTCAGTGTTAGCATACTGAATTAAATGGCCATTGTCTGCATTCACAGGCAACTTTTTTTTATGAATATATTCTGCTTCTGAAATTTTTTGAGATTTTCATACTATCCTTGAGATTTTTCTTTTCTTGGTGATTTATATCTATATTGTACACAACAATGAACAACTTCATAGCTATATCATGCTTGAGTTCTCTTGAGATTTACAAAGCAGAAATAGTCTACTCACACTTTAAGCAGTTTGGCAAGCAGTTTGGATCAAATGTAAGTCAAGAAATCAGACTGTCCTTATCAAACTGTCACACTATTTTTGGTCATTTGTTCCCGCAACCTGTTTTCAGACTACTCTGCCAGTTTTCTCTAAGCTAATACCTGCCCACAGTTCAGAGGTTTTCCTAAAACCAGCTGCCACAATCTGATTTTCTCACTCCACAATTTTTAGTTCTCTAATCTATCAGAAGGCTGAATATGTCCTCGCATGTCCTCCTACAGTACCTCTGGATATGTAATAGATGTCATCAATTTTATCCTATCAAGGATCTCCCTTTGTCCTGTAACACAATCCTTCCATCATTTGAGATTCTGTCACAGAAAAAGAAGATAAAAAATGAAAACTTAAAACCCTACTAAAATTGTTGCCATGTCACCACACCACATAAACACTCATCAAACCCATGGCCTATTTTTTTTTTTGTCTTAGAGATAATAATTTTTTCCTGGTAATTTGCATGTCGTTTTTGAATCTTCATCATATTCATCTCATGTGCCTCATGCACCCTCGAGTGGAGGGAAGTGACACTTTACCCTTTTGTACTCAAGTTATCAAACTTCTTTTAGAGAAAAATGAATTTCTAACTGAATTCTTCTAGGTCACAGATTAAAGGTATTGGAAAAAAAAATATCATCATCAGAAACAAAAAGAGTCTCACCTTCAATCACTGTATGGGCCATTCACTTAAGAGTGACACTTGTGATACTCCATGTGATACTCCATGACCCTTGTGGGTACCTTCCAACTCAGCATATTCTATGATTCTGTGATTGTCTGATACTAGAAAATTTGGAAAGAATTGAAAGAATTTCTGTTTTTAAGAGTGTATAGATAGATAATGACAGCAAAATATTAAAAAAGTTGTAATCTTTACTATGCTTTTAAGTTCCTGAGAGACTCATTTTCTTAACATTTTCTTGACAAGTTCTGTATTATTTTCTTTTTTTAGTTGATCTTCCATAGGAACTGATCTCCTACTCTTCCATTTTCTTTCTTAGACTGGTACTTTATCATCTGCATATCTAATTGCCTTTATAGATGACACTCACACAGCATATAGGTCACAGATTTGGAAATTATCCAGTCTCACTCTGTTTATGAGTCCAGTCATATGCTTATAGTCATATATTATTAAATATCAGTTTACTATCAAAACTGATTTGGACAAGTAAAGTGGACTTAATAATATGAGTGTTATTTATACTTTTGTAGGTGATAGAAATAATTATCATATTTGTACAGTCTTCATAATCATTCAGGCCTCTGGGATTTTTTCCTGTTACAGTTTTTTTACCAGGAGTTTAATTTTATTTGAAAATGGTGTACATTCTGCTCATCATTTCCTCTTTAAATCAGTCCATGGCTAGTTAACGGAAATATATTTCCATGTTATTTTTCTTCAAGTGTTCCTTTTTTTTTTCCCTAATAATAAAGGCACTCAGATTTTCTCAACATGACTTTCTGAAGGAGATAATTACGAAAATCTAATCTTGAGAAAGATATTCTTGTCTTCGCAATTGCTGCCTTTTGAACTTTCCTAACCATACAGTCCCTGTAGCAGCTGTGCATAATTTTTTACATTAGTTATAGATGACCTTTGTGTTCCACAGTTTTGAAATAACCTCCAACTCTATGACCTGCCTGGTGGCTCTTTTTCCTCAGTCGCCTATAAAATCCTTTTAACCTTACATTGCAAGGGCCTTTACATTAAGTAAACAAAAGGTTTATTTTTTTTTTCTTTTCAGTTTTTCACTTTTACATCTCCTTTTTTGGTGGATTTTGCAGCTATTCTTTATCCCATTCTTTCACAAACATTCTTACTCAAACAGGAACTCTTTTGGACTCATTTACAGAACTGTTACCCACTATCAAATCCTCCTTTTCTGAGATGTCTGTTCAGGTGACTGTATCATCTTTCATGTCCTCATTTTCTTAGTACCTATGTCTCTGTAAGGCCCAGGTACTTCCCAGATTTCCTGAGCTATTTTGTGCTGACACCATTCCTTTTCAAATATCTAACATTTCTAACTCCCTTAAGTTAATTCTTCTTTTAAGTATCAATCTTCTTTAGTAGCTTTTTTCATCATAGATGCATCTGAATCGATCACCTAACAAAAATTATGCTCTGGAATGTGTGCTCAGCCTTTTTATTTTTCTCTCCGCCTTTGTGAATTGGAGAATTGCAGCATTAAAATGGCCATCTCTAACGAAAGAAAAACAGGCTTCGTTCTTTGCAAGCCAAACCCTTCAGAGAAAAATTAATTTTAGTATGTCTTTTGACAAAAATGAATGTCATACCTTGTGGGATCAAACCCAGATTTGAAGATTCCAGCCAAGTAAATATTGACACTTTGCTTAGAGAGATTTATGAACCATTTTTTTTACCAGTATGTAATGTATCAAAGACAGGAAAATGTCATTCATCTGAGGACAGCCAGATAACTACATGGCTTACAATGTTATACAGGGAGGCTGCTATAACAAACTCTTGGGGAGTTACTGCCATTTAATCTTAAAATACCCAGAGAACTGCATTCACAGTGTAGCCAAGATCTTGTAAATCCTGTGTATGTACACAACATTTTACACTTTGCAGCTGTGACAGACAAACTTTTAAAAACAGCAGGCTGAAATTATGAAGTGTAAGATACTAATGTCAGAAAAAGGTCTGATGTATTGCCTATTTTCAGCTCAATCAGGATTTGAAACCATAATGATATTAAAGGAAAATATTATCTCAAGGATATACGTTTATGTGTATTGATTTATTTAACTATTCAAAACTGAATCCCTCTTTTCCCTCTTCCCCTTTTCCCCAATCATCTTCTCAGAAAAACTTAAAAAACAACTAAAAAAATTCAAAAAACCAACCAAAAAATAACCCACCCAACCAAAAAAATGAAAAAAACAAAACAAAACAACCAAAAAATTTTTCTGGACTTGTTTCTTCTTTTGTCCTGCGCTGTTTCCAGCACTAGATGTCAGCTTCAAATGAAAAAGTACAAAACCTTTTCAAGCCAGCATTACAACTCCATAAACAATCACAGCTAAAACCCTAGAAATATGTTTTTAGGAATCTTTTTTTTTCTTCCATTAATTTGAAAAACATAAGCCAGTTAAATGAGACAATCCTCATATTCACCTGATGACTTTCATTATCTAGTAGATCTTACATTCAGAATCTTGTAACTGGCAAGTGTAGAGGGACCACTTCTATGAAGTGAAGACTTCACTGCAAGCTTAATTAAAATCTTTACCTACTAATCAAAATATAAAACAATGCTATAACTAGTATTTTTAAAATAATCCAAATTAATGTAGAATACTGTTATTAACAATACAATACTTTTAAATACAAGAAAAATTATTAATATCTAGCTCTTTTCTCTGCTATTGTGCTCCTGCTTCCAATGTCCCCCAGTTCTAAATTCAAAAGGACCAGATTTCCTCAAGAAGAATCAGGGGTGGGAGATATTCTCAGCATATTATTTATATCCTGAGGTCTTCACTGGGAGAAATAAAATGGTTAGAATGGGGATTACTTTTTCAGTCTTGTAGTTGACTTTTCAACTTTTCTTCTAGGTGATTCCCTTATATTGCTGTCACATTCTTTCCTAGCTTCAATTAACATAAATAACTACTTTTAGTTACACAATGTCTAGGTTTGTCAAATTTTTACTATATGGAGATGTGAAGTTTAGGTCAGAAAACAGTCACTTGACCTCCAAATGACTGTTAAAAGAGGTAAACCAGCTCCAGCCAAAGTAGGCCCAGAGAGGGCTGAACATTGTGCACTATCAGGCTAGTACATAGCCTTCAGCATTTTACTATTGAGAGCAGAAATTGATGGATTGCATATTTGTATTGTTTGTCAAGACCATCATGTCTAAAGGAATGGAAAAAATGGACTGCTATCTATTTGTTAAAAAAAAAAGCTTTTGTGTCATTGTTTGATTTTAGCTTGGGAGCAACAGTACAGTTCTCCTGTGATGAAGATTATGTGTTACAAGGTTCCAAAAGTATCACCTGTCAGAGGATAGCTGAAGTTTTTGCTGCATGGAGTGATCATAGACCTGTGTGTAAAGGTAAACAGAAGTTCTTACCCTCACAATGATTATTCCATTCGGCATCTATCCATTGTTTCATAGTCAATCCTATGAATTTTTTCGTAAGTACCTGAAATTTTTAATTCTACTGCACTCATTTTCTTAGTAAAAAAGGATTCTTCTGTTTTGTTTAACATGAACTTTGTATTTCAGTATGGGTGTTTAACTAGGCTACTTACATTATTAATTTTGCTCTATAAGGAGCCAACAAAAACCTATCACATACTAAATATTAGGACTTAGCAAGATGGATGTCAAAATTCCAGTGATTTAATATAAAATCAGTAGTTCATGAAGCTTCTTCTTTACACATTTTATACATAGATAAGAAATTGTATTTATAACAGATATGTAGTGGAGAAGTAAGTCTACACCTGATTTTGACCCTGACCAAAAGGATAAAGGGCAAAAAATTCAGTAAAAGAAGAAAACCACAGAGGAGTTTTGCTGAAAATATTTGATGACCTAATACAATGGCAAGTGGTATGATGAATACCTGAATCAAAGAATGAAAATATTAGTGTGTAGGTACATATCAGATATTGATATATGTAATGAAAATATTAGTGTGCACAAATACTCAGAAAATCTCCTAACTACATTTTTTTTCTAGATTTCACACTTAAAGTACTGAAAACAAGTGTCTTTTAGGAATATTTCAAATCAGTGTAAATAATAGACATTGGGGGTCAAAGATTTAGATTTCATTCCACTATGGCTCCTTTGAGACTTTCACTATGTGGCTACACCAAGAAAAGGCAGCAAACAGAGCTCATAACTCTTCTGCAGCACAGATGCAAAGGAGATGGGCTTTACAACCCTACTCTGCCCCAAAGGATGGACTCACATGTTCAGCAGGAACAGCAAATGGTCTAGAACACTCACTGTTTTTCCCCTCCTGACTTACTTCCCACATGCAGACACAAGCTGCAAAGTCATACAATTTCTTAATAAATATACAGACAAAAAGCCATGGTTGGCATTAGTCTCACTCATGACCTTAACGTCCTCAGCTACTAATCTGAAATGAGGAGCCTTCCTCACACCTGTCCACCCTCTGCTTCTTTCCAGGCATCCAGTGTGACTTTGAGCACACTCATCACCAGAGTATCATTTCTCTGAGAGTGGTGTAAAAAGGACATTCTTTCTAGAGGCTAATGTGAGGGGAGGAACAAGTCTTCATCCAGCAGTAGCTGAATCTTCCTGTGTTCAGTATTGATCAAATAAACATGCTTTGTGAAAGTGCAATGCAGCTCTAGGATTATTTCACATCTCTAACTGTCAATTTTTTAATTCAATTATGCAAGATTGTCTGTCAGAATACAGTGGAAGAAATAGTTCTTTATCTTTTTGCAGCTTATGTGGTGTCATAATAATCACTGGAGAGATAGGATAGGCTCATGTTTACTTGAGGTTGCTTGTCAGATTTACATCTTCATACTGAAAAAGTTAACCAGCAGAGCATTCAGCAAAGATCTGAATATCAAGGAAAGAAAAATAAGAGTGTTATTGACTTCAACAGACCAGGAATTTAGTGCCTTGAAAGTGTCATTTGAAAGCACAGATGGCACGCTTTATATCCTTTATATTTTTTTGTGACAGAGATGCAAGCTATGCAAATAAGATTTTTTTTTTACCTTACATGATATTGTAAATAACCATACAGATTTTGATTTGAAAATAAATGCCCTTTTTAATCTTTAGAAATAGGTAACACTGTTTTGTGTTAGTCTAACTTTTAAAATCTTCTTTTAAACTTTTAAGTGCTTTGGACATTGCTTCAATGGGTTGTACAAGAGTTGTAGCTGAACAAAATGCTGACATGCCATACACCAACACATTTGCACAAAAAAAGCACATATGCACAGTGATAAAAGTGATCTCTTTTTTTCTACTGTTTAAATTTTTCTTTCAAGACATTAGTAAAGGTGGCATACGTTAGTCCTTGAAGAATTTTAAAAATAAATAGGGCATTTTTTGTTACTGTAGGTACTGTAATTACTGTTTTTCCACCAAATACTTTCAACTTTTTTTAAGATTATATGATTAGACATAAAAGAAGGTCTATTTTATTTTGTTAGAATATTTAAACTTGAATGTTCTATTCTCTTGTAAGAAGTGGTTCTGTTCTTGTTCAATGGTATTGTATTTCTTCATATCTTGATTAGTGTAAGTTAGAGATAGGTTTATGAATCTGCTACATGTATTCATAAACCTATCTCGAACTTACTATTTTCTGTGTGAATTAAAATGTGAACTTTCTTTTTGCAGTCAAAACTTGTGGATCCAATCTTCAGGGACCTGGAGGCACTTTCTCATCACCCAATTTTCCATTTCAGTATGACAGCAATGCTCAATGTGTATGGGTCATCACAGCTATCAATACTAATAAAGTAAGTTCAATTGTCTAGTTTTCTTTAAAAAAACAAACCAACCCCTTCCCCCCAGCTCCACCCCACCAACCCTAAACCAACCAAACAAAAGCACACAAATACCATAAAATTTTTCACTAATATGATTTATCTCTAGACTCCAGATTTTGCATTAGGTGCATTTCAGATATTTTTAAGAAATGTCTGATACCAAATGAGTATGGATAGATGGTAAAACTCTTGTTTCCCCTAAGATTTTTTACTTTTTGTATGCCAAGTAGATGCTATCCTGTTTTTATGTGATTTTCTAACTTAATTCCCGGAAGCAAATATCCAATGGTATGAGGCAATTTCATGGCCACTAGTGTTGTGTTATAAGCAGAAGAGCTGATTTATGTATAAGACTGTTTATATCATGTTTGGCCTTTGACTGTGAGAAATCACTGAAGTTCTTGAATTCACTTTCTCTTCATGAGGAACTGTTCTGAAGATGTTTATTCCACTGTCTGAACCACTATATTAAAATCCCATGTACTTTATATCTGCATTTTAAAGCACAAGTACTGAGAGTTCTGATAATGTCAGATGAGTCAAAGTAGAGCAATAAAGCTAAGTTATGACACCAGTTGTCTTTAATTTCGAGAACTAGACACCTGGCAGCAATGGCTATATTCTATTTCCAGGTGTATCATTTTGTGTGAACTGAGTGTAATGGACTTGTTTAGAGGTAATAAAACATAAATTAGCTGTGCAGCTCAGGAATGTTTTATAAAAGACTATTATCATCTGTGTTTGCTGGTACACGGGTATATTCTACCTCTAAATTCTGTTTTATATTGTCATCTGCATCACACTACATTAACTGATCAGACAGCCCTATAAGGCTGACTCCTTTGCACCTGAATTCATCAGAGGATTCAATGAAAACCCGACTATTTTCAAAATTTCAAAAACCATTTAGCTACACTGCTGTAATTCTCACTCTAATTATACAAAGTCCTGTGTGGAAGCCATCCTTATGTTCCACTTTGGTAAAAGAAAAAAAGGTACTTATAAAACTGATTAAAAATTTATAATTAAAATGGTAAGTGTTTGAGGGGTAGGTTGTTTGTTTGTTTGTTTGTTTGGTCATAGTTCCAAAGACTGCTAATCAAATTTATCCAATTTATAGCTCATAAAAAAATTGTTAGGAGTCCTTGAAAAATGATTCAGTCTCTGTTCCATAGGTGGGTAAAAAGTTCAAAAATAATATTTAAGATCCATTTCTCATCCCAAAGAATTTTCATATTTTTATTTTTTTTTAATTAAAAGCTATTTGTGAGCAAGGTGAAATATGTATACACATCTAGAATTTCTGAAAGTTTTGTGAAATGTGCCAGCTCAGAGAATTTAGTATCATACTATTTGAGGAAATGAAACACTTTGCAACTACACTTTGAACAAATTCTCTAAACAGCCTGAAAATCTCCAGTGAGAAGTTGAATGAATTTAGGACCCATAAGGCCATATTTTACATAAAATGGTTTCCTTTCTTAAATGCACCACGGGCATGTCTACATAACAAAAAAAGCCAAATAAGATTTTAGACGTCCTACCAATTGGTAGAAGCAAACCCTTGAGCTCACCAATTGGTACATATTTACTGGCAAGTCACAGGTGACTGCTGGTTTAAGATCTTAATGACTTGGAGATTGTTCAGGATTAAATTCCACTGGTGGTATTCATGTCTTAATTCTGCCATTCTCCCTCCCTGCCAAGTCACAAGATGGTGATGCAATGTTAGCTTCAAAACCTCAGAACTTAATTTTTACCAAAATGGTTTTATGGGAATATTCAAAAGCATTATTTCTAAGTATTATTTTCCTTACAGATTTCCAGTTGCTGCATTTTAAGAACTGCAGAAAATTAATTGAAAAAATGCATCTTCTCTGGTTGTCAGTGTGATTGACAGTTATAGAATTATTGAGGTTGGAACAAACCTCCAGAAATTCTGTAGTTGAACTCCACTGTTCAAGCAGAGCCACCTCGAGGCAGCTGCCCAGACAGTCTTGACTACCTCAGAAGATGATGACTCCATAAACTCTCTGGGCAGCCACCTAGTTCTCACTCACTCTCACAGGGAAAAACTGTTTCCTTATGTTCAGAAAGAATCTCCTGTGTTTTAGTCTGTGCCTGTTGCCCCCAGTACTGTCTGAAACCGAGTTTGGTTTCATCTTCTTTACATCCTCGCATCAGGAATTTATAGACATTGAGATTCAGTGATCCTCTTCTTCTTTAGGGTGAGCTGTGTCAACCTTATATGAAAAAAGTTCCAATCCCTTAATCTTCTTAGTGCCCCTTCACTCCACTCTCTTCAGTAGCTGCCTATTTTTCTTGTACTGGGCAGGTGCAATTGTTTTCCTTCCTCTCAAAAGACTTGAAAGAACAAGTTTTTCTATATATAAAAATTCCAATTCTAATGAAAACAAAGTTGGCCTTCTCTTTAGTCAGAGATCATTCCTGCTATAGTTCAAATAAAATGTGCTTAGCTGTTATTCTATACTGATTTTTTTCCTTGAAACTATAAAAACTGCAAAATAGCATATGACCATATGAAAATTGTCCTAGCACCTGAATGACAGCACCATATAAGAATACACACAGTTTTAATATTTGGGGATGAACTCATAGGTTTAACCTCTGCTGATTCAGGAAAATTTTCAGTATATGCATGCTTCAGTTTGATTTGATTAGTACCTGTGTTTTGATTTTATTTACAAAGCAAACTTTCAGTAGCAGGGATGGCTGCAGGGGTGACTTCTTTAGGAAGAGATCAGAAGTTGCCCCCATATCAGAAAGAGACAGTTCCAGCTGGCTCCGAGACAGACCCACTACAGGATACAGCTAAGCAAATCAGGAAAGCTGGTGGCACCTCTGTGATAACTTTTTTGAGTATTTGAAAACCATATTTAAGGCAAAAAAAAAGCTGTACAACAGCAGCTGGAAGAGATAAATTAAAATACCCAGGAGAAATAACCCCACAGACACTATGGGCAGAGCAGAAGGAGTGGAAGATGGTGCTCCATGTGCTGGAGCAGGGATTCCCCTGGAGTCTCTGGGAGTGCCATTGATGCAGGTTGTCACTCACAGCTAACAGTGGTCCATGGTGGAGCAGAGATCTGACAGCCAGCCAAAGTTAATTACCGCACCTTGCATATTTATCTATCTTCTCAAATATTTAAGTACTCTGAAGAGACAATGTGAAAACAATAATTAAGAACAGGTCACTTATTTAAAATTAAATATGAACTTTTAGATATGGCCATAACCAGGAATACCTGTTTGTTGGTGGTATTCTGGTATTATACCAGTAATAAGAATGCAAAGAAGTAATGTTAGGTTAAGCAAGTAATTTTATTTCAAAGTATAGGTTGGACACTCTTCCTAAACTTCTGTAATATACCACTGAAATTACTATACTCTGAGTTAGATTTATCATGGACAGGTTGTAGTGCTAGGAGCTATATTGTAATAGCTTCAGCATTACCCAGAAAATACTATTCTTTGCATGGTATTGGTTGGAATAGTTATAACTTTTTGATATTGCAATGAAATACAGATACACAGGAATTCGGGAGTTTTTAATCTAAGAAATAAGTAAAAGATTTACAATGTTATATGGAAAAACATTCAGATATGTTTATAGTTTTCAGAAAAGCACCAATTAGAAGAACATTAATGTGTTGAGGTTAAAAGAAAATGGGATCTTTTTACAAGTTAGAGCAACTTCTTTTGATGATATATTGAGGAACTTGCATGTATAAAGTCTTTGCTTATATAATCAGTGGTCTAATGTGTTTAGTTTTGATTCATGCTAACATTGCCCTACTGTTCTGAACACAATACTGGTGGCCTTATATGACTGCTAGAAGACATAATAATTGGGAGAAATAATGGCCAAAACAAGTATTAAACCGTGTTATGAAGTAGAATGATAGTGGAGAATTTGTATCATAATTGTAGTGAAGGGACCAGGAATGGATTTTTTGTGATTTGTCCTTTTGTTCTGTGTTATGATAATGTTATTTTTGGATTTGATGCAGGAAATGTTTTTTCTTCTATTCAGTTTAGTTGGGGGTTTTTTGTTACTCTGAGTGAAGGTTGTATGTTGAATGTGGATTTTACTGATGGTTTGGCCTTGAAGTCAAAAACCTCATTGATGTATAAATGAAGATTTATCTTTTTTTTTTTTTTTTACAGTGACTACAATAAATAATGTGATGATATTCATTATAACATTACAATACTTACAATATTCTACATGACAACTGTGAGAACCTCTATGATTTAGCGATCCTGGTACTTCAGAGCTGCTACTTGTTGCATCAGTTGCAACAAAATATCTCAGAAATTGATAATCTTTTAAGGGAGACTCAATAAATGCAAGACCCTAAAAGGCTCTTTAACTCTAGCGTAAATGGCTTTATCCTGGACTGAATCTAGCTAATTTTCTCCCTAACTGATTTCAGAAATAAGTTGGATAACAGCACCATATAGACGAAAGAACTGTTTGCCCAGTCAATTATCTGCCTCCTTAGCTTTGTGCTGCATTGTAGTTAGTCTCTTGCCTCATACAGTTAATCAGATATACTTTTCATGCCTAAGCCTCGTTGACAGTGGACTAGGACCATGACTAAAACCCTCAAACATAGCCAGAGATGACAGTGAGTTTACTACTGAAAAGCAGAAAGGAAAGTCATGTACATGGAGTGAAAAATAAAGCCATTAATGAAGGTGCAATGACACATCTGATGTTATCAGTGTGATCCCCATATTTTCATTGTTCTTGTGCATGTTTTTGCATTCTTATTCTTATATCAGGATCCTGCCCTCTGGAGCTGATCTGTTTAAGAGAAAACAACTAACTTTTTCAATATTTAATATTATGATTAGAATAACTATAATCTATGATGTACAAAGCTCTGAATAGTGATTCAGTGGAGAAAGAAATATGGCCAATTGATACATAACCTTGAAACAGTGAAATATCTATGGCTGCCTCTATGGTATCACACCAACATATTCCTTAAACCTTCTTGATGGCTTGTACCTTTCTTTATTGCCCTCTTAGGAGGGGTGATTGAAATTCCTTGTGAGGATCAGCACATGTAAGGCTTCTCCAACACTATATGATGGAGGAAATTCATGAACACTTTTCCCATTTCTGGGATGTCCTAACATGGTATCTATATAGTGTTTTATATACACCAATGAAATGATTGTTGCCACTTTTATCCACGGCTACTCTGGAATCAACAAAAGCTTTGTTGATCAAAAATAACAAAGCTATGGTTTCAGAGATCTACCTAAAAGAACATTCAAGAAAACCATACCTTTATGTGGAACTCGGAAGAAGCAACAAAATTTAAACTTCTTTACTTGTCCTCAACTGTGATGCACATATAATTAATCCTTGGGTCCCTTGAAAAAGTTCATGTGAATATCTGAACAGACATGGGAACACAAATTTCCATTTTGGACTCCATTTCATTATGTCTCTCACATCTAGTAAGGGAAATGATACCTGAATATCTTGTGGGATATTGCATAAACTCATCACTTAGGTTCTGGACCATGCTATGTATTGCCAGTAATTTATTCTGACATTAAGCAATGGGAAAATTTTATGGTTACATTTTAAGTGGTAAATCTCTGTATTTTCAAGATTTAATTTCCATTTCCTCCCCAGTGCATTTTTTGTACTTATTTTCTCTTAAAAAATTGAAACCTATTTTCCTTTCATTATTTTATACAAAAAAACCCTGCCAAAAACAAACAAACAAAAAACCAAACCAACCAAGCAAAAAAGGTCTACAAAATGATGAATTTTAAATTTAATACCAGGCTAAAATACCAGTGAAATCTGAATTAGGGCTAAAGTTAACCAGAGTTCAAGTCCTATGAATTATACTTGCTGATTTTTTTCTAATCAATGGTGACAGAAACACTGTGGAAAATGTCAGTGCTAGAATGACAGACTTTCTGACAGATTTCAACCACATTCACACCACATATCATTCCTCACCAAGCATCAAGGAGAAAAAAAAGCAAAAGAGCTCCTGCAAAAAAAAAAAAATTCAAGCTGATTTTTGTCAGAAATATAAGAAGAAATTAAATATGTGAACTAACTGCTAAATTTAGATGAATAAGAAAACTAGGTTCTGGCTCTGTTAATTTTATATGACAGGAATTTTAAAAAAAGAAATTTTACCTGTATATTGTCTTTTGTTTGTCACAACCATACTCTAAATTTTATCTTGAGTGTATTTCAATCATAAAAGTCTCCTTACTGCTTGCATAAATACATTATTTAAAATATGTTCTTTAGAATATATGTTTTTGAGATTTTGACAGTGTTCATATTCTTGTCCTTTTATCTATTGAATTTTGAAATAATTTTGAAATCAAGAATGACATGCTTGAGAGCTGGCAGATAGCTAACTTTTGATTTTGGTTTTAGGGGTTTTTAAATTATTATTTTTGCAAAGGTTTTTTTAGTTTTTGCAGGGTTTTTTGTTCATTTGGTTTGTTGGGTTTTTATGTGGACATCAATTTTTTGTTAGGAAATCTATAATCTTAATTTTGTTGAAATGGCAAAGCTTACTGAAAATTTATAACGTTTCCAATTGCTATACTCCTTTACTTTCTAAGAAACTGTTTATATAATTCAAAGTATCTGGGAAACTCCCCACATGACATTTTCTGCAAGTCCGGAGAATTATACTGGAATAACTTGCAACTATTACTGAAATAATATTAAATATGGTTGTCATTTAATCACTTTGTACTAAAATCTTTGTTTTTAATATGATTTTACATTCAATTATTCCCTTCCTCCTTCTTCATGTTATTACGTTGCTGTTTTCTTCCTGCAAAAAAAATTTAATCATCAATTTCTGATTTTTTTTGCTTTTAGGCCAGGCCAAAAATAAGCAAAACAATATTCAGCAAAGTGCTGAGTATTTACATTTAATTTTCCACAGCTGTGTTATTTTGTTAACCATGGCAAAACTGCCAGTGGAACATTTCCTAAGCTTGCTGTTAAGCCTAAACCCAGTTGCCATCCATATTTATTCAGGTTAACAGTATAAATCCCAAGCAGGCAGGGTGTTTCAGCATGAATTCAAAGATTCATTTCATGAAGTTTCTTTTGGTCAGGCCTGTTGGAACAAACCATACTGCACCTCTTTTTGCAAGCAAATGCCTCAAACTTGGCTTCTCCTAAGCCTAGTATGAAGCTGTACTGTTACAGCTACAGGGTGTTACAGTCAGTGAAATGATTAAAAAGTATGAGCATACTTAAGCTTGCTCTAAACTATATATTTTACCCATAATTATGTTCTTCACCCATGCAGATTAAAAAGGATGCTCTTGTATTTATGAAAATAGTAGATAATGAAGTTTTATCTTACATGAAACTAGACAGTGTAAATATATTTAGGTTCTGTTCAGAACACAATAAATTTCCTTGTAGTGTTGGCTACACTATTCTTCCATATTGTTCATGTATATTTTGATCCAGTTAAAATATATGAGTCACACATATACTGCAGTTAAAAAAAATCTTAGAAATATATGTGGACAGAGGGGAGATTTGCTCAGTAGAATAAGAGCATAGTAGGGAATCCAGCTATTCCTGAAGTTTTAACAGGTTTGGTTGTGAGGGAATAGACTCAATTGTTGAATAAGAGAATTTGGGGTCAGGAGGTATGTGCAGTTGTAGAGGGATAAATGACTTTTCATTCCATCCTAAAATTTTACTATAGGTCTTCATTTTGAAAGGACAGGGTCATTATCTTAATTTATTATAATTTTATTTTTCCTGCCATGTCTGTGACCATAGGAGTGATGTTTCACACTGAAAATATGAGTGACCCAGAGTCAGAGTGGAAGGGTGAGATTGTGCTTATTGCAATAGCTACAACAAAAGCAATTATTTCTCTTTGAGCCATTAGCAATATTGAATTCTAGCTGTTGCCTGTATTTACTATACCTGGAGCTATTGACTCCACCTTTCAATAAAACTTTATGTAAAATTAAATGTCAAATTTGAATTTTAGTTTTGTTTGATTTTCTATAAGTTCCTAAATTGAGTCTTAGTTATGTCTCCCAACAATTCTGAATGCAAACGTTTTTCTTACTTTTGGTTATCAGGAATATCCACACCCAAGCTAGAACTTTTAAACTGATATATCTATATGACTTCAAGAGACTTTGATAGCAAATTTTCAGTGCTTGCACTGTGAGCACTGGAGATGTTTCAGTCTTTTTTGTTTAATGAATTTTTGGCACAGACTTGTCTCTTTTCTCCATGGTTGAGTTCACTTGGTTGCACTTGTGAGTGATCTGTACAGAAAATTGTTCTGCTCAATATATACCTTTTTTGTGATATTAGACTGGGAAATAGAGCTGATAGTAGTTTGTTTGTTTCTGTTTTATATAATGGCACTCCTTCAAAGACTTGTGATACCATTCTATCTTGGTAGCTTGTCCTCTTCAACAGGACAGGGGCAGAAAATACGAAGAAAAAGCTCAGAGATGAAGATAAGGGCAGGGAGATCCCTCACTAGTTACTCTCATATGCAAAGCAGACTCAATTTGGAGAAATGAATAAAATTAACTGCCAATTAGATCAGAATAGAATAGTTAAAATAAGAACAAATCTAAATCAGCACCTTCCCCTGGCCCTGCAGTACCTCTGCTCCCAAAATCTTACCTTGTAAACCCAATACACATTTAGAGTGCAAACTGAGACTTAAGTCACAGCATGATTCCCATGTTTCCATCCCTTTCGGGATGTGTGGCTGCCCATCAGGTTAGGCTAACATCAGTTAGTGACCTCTCTGCTTTCTTTTGGCACAGATGGCTTACCCTCTGGGGGATTAAAAAGGGCAGATTCCTAAACTGGGTGCAAGGATATCCCTTCTGAGTAACTACTGAAAAAACAAACCAAAGCAGGGGCAAGTTAATTTGAAGTCCTCAATCCTCTCCTATGATCATTTTGCTACTTGAGAATAACAATTTTTTCCTTTTTGTAAACTCTGACACTGAGCTCTGTTTTGTGAGAGAAAGATGAATGTGATTTTTTCATTGTGGTTTTATAAATTAGTTGATTTTTTTTTCCTGCTTATACCTATTACTATCTTTGTAATGGTCCTGGCCAGTCATACTTCCTTTCAGGCTATCTAGATCATCTTCATCTCCATATCTGTGAAATTTAAAAATAATAATTAAAATAATTCTGCAGTTATGCAAAGCAGCTTTCCAGCTGGATGGCCCTCACTGTGTTCTGGTATGTGGGGTAGCAAGTCTCTCTGCCCAGAGACTTGACTTTGCACTTCCTTTGTTGAACTTTGTGAGGCTCTTAATGGTCCATTTCTCCAGCCTGTTGATGTCCCTCTTCATGACAGCATGACCCTCTGGCCTGTTAACCACTAGTCCCTTCTCACTGTTATGGCAAACTTACTGAAAGTACAGTCTGTCCCTTCATCCAGATAACATGTAAAGATGTAAAGGAAGACTTGTCCCAGTATTGACCCCTGAGATACAGCATAAGCTACTGGCCCCTAACCAGACTTTGTGTGACTAATAACCATCCTCTCAGCTGAGACTTTCATCCTGTTTTCAATCCACCTGGCTGTCTGCTGAGCCCACACATCAATGGCTTGTCTGTTTATATCTTGACAATGCCAAAGGCCTACCTGAAGCCCAGGCAGACAATATCCTGCTTTTCTCTTGGCCACCAGGAGAGAAATTTAATTATAAAAGTCTATCAAGGTTTGTCAAGCATGACTTCCCCTTGGTAAAGCCATGCTGAATACTTCTGATGATTTTCTTGTCCTTAATTTTCCAGGACTAGCTGCTCCATTGTTGCAGTAATATTAAATATAATTATACCTAGTATAAATAATTTAAATAAAATGATAGTTAAGTCTTATAATAAATGATTAATTCAATATATTTTCATTCTGAAACTATTCTTCTATAATCAAATGCATGGTAACACAATTATTTTGATGGAGGGACCTGTGATACTATGAAAAATTATTGCGATAAAGCCAATCAATCAGACAGCAGCATTTCCTCAGCTTGTACCATCAGATATAAACGCCCATCTTTTACTTACTGGGAAGTATTCAGACATCCTCAGCACAAAAGCAATTAAGCATCCTCAGGGCATATAAAGACACTCAGATACAAAGAGGATGTGTTTTCTTCGCCTTGCCTAATTTCACTTCTACAAGTGACAAAGGCAACCAGACATCATTAGGAGTCTTTAGGTAGCTTTTTTCTTGCTAAAGTGAAAAATGGAGAAAATAGGTATCTTGTGAATATTTTTCAGTGAGTGGATTTCTTGCTGTTGCTAGTATGTTAGGATCATTCATACCATGGATTTTTGCAAGATAATGTCTGCAGAAATAGATATTTCGTATATCAATAACCAATATCCTGGCACTGGAGAGGTGCCCAGAATGTTCAAGTTCTAACATTTCTTCTCTTGCTATCTTCTTTAGGTAGAAATGATAGCCCTACACCATGTCAAAGTTAGTTACTAAAGAGTTGTTTCCTTCAATGTATAGATCAAAATTTTTATCTTCTTTTGTAGTAGCTTAATAAAAAGAAGTGAAATTAACTTAATTTTATGTACAACTACTAGTAATTTTTACAAGCAGAATGAGAGAGCATTTTCAAATATTAAGATATTTAATGTGAGAAAAAAATGTAAAATCCAATCTGAAATAATTGCATAGAGGTTAATATTCTGTCTCCCAAGATAAAAGTTATCTAACAGTTTTTATTGTTTGGAACATGATAAACAGAAACTTCAGTAAAAGAAAATGTATTTGCTTAATGATTTATTTGCACTCATTCATTTCCCTTTGTGGAAATACTGAAAGTACTGTAGAATAATAAATCTCAGAAACTCCTATTGTGAACGCAAGTCAGCAAAATATGTCATACTTCTATGGAAACAGAAAACTATAACATGAAAAATTAAAATATAATCACTTTATGCTGTCAATTTAATGCATTTGCTCTCAGGACAAGGTAGGACTATCCATTTGTTTTTAATTACTGTTCCTCCAAAGTAAAGGATTCTAAATTATATAATATATAAAATAATAAAATTACGTAATTTTAATATTTTTCAGTTGTCCTCAGCATAGACATCCACATATAAATACCTAATCTCACTTTTTAGGCAATAGTAATATATAATTCTAAACTGTGGTTGATCTAGTGTGAATGATCTACATTTTGATGGAACAGATCTCACTCTAGGCAGGTTTTTTTCTCTTTTTTTGAAGAAGCCTACATTAAATATAGCTGTTTGCACTGTAGATGTCTACACTTAAATATGGTGAATCCTATTTCCAAGAAAGGGACTCAATAATAAAGTGACTTCCAACTAGTGAGAATTAATTCCCTGTAATAATAATGAGCATTAATCTTCTAGCTTTTATTTCTCTAATGTTCTGTGAATGTCCAAGTTTTCTTCTGCCTTTCCCCGTCCTTTACTTTTCTCATCCTGTCTGATACTCAAAGATTTAGTTAAATTTGAAGGGACACAGGTGCTCTATGATTTAGGCTGTCTCATTTTGGATTATGTTTTGTTCATATAAAATGTAACTGCAAAATAACCAATTAAACTATTGTTATGTTACATAACAGTTCTTAGATATGTTACATTCTTGGAAGGATTTTTAATTCATATTTTTTCCTTAATATTATCTAATATATAGCTCATTTAAGCTGTACCTTCGCTTACCACTTAACTACTCTTTTAAGGAGAAACTATTCATCACACCTTTAGAAACGTCATTTGTTTTACTGGTAGAATGTCCCATTTTATGGAGTGAAAATGTTACGACACATCTGAAAATATTTATAGAGTTACATTTGCATTGGAAGACTCAGGATAACAGATGCACATATAGAAGTATGTGCAACTTTGTATCTTTACTCTTCCCCCTCAGAAGGGGTTCTGAGGAACCTATACTGCCTCTGTTACACACCATTCTGCTTTGTATGTTTTAAAATTTTTAAAAGTTGAGTACTTCACCTGGAATACTTTTTTCCTTGAGAAATCTTCAGGGAGCTAATTTCATCAGGAACTAGATATACATATTGAAAAACTGTCAGGAAAATGTGTTGTCTGGAACACATCCTTCTGAGCACGCTCTCTCTGAAAAGCTGTAGGAAGTTCTCGAGGTAGTCATTAACTATTCAATAAAACCTTTTCCCATTTTACTTCTGAGCTGGTGTTTTGCCCAAGGAGTGGGTTATAAAGGATATATTCCAAGGCACAGAAAGAAGGTACACCTACTGAAATTTGTTAGAAATTAGATCTCTGCTCCCAATGGTTCCTTTGAAAAAGTTCTTACAAAATAATTGGAGACCAAAGTGCATAATTATAACTCATAGAAAATTATTTTTCAAATAGGACTTTTTTTTCCCCTGTAGAGACTGGATAATACTTATTAGTGTTACTGCCTCTTATTTGTGTCTGGGTTTATAACTTCAATTTAAATCAGGCATTCAAACTTGTTCTTTGCTTTTGGGTCTATAAATAGAAAGAGCACCTAGGATGTAGAGAGACTGTTGTTTTCAGTTTAGCTACTTTTTAGGGTTTTTTTTTTTAGGGAATAAAGCATGCACAGGTCAGCATATTTTATTTTGAATAATTTGTTTTTTTATATAAAGTGTATATAGAGGAAGAGAAAATGCAAGATTCCTTTTCCCTCGTAGTAGTGTATATGAATGTATTTAATAACATCCTCTGGAACAAAATGCAAGATGTTTTGAGCCTATATCAGAACAATTGTAGAGGTCTGATACCTGTGGGATTTATCACAAATGCTACTATAAAGGCACTTTAGGGACTATTGAGTATCTCTTTCTAAAAAAATAAAAGATAGTAATTATTATATTGCTTAATTTTAAGATATTTTTCTCAGTTCTGAAGCCATAGAGATACATATCTGATATAATCAGTTGATTCATTATGTGTGAAATGATAGCTCAAGTCTGGTGGCAAACTGAGATGGAATCTTTGAAATTTTCTTCTTCTGTCTTCCAGAACCAACTGAATCTTATAGATCAGGCATATCATGAATGAAATATTTTAGTTTCTAATATTGTTCCCTGATTTTATACCTTGTCATTTGAAAATATTTTTGGTCCCTCATTTTTTCTGTTCAGCTTTGAAAGAGACTGTGGAGCAGTGGATAAATGCAATAAATGCATAAATATATTATAGCACAATCAATGTTTGTATACATCAATAAACCCATGGATCTTATTTCGTTTATATTAATGCTTTAATCTTTCTCTGGCAGACTGGAAAAATAGACTTTACGGGAATGTATAGATCAAGAAAGGTACTTGGCCCTGTCCTTCTGATTGCTATGCATCTACTAACCAGATCAATAGTACAATTCAGTAATGCTAGTCTGATTTAAAAATATGTAGAATATAGGAATAAATCATCAGAGTTTTCTTTGAAGTGTTTATTCTTATGAACAACAGACTAAAAAGTAGAATTAATCTAAGGTTTTGCTCTAATATTAAACTGATTCAAGGATGCCACCCAACTTTGGTTTGCTATTTATAGATTTTTCAGAAAAATAATAGACACTGTCAGATTACTGGTAAAAGCAGACTTTTTTGAAGGTTCATTAAAAAGTTTTAAGTTATTTACTCATCTTGCCCAAATTTCGATTTTTATTTTGAAAGGTACCACCACAATTAACTTTAAATGGTGATATCATCAAAAAACCTTTTCTGTATTCTAAAGTCAATATAAGAAGCACTGCAAGTCCGACTGACTTTGAGTGTGATCAAACTAAAGCTGACATTGTAAAACAAGGACTCTGAAAACATAGCATTAAGACTAGTTATTTTCTTGCTTGTTGGCATATTTGGAAGGATTTGAAGTACATTTTGTATTGTACGTTTGTGTGTGTACTTTGCATGTCAAAGGATGAATTTCCAAGAAGTATATAGGGTTTATTGTTACAGTAGGAATATGTAAAGGCTTGTACATAAACGTGTAGTAAATTAGTCTCCTGTTGGATATTGACAGCTCTGCTGTTTCTACACATCACTTTTATTCAATTTGTGCAAATTCCCTTGAAACTAAATGTCTTCAATAACAGCTGACAAGCACATTTGTTAAATAAAGGGCAAGTTTACTTTCCCAATTCCAAAGTTTTTGCTGTAAATTATGTAAGGTTATGTTAAATCTAAGTTTGAAATGGACTATGTATTAACTGTTATATACAACTCGTTTACATTTAACGACCTGGACTTATGAAATGCTTCATTGATACTATGGAATGTTTGGAGTAGCCATCAGCAACTGGATTTAACCCTCTTCCATGGTATGCATGGTAAACAAAATGATTTACTGTCTCAAGGAATAATATTTTATTTTTTACTATACATAAAATATGCTTGTATTTGGTGACTGCTGTTTCTGATTTTGATTTCTTAGTGTCAATTATGAACAAAGATGAAGCATTTTCTGATTTTCAATTGAATCAGAAACTTCTAAGAAAAAATCCTGGTAATAGACTCACAAGAATAAGATTATCAAATGTTAATATTTCAAATTACTTATAACCAGTTGCTAAAACTTCTCTTTTTTTTTTTTTTTAATATATTCTAACTTTTTTGAAGTTATTAATGACATAGTTGCTTCTTATTGTCTTAAAAATGTGACTGTTTCACAAAATATGATACAAGACAAATGTAGACTAATCTATGCTCATATGGCTTTATGGAACTACAGTTTTCGATGCCATACCTATCCCATTATTACAGTTTTAGGTGAGTTACAAAGAGAGTGAGACAAAAATTTTGTAATTAAACATCCTTTTCTGAAAAATAGTGATAGAGAAAAAACAAATGATAAACTTTTTAAATGTAGATCTCTTTTGATTAAAAAATTTTAAAAAAAATCTCTATCACAGAAAAGAATTTCATATTGTTAGAGACGTGAGAGATTATATCAGAGCAGCCAGATTACAACAGAATCATCAATAACAGAGATTCACTAGAGACAAATGGAAAGATTGAAGCTGAAGCCTAGTGCAAAGGTTGAAGCTGAAGCCTATGCTTTGAACAAAAATATCAATTTTGATTATTTTTTCATGTTCCACAATTTTCCTTAATGAGACAGATATTTTTCAGGGAGTTCTCTTACTTTTTTATTTGTGAGCTTGTTAAAAAAGAATGACAAAGCTCTTACTTTTCTGCAATGAAATAAAGAGAACCATTTTTTTGCCATTCCTAATTTTAAAAAGTGCCATACCTTGAAGCTTCTATTTTCCCTAACTTCTATCTTCTCCTCTGATGAAATACACATCGCATGAGATGATGTTGATTGCACTAAAGAAAATATGTTTCAGCTTTTTGACATAACTTATGAAGACAAGTTATTCAATTACAAAGAGACAGATGCCTTGTTATCAATTTTGTGGTACTAAACTAATATAAAATATCTAGAAGGGTATTATTAAAAAAAAAATACCATTGCACTTACCAAAAAAAAAATTCTGATAATGAGATTAGATTTCTTCATTTATTTAATGGCAAACAGGATTAAGATTTCTGATCATGAATTAGTTATACAATTTTTATACTATCTTCCTTTTCTTCTTATTATGCATATAGTATTGCTAAGATCTTGCACGTGGCCAGAATGGAATAAGCAACTTGAAGATTTATCAAGTCTGAAGTTTGGCCTGCAACTTCTCAGAGTGGATTAATAATAGAGAGACAACTACTCTGGACATGCTTTGTAAAACAAAAGGTTTTAATAATGACAAAAAAATAAACATCAAAGAACAAAGAAATAAAAGTCCAACACAGTGTAGAAAGCGCTCTAATGCTGATTAGGCAGTCCAAAAAAGCAATTGAGCTCTTTCATGCAGCTTTTTAGTGCCCGATGGTCTAGGCAGGCTATTTGGCACCTTGTCCAATGAAATTGGCAACAGGCTTTGAAGTACACTTCCAAAGCCCAATCGGTGCTCCTGTGCTGGCACTGAGCCAATTACAAATGAGCAGGCTATGGAAAATTCTACTTTAACTTCCTTACATGTTCCAAGGTAAGCTGAAACCCTTTCCTTTATATAGAAACACTTGCTCGGGTATGGAAATGCATTCCAACACATTATTGATGGTTTTGCTGCAATATTATTTCAGAATATGTTTTACTGTTAAAAAGGGAAATATACTTTCAAGTTGAATTCAATACTAACATTATTTGCCTGTGTTTTATTGTGGAGTCTTCTGATGTAACTGCACATCTAGTTGCACAGAATTTAAAAGTGGACCAAAAATAATGGCTTTTTTGTTTAGTTGGTTTGGGGGTTTTTGTTTTTGGTTGGTTGGGTTTTTAAGTACTGAGTGAAATATGTTTCAGCCTTAAATGTAGTTATGGATTTCAGTTCAAATTCTTATGTCTAGTGTTACAAATTTTGTGGCTAGAACAGCACAAAATATCCAGATTATTTTTTAAAACTAAGAAGGTTAAGAAGATTTATGTGTGGTTTTCTCCTCTTTACTCAATTAGAGCAAATCAGCTGCTTGCCTACACAGTTTTCCATGTCCTTTCCATCTGCGCTCTCTTAACTCGCTGTACTTGACTGCAGTCCCTGCGTTATATAAACATGTACATATACATGTACACACGTGTTTATGTATGTGAATGTGCCAGACTGGCTGTTCTTCAGTGTACTTATATCACCACTTACCCCTGTACAGGGAAGTGTTTCTCCTACCTTTGGAACAAATTGTAATCCTTGGAACATATGTCAGTTTTCCAATTTGCCTGTACTGGCTTTTACTCATAGAAACATGTCCTTCAATTACCAGAACCACAGTGTAACAAAGGAATATGAGCTCTCAAGGACATGATAGAAATCCATCAGAATGGCATCCATATCTTTAAACACAAATGCTCTCAGTTCTCAATTACAACTGTAATAAAATATGATTAATTATAGTAATAAAAGTCCTACATAGAAGTATTCTGTCATTTTTGTCCATATGAAATTTTGAGGAACTAAAGACAGTTACCATGATTAATACATGGGTGGAAACAATGTGCTTTTCTTTTCTTTTCTTTTCTTTTTTTTTCTTTTCTTTTCTTTTCTTTTCTTTTCTTTTCTTTTCTTTTCTTTTCTTTTCTTTTCTTTTCTTTTCTTTT
>JBBMKD010000102.1:135506988-135566406 GCA_037834095.1 Argya squamiceps | reverse complement strand
TCTTCTCTTCTCTTCTCTTCTCTTCTCTTCTCTTCTCTTCTCTTCTCTTCTCTTCTCTTCTCTTCTCTTCTCTTTCTCTTCTCTTCTCTTAAAATAGTGGTGAATTTTTTATGCTTCAGCAGAAATATGCATAGAGCAATTTAATTTACAAGATATTAAAAATGGCCATGATTCTGATAGTTGTATTTTACTCAACTTTATGAATTAAGAAAATTACTTTTACCTTTGATGCCTCTTTATCCTACTTGAGCCAGATTATAGATATCCGGAGTAAATTATATTCTTCGCCTTCACTGCATTTACTCAGTGATGTACAATTATTTAGTTGGTATTTGAAGACAGGTGTATTGCACAAAATGCAATTAGTTATCTTGCCCTTTGCGTATTTGTTAATCAAAACGTAATGTGATTACCCACAACTGTAGTAAACCTGTAACAGCTACATAAATAAGTGAAATCATAGTGTTTTGACGTCAGCAGGGTGATGATACCTGAAAGTTATTATAATTCACATTTGATGAACCAAAACCATGGGGTTAGTTGCACTAATTTATTGTGAAATATGCTAAACTTATGTGCAATTATTAATTGGAAGATTGCTTTTATTTACACTGCTGAAAAGCTTAATTTACAGACTCATCTCTCAAGTACATTTATTTATTTCTAAAATATACTTACTTATTTTATTTTGTAGGTTATTCAGATAAATTTTGAAGAATTTGATCTGGAGATTGGCTATGACACACTGACAATTGGCGATGGAGGAGAAGTGGGTGATCCTAAAACTGTACTTCAAGTGTAAGTCTTTTGCATTTCCAGTTTGTGTGCATTGAAGAATGTCAATAATGTGTTTTGATGAGACTAAATAATTATTAGATTCAGGTAAATCTGAACAGAAACCAACTGAGCTTCTAAAATTACTAAAGGTGTCAGTTTAAATATATTGCTATACGTTTACTATTCTGAAGTCAGAAAGAGATGACATAGACATCACAAAAAGAAAAAGATGAGCTCAAATCAAAGTTTGAAAGGCATGGTGTGGACACTTATGTGTAGACATGTAAATTTTAGGAACAATTGTGCTCCCTTTGTGTGTTCGCAAGTTAAAATGTATAAGAACATAATTGAAAATAGATATATAGACAACTTGTGCATGAATTTTAGTCTTCTATCAAGATTAGCATGACAAAAGATGAACTATAGCACCTTGACCTTAATTTTCTTATTGACTATTATAGATAAGTCAGAAAAGGAAATTAATATATTGAAGAAAATTACTACAAAGAAAGGCTGAATAGTGTTACCTAAACCACATGCAAACCAGCACTGAGTATTGAATAGATTTTTATCATTCATGGACAATTTTCTAAAATATGTGAGCCCAGATATATAGATATATAATATTCTTAACAATCACTTATTAGCTTCAAAATCCATATTTCTCAAATATTTAGCTTGTGGCAATAACACTAACAATTGTCTCAAGAAGACAAATTCAGAATTTTATTAGTTTGTAGAATTTTCAAGAGTGTTATGAGTCAGTGATTCTGTTTGTTCCACAGTCACTTGAAAATATGCAGAAGACTATAATTAGGCCTTCTAATTCATCATTTTATGTAACTCTGGTTCTATTCTGAATAAATCAGTATCATGTAGGGGAAATGAATCTTTTAAAGTACATTGCATTTACTTTTTCAAATCTGAGTCAATTTTATTTTTAAAAAAATGATCTAATGCTTAAAAACCATAATTTGCCTGTAAGGGATTATCTGCTATTTAAAAAATATTTTTTAAAGGCAAAATAATATTTAGCTTTTAATTTTAAATAAACTGACCTTTCAGCAAATACCTGATGTTATATTTAGTTCAAATGAGTTAATACTTGAAAAATAGATAAGAATGTGATACAAATATAGTACAAAATATATTTAATCATAAAACAAAAGAATAACAAAATTAGGATTCTTTAGAATGATATTCCCTGCAGTATATTCATTGGAAATGTATTAAAACAATTTTACATATTGTAGTTTTCCATTATTCATAAGAATGATGTCAAGAATTAGTTTCATTTTTGTACATTAAACCCAAGGCTTACCTGTTTTTCTGTCCTATTTTTATCTCATTAATATTAGCAATTGCAACACTTTGAACAGAACATATATTTTTTTTCTAAGATTTACAGAGTTTTCTAAAGAATTCCCCTTTAGATTTATCCTACAGAGGATAGATTATCTGACCTTCTATTTTTAATTGATTTTGCAATCATTCTATCCTTTCTGTTTTGTTCTATTTTGTTTAATATCTTTATTAATGGTCTGGACAAGGGGGTTGAGTGCAACCTCAGTCACTTTGCAGATGACACCAAGCTGGACAGGCGTGTCGATCTGCTGGAGAGTAAACACAGAGTGAAGCTCACGGGTCTGTAGTTCCCTGGATCTTCCTTTCTCTCAGGAGTGATGTTTTCCTCCTTCCTGTAAACACGAGACTGCTGTGACTTTTCTAGTGATGAAGAATTACCTGGCAGCAACATCAGCTAGTTTCCTCATGATCCTGGGATGCATGTCATCAGAGCCCAGACTTGTGACTTTTCAGTTCCATCAAGTGGTCTTGAACTTGCTCTTTGCTTCCAGCCCGAGTGACCTCTCTGCCCCAAATCCCATGTAGAGGATTGAGGACTTGAGAGAAATGGGAAGGCTGACAGCCAGGGAAGACTGAGGCAAAGAACTCACTGAAGTACCTCAGCCTTCTCCGTATCTGGTGTCACTAGTTCACCCCTCCCTTCTCGGGGGAAACACTCTCTGGATTTCTCTTTTTGACTAAAGACAGAAGGACTGGACATTGTTCAATGCCAAGTACTGGAAGAGACTGCCCAAGGCGGTACTGGAGTCAGCATCCCCAGAGGTGTTCAGATGTGTAGATGTGGTTTAAGGAAATACTTTAATGGTGGACTCAGCAGTGTTGGTTTAACAGTTGCACTTGATGATCTTTAGGTCTTTTCCAACCTAAATAGCTGATTCTAGGATTATTATTCGTGAAAAGACCAGTATTTGGCCAGGTATTTATGGTGCAATTGCTTTGGGATAATGCAGTCTCTTAGTGGATTGTAGATGAGTTTATCGCTACCACTAATAAATTTGAGACATGTGGAAGTACTGTAATTTCTACTTTTTAAGCAGTACTAATCATTCAAAAAATATTGCTGATAATGCTAGAATTCGGTTTCAGCTATTAAATTGGTAAACTATATAGAATATTCTCTCATGTGGAAAGAACCTTTATTAAGTGCCAATTCATAAGTTCCTATTAAAATTTAATTAAATTATTGATACTGAATTACAGTAATGCATTAAGGCAAAGTGCAATAATATTTTAAATTTTGAGTAATGTGGTGGAACAGTCTGCCCAGATTATATTTAATTGAAGATGTTGGCATTTCATAAAAGTATTTCTGATGTACCTTAGATTGGGGAGAAATCATGGAATTACACTATTAAAATTGTCACAAGTATAAAGAATCCCGAGTATTTTTTTTAAATTAAAAAATTTAATTAGGATTGTAAGTTGTTAACATACAATAAGAGAATCTGTTCTGTAAATAACTAGGTAAATAATTTTAAATAATTATTACTATGAAGATCCTGTAAAAGCAAAAAAATACCCCATTAATTTATGGGTGTAATACTAAGTAACATTATACAATAAGCCACAAGTATATTATTTTGTTTACCAGTAGAATCATTATTCTGTGTTCGGAAGTATCAATGGTGAATTTATTAGGATTAAAATGCATAAAAAATTACATGGAAGATGGAAGATAATTGACTACTGTAAAAACTGTGTAAATCTTTTCTCTTGTGAGCCATGCAGACCTTGTCTGAGATATGATGCATAGCAAATAAATCAGCTGTTGTATCATTTAATTTTGGGATTTAAAATTTTAAAATAATTATTTTTACCCTGGAAAATTGCTGAAGAACATTGGTTTAAATATGTCTGGTTTACATGTTAATAATGTGAAAATATTTATCTTCCAATTTATCAGAGTTAATCAGGAAACCTATCCAAGTGTTTAATCTTCTAATTTTACTGGGCATTTCTTGGTAGGAAAGTTCAGAAGAAAAACTGAAGATAAATGGCATTTCAATAGAATTATGCTTCCTAAATGGATAATTTCAGTCCTGATTATTCCTATTCTGCTGATGTTAATCACAGAAGTAGTTAAACTCCAAAGCCTTTTTTGTACTTGCCGTTAAGTTTCCCTGGGTGCCCTTAATTCTGAGCCTATATATCCATGCACCCAGCAACGTGACAGTCTGCTCCAGCCTGGTGAGCCTGGCACCCAAATGAACTTAAACCTGATTGCTATAATATTTTTAGTCCGTTTGAAAGGATGACTAATATGAAGGCATTCTAAATGCTTTCCCATGAAACTAAAATGCAAGATGGAGCAGTTTTAAGTGTTATTACCAAGGGATCGAGGGGAAGAAGGGAAAACAAAGGCGGGTTCTCCTCCATATATCAGTCACAGCACTTTTTCAAGATGATTAGAAGTTTGTTTTCAGAAGCTTGGTCTAAGAATTGCTGCAGGTGACTTTTAATCCAATATCCATCTAGGCACTGGTTCCTGTAACACGCCTTTTGAAAATTCAGCATACAAATCATGAAATGCATCTGTCCAATCTTATATTACAGGTTGTCTTCAGCAAATGGAGAGTGTTACAATCTTCTGAATATCCTCAAACCTAGTCTTCAGTGTACTCTCTCAGGGGGAGAATATATGCCACTAGTGTGTGGGAGGAGTAGTTCTGGAGTCATAGAGGAAGAAGTGGAAAACACCCTGCTGAGTGTTGTAACTGTTAAGCTGTTTAATAAAAAGGGAGACATCATAATCACATACTTCCATTTCTACTGCTGTCAGTTTTCACTATTCAGCTCTTAAAAGGGAATATGTACTTCCAGGAGAGGAATCTAGGTACCGAATCCAGGGTAGAGGAAACTACATAAACCCCCAGAAGGACAGAAAGAATAATACTCAACTGCAGAATTCCATTATTTTCTTAAGTAGCTTTCTTCATATAGTAATGTTTTTTCTGGGTCTTATTACTCTGTGACCCATTCCTAAATGTTCTACAGGGATCCCTAAGGACTTAAAGAAACAGAGCAACAAGTGATTTTTGTGTTCTCTTGATTTTTTTTTTAATGTATATTCAATTTTTTTTGTCCTCCTGTACTATTTATTTGAAAACTATTTCTTGTTAAAACTATGGACAAATGAATTTATTTATAATTAATTTCAGAAAATAGGAATACAGGACATTTTTATGGATTTTTATCAGAGCAATTATTTGGTCTGACACAACAAACAGATGAATATTCTCAGTGCCCTTAATATTCAAACTACATACTGTTAGTCACCAGTGACAATTACAAAACTCTGTTAGCCATTACATCAGTGCTGTTTCTCAGAAACATCCTGTTAATCTACTAATTTGGCAAAGACTGAACTCACTAAAGACACTTTCCCTTAGTGCAGGAATGAGCAGTTAATATGTTATTTTGGCCAGGCATTTACTTGTTCAGTTCTGGCAAGAGTCTTTCTAGTAGCTCCATCTGTGAACACAGATGTGGGAAACAGACATGTTTTTTCCCACAGCAGACTATTTAATACAGAAGGAAGCTAAAAAGACCAGAGGGAAGAACTAAAATTAACTGTAAAATACATTTAGTCCATTTTAAGTTTCAGCTAGCTTTAAAAAATGGTTAGAACTTCAAAAAATGAACAGTCTTCACTGTTACACATTATTGTGCTTGTGATCCACTTTACAAGAATGAAAAATATCTGGAAACTTTTCAGCATTTCATTTTAGATAATAAACTATAACCAAATTTGAGACAAAATTTTGGGAAGAAAATGCAATATAACATGAAACTGCAGTTTTCACAACATTTCCTTATTGCTATCACACTGTTCTTTCAGTAAATAGTATCAACATTTAGAATTGCACTGATTTCCAAGTTTTTGCAAACAATATTAAATTTGTAAAAAAGGGAAAAAAAGGGAAATCAAGTTTAGTTCTTTCTATTAATCAGTACCCTGTAACAGTAGAAGGTTTTAAAGTTGTGACATTTGCTAGCTTAGTTTATAAAGGAATAGACAACAGCTGAGTCTTGTCAGGCTGTTCTTCCTTTGTTGTGGAAGATGTGGTGAGAGTAGGTGAGAGAGTGCAGGGAACACACAGACCTTCATAATAATGTTGCTACTTAAAAATAACAGCTTTCTTTTAAATATGCAAGGCCTGTATTTCAAAGTGGGTAGTTGCATACTAGAAAAATCAAAGGATCACTGCCATGCCTGATTATGGGCTTTTAGTGCCATTGATATGCCTTCATGTACCTTAGTAATGGACACTGGATTGTTAGATACGATTAAGGATTAGGGAAGTTGCATGTCTTTCTGGAGTAGCAACTGAAAGTGAGATGAAATATTTCAATACAACATAGGGAGTAGTTGCATGTGTTTATAGACTACTATCAAATTTCCAGTCATTGGAAATGTGAGAGTTGTCTTGGCTGGCCAGCCAGTAAATAACTAATTTAGCATGAGCTGAATGTAATGAATTTAAAAGCAAAAGTTAAAAAAATTCTTGGTAATTATTTAGATTTCTAACAAAAAGAAAAACAGATCTCCTTACTTAATGCTCAATGGCTTTACAGAAATTTTCTTCTATCTGTAGGTTAACCGGGAGCTTTGTACCAGACTTAATTGTGAGCATGAGCAATCAGATGTGGTTGCACCTTCAAACGGATGAAAGTGTGGGCTCAATTGGTTTCAAGGTTAACTACAAAGGTAATGATACATCACTGGAAGCAAATGTAACACTGTACCAAAAATTAGGCCAATATTATGAAATGTTTTTCTTCCATATTAGTGGATGCATTCTATTTCCAGTTCTGTCAGTTTTAAAAAATTAGGAAAAATATAAGATGAATTGTAAAAAAAAAAAAAATCTCTTAAAGGTCTTATGTTTCATGAAACTGCATGTGTTTTATTTGATGTGCTGTTACAGCGATTAAGTTTTGGCAAAACATTTACTCTTATTTTCTGTTATTTGATATTGACAACTATTAAAATGAAATAATTCTGTGATTATTTAAAGATGAATGAGTAAAAAAATATTACTTCCTACATTCTTTGGAAAATTAATGCCTATCATAACATAAATTTAAAAAAAAAAACACTGCAAGCGAACAACTTAGTTGCTGCTAAGTTTTGAGCCAAGACAAAGAAAAATCTAATAATGTTGTTCTTTATGGTCTTAAAGTGCATAATGCACTATATAAACCATCTGTTGCTACTTGATACTTCTGGAAGAACAGACAGTTTTTTAGAGCATGAACAGAAAAAGCTAAAGTACAATGTATATATACATATATATGCATACCTGTATTATTACAGAATTAATTATGTTTGTTATTTTTCCATTACTTTTAACATAGATGTACGTTTACATGTTTTTTCCATTACTTTTAACATAGGTGTCTTCTTTTCTTACAAGAACTTTTTTAATTGCATGGTTTCTGTCTAGCATCAAAATTAGATAATAGAAAGTATGATTATTCGTCAGAAAATGAGAGAGGAGAGGCAAAAGTTAAACCAAAGACTGTGTGTGTTAGAGATGGAGCTGATGTTGATGAGAATCAGCAGATGAATGAGCATATTGCAAATAAACCTGCACAATGTGACTTGCTGGGGTTTTTTTCTGTTTATAAATTTTCTGTAGTGTAAAGTAAAGCTCCATAGTGGTATGGTACAAGTGCACTTGTGCACTCTTGAAATGCAGATATACTGGACAGAAATATGAATGAATGCAGATATAGGAAGGTTTAGTACTTTGCTGCATGGTAATCATTAAGATCTGGGATTTCCACATTCAGCCTGTTGAAAAGAGAAAAGAATGATTAGTAAAAACAATTTTAATAATTTGCTAATGCAGAAAGCTAGAACCATCTTTGAGTGGAAAAGGATGAATTTTACATCTGAACTCTCATTTGCAGAGCTCAAGTTGTCGATTGTTTTATTTACAGGATTCTTTCCCGATCAGATTAATTTTACTTGCAACAGTTTTAGTTTGCAGAAGGCAGAGGATTATTGTCTATTCTTATATGCTATGTCTTCTTTTATTCATGAGTTACATTTATTCTTAGAAGCTATAGTTCTGCAAGAATAAAATTAATTGAATATGAATAGGGAGAAGGGTAGAGAAAGGGTGAACATTCACAACAGCATCTCCATATAATCAACTTTGTGGTTGTATGCCTAGATATTGAATCTATTTCTCTCTTGCCCTACAATGGTACTTTATGTTAGTTCACTAAATAGCACTTGAATGCAGCGAGTGCTCAAAGGATAGGTGCTTTGTGGTGGTGGTTGTGGGGGGATTGCCTGTTTTTTCTCCTTTTGTTTTGGTTTATTTTGTGGGATTCCCCACCACCACCTCAATGCCAGCCCACAGTATGGGATGATTTTTTAATCTAAATTGCCTTCACTTTGATCCCTGAGAGGATGTGATCATTAGATGTATTAGAAATTGGGCAATGGTCATAAAATAAAATGGAAAGAGTATCAAGGACAAGTCAGGTTTTAAGGGATTGTTATTTCTGTTGTTTTTAAAACTGTGTTAAGTCTAGTAATGATGGTAGGCACTGAAAACAGGTAAATGGGTAGTATTTTGGATTAGCACCTGTTCTGCAATTTAAGTTTTGAAATTTATGAGTTGGAAGTTGAGAGAAAGTCCAGTGAAGTAAACTGAATATTTGCATTAGAACGGTGCAGAGCTGTGACATAATACTGAATTATTTACTAGAATCAAAAAATTACAAATTTTCCTTTTTTGGAGACTTTTTAGAAATACTTAAGAGAATGATTATTTCTAGAAGTCAAGGTCAAAACAAATTTCAGTTTAAGTAATTTCATGAATTCTTTAGAATGTATGCCTAACTTGCTTGTTCATCTCTTGACAAGATCAAATGTGTTACTTTAACTTGACCTCTTCCACCTCACAAATTCCACAATCCACTCAGACACCTAGCTAAGGCTGATACCATATTTATTTATACATGTATTTATTATGTGTATAAGTCTTGTAAATTTCTGCTTACATGAAATATACAAGTGCATGAGCATTTTACATTAGATCCAGCAGTTTGATTTTTGAACTGAGTCTTCTTCTGATCATTCCCATTGCCCTTTTTTTAGTTTTCATCATGGAGCAATCTTGACAGGCACAAATTACAGTTGTTTGGCGTAATTCATAAGATGCGATTGAATAGCACAGGGAATAGCATTCCTTCAGTGCTCTGGCTCTTAATGAGCATTTCTCAGGAATTTGTAAAGCTTCTTTCAAAGTAAAACCACTAAAACACAATGAAATGCATATAGATAATATAGGTACTATATATTTTATTGTTTCACTTTACAGATCTGCTTATGTTGGAGTTAATAACTTGATATTGTACTTGACAACAGTACTCACTAACACTAAAATAATTTGCTACTAAAGGGTTTTGATGCCTAAATATCTGCTTCTGTGCTTCTCAGACTCAACTAGCTAGAGGTAGTGGAGATATGCATGCCTCATTCCATCAAAACTGATAAAGACATTCTTAAATCTAAGTGACATTTGGGTCTGATTCTGGCAGACATTTTTAAGATTGTTACAGTTCCTACATGGAATATCAGGAACAAAAGTTTATGGGATGTCATCACCTAGTGCCCTTCCCCATTGTCCCCCAAAATGGTATAATTACTTACAGTGCAGTATAGAAGGACCACTCCTTTCTTACTGGAATAGAACTGAATATGCCACATCATTTTTAGTGATAGAAATAGACAAATTAATTTTTAAATACATCTGCATTTATCAGTTTTTAGATGAGTAATTATTTTAAATCTATGTTATTACAGAAACTAATCCTCTTTTATGTATCTGCCATTTGAAGGAATCTAGGAAGTTTTTGAGAAATAATAAAAATCTTTGTTTACTTCTACATTGAGTTGTTGCATATGGAGTTATTTTATGGTTTTAATAGCTGAATAACATTATAAATATTTAAATATTAAAAATAGATTTAAATATTTGTAAGACTATTTTAAAGTAAATAAATTTTCACTGTTACTTTGAAATCCCTTCTCCAGTATCTCATAAAATAAAACTACTTATAAAGGTAGAATAATTAATTAGGCAGGACAGAAATACAAGCACTGCCTCACTATAGATACTATTTTATCTGTTGTCCACTGTAGTTGGGTCTTTTTCATGCATCAGATGTATGTGTAGCATTATTAAGTAAAAACATGGAATATTTAGAAATTGTAAGTGAATTACTTTCACATAATAACTTTAGGGAATATTTGAAAACCATAATCCTTTCTTTAGATATGAGATTAGACTTTGGTGCTTGTGTGATTACCAAGTAAAACAAATAATGGATTATTTTCAGACTTCCCATATCAGTACTATGAAAAGAAATCACAAATTAATACTTTTAATGGTTGGCATGTTGGGTGAATACTTAGGATCATTCAATATTTCAGAAAATGGTGCCGTATTGTCACGCTAACACTTCTATGTCAAAGCCATGGTGAAGACGAAAAAAATGTATCTAGCTAAATACTAATAGAGAAACAATCTCCAGCATATTCAAACACTGGAGCTGAATGATTTTCGTCTATAATTGAGTAAAAAACAGCTGCACAAAATATGAGACAAACTTATGGAAGAACCTTCAAAGAAACCTACTTTTCTAAGATAAGATTTTGCAGAACTGTGAACTTATTTTGTTTCACAAAGAACTTTTATAATCTAGCAATAATATAGAATATAATCTAGAATATTATAGTCCTTGGAAAATTGTATATGAGAATTTTAAGTGTAAAAGAGCTTTCATATACACTTGTCTCCTTTTGTAACTTTGGTCATGTATGAAAAATTAGTTAGATATACGATATATCTAATCTATATCTTATCTATATCTTATAGATATGTATTATGTAAGATATTCCTTATACACTCTTTCAACATAAACTGTATGACAAAATTTTTGGGATTAACAAATAATGTGAATAGTTATGGTGTAAGTTAATAGGAAAAATATGCTGTAGGGAATTAAATCAGTAATGTAAACAGTACAAAACAATCCTCTATCAGCATCATGTGGGAAAGCTGAACTTCTGTTTAGGTCAGATTTGAGTCTTCTGAAAAGACAAAACTAACCTCAGGGCAGTCTTTTTCTATTAGGTTTTGATATCACACCCTCAGTTTCTGTTCTGTGGCCAAATCTGAGGGAAATTTTTCTCTTTTGGTGTATCTGTTTTATTTTTATCTATTCTTTGAACCTCTTAAATCAGTAGGCTCTCCTGATAGTTCTACTTCCTATTAGGACAAAATCTGTTTATTAACACATCAGACATTCTCCAATCTAATTGCATAAGAAAATAAAGTTCAAGGAGGTTACATTGATTGAAGTGCAATGATAGGTTTTAGTAGAGTATTATTTAAGATGCCAAGATAGATAGTAGTGTAGGTAAAAAGAGAATTTGAAGCAAAGTAGACTTGCTTGTTCAGTTTTCCACACTGATGATCTAATTTTGGGATGTGGGATTTACACTCTGACACCTAGTATTTCAAAAGATTTCTT
The DNA here is from genome assembly GCA_037834095.1 of Argya squamiceps. Taxonomy (NCBI): domain Eukaryota; kingdom Metazoa; phylum Chordata; class Aves; order Passeriformes; family Leiothrichidae; genus Argya; species Argya squamiceps. The sequence goes on along the minus strand of JBBMKD010000102.1, from coordinate 135,554,706 downwards.
TTTGCTTAAAGCATTACATTCATCTCACTTCAAGCACTATGACTTGTGTTCCTGGATGCTTGGGATACTAGTGCAGCCTTGGGTAACTGTCTGGAGTTGTTGATCCACATTTCATCCTATTTTCCAAGCAGTAAGCACTGTGTTTAAGACACATCTGAGGATTTTTGTCGCAGATGGCACAGAGATATTTTTCCATGACTAACTGCCCAACAGTGATTTCTTTTCTATTGGTGACAGAATACTGAATTATCTGAATCCACTGTTAGTCCCCCAACTATGTCTAGAAACATGAATTTCAAAAGTGTGAAATAAGATACATTTACCATAACACAGACTTCAGGAAGGTCTATTTTGACAAATTATGAGAGTAGTTTATCTATGAAACATATGTCTTCATGTTCATTCTACCAAAAAAATATACCTTTAATTCTTGCTTTTCTTATTATTGTCTAATTAAAAAACAAAACAACTAAACCTCAGTGAGATTGCAGACAGTTTCATTGTGTAGTTTTGGGTTTCACAAGACACTTGATGTGTTTTTTTAGTTAAATACTATGTAATGCCCCTTTTGTGAGGATGGGGGAAGTGAAGCTTTTCTGCTTTCTGCACATCAAAACCAGGAATTAAATCTATGACACATTTCTACTTTCTGAACTGATCAGTTTTATAAATTTCATCCATGATTTTGTCTGTTTTTCCTCTCACGCCCACATATAATTTTAGTATTCTAAATATTTTATGTCAAGGACATTTCAGTGAAGTATTTCCTTTTGTTCAGTGTAGTTCTACTAGCTTCATCTGATGCCTTTTCATTTTTTTCCCCTACAAAATACAATGTATTTACCCTTCCATTTTACTGCTTGGTTTTGTAGGATCTTTCTTTATTTCTTCACAGGTCTCATTACTGTTTTTATAAGCTATCATCAGCAAGCTTTGTCATTTCACTGCTTGCCTTGTTTTCTGTCTTCTAATATATTGTCAGAAAATAAATTTAACTACCCTGACATCTGCTGGACAAGTGACATGGCAAAGCAGAAACAGTCCGGGGGGATCCTGGAAGGCATTGATGGCAACTTTCTGACACAGAAGGACCCCAACAAGGAATGGTGTACTTCTCAACCTCATACTAATGAGCTGGGAAGGCCTTTCTGGAGATACGAAGGTTAGGAGCACTCTTGGATGTAGTGACCATGAGATTGTGAAGTTCAGTATTGGGTGCGGAGGAAGCAGGGCAGCAAGTAAAATTATAGCCATTGACTTCAAGAGAGATGACTTCAGTGTTTTTGGGGATGTTCTTGGAAGAATCCCATGGAAAAAGGCACCACAGGGAAGTGGGGTCTAAGAGAGTTGGTTATTATCCAAGGATCACTTCCAACCCTGCACAAGAACAATGCATCCTAACAAGTAAGAAATCAGACAGAGGGGACAAGAAATGAGTGTGAATAAATAAAGAACTCCTGTCATTACTCAAACATAAATGGGAAATATTCAGGATACAAAAGCAGGGATGAAAGCAGCCTCTTGAAATGAATATAGACAGATTGTCAGAGTAAGTAGAAATGAGATCAGGAAGGCCAAGGCCCATCTGCTATTAAATCTGGCCAAGGATGTCCAGGACAAGAAGGGCTTCTTAAAATTCATCAATAACAGAAGAAAAACAAAAGGATAATGTGGGCTCATTAGTAAATGGAGGGTGACCCTGGCAACAGAGGACACAGAGAAGGCAGGGTTATCAAATGTCTTCTTTGCATCAATCTTCCCTGATATGATCAGCCCTCAGGGTTCTCTGACACAGACCAGGGTAAAGGAGACTTGGAAGGAAGAATTTTCCTTGGTGAAGGAATATCATGTTAGACAACACCTAAACAAACGACACAACAAACTCCACAAGTCCATGGGCTCTGACAGGATGCCTCCATGAGAGAGCTTCTAGACACCATAGAGAGGTCACTCACAGTCATCTTTGCAAGGTTGTGGCGATCAGGAGAGGTGTCTGGATACTGGAAAAAAGAAGATCTCACCCTGGTCTTCAAAAAGGGCAAGAAGGAGGACATGGGGAACTATTGGCCAGTCAGCCTGACCTCAATCCCTGGAAAGGTGATGGAGCACCTCATTCTGAAGGCCATCTGTATCCATATGGATGACAAGAAGGCAACAAGAAGTATTTAACATGGATTTGCTAAAGGTAAATTGAGCTTGACCAAACAGATTGCCTTCTACAGTGAAACAACTACCTGGATCAATGAGGGGAAAGCAGTAAATATTGTCTAGCTTGGCTTCAGCAAGGCTTTCAACACTGTCTCTCAATAAATCCTCTTAGGCAAAATCAGGAAGTGTTGACTGCATGAGTGGGCAGTGAGGTGGTTTGAGAACTGGTGAAATGGCAGATCCCAGAGGGTGATGATCAGTGACACAGTTAAAAGCTTTTCACTAATGGTGTCCTCCAAGGTTTCATAATAGGCCCAGTACTGTTTAACTTATTTATCAATGACTTGGATGAAGGACAGATGCCTCCTCGGCAAGTTCACTGATGACACAAACCTGGGAGGAGTGGCCAACACCCCAGAGGGCTGTCCAAGCGTTCAGAAGGACATTGAAATGTTGAAGAGATGGGCAGAGAACAGTTTGAAATTCAACAAAGGCAAGTGCAGGGTCCTGTACTTGGGGAAAAATAACTCCATGGACCAGTACAGGCTGGAGGCTGACCTGCTGGGAAACAGGTCTGGGGAGAAGGACCTGGGGGTCCTGGTGGGAAGCTGTCCACGAGCCCAGCAGTGTGGCTGTGTGGCCAAGAAGGCCAATAGTGTTCTTAGGTGCATTAGGAAGCGCATTGTCACCAGATCAGGAGAGATGATCCTGCTCCTCTACTTAGCCCTAGTGAGGCACATCTGGAGTGCTGTGTCCAGTTCTGGACTCCTCAGTGAAAAATAGACATGGAGCTCCTGGAGCAGGTCCAGTGAAGGGCAAAAAATATGATTAATGGACTGGAGCACCTTTCTTATGAGGGATGTGAGCTTGTTCAATCTTGAGAAAAGATCTTGGAGAGAGGATCTCATCAATGTCTGTAAATATCTGAAGGGAGGGTGTCAGATGATGGATCCAGGCTCTTCTTGGTGGTGCCAAGTAATAGGACAAGAGACAATGGGCAAGAACTGATGCACAGGAAGTTCCACCTGAACATGAGGAAGAACTTTTTTAATGTGCAGTGACCATGCACTGGAACAGATTACCCAGAGAGCTTGCACAGTCTCCCTCACTGGAAGTATTCAAAGGCTGGAAATATTCAATATCTGGACACTCTCCTGGGCAGGGTGCTCTGGGATGACCCTGCTTCGGCAGGGAGGTTGGACCAGATGACTCACTGTGCTCCCTTCCAGCTTTACCTGTTCTGTGATTCAGTGAAACAGATGAGATACTGAAGAAGTCTGTTAGTGACTTCTCTCCTCTGGCAGAACTGACCATTTACTTTTACCATCAGCTGACTATATTTTAAGCAAACATGCAGAAAAGCCTGTCGTTTTATGAAAGAGTTCTTAATCTCTGTAAGAACCTTCCATTTGCACTTCCTCAAATGCCCTTTTAGAACTGCAGATAGTATACCTAATCTGGATTTCTCTCATCTCTATGCCAGCTAATTTCACTGGAAAGCATTAGTGGATTTATCATGCAGGACTTTGCTTTAAAAAGGCCATGATGCTTTGTGGATGTCATTTTTATCCATTTGTCAGGTGAATTCAAGCCTAATTATAATTTCTACAGTCTTGTTACATCTCAGGTTTACATCTCGGTACTTTTCAGATGTCCTTTTCTGAAAGTAGAAATTGTATTTGCATCTCTGTCCTACACTACTGAAATCACTTTGAGAAATTGAACATTTCTTAAGCTTTTAAACCTGCGCTTTGAGTCACAACCCAAGGTCTCTTAGTAGAATCACAGGTACTTAGCTTTTCTGTTATTGCTTTATGGCAGCTAGGCAAATTGGACATTTTTGTTCTTTTTTCTGATGGACTACCTATGTTGTTATTGTTGTACCTATTACTAGTTGTTGGTAGTTTTGGGGGGTTGTGAGAGGGCTGTTTACAAATTATCATGTGTTGTTCCCTAGCAACTAAGTTCTTCCAGAACTTTAAAGCATAACATCAGTATAGGTTTTGTGGTGTAGGTTTTTTTTTTTTTTTTTTAGGGGGTGGAGTGGGGAGGGTTTTGTTAGGGTTTTTGTTTGTTTGTTTGTTTGTTTGTTTCATTTGAGTTTTTAAAATTGTTTTTGTTGTTCTTTTTGTTTGCTTTGTTTTTTTAATTGGGATATTAGCTTTTAATTACTAATTTCTTCCAACATGTTTTTTAATATTTCAATCTTCATTAGTTCCTCTTCATTATTAGAAACTTCATGTTTGTTGTACTCCTGAAACAAGGAATTTCCTATCTTTATCAGGATATAAGTTTTGCATTTGGGTTTGAATAAAAAGACTACTTCTGCTCTACTAGCCATTTTCTACCCTTAATCAAGAGACTGCATGCGATTTGTTTGTGTACATGTGTATTTAAACACAAGCAAATGTACTTTTAATCCAACAAATAGTCAAATGTTACTATGCAATTTGTAATTTTTAAGTATTCAAAATTATATATTTAATCATTAAATTTATAGGGACAAATATAAATCAACATTGTATCATATTTGATCTTCCATAACACCTTAAGTGGTATTTCTGAGTACTTAAAAGGCTATGCAGCTTTCATTATAAAGAAGGTTTTAAAAATATCATGCATTAGAAGGTTAAAAATTACAACATTTTATGTAGCCACTGGAATTAGCTTTTCAATAATTTTTTCCAGTATTTCTTGTAACTCTGTAATCTTTCAAAGCAGATATATTAGTCTCAGGTCATTTAGAACTAACAGCAACCTGTATCTCTAAAAGTGGCTTCATCAGAATGTATTTTAGTATGGGATTTTTTGGGTGTCTTTTAAAATAATTTCTGGAAGGTGTATATTTTTGGTATTGAGAAACTTTTACTTTTCTGTTAACTTTCCCAATTTGGTGAAAGTAGGTCTTCAGTCTGAAAGAAAGTTTTTAGAAAATGAAATTGTATGCTTTTTCTACATTTCACCTCTCTAGTTCCCAAAATATTTATTTACTCGTGCTTATTGTATCTAAGATTCTTTTTTAATATTGAGTTTTAAATCCGATTTGGCTATTGGACTAGATGATCTCAGGTTGGACTAGGCCATCTTCAGATATCTCTTCCTACCCTAACTGTTCAAATTCTCCACTTGATAGTGCTGTTTAATATTATATTTTCCAAGTTGATTTAAAAATGATGTTCTTTGTCTTCAACAAGTCAATTTAATATTCATAATTCTACTTAATTGTTTGATTAAAGGAAGGTGGCATACGTCTTATGGTCCTTTTCTACAATTCCCCTCTTGTCAGTGGAGAACTGGTCAGACAAGTTTTTATTTGAAGGTGACTCCCACGACTTTTTAATTTTGTTCAATAAAATTGTAGGTCATTCTTTCTGCTTTACAGTATTTAATTAAAAGCATTTACCAATCCAACCTTTTGTGATAGTGTTATCCATAAAGAAGAGGAAGGATTTTCACTGCTCTGACCTTAGTCGAGTGGGCAATATGAATACATTACATGTGGAAAGGTCATCTTTTGCTATGTCCCTAAGTGTTAGCTACTGCTTAAACCAGGACAGTGGCTAAGTGGCTGTTACTCTGTCCTCTGCGGTATTTCAGTGTGTATTTAACTGCAATTGATTTGGTTGTCTTCTGCATTAAGCATATATGTTACAAGATACTAATTACTTATCTTTGATTTGGGGGTAAAAATTATACTCAAAACAGCTTGTTTAAGTTAGAATTTTCTTACAATAATTTTTAAAATTAATCTCTGTAACTGAAAACAAAAACAAATATACAAATAATAAAGCAATTAATGGGAAAAGGGCAGAATTTAAAGCCCAACATGATAGAATAGCAGTTAGGATATCTTGACCTGAAGAGCTCTAAAAAGTGGCAGGAATATAGAGTTCTGTGTCCATACTTAATACTTTTCTTTTCTCGGAGTGAATCTACCTCCTTATCTGCAGTACATAGTTTTGGTGTTGTCTACCAACTGCTCGTGATTGCTGACTTCAAGCCTGTCTGTTTTCAGCACACATTTTACCACACTGAGAGTTTGCCATGCCTGATTAGCCTCCTTTCACTACACTTGAATTTGAGTTGATGGAGGCTCCCCTCCTGGCTTCACTGCATTAATTTTCTTGTAGTGGTGAAGGTTTGTGTGTGGCAGTCTCTGGAGATGTCAGCTTTCAAAACACTAAAATGCATTTCCTGCTACATCAGCCTGTGAAAGGGTGATAGAAATAAGATTTCCATGTGTTTGTCTACTGAAGTAACATTATGGTATATTACTTGCTTAATTTCTTCATCTGTTGGCATTGCATGGAACTGAGGTCTAAAAATACATCTTTCTTGGACGAAGAGTGAAGCTAGTTATTTTGTTTTATATATTTCAGTATGTCGGGTAGCTGCAAGCGGGTCAGCGCTATATTTAAAATACAGTCAGAACTTAACATGTATGTATGTATAGAGAATTTTCAAAATGTTTCCAGATGAAACACTCGAAAGAATAAGCATAACTGATCGAGATGTTGCACTTCTCTAACTTGAACCTCTGGATTTTCCATATTGCCAAGCATATGCCCTGAGAATATTCTTTTTTTTCCCTTCTTTTTCCTCCAAGTCAATAATTAATTTCAGTGAGTGCTATTATGCTAGAAAACAACTACATCAGTGGGCTTTTTCATCATATATTTTCATATTCTGAGAATTTTCAATTAATTACTTATGTTGTATTAGACTGTACCTTGCATTTATTGCTGACTTTTTATTTCATTTTGCTGTAGGTTAGCATTTTCTATAACATATTTCCAGAGAAAATTCCTAAAAGCTATAGTGCTTTAGATTTGCCTGACTCTTGCAGTTAACCCCAGCAGGTAGCTAAATCCCACATGGCCACGTGCTCGCACCCCCTTATAGCAGGATGGAGTAGACAATCCAAAGTGAAAAAGTTAGAAAACCCATGGACTGAGATAGAGTTTGTAAGTAAATCAAAAGCTGCACATGCAAGCAAAACAAAGCAAGGCATTTTCCTTTTCCCGCTGTCGGGCAGATGTTTAGCTACTTCCAGGAAAGTGGGGCAACATTATTAATAATGGTTACTTGGGAATGCAAACTCTGTATGTCTGAAAGTCCCGGTCTCCCTCCTCCCCCAGCTGAGCACCACATCAAATGGTTTGGGCTGTCCCTTGGGTCAGTTGGGATCAGCTGTCCCAGCTGTCCCAGCTGTCCCACTCCTGCTTGTGCTACCCCAGCCTCCTCACTGTTAGGGTGGTGAGGAGCACCAAAGGCCTGGATTCTGTGCAAGCACTGATCAGCAATAGGTAAAACATCCATGTCTTTTCAATGTTATTTTCATTGCAGATGCGATACAGCACCATGAGCCTCTAGGAAGAAAACTAACCCTTACCCCAGGCAAAACTATTACATCAGCTCACTAGATGATGATGCTTACTTCCAAAGATGTTGCACAGATAGTGCACAAATCATTAAATTACCTTATATTAAATTAATTATTTTTTTTTCTGAAGTGATGAGCCTGTGCTTTCACAGTAATTGGTGTTATTGCAAACTTTTTGTAAGTTTTCATCATATTTTTTGGTGCTGAAGCAACAGGTTACTAAAATCTAGTTTCTTTGCCACAGAGAACATTATGTGAATTTCTGCTTGATGTTCGTTTTTTTGCCTTTTTTAGTTTTTTTAATTTTATTTTATTTTTTTAAATTGAAAATTATATGAAAGACTATACAAAGATAGTTTTAACTTAAAAGAAGGGTTATTTATGCTGATAATTCATACTGGTTATCTGAAATATATGTTGAACATCCCCTTTCATCGTTTTATTTAATGTAAGAAATGGAAATGAAATAAAAATTTGCATTTTTCAATTGAAAATCCATAATAATGCTTTTTTTTGTTTTCGTTCCCCCTTCCTTTAGCCCTGTATGGTGTATTTCTATGCATAAAGTATTACGTGACATATGAAAAATGCTAGAATAACACACTGGTGATCCCCATGGTGCAAATCAGTTTTTAAAGTGAGATATATAGTGTGAATTTGCATTCCTTAAAACTAAGGCAAAAATCCAATCTCTAATCTCGAAAGGACTTTTTTTTCTGTGTTATCACATCAAAAATAGGCAATCATCTTTATCCTTGAACTTTAAATCAAGGATATATAGTTTTTTATTTTATATCAAGTCTTATAATTTTTTTTTTAATAGTAGAAAGAGGGTGGCATCTGTCTTTGCCTTTAGCTTTAGCCTTTTTGTTTTTTTTTTTAATTTAATCACTAACAGCATGTGCAAAATGCTGAAAGATTCAATTTTATCAGAAAACAAAATGCTGCACCGACTGGCCAGTGCTCCAAGGTTATGCTAAGATATCTAAACACTGAGTCTTTATTTTCTCTAAACAACAGCTCAAAATACATTTGTTGTTGTCATTATAATTGTTATTATATTTTTATGTGTTAGTAACTGGGCATAGCTTCTCTCATTTCAAATTAATGGATTCTCCAGATATTGTGGAAAAGTCCTTCCATTTACACAGAAAGGTCTGTTTGTCTGGGCCACTCTCATCTCTTCTTTACTCTCTCCTTCTCTCCCACTCCTTCTTCCTCTCTCTTTCCATCTCATTCTTCTCTCCTTTTCTTTTTTTCCTCTCTCCTTCCTCTAGGCTGAGATATTTTGCATATTGAAACTCTTGCAAATCATGTAAAAAGTGAACTGCTAAGCTGAAGTAACACAAGGTGAGAGTAGCTGATCTGAAATTCCTTGTAACTTCAGGAATATTCATGAAGTCTGATTGAACACCTGAGAAAGTGGGTGGCAGAGAAACCCTAGGAAGCTCCAAGGTGATATGATAGGCAAAAGTAATGGTTTTCCAGACAACATGCTGTGGAGTTCAGTGCTTCTGATGCAGTCTTTGGTCCTATTCATTCTAAAAATACACTGAATAAGCAGAATTAATTTTATTTTCTAGAATCTCTAAGTAGAAGTGAAAGAAAAAGTAATGGGAGAGCAAAAAACTTCTTCCCTATGCTTTCCATGATAGCTTCCCTCTAGTACTCTGTTTTTAACTTTAGGTATCACAAAACACCTCAGGTTGCCATAGAATTGTCAACATTTATATACTATGTAATTCTGGAAAAAAATCTGGGAAACAATTTTTTCCCCTTTTTTTAAGCAGGAAAAAATGAGGGTTTTGAAATATAAACTTGCACCTTTTTTAATGTCATTCCTCTAAAAATTATTTTCAGTTTTTTCTTGTACTAAATTGCTTGTCATAATACTGACAATAAAAACATTTTGTATCGGTCCAGTGTCCCTTGGAGACAGTTTTCTGTGAACTATCAGGAAAATACTTGTTCCTTTGTGGTTTGTAGCAACCAGAGTTCTATATTTTTCTTTTACCATGGAAAAAAAATTAGGCTCCCTCAAGTTGGAACACCTTTCAAAAAAACCCAAAGACCTAAAAATGCACACACAGACATATTTTTGCAGTTGAATAATATAACATGTATGTGCAATTTCAATTATTTTACCTACATGAAAGTACAACTGCACTGTGAAGGTAAAACTGAACGAAGTTGTAATTCTGTGGTGAAAACTATATTAAAGCTGATTTACAGTTGATATAGACAGCTAATGAAAGAAGACCACAGCTGACTTCTCAGCTTAACTGAGTCTTGGGATGCTGTTTTGAACTACCTTTAACTGGGGCTTAGGAGAGAAGCACTTGAAATTACCATGTCTTGGAAATTTGAAATTGTTTCAAGAAACTTCAGTGACAGAGAAAGGCATTTAAGGTCTTTGTTTCAATTTTTGCAAATAATACGATTTCTCTCTTTTTAAATGGAGCTGGAGATGGTAGTGCGTTTGGGTTGTTTTTTTAAATTATTAATAAATATGGAAAAACATATAAAACCATAGGGTATAATATCAATTAAATCTCCATTTTAAATTACTTGGAAAAATATAGAGATATGAGGATGTGCCTCTAAAATAACAAATCTTGATTATTGCTTTTGTCAGCCACTTAAGACTTTTAAGTTGAACTGTTTGAATTGTTACAGAGACGTGTTTGTGAAGAAAATGAACTTTACTAAATAGGTGTCATGACGAACATTTTAATTAAATGGTAATTAAAGGGATATTACAATAACTTTCTCTGAGTATTAATGTAAATTACTGAACAAATACAGAAGTTAACCTGATGAAATTAATTAGGTGACATGAAACAAGTGAGTTCACAAGTCAGCCTTATAAGGTGATTTTAGTAGGCATTTAATAATAATGGAAATTAGAAGATCTGTTGATGGTGTTATTTAAAACTCAACTGGAGTTCTTGGAAATAGTCAGGGAAACAAACTAATATTATTCCAAATTTAAAGAAGGAATTTCAGAAATTTTTGCTTGGTGAAATTTTGAACACCTTGTCCCTAAAATCATGGAGCTTGAAATTCTTCCTCTTTGAGGAGCTGTTTCAGAGAGGGGATCTGAAGAAACTAAGATGATAATGCTGTGTCATCCAGACATAGCCAAAGGAAGGGATAAGGAGCAACTCACACATCAGTGGAGTGATACATTCAGTCTAAGCATAAGCCAAAGGGAACACAGTTAAAAAGAACTAAGAATTTTTTTTGTCTAATTCACATTATAAGTCTAGCATTCAGATTGTCTAATTAACACAGTGGAACTTTATTAACAATATAGGTAAGATGGCACATAACCTTCCTAGTGTCTGCTCCTCTTCTCTGGATTTAAGTTAGTTTTTTGTGTTAAGTGTTTTGTGTTTTAAGTGTTTTTTGTGCCCTAACGTTAATATTTGGTTTCCACTTGCAGAGGGCAGTGGGGAGGAAGGTATTGTGATTTATTAGCATCCTGAGTTCAGTTCTTGGAGGAGTGGGGTGATCCTAGTGGGATTCCCTTCTCCTTTGGATGTCCTCAGGAATTTATCCTTAAATAATTCTTCAAACAGCCAGCTTGATTGTGGTTGGGTTTTTTGTGTTGTTGGTTTCTTTTTTTCTTCTTTTTTGAGTCCCATTTACTGTTTTCAATTTGCAGGATACACTCCCCCACCTTTCACCCATATTTCCACAACCCCAAGGGCTCTTGAATATTATATAGTGTCTACCCCCATTAGTCAGAACTTCCCTGCAGGTGACTAGCACAAAAGCTCAGACAGGATAAGTAATAGGTCACACAATTACCAAAAAACTTCTGTGTTGGCCGAAACCAGTTAAAAGCAGCTCTGGCCAAGGCAAACCCAGCCAAACACTGAACCTTGCCATGGCAGGTCATTGTAACACTTGTGGCCATTCAAAGTTAATGGGCTAGGAACCATGCTACATAACCTTCCTAAAAAGAAACTGCAAATGATTTAAGACTAGGCCTCCAGAATCCAGAGTTCTCTCCAGGCTATTGCCTATGTGTTGCTAACAAGTAGGCCGCTGTAATGGTTTTAGTTCTAACCGGGCAGAAACTCCAATTCGTGTAGTGGTTTCATGTTTGCCAACTTCAATTTCCTGGCCAATTCACCATTTGTGTAGTGGTTTCAGTGTTTACCAGAATCATTTATTCTTTCTCCCAGTGTGAGATATGATTAGGAGAAAAGCAAAACCGGCTCAGACTTAAGAGGTATAAGGATAGGTTTATTAACACACACTAAAGGAAGAAAATGAGAATCAAAATGAAACATTAAAAACACTCTTTCCCCCCCTCCCCCAAGTGTTCACTTTCCCCCTGACTAAAGAGACAAAACTCAGAACTCTTAGTCAGTTACCACCCATAAAATACTCTTTCATCTTTCAGTTCATTTGGAGAGAGAAGACTCTTTAGTCTGCCATGGAATTTCCCCGCTGACAACATAGAACAGTTCTCTTGTGGGTCTTAACTCTCATAAAAACAGCCACCCAGGAACCTGCTTTAGTGAAGTCCATCCCATGGGCAGATTTCCTGAACTGCATAAGGGTCATGGACACAACTGGGGTGTCATTTTAAAATGGACAGTTCAAACCCAAAGGATTTCTTCATCTCATGGAACAGAGATCTCTTTTCTCTTCTTCCCTGGGGCAGAGGGCTTCTTTTCTCATCTCTCTCTCTCTCTGTTCAGCCTTCTCATGGGATCACAGTTACTCTTGAGATCAATATTCACTTAGTCCATCACAAATAGCTTTGCTTCAATCCATCTCCCCAATCCATATTGTCCATGATTAAAGGAATATTCTAGCATATAACAGTTCACTACCATGCCTCATAAAATACTTTCAGACTGAAAAAACTAAGGAATCTTCTCCATCTCCTCTCAATTAGGATTTTCTCAGCTTTATATGTGTATTCACAAAGTCACATCCAGCTTCCTCAGTGGTTAAACAATATCAGTATCTAAGAATTGGTTTCTGATAGGTCCCTGCCTTTTCCAAAACAATTCCAATGTCCTTACAGGGAACTGTTTCCTCTTTAACTAAAAACCAAACTTCTAACCCATGAGAGCCACATATAATTTTTTTATATATATATATAATACCTATATATTATAAATTGCAAGATGTATAGGTGTCTGAATTAGTTCTGTTGAGAAAATGATGTTAAACGCATTCTTTCTTCAGTCTGAAGGGATAAAAAAAGTAAACATCTGGTGAGATAAGGATAAGGGAAAAGTCAGACAAGTGGTAAAGGTCGCTATAATTAAACAAATTGCTGCTTTTATAGACTAAATTTACAGTAAATACATACAGATGCATAGAGAAAATGGTTGCCTTAACAGCTAGAAATTTCAAAAGGGAGAAGAAATTGTGCTTGACTTTCTGAAAAATAGTGAATTATATAAAAATTTAAACTTTCTGGTAGTAGCACTCGCAGTGGTAATGAAGAAAATACAAACAGAAAGACCTTTCATCTTAAAGTTTTGGCTAAATTGAGGGGAAAATAAAATGTGATGGCTTTAACTGTGAGTGATAAAAATGGAGTGTGCTGTTGAATACAGCCACTTTCTTGTTGGTAAGACCTAGAGGCTGTCACCAATTTATTATTTATTACATACAACCATGAATTTTTTAGAATTCTGTCTTACAGTTACTTAAAACAGATATGAATCAGATAGCTGTAGGTTTTGCACATAGATGCAATAATAAATATTATAATATATATTATAATAAATTATAATATATTATTATATAATATTTATTATATAAAATAAATATTATAATAAGAAGTATGAAAAAATCCACCAAACCCTAGAGCCTAAGTGTTATGGTTGCTTTCTACATGACATTTGTAGATCATATTTAGGTTAAAAAATAACTTCATATCTGATGATAGAAAAAATTGAGCACTGGGTGGGGCTATCTAGAGATACTGTCTTCCAACTTGTTTATTTGAACGGATTGTGCTAATATATTTTCTCCTCAAACTGGTTATTTTTCTCCATATGCTTAACCACTTAAGTGTATAGTTAGATAAATAAAAAATAATCCTGAAAATGTACATTGTGTTAGTGTATTTATAATCTAGGAAAATGTCTTATATTTGGGCAGTAGGAAGATACTATATATTGAGTTAGCATGGCAATTACTACTGTTAACTTTTTATTTCAACCTAAAGGACACCTGTAATCTGACAGTCCAGCCGCAGGCTTCATAAAATGAAAGTACAGACACAGTGTAATAAATAACATTTGGCAGAGCAGTATGGGGCATTATTTCCTACTTGAGCATTGCATTTACAAAGACTAAAAGCTGCACATGACAGAATTTAAGCCCTGGGCATAGCTTTTTCTCAAAATAAAAAAGTGTCTATAAAATATTTCAACCAAGAAATAAGAATAATCTAAAAGCTACAAGGCACCTTTTCTACAACTTAGTAGAAACCAAATCACTTCAGCTAGTGTGACATATGTACTGTAGTATATGGTGTGCCAAGTCAATTAAATTGTTAATTGTCTGTTTTTAAGAAAAACAGATGGTGGGTCAAATTTTATTCACTTTCAACAATTTTAGGTCCCACACCTATTGGTGATATGCTCATATTACCCAGCAGGGAGTTGAAAAAAGATTGTCAATGCCTTTTTCATACTGTTTGCTTTTCCTCCCCACTTCCATCCTTGTTTTAAGGAGTATTTAAAACTGGCTTTATTTTGTGGGTTTTACAAGCATCATGATGTTTTGTTTTTTTTTTTTAATCTCTCCAAAATGCAGCTGTAGGTAAGAAATAATCATATGAAGATGTAGAATAGTGGTTGGAAGTTTTCTAGTTTTGATCTCTTCAACCAGTTATTAAGAATTATAAAATTAATTGGCTTTAACATGGCCTTATTACCCAGCTGACTGGTCCTGGAAATCTTTTCCCTGTGATTTCTATAGTTTATTTAGTTCACTTTAAGTGTCTTTTAAAATAATTTTACAATGGCCATATTTAGGATATCTGGCTAGACATGTGAACCATAATTAAAATAATTACATTTGTGGTGTGTTCTCAATTTTTAAGAGTTTTTTCTGTCTGTTCTCTAAGTAGTAACTACTTATTACCTTCCATCCCAGGACAACATTTTCTTAGAACAGAATCATCAAGGTTGGGAGAGACATTCAGGATCATCCAATCCAACTGTTCATTCAGCACTACCATTGCAAACACTAAACTACCAAACCAGATCATCAGTGCCAGACCCAGACACCTGTTAAACATGTCCAGGGATGGTGACTCCACCACCACCATGGGCAAATTATTCCAATCCTGACAACCCTAAGAGTGAATTTTTTTTTAATCTAATAGCTAATCTGAATTCCCCTATTTTGGCTTAAGGCAATTTCCTCTGGCCCTGTTGCTGCACGCAGAAGGGAGCTGTCCCCACCTCCCTACACTCTCCTTCCAGGTACTTGCAGAGAGTGATGAGATCCCCCCTGAGCATCCTCTTCTTGAGATTAAACAAAAGCAGCTCTCTCAGCCATTCCTGCTGAGACGTATTTCCTAGATCTTACACGAGCCCTGTTGCCTTTTCCTGGACACACTCCAGCTCCTCATTTTCCTTTTTAAAATGCGGGGCCCAGAACTGAATTCAGTACTTGAAGTGAGGCCTCACCAATGCTGAGCACAGTTCTTCCTGCAGATGCCCTCTTTTTCCATAGCTATGTCTGATAAAACAGAACTGTCTGTTAGCTAAATTCTGGAGTAAATACTTTTATTTAAATATTAGCCTAATAAAACTTGAAAGTATATTCTGTTAGTTTGAAGCTTTGTGCAGGTAATGTATGGACAGCCAGCACAAAACTAGGTTATTCCTTTTGTCTCTGTGGTTAGCAAGCCAGAACTAACCTGTCCAAAGGGATCACCATTCCAGTCTTCCTCAGTGACTTCCTCCAATTTCCAGTGAGACCAATACTACTGAAAAAACTTAACACCTCACCTTTATTTTAAAAATATGGTGATTTGGCTATACTTTTCATTCAGCAAGTTGGGAAGTGGGTGAGGGGGAAGCCCAGGCATAGATAGTAATTTAAAAAGAAAAAAACCTTAAAAAATTAGGTTTTGCCCAAATTGGGATATTCCTAAGACATTTGGAGAGACACAACTTAATGTTACCTAAGATATATTTGTTTCAATTGAATGCTGGTTTGCTTTATGTCCGTGGACGATTTGGTCATAAAGTCATCACTGCTCTCTCTAGTTTTAAATCTTTAATACAGTCAAAATTAATGTATTTAAATCTACTATTTCTGTGCTAAATTTTGTACTTATTGTCATCTATGATGTGCATCTGTTTACAAAAACTTTCATTTTTCTGCTTCTTCTATTAGTTATGACATTTCTGAAAAGCCATATTTATTGTAAATAGGGAGGATTTCTTGTTGTTTGCTGACACAGTAGTTCCATTATTTTATTTTTCTGGAGCATTTCAAGTACCATTGTTGCCAGACTTAAATGCCCCTTTTATAAAATTGTCATAATTCTAGGGCATTTGAAACCTAGACTGATTTACTGGGGGGAAGGAAAGAAGATTATGAAGATTTTGGTACTATGTTGTGACCCAAGCCTGTAGTGAAGATGAATCATAGCAACATAATGTGATCTGGGCCCAGTGCAGCTGCAATTTCACATTACTCCTGTCCCTCTTCCACCATTACTGAACTACCCGTAACATACTTGATGTTCTTTAGAGATGAATGTTGTTCAGTGATGATAGGTTTTGTTGCCACAGAAACCTCTTTTAATCAGCAGATTGCTTAGTGTATTTCAAGTATAAATTTACTTTGTATCCAAGTTTCTGTTGTTCAGTGAAATGCATGTATACATACAGTTTCCCTATGAGATAAGAGCTTTAGTCACTTGATTAAAGGATAAAATGAGGTAGCTGTTTTGTTGGGTTTTTCTTAGCTCCTTTTCATCTTTTTATGGAAACTTGTCTTCAGAATTTTTCTATGAAAGGAAATATTTAGTGGCACATATTAAACTTTAGAGAAATAATGAACATTTGACTTAAGACCTAAATTCAAATTCCTGTAATTTCTTTAAAACAATTGCTAGAAAGTGAGGGTCAGTGTAAAGGAAAGTTAACTCCTCCTAAAGTAATGAAATTGGTGTGAACAATCAAATTTAGATCTTGAGCAGTTTCATAGAACTGTCTATTGAGAAACAGGGGTGGCACCCCACAGTACAGCACAACCTCTGGAAATCATAATATTTTGATATGGGATATGGAATGAAAAATGTAAGACACAAGGTGAATTTTCAGTAAAAGGCAGATCAGAAGGCGTTTTGTGCAGAGAAGTGTTCTATGTCCAGTTATCTTGTAGAGCTGGAATTTACTGGGTATTTAGTGAAATAATTAAGTGTGGGTAATATCCCATTAGATGTCTTCTGAAAGGATCCAAGAATAAATGTCATACTTCAGGCTTCTAATTTTTCATGATTTCTAGTGTTATTTCATTTTTACTGCTTTCCTACTTTTAAGCGCCGCTTGTACTACTACTTCCAGTAGTAGAAGCGAGTTGAGTATTGGTGAGCATTTATTTTTCTTACTGAGAGATTCCAAATCTTGTTGGAGATTCCATTGTTATTTACATTCGTCAGACCTTTCAAATGAAAGTTTGGCCTGTTCAATACTGCCATCATGAGTTTGCATTTAACACTTGCATTTATGAAATTAGATGAATGTGTAGAAATACTTTTTTTCACCTAAACATGCTGAACCTGGTTTTGAGTAACTGGCATCTACTGGAATGTATCTGACTTGTACTTTTTGTCTAATACTAGTCAGTCTTTAAATAGGCAAAACAGTTTCTAGCTCTAGAACACGAGTCTCAAATTTGATTCCTTTCTCTCCAAAGAGATTCCCTTCAACAAAGGACATTTCTTATTTCTTTTGCCAGCTTCATTAAAACACTAGTCTTCACAAAGGGAATGGAATTATGCCTTGAAGAATTTGTAAGTAACATTGAGGACCAACTTATGATAATATTATGTCTTTCCTTCTCTCACTCTTTCATTTTCTATTCCTTTAGTTCATTTTCAGGCTTCCATTAGTGACAGTGGACATATACATGGTATATTCTTAGTCTCTAAACCTATAGCAAGCCCAGTTTACACTCTGCCACTTGAATCAGAGGATGTAATTCAGTGAGACTTAGGAATCCCCATTTAACTTCTGTATCTAGAAATTATAGGGAGCTGTCACTAATAAAACTCATTTTAATAGAATGTTATAAAGTCTAACATAAATGCTCAGGACTTGATGTTTTCTGGCTGGTTTTAAATATGTTATTTTGGTTGTGTGCATGCATTTCAAATCACTAGAAACAGTAAAGGCTCTTAAAGGGAATTCCAAGGGATACGAGGACATCTAAATTATCTGAATTTCAATATCTTTCTTGGTGGTCATGAGGGGACTAATTTTGTTTGTAAGTTGAAGAGGAACACATACTATTTGGAATTCATTGTTTTATATGCTTTTCCCTACTTTATCTTTGAGGTCATTGTCTGCTTTTAATTTCCTTGTCATGACTCCATGACTGTTGCAAATGTTAATGATCTGACCTTGAAATTGCAGGAATGATGTAGAGTAGGAATGATGTAGAATAATTATGTCACACTTTTTTTTTCCCCCTGATCCTTGCTGTAAGTTCAAATGATTTTCTGTTCTGTGGTAGCTCAAAAATTAGGCACACAGTTTTTACTTAGTTTTTGCTTTGAAAAATGCATGATCCATGATTTTGCAGTTCTAGAAAATGAAGAAGGTTTGCAGACTGCATAATTTCCGAAGTACTTCATATGTCCTTCTTATAAAGTGATCTACTTAATCTACTTAACTTCCATGGAAACATAGAAAAGTTAAAAACCTGTGGTGACTCTTGACAGGTCTTAGTTGTGGTAACAGTCTTGCCTGCCAACCTTTATGGCAAAATTGAGATTCTCTGAAAAAAAAACCAAAAAACAAAATCCAAAAAAACTGGATTCTGCCTATCATTGAAAAGCAACAGTCATTTTATTTTTAGTCAGTCTGTGTTCAAATGGTGGTCCATGAGGTTGTGTTCTTTGTAGTAAACTTTTTATACATGACTGAAGAGACTGTATGTGCTACACTATGCACACCAATAAATATCACATTCATTTAAAAAATCCTGACAGCACAAGTTAAAGTTACAATAAATATTCTGGCAGTAGTTTTGATATGTACTTTCTCTCTATAACTATCGTTATGATCCAATTAGTGAGAGATGCCTCTGCCCAAATTAAGATGCAAGAGACCAAATGCCAAAGTCAAAAATACAGAAAATAGTTATCACCCATGGATCCTGCAGCATCCTTTCTTTACCCTGGGCTTCTCAGTGATGGGGTTCTCGGAGCTGTTTTTCTGGGGGTATCACTATTATACAGGCCAGGAGTCAGATACTCACAGGGTGCAGATGGTGCTCCCATATCTTAGGGCAATACATGTACCCTGAGATTAGCTCACTTGGTGCTAATAATGCCAAGGTTGTGGATACAATCCCTGTACATGCTGTTTACTTCAGAGTTGGAAGCAGTTATCCTTGTGGCCTGTTTCACCTCAGGATATTCTGTGATTCTCTGTATGAGCAGTTACTTTATTTCCCACCCTTTGCCACAGTGGGGATTTTTGCCTGGATACGTTAACCAGGATGTACTAACTTGATTGTACCTCCATCAGGCCTGGATTTAGCATCTTCCTGTTGCAAATTTCTCCCTCTGTGCTTACTGCAAGTTCCTGCTGTGGTGGCTTATTTTATGTCAAGTTCTTTCTATGGCTTTCAGTGTTTTGAGAGAGGCAACTGTGCTCTTTAAGTCCTTAAAACCATTATAAATAGCAATATCTTAATTTGTAATATCCTGCCACATAACAAAAACATGACTACAAAATCTAAGCAGAACTTATCTGATAACTGCTCATATTTTTCTGATTTTTATAATCTTTAATGCTTAGTTTTGATAAAAATATCTGAATAGTCTTGACCATAAAAAAGCATAGGAAACCCCAAAAATTGATTTTATCTGAATATTCCTTTGCAGGCCTTAACTAGACAAGCGACTAATATGTAACATAAGCATACACAAACCTCATTGAATAACAATGTTTTGAAAGCAAGACCATTTCTGCATTGCTAACTTACAAAAAAAATCTGCTTTTAAACCTAAGTGAGATTGGCTGTGTGCTCCTTCTCTTAAAATTTAGACATTTTAGATTTGTTTCTCATATAGAATTGAGTATCTCTTTCATGATTTTAAAAAAATCCCTATTTCTGTTTAGAAATTTAACATCAAATGTAATTAATATTTTAAATTCTGACTGAGTCCATAATTACAACTTTGAGGTATTTAAAGTGACCTCTTCATTTTAGTAAAGAGATAACTCATATACCCAGTACTATTTTATAAATCAGAATTGTTTCTGTAGAAAGAAAACCATGAATCCAAAACCTGTTTATTCTCTCGAGACTTCTATGGTTTTTTGGCACCTGAATGGGTGATGTTTGGGAGATGTACCAGCACAGGTCATAGTGATCCTTTTTCACTGTGCTGGAATTAGGATTTCTCCGTAACTTGTTTATCATTAGGCTTCTGATTCAGTCTGTTCTGCGGTAGTTCATTTTCAAAAACCACTAGTGAAATATTATATGATAGAGGTGAAAATTTTATGTAAACAATATGTGAGGTTTCTGTTTTTAGCTTAACCTACCTATGTAGTGGATTTAATTAAAAAATGGTGGATGGGTTTTGTAGAGAGTAGTCTTTTTGCAAAGTCGATTTTTCAAAAATTAAGAAGTGTCAGTATGTAAGTTACTCATGAAGGCACAATTCAGGCTCTGTGCACAAATTCATTAGCATAGTGTTTAATTACACAGTCACACAGTATTTCCCTTAGGCTCCCTGCCTCCTTCATTGCACTGGATGAATGGTGTCTTGAGTATGTGGCAGCTGTTTAATATTTTTAAGTTCATCATTCAACTGTTGGCCTTTGCCTTATTTACTGCACACTCTTTTGAAGCCTGAAATAAGTACACAATTATTCTTTATCAGTTTTAACATATATATGATTTATTTTCTCATTATAACAAAAATCATAATAATTGTAATTGTAAAAATTGGGATTCAGTCTTCTCCACTTCAACACAAAAAAAAATCATTATTATCCTAGTGTTATATGTGGAGAAAATGGGATAAGAATAAATCAGAATTAGTGGCAAAACTAATGTTATAACTTCTTATGGCATGATGCACAACTAAATCTTTATTGCTGCTAGCCAAACTGCACTATTAGGCGATGCTCTTTATCTCTCATATACTTTCCTGATATTTTTAATTGTTGAGGCACGAGGATCTCAGCCTAGACACTCCAGAAATCAAATTCGCATGAAAGATGGCGAATGTTAAAATGTTAAAATTGTGGCTTTTCATTCTCTCCAGGCTTATACATTAATTGTTAGCATCCATTTAATGGTGATAATATAATTAACATTTATATCACATATAATGTAATCACATATAATATAATTATATCACATCCATATAATTAACATTTACATCGCATCACAGCCTCCAACTTCTTAGATTCTTATCACATTTTTACCTTGTGTTCTTGTCTTCAGGTGTCTAGAAGGACATTTTACTAGTTACTTTCTTGTCTCTGTAGACAATATCTCAAAAATTTTCATCTCAAGTTGATTTAAAAACGTAGTCTAATTTTTTGGACAAGACTAACTGATATAAATAAAACTGTATTCATTCATAAAACTAGTATTTAAGCAACTGCTACAAATAAATTTATTTCATCAACATTTTCTCTACAATAATCCTTTATGTCTTTTTTTTTTTTAATAGAGATTTAATGCCCAACTATCAATATACTGATCTGCCTGCTTAGCAGTAACCCTTTTGGCCAAAAGAATTCTGCCTTCTTTGTATTGCAGGTAGTTTGCCTATATGCTTATTTCTCAGACCAAGCTTATAGCTACATAATCAAGGAGTGACATGGTTCTAATAGCTCCTGATAGGTCCTCCCAATTTAGTTGTCCTTCAGGTGATTTTCAATAACTCCCAGAACAATCTTCTCCATGGTTTTACCAGGCACTGCAGTGAGACTGATAGTAGCTTTCAGAGTCTTCTTGCTTTTCTTGAAACCTGGGATGCATTAGCCAGCTCTCAGTCAACTGGTACCTCTCCAGATTCCTAAGAAGATTCAAAAATCACTTGGAGAGGTTTCCCCATGACATCAGTAAGTTCTTTGAGTATTCTCAGGTGAATCCTACCAGGATCCAGATGGAGCAGCAGATCCCACACAAGTTTGGAGTTTCCTGGGAGCTTATCATACTCGCAATCAAGTCCCTCTAGCTCAGGCCAGTGGGAAACCAATAGCCCATAATCAGTGTTCAAGGCTGAAGCAAAGAAAACATTGACCATCCCTGCCTTGTCTGTGTCCTCATGCTGCAACAGAATGATGTTATTTTGCACTGCCTTTTGCTATCAATGCATTTTAGAAAGCTCTTTAAACTATCTCATAGTTCTGGCCAGATTCAACTCTAATTGAGCTCTGGCAAACATGAATTTTCTCCCTGCAGTGACAAGTAGCCTTTTTGTATTCCTCCTATGTCACCCAACCTTGCTTTCACTGGCAATACATTTTATTTTTTCACCTTAACCTCAGAAGATCCCTGTTCAACCAAGTCAGCCCTTTGCCTTGCCTGGTTGACATTTTGGAATTGCCTGCTCCTGTGTATTAAGGATGTGGCATTTAAAAAGTGACCAGCACTGATGAATCTCAGCAGCTTCAAAAGCGTCTGCCCTTCTTATCTCCAGAGGTGAAGTTTTCCTGACAGCTTTCCTCCTGTCACCAGCTGCTTTATTGCTCCATAGCCAATATGGTCATCAATCACAGCTTGACCCATAAGTCTGTTTATGATCCCACTTCTGACTCCAAAATAATGTTCGGATAAGATTATTAAGAGATGCCTCTGCCCAAATTAAGGTGCAGAAAAGACCATATGCCAAAGTCAATACTATGGATTTTATTTAACATTAAATGTGAGGTAGAAGGGAAGAGAAGAAAGGAAGGGGGGAGAGGGAGGAAGGAAGAGGTAGGGGGAAGGGAAGGAGAGTGGAGGACAGAGTAGGGTCCTCCCACTCCAGTAGGGTGGGGAGGGAAGGAGGAGAGAAGGGAGAGAGGGAAAGGGGAGAAGGGAGTTAGAGAGTGTGTAAAAAAAAGATGCCACCACCTAGGTTCCTGCAGCATCTCATCAAGCCTTCTTCTGATCTTCTCAGTGGGCAGGGGGGGAAGGAGCAAGAGGCATTTTTATATTATAAAAATATATTTTTTTGTATTTTCTGAGTCCCAGGTATCCACAGAGTGTAAATGCAGTTCCCACAGCTTGGGCTGGCACGTGAAAGAGGACATGCCTCCTTTCTCTCCGTTTGCCATGGTGGGAATTTTTGTCCAGACAGGTTACCCAGATCTGCCTCACCAGGCCTGCCATCTTCCTGTTGTTGCCATCTGTGCTTTTCCCACAGTCTGCACAGTACAATTTCATCCTGTGTGCTAATTCTAAACCTTCACCTCTTAGGTCAGGTATTAACACCTTCCTCTTTGCCATCTGTGCTTAAGTTCCTGTATAGCAGCTTATCTTGTGGAAAAGTCCTTCTTTGACAGTACTTGAGATAGTTCATTGTGCTCTTTAAGTCTTTACAGAGCCCCCTCTATTAACAATCAACAAATCAAAGAGAACACCTTTCCTAGTCATCCCTTTAGTACCTGTATTGAGAAGTTATCAACCAGGTGTTCTAGGAATCTTCTGGACCTGTTTCTATCAGCTGTCTAGTGTTCACAGTTAACATCTGGCAAGTTGAAGTCCCCAACTTCAGTTTGGTTGGAGAGACAGCTTTGATGCTGTGTCAGGACCTCTTGGCAGTAGCCAAAACACTTGTGTGTCATCAGCATGTTTTAGCTACCAATACAAAGCACAGACATATGAGTGGGGGAAGGTGACCCCGTTCTGGCCATGCCCAACACACTTTACACTGCTTACTGTTGGTGTAGAGTCTGTCTTGCACTGTTTTCTCTTGAGATTTTTCCATGTCAAAACTGGGATTAGTTTATTCTGTTGCACTAGAAAACAGCTTGTGCTCAAGTTGTATTCTTAGACAATTCTCTTTGGAGTATGTGCACCAAAGTGCACATAAGATTTCTGTAAGACAGGATTTAAATCCTTCCTAGAAGAGAAATATTGAAGGAAATATAGAAGGAAAAAGCTTCATTGTTCTGAAAAGCATGAGCTCATAGGGGAAGCAAATAATTTTCTGATGCTTTCCTTACATAATAAAAACCAAACCCTACTGATGCTGATTACTAATCTCTGCAGGTGAAATAATGTAACACTTTTTTTTTTCTTCTGGAAAAAGAATGTTAAAATGCTACAGTTCTGTAGCAGTTAGTGAATATTACAGTAGCCCAGCCTAAAACTTTCTTGACAACCTTTGTGATGTCCAGTTTACTTTGTGATGTTTATTTTACTTTGTGATGTGGGCATCTGCATAAATATTTTATCATGACATGCACACCTTTAATTTTAGCTTAATGTTAGCATTCTTTTACTGCTTTAC
This sequence comes from Argya squamiceps, assembly GCA_037834095.1. Classification (NCBI taxonomy): domain Eukaryota; kingdom Metazoa; phylum Chordata; class Aves; order Passeriformes; family Leiothrichidae; genus Argya; species Argya squamiceps. The sequence continues at coordinate 135,530,473 of JBBMKD010000102.1, read as the reverse complement.
CTAAGGTCACTGTGCTGACCTTCAGCAGCCGAACTCCATTGTAACTTAAGTTTTAAGGTTGGAAATAATTATTATTCACCTTTATTAATTATTATGTACATTTTAAAAATAATTTCTAACTTAAGAATATTGTTTGACTTATTATTTTTCTCTAGTGGAGGAAGAAATACCTTTGTGTAATTTAGCAAGAAGCTTATGACATTATAGAACACCAAGTTGTAGTGAATGTTTTCAAAACATTTTCTCTGAGTTTTTGTTTTGTAAGCTTTCTTTAAAATGTCTTGGGAGGTTTTCAGTCTCTGCATTAGCTTAAGAGTAGCATAGTGACATTTTTGCAGGAACAACTCTTATTTTCAGGAAATTGTCCAGTACTAAGGTGGTGATTTTTGAACCATTGTAACTGTGGGCTCTTTTGAATACTTGGAAAAATGGAAGTATAGTATAAAAGATGATGTAGTGACAGAAATACTACTTCTGACCATTTATGGCAGGGCAATAGTCAAGTGTTGCATGATAAAATTTTCCTACAATGCCAGTTAAAAGCTTTCCCTAAATATGAGGAGTAAAGGAGCAGATTGGAAAGGCAGTGCAGGCTCTAGGTCTTGCGTGAGATTGGAAAGTAAACAGCAATTTTTATTAGCTTCAGGTTGAACATTGAGTTCTGACAATGAGAATAATTGCTGCATAATTGCTGTTCTGTACTAAGAGTTTGTTGATTTGCTGAGGCCCAGGTGTATTTTATTTGCTGGCATATCACTTGGAATAATAAATCTGTAATTATCTCCATCTATTTTGTGGGGAAAACTCATGCTGTAATCGTAGTGTTACAGCAGAAGTGGCCCACGGTGTTTGAGACTGTTAGGCTACCTTGTCAGGAAATCATGCTCTTTTTCTTGAGTCAAAAACAGTAAACAAGAAGCTATAGTTGCTCTCTTGACTCATAATATTTATCACTACTTCGAAATCAGTAAAGCCTCTGAGAAAGATAACAAATTTCTAAGTGCTGTTTAACTTCACTTTTTTCACTTCATCGTCTGTATTGTATTTTTGTAAGTAAATGAAAGTGGTAATAGGCGGCCTAAAGTAAACTTTATGGCCATCAGGCTATTCACATTGTCATTTGCTTTAATCCTTTCAACTCAGCTATCAAGTGATGTGCCCACAATTCGAATAAAAATTATTGTATCTTCAAGTGCTTTGACATAACTCCTTCAAATACAAATTATTTATAGTATCATAGGATGGTTTGGCTTGGATAAGACCTTAAAGATAATTTAGTTCTTTCTTCCACTGTAAGCAGGGATGCCACCCACCAGATCAGCTTTCATGTTCTTGAACCCTTCCAGGGATTGGGCATCCACAACTTCTCTGGGCAGCCTGTTCCAGTGACTCACAGTGAAGCATTTCTTCCTAATGTCTGATATAAATCTCTTCTCTTTCACTCTAAGGCTATTTTTCCTTGTCCTTTCAGCACATGCCCTTGTAAAAAGTCCCTCTTCAACTTCCATGTAGCCCTTGTAGATAGTGAAAGGCTGCTATAATGTCTCCATTCTCTAGGAAAAACAACCCCAGCTTTCTCATCCTGTCTTCATAGGAGAGGTGCTCTAGCTCTCTCATCACGTTCACGACTCTCCTCTGTACTTGCTCCAACAGGTTCATTCCTGTGCTGAGTACTCCCGTGGGGGTCTTACAGGAGTAGAGTAGAGGGGCAGAATCACATTCCTTGATCTGCTGATCACATTCCTTTTGATGCGGCCCAGGATAGAGTTGGTTTTCTCGGTTATGTTGAGCTTTCTGTCAACAAACTGTCCCAAGTCTTCCTCTTTATCCATTCTCTGCCCAGCCTACTGGTTACCTCAACCCAGGTGCAGAGACTTCGCACCTGGCCTTGTTGAACTCTGTGAGGTTTGCACAGGCCCAGCTCTCACAAGACCATTAAGTGCCACAGAAAGACATCTCTTCTCCCCACCGTGTCAACTGACACAGAGCTCGGTGTTGTTGGCAAACTTGCCACAGATACCCTCATTCCTGCTGTCCCTGTCATGTTAAACAGTGCAGGTCTCCAGAACCCACCCTGAGGAACCCACTCACACCTGATAATCAGCACTGTGTGCAGCACTAAGGCAGATAAAAAGCTGTATCTAGTAATCAATATGAGGTAGTATGTGCAGGGATTTGTACTCCAGGACAGTAAGCTATTATTTGACTCTGTCTTGCAACTTTTATGTGATGCTTTACTTTATAATAAATATCATACATTGATAAGTTTCCTGAAAAATATTTCCTGAATTACATGAACTGTATTTTCCCTTTCTCATCAGATTTAATGGAAATGCCATTAAAAGAGACTATGAAAAATGAGGTCATTAGACCTAAACCAAAGACATTGTATTGTGTATCAAGGAAAATTAAAATGCTAATGAACTATTATAATTGAATATATTTCGAATCAGTCTGAATCAGTCCTTTTGTTTTCTGTGATCCTAATTTCTCTCATATTTCTTTTTCAATAAATAACATTACTATTTATATTCCAAGTTGTATAAGCTGTCAGTAAGATTCTGTACAGCAAGGGGGTGGACATGAGAAGGAAAGATCAACAGGAAGAAGAAATGAGGTGCTTCTATTTTTTTTAGGTGGTTATGTTCAGTGTCCTGTCATTGATCTAAAACTTACAGTTTAGAAAAACATTACACCATACATTAAATATCTTTATTTTTGAAGCCACACTTTTAGTTCCAGTCATTATTGATTTTTATCTTTAAAAATTTGATATTAAATTGGATTTAAATGCAATTTGGAATGCTACACTTTCCTTTCATGCTCTATAGATATTAGCTGTTCTTTTGCTGTGCAAATATGCACTTAAAGCAGATCACATGCAACTTATAGATACATTTATTTCAATATATGGACTGAAAAATTTACTCTCATCATCACATTGACGTTTTTCCAATATTTTAATATTACAGATTGGACACACAGTCACATTAGTAATCTTCCTGGTGTAGTGGGGACGTTCCTGTCTAAACTGCAGTTATTCTTCTCCCATACATATGCAAATAAACTCTTTTCTCTAATTTGTATATTTTAACCATAATAGAGAGTGAAACAATAAAGCATATTACTGGCAAAACAAATTCATTACGTTGAGGTTGAATCATCATTTCCTAAATAAGATAAGAACTAATTTAATTATTTTTTACCATTTAAAAACTCTGAAATTTAACTGGATTTTGGGCTGAAATTATCTGTACTCAGTAGCTATCTCACTTGAAGTTCTTATGAGTAAATTCAAGCAAAATAGTTAGTAGCTTTAAAGACCATGATTTCAGGAAAATGTGTTCCGTTGTGGCCAGTAAAAACAAAAACAAAAACCTCAAACTTTTTGATAAATTCTGACTTTCTTGCACATTGAATAAGTGACCTGAAATTTGGCAAGGGGATATCTAACCAGATTCAGTTTGTGAAATTTTGATTTGCATAGGCTTACTCACTTGTTTAAGAGGATTTAGCTTACAGAAACTCAAATCCCCAAGAGCTCAGTCCAAGCTGCAGTCTTATCAGAGCTCTTAGAAAGGTTTCTCTCTCTTATTATTACTTTCTTTTTTGGGGGGTGGGGCATGTGAGGATACTTTATTTCTAACTTGGAAAAAGTCTACATTCGACAGCCTGGTTTAGATGAAATTTGTACGCATCTCTGTGCTGGATAACCTTGGCTGACTGCAATATGTCCACTAAGCTGCTCCCATTCTCCCTCCTCATCAGAACAGGGGAAGAAAATAAGATGAAAAAACTCATAGGTTGAGATGAGAATGGGAGATTACTTGCCAGTTATTGTCAAAGACAAGCAGACTCAACTAAGGGAAGTTTAATTTGATTTATTGCCAAAGAAAAACAAAGTAGGATAGTGCAAAGTGAAAACCAAACTGAAAAATAACCTCCACCTCCTCTTTTTCCCAGACTCCACTCCTTTATTCTCACCTCTTCTAACTTTTTCTTCACCTGGGCAGTAAGGGTGGATCAGAAATGGGGAATGGGATTTGGGTCAGTTCATAACACTTGGTCTTTGCCACTCCTTCCTCCTCATGCTCTTCCCCATGTTCAGTAGGGAGTCCTTTGCATCATCTGTAGTTCTTTTAAGCTGCTCTAGCATGCATCCTTTCCATGGGGTGTGGTCCTTCAGGAATGGACTGCTCCACTAGTTGCAGATCCTTCCAGCGCTTATCCGCTTGCTGCAATGTGGGGTCATCCACAGGCTCCAGCAGAGACCCCCATGTGCTGCAGACAGACAGCCTCCTTCCTGTGGTCTTCACCATGGGCTGCAGGGGAATGTCTGCTCTGACCCCTGGAGCTCCTCTCCTCCTTCCTTCTCTGACCTTCATGTTTGCAGGGCTGTTTCTCACATGTTTTTATTGATCTTCTGTCAGAGCTGCTTTGCAGGATTTTTTTACTCTTTCTTAAATATGTTATCACAACAGCGCTGCCATTGTTTCTGATGGGTTCAACTTTGACCAGAATTAGTTCCTTCTTGGAGCTAGCTCTGTCCAGCATGGGAGCAGCCTCTTCTCACAGAGGTCACTTCTGCAGACCCCTGACTACCAAAACCTTGTCATCTAAGCCCAGTGCAAATGCATTAAAAGACTTTTGGCGCAAACCCTGCTATGTGTTCGTAGAGTTGATCTGGGAAATATTTTTTTTTTTTTTTGTGTGTGTGTGTGTGTATTTAGCAGAGAACAGTATCTGTTCTGTGTTTTGGGATTGTGGATTTTTGTGTGTTTGGTTTTAGCATGTTGTAGCTTCCTTTCGGAAATAGATAGTTGCCTTCTTTCAGAAGGGAATAACTGATCAAACTAGAAAGAAGCAGGTTGAAAGATCAGGGGACCAGAATCTTGGGAAAGAAAACAAGCCATATAAATAAGTCTTGGTAACTGTTTCTCTAGACTTTCCTTTTTGCTCTGTTCTGTGAGCTTCTGAAAAAGGCAAAAACAAGGGTGGAACTAACAGTCTTACATCCTGACTAGATGTTTAGCTCAGCAAAACTGAAAAATTTAAGTGACAATAAAGTTGCTACCAAATTAAAACCTTGGTGGTATTGTATAGTCACATGTGTATTCAGAATATGATACAGGGAACCATTATTAAATGTATCAGAGGACAAATTTATTGATTGCCATTAAAGAAGAGTTGCAGAGCTAGTGCAGGTTGCCTTGATCAACAGATTTGAAAGGTTCAACAGATAATATACTAGCTGCAAATATATTCATTGTTTTCTCAGACCAACTCTGTATATATCAAGAGATACATTCTTGATGATAGCTTCAACAGTCTTGGATTTGGACTTTTATCTGCACACATTTACCATTAAAATGAAAAAGAAGAACTCTATTTATAGCAAAAGGATCAAAATTATTTGTACATTGCTGACTTCCATAGTGCCAGAAAAACATCCCTTTAATTAGCTCATTTTCATTTGTATGTTCTTCAAAAGCCTACTGACAGTTGGAGATAAAGCTATTTAGTCCAGTGAAACATTTTACTCTCCTAAAGATTTTCTGAAGTGGAGTGAAAGGCCCTAATCAAATCATCAATGACAGAAATGAGATTGCTGTTATTCATATTATTAAAATAGGGTATTGTATGTTCTTATCATAATCTAGAATACATTGTAAACATCAAAGGACAACATTCTCTGCCGCTCAATTTCTTTATGATGTTTAACAACATGCTTACATTTTATTTAGTCTGTGGAAGAAAACCAGCCTTATTTTAAAATCAGAAAGTCCAGCCACTTAAATAAAGATGATTCAGGTACAGAAATTATAGAATTTGTGTAATTGCTAATAAATGGATTTTAGTCTTAATGCTACATTGAGAATTATGTCAGATATTTCTGCATATGGTGACTATCCATTCACATCGTTTTTTCCTTTTGACAGGTCAAGCAGTAACCACTGGTCTAAGGGATATTCTGTGTATTTGCATTGAAACTGTTCATGTAAAGGACTGCACACTTAGATAAAATTCCTTAGTATTATTTTCCATTTATTCTTCCTTGAGAGTGCCTAGTATCTATAGTTCCATAAGAAAAGCTAATTATGTCTGCTACTAAAAGTTATATTAAGGAAGAACTGCTGAAATTCATAGATGTTTTCTCTTTTTAACAAAAGAACTTAATTTTTTGAGGTTTAACTATGTGATAGCACTCCAGAATGTCAAATTGCATTTTAAGTTTTAAATTTAAAAAGTTACATGAAACTTTCTTCAAATTATTTAGTGATCCAGCTTTGGTCCACCTGAAGTCAGGTACATTAAGGAAAAGTCATCCTGAATTAGTTGGCTATGCCCCAGTGTAATTGCTCCAGATTGAAACAGCTGCATAATGAGAGCAAATGTAACACACCTCTTTCCAGCCCATTGCCTGGATTCTTGATAGAGGGAGATTAGCTGAAGAAAGGTGAGATTGACTAAGAGTTGTGGTGTTTGGGAAGCAAAGGGGATTGAATAGACAAACAGGAATGTAAAGATACATATACACACACTGCACTTTCAGAAGAACACAATGTCTCGCTTGACATGCATCTTCACATCAAAATTATACTGCAACAAAACAAGTATTACTTCAATATGACTAAAGGAGAAAGACCATACTGACAGGGTTTGGGACAGTATAGTTATGAAGGCAACAGAAATCTCTTGCAGCAGCATAGATGGAATACAAACATTGCTAATTCTCACAACTTTAACTGAAATTCTTTAAGTGAAAAAATAGCAGCTGTTTTTGCAAGCAAATCTGGAATTAAGATACTGTGATTTAGCAATATTTCAATAGAAATTTAGCAAATACCCCAGTTTTTATTCATTTTTATATGAATGAGAAGTGTCATAGTGCAATTAAATTGTTTGTGTGAATAGAGTTCTACATACCAGTTCATTTTCTAAACTTAAATTAAGATAGTAACTAATTTTATTGGAGGTGTGGTTATTATTTAAAGCCCCACAGGGCTTTAGTAAGTAGTAAATAATGAAATAAGTATTCAAGTAATGAGTAGTAAATAACTCAACTTTAGATATGGAACACAGTCCTGAATAGGAATTAGTATATCCATAGGATAAGAATAAGGAATAAGGAATTTGTATATCCATAAAGTCTGTAAGTACCTAAAATATATAACGGAACATAGTTATGGCATATTTTATGCTAGTAATATAAAACTTATGCAATAAAAATCATTTTGATATATCTGCTGTCCCTCTGAAAAATACATTGTCATGGAGAATGGCTGTAACGTGTTTTCTTTTTACTAGAAATGTTAAGCCCTTGTGATACACATAAAATATTACTTTTAATGGTGTCTGCCATTCTTTTCTTACTCCATTCTCAGAGGAACTTCATCTGACTTTCCTATGAGTGTCATTAGACAAATTATCCTCCTTTAACTAATTATCCCCCTTTTTTTCTTTGTGAAATGTTCACATTCTGTCTCATCAACTTCAGGAAATGAGAAGTACCCTGACAATTGGCACAATTCAACAAGGACAAAGAAGGTTATCACCACCTACATAGTAGGAAAAGACAATCTATTTTTTTATACATTATTTTTCTCCCCATAGAATGTGAACAGAATAAAACTGACTCTATGCTCTTGAATGGCTGTTCTGTATAACACATTATAGACTAAACATTTCATGAATTCATATAGGGAAAAGACTGTATGCTTAAATCTTCCTCATCATCTCCTTTCCTCCCTTTGCATAACTGTTTTTTGGTAGTGGGACCCAGGAGCACAGAGAAGTGCTGCAGCGCTGTAATGGATGTCTCACCTGAAGCAGTCAGGCACAGGTGGAGTTTTCTTTTAGTTTGGCTACAGGCATTGTTCCATTTCCAAGGCAAGATTTATTCCCTATCCTCACACTTGCCAATTGCTAAAAAAAATAGCCACACTACACAGTAGACAAAATTCTTCTTTCCTATGTTTTAGGCAAACAAGGAAGAAAACAAGAAAATCAATATAAAATAAATATAAAACCTATTGTGGCAAGAATTGAGGGTGAGAAAAATCACACTATTTTTTCTGGGTAAAAATGGTGGTTAAGGTGAAAAAAGCTTTTTAAATATCTGGATTTCCCAAGACATGTAACCTGTAGATAAAAATCTGATCATTAGAAGGAAATAAGGGTATTGATAGCCTTTATAATATAACAGAAAATCACATGGCAGTAGATTTTATTCTCTTGCAAATGAACTTCCATCCTTTGTTTATAAAAATATTCACACTTAAACAGTAACTAGTAATAGAGTATCTCTTTTATTTGAAGATACATACAAATATTATAATACTTAGGAGAAGGTATCATCTGTTAGGTGATTCAAATTTCTGTTTGTTTACTGATACCTATTACAAATAAATGCAATCAATGCCCAATTTATTACCATGTAAATTGGTAAGCATGATCTAAGACTGCTGAAATTGGTCCAAAACTGTTTGTCTGCTATGTATCTTTATGATTATGTTTTTTTGAATATATATACTCAGAAGACACATGGTGTAATTTACATTTTTTATCATCCTGGTTTACACTAAGAAATTATTTATTCTTGATTCAGAGGTTATTAGTTTTTATTTTCCCAATTTCTGCTTTTTCTGTGCCTTTTCTCCTTAATATTTAAATTTGAATTTTCAGGATAAGATAGATGATGTGGTGGATTGATTCCAGCTGAATGTCAGGTGCCCACCAAAGTGGCTCTATCACTTTGCTCCTCAGCAGGACGGGGAGATTAAATGTAACAAAAAAAGTTTATGGGTCAGGATAAGGGCAGAGTAACTGGTCACCATCAGATGCAAAATAGTAAAACAGTCTTGACTTGGGGAAATTAATTAAATTTGCTGCCAATGAAACTCAGAGTAGGATAATGAGAAATAAAGAACTAAATCTTTAACCACTTTCCCCCTGAATCCTTCCCTTCTGCTTGGGCTTAATTTTATTCCAGAATTCTGTCCCTCTTCCCTCTCAGTGGCACAGGAGAGCAGGGAATGGGGACTGGTCAGTTCATCACACGCTGTCTCTGCTGTTGCTTCCCCCTCGTGGGGAAGGTCTCCTCACACTTTTCAGCTGATCCAGCATGGGGTCCCTCCCATGGGAGGCAGTCTTCCATGAACTTCTGCAATATGGGTTCTTCCCACAAGCTGCAGTTCTTCTCAATGGGCTCCACCATGGGTCTCTTTCATGGGCACAGTCCTTCCACTATCAAAACCTTGGCACAAAAACCTAAAGATGATTATACTAACACTGGTTCCTTGGCCTTTGCAAGCAAAAGTTAGACAAATTGCCTTCTTATTTGACATATTCAAGAACTGTCTGGACACAATCCTGTGCAATATGTCTGGTATGACCCTGAGCAGGGAGATTGGACCAGATGACCCACTGTGCTTCCTTCCAGACTTACCTATTCTATAATTCTCTGAAATATATAATGGCATATTTTTCTAAAATTTTGAATAAGAAAATCCTGCATTGGGAACATAAGCACAACAATTTTACAACTAGGTTAGATATATGTATTCATTAATGTGTATATAAATTGTACATACCGTGGTATTTCAAAGTGGGATTACATAGATTTTTACGCATTATCTTGCAAAAAGTCGGTGTGTCGATATATGGTGGTGAATGCTTGTAGCTTTTGCATAAAGAATTAAAATATCAAACAGCAAGTTTATCCTTTTGAATCACAAACTTGAACTTTGTTTTCACATACTAGTATTTAGTTCATTCAATGTTCTTTGTTTCAAAAAATAGTGTGTAATGAATTCAAATGCTCTTTTGCTATTGACTAAACAAATCTAGTTGTGTGTGATGTTTCCTTTGATGCAGTCAGTAAAACAAATAATGGGCATTATTCTGAGATGTTGTTGAAGGTAAGAATGATTGGTCTTGCTTGGTGTTTCCCTGAAGGACTACAGATTTTGAATCTCTGCTGAAGTGATAACAAGGCTTCAGTATTGCACTTTCCCAGTGTACACCATTGATGCCTTTTCTTTCAAAATTTTTTTCCTTATAGGAATCACGTTCTTAACTTTTATATACTCTTCAGTTACAGGAAAGGAAAGATAGATAAGTTACCTCTTCAAACCCTAATTCCAGTACATTTCTGTCAAAATGCATTTGTAGTAAGTGTCTGTTTCTATTCCCCAAGACCCCCTTTAGTCAATTCCAAAATGTCCTTCACAAAGAGAAAGGGTAAGAGAAAAAACTCCATTCCTATCTCTCTATACCAGGGGCTACTGTAGTCTGGGGCTCTCCCTTTAGTACATCATTGGTTAGAATTCTGCAAAATCTATCAGTGAGATACACAAAATTAGTGTAAGGATAATTTAAAATGAAAGGAGATGGTTATCTTAATTTTATTTATATTATTATTTGACTTTTCCCTTCACCTGATATGTTTTCTAGATATTTCTTGTTAGAAAATACGTTGGCAATTATTAACTTAATTCGTTGCTGTGAAACTGCTAACTGTACAGATTTATTTAAGATAATTGGTTTCTCCAAACTTAGTATCCTCAATCGTTTCAACAGGAGTTTATCTTTTCAAAAAAGATGGCTTTCTAACATCACCAGAAATCATCCCTCCTTTTACTGTTAATGTCCTTCTTGGTGAAATAATTTCTGAGAACAAAAATGGATTTTTTTTTCTGTCTCAAAAACGTTAAAACCCAGAGAAAATGCCTGATTCATTGTTAACACATTCAACAAATTTTATTTATGGGTAGAGGTTCTTTTCCCTTTTTGTAAGGCTACAAAGGAAATAAGGACTATTTAACAGAAATAATAATAGCATAAGGTATTGTTTTTTTCCTTAGGTACAAATAACAATACTTATCTTTTGTATCACAGTGATAGTGATCACAGGAAAACAAATATCCATCCTGGCCATCTCATGATGGCTAACATGAAGTGCAAATCTCAAAAAGCAGAATGAATCATAAAAGAGAACAAAAACCAATATGTAAAACTACAAAGTAACTAAAATATAAAATAAAATACAAAAATATGTTTAAACACTAAATTTACTTTTGTCTTGTCAAGGTAGCCAAAATGTATAATAAACTTATTCCAAATGCTTACACTAATAAACTACAGAAATAGTGTTTCCACTAAAATATACTCTCTAACAATTTCTGCTGTGAATTACACCTTTTTTTTTTACATCTGCATTATATGAAAAAGAGCCTTATAATTACTAATATTTTAGTCCAACAAATACACTTAGCAATGGACTCTTACATTCAGTTTTATTGATAGTCATTCAAGTTATATTCCAGAAGAGCAGCCCAAATTCCTGTCTCTTTCTCTTTACTATTTGGTGCCTCACACCAAAATTTCCAATTTTATAGTCGTGGGTTTTTTTAAGTTTTACTTATGGTATTAATAATTAAGCTGTCTAAAAATTTACTGCCTTTCTGCTAATCGCCAAACAACAGTAAATTATTTCTATTTATCCTGAATGAATTATTTACAATGAGAGACTAGTATGAGTTTATCAAGAAGAGACGCTTTGTCAGGCTCTGAACATAACTGCTTAGGAATTTCTAAAACAAAATATGTAGTGCAGGGAAGCTGAAACACTAGTTGTAGAGCTAGCAGTAAAAATGTGAATTTAATTTACTCCTTAGTAGATTAAAATAAATAGGGATTCAAATAAATATTAATACACTTTCCTAAAATCATGCCATTTAAAATGTGATTATCTGACAAAAGTCCAGGGAGCAGCTTGGTTTTTTCCTCTCTGTTTTAGAGGAAGTTTATTGACATTCTCTAAAAAACCTAAGAAGTATTTGCACTTAAATAAAAACCAAACAGAAAAACCCCAAACAAAACAACAACAACAACAACAAAATAGCATCAAAACCCCAAATAAAATAGAAAATCAAACCCTATCATTTCTGCTCCTGTGGAAAACTAAGTAACAACAGAAATAGTCTGTTTCAAATTCAGAGATTAACTGATGCTAATATGGAATTTAGAAAAGGTATAAAAGCGTTGCAGGCAATGCATTCAGGAAAGTTTTAAAAGTAGTGAAGGAGATATTTGCTATAAATTTCAATTAATACAAATGGGGTTTAGGGATGGTTTAATTAATTTAAATCCATTATTCATACAACATTTTGTTCAACTTGATTTTGTTTATGAAAGCAAATTCAGTATAAGGCTACAGATGTAATCTCTCAAATACACCAGTCACATAGAATATTTTTCCAACAAGTTTCTATAAATTATTTTACTCAGCCTAATAATTTTTTGGAATGCAGAACCAGTTCCTTTAAGTCCTAAAAGAGATACTTTTGGTAAGCTATGTATTTTTTCAAAATTGAGAAAAAAACCATGGAAACTCTTGCCCAGCTACATCAGAATAGAAACCCCAAAAGAGAGCAAACTGAAGTAGGTATAAATACCTTTACTGCCTAGTATATATTGTTTGAGAAACCTACAGTAAGTTACACCACATAGTCACTTGCTGGAGAACTAATTTATAGAATACATTTGTTTATAGAATATGTTTGTTTTCCCAAATGAAATACGAAATAACTTAGACACTTAGAATAGTATTAATCTACCAGGTCAAACTAGGAAAACTTTTTATTTCGTCGGCAGTTAAAAACTGAGCAGTTCAGGAGGTTTCAGTCCCACAAAAATTGAAGACAGGAGAGTGAATTTCCATGTTCTTTGAGATAGCTTATGCTGTTTCTTCAGGGAAACTGGGGGTTTGGTTGGTTGGGTGGTTTTGGTGGGTTTTTTGTTTTGTTTTGTTTTGTTTTTGAGGTGTCAAACAAATCTGATAAATCTCAGGATAAATTGAACCTGGTTTTATCCTTCTATAATTATGAATTATATCAATCCTTTCCTAGAACTTTTTGGAAAAAAATCACAAATAAACCACTAAGAAGTGTTCATGGTTTTTTGTGCTTTTTATTAGATGGTTTTCTTTGTTTGCTTTTGAGTTTTCTTTATCCAAACAGAATAGTAAAGTCTCTCAAATCTCTGTGGAGTATTTTTTAAAATAATCTTCAAGTCTTTTTCAGTTTCTTGTTAAAATGGCATGTTCTTTATTTGCTTCTTGTCACATTTTAATTGCATTTAGAACCTTAATACCTGAAAGTTTTGAGAAATCAAGTGTATGCTGTATATTACCCTAGAAAAATTGTTTGAGTTAAAATCAAAACACTTGCTATTTTTTTTTTCCTTGTACTCAACCTATCATATATGGAAATGTAGGGGAAAAAAAAAAGGCTACAAGACCTTTAAAGAGAAAACCTCAAACTTTGGTAAAAAGACGTTTGTTCCTGTCATTACATCTGAATTTTTGAAGATTCTTCCATGCCGGTAACTACTGAAAGTTCAAAACAGGATGCAGCTCAAGAGAATATCATAGGTCCAATGATAGATTGGTAGAAATAGTAATCATTCAGGTTCCTTGCAGTTAAGACTACTGAGGTAAAATGTTATTTGACTATAGAGAAATTAATTTTTGCATATGTTTATATAATGTATGTGTATATAAATCTGAATATATATTTATGTCTAGCCTCATTTTCACTGTGGGCAATTCTTTTGGTGTCACTGTTCTCTTATTGGCCATGTCGTTGATACCTCAGTTTGAACTGTGTTGCAACATGGACAGTGTTTACACACTGGGGAGATGGTCTCTGTTTCTGCTTTTAAGAGTTCGTGTTCTACTAGCAGTATTTTACTTAATGATATCATTGTTTAAAATTTTATGAAATAAAATAGGGTAGAAATACCTTTCCTCATATCCTTTAATTTTCAAGTATTTTATAAACCAAAGAGTTCTGATTTTTCTAATCCCTTGTAGAGGTTTAACTGTAGCCAAAAGCCAAGCCCAACACAACCACTCACTCATTCCCCCTGGGGGGATTCCTTAGGCAGAATTTCCTCCCTAAGTAGCTGGGGTGTAGAATCAGACTCAGTGGTGCATTTTGACAACTGTCCTTACGTAGATAATTTTATTTTGCTTAGAATTTTCTATGTGTAAGCATATACATGCAATGAGTTTGCTTTATTCTTCTATAAATAAATTACTCATTTATTTCAACAGAAATTGAAAAAGAAAGCTGTGGGGATCCTGGAACACCATTGTATGGTATTAGAGAAGGGGACGGATTTTCTAATCGTGATGTTTTAAGGTTTGAGTGTCAGTTTGGATTTGAATTAATTGGAGAGAAATCAATCATTTGCCAAGAAAACAACCAGTGGTCTGCAAACATACCAATCTGTATTTGTATGTACCAAATATTTTCTTCTTATTATTTTTAAGGCACTGTGATAAGCTTTACTTATAGGTAATTATTTTTGTGATTGATTTCAGAGTTATTAAAAGGTAATTAACTCTCCTGACAGGATGATTTCACTTTTTCTTTGCATGTTTGCCTAATGTACATGCCCAAGGGACAGGTTCTAAAACTGCTAAAACATTTTTTTTCTCTTATACCGACTCTTAAAGCAATTCTCTTTATGTGCTTTGATATAGTGGTTTATTATTGGCCTTTTTTGGTAGGGTTCTGCTGATTTTATGATGTAAATTATGCATGATACAATTTTGATAGCTAGTCTTATAAATTAATATATCTCCTCAGATTAGAAGTCATTGAATTGAAATTAAAAGTTTAAATTATTTGCATTTCCCCCATGTATTTTATATAAATACCTATTTGCACTTAAATTATCCTAAGTATTTACAACTCTCTTCCAGTTGCATTATATAGCATAAGTAAAACATTTACATTATACAGCATGTTGCATTGTATAGCATAGGTGTATACAATGTTGTGATACTTATTTGTGGCAGCACCTTTCTTAACTTTTCCACTAAAATAGCATGGATCAAATATATTCAGAGTGCAATCAGTTGCTTTCATCTCTACAACTCAACTTAATATGGCTTAACTGAATTTATTGAATATAATATGTTATCCTGATAACAACAGAACCTCTCTTGTCTCTGAGGCTCCTTAATTTCTAATGCCTCTGTGTGAACAACAAATGATAAGGGCACTATTGACTTTCTGCCCCTTCAATGTGCTCAGTGGGAGGTCTGCTCATCTAAACAGCTTTCTACAAGAGAAAATAAGTGGTGCCAAGTGATTGTTATCAAGGGTAAATTGTAAGGACTGCCATAGATTTCCAATGCAACAAATACGTTCTTTATTTCTTGTGGGCTCTGCTTGGGAGGTAGTTTTATTGAGAGGAAGGGAATATGAAGATAGAAAAAAAAGTCTTCTTTCCAGATTCACATATCACCACAAATAATGAAATATTCAGTTGAAGTACTCAGCAAGTTCTAAGATTTCTTGCAAAAATTTAGCACTAGAACAGTCCTTATTGAAGTGTTTTATTCTGTTATCTAATTTAGCTCTCCCTTTTTTGGCAGTTCCTTGTCTTTCCAATTTCACTGCACCGATGGGAACAGTTCTTTCACCTGATTATCCAGAGGGATATGGGAATAATTTAAACTGTATCTGGACAATAATTTCAGACCCTGGGAGCCGAATTCATCTCTCTTTTAATGACTTTGACTTGGAATCTCAGTTCGACTTCCTTGCGGTTAAAGATGGTGACTCTGTAGATTCCCCCATAATTGGAACATTTACTGGTGCTGAAGTTCCTTCCCATCTTACCAGTAACGGTCATATTCTACGTTTGGAATTTCAAGCTGACCATTCAATGTCGGGACGTGGATTTAACATCACTTATAACAGTGAGTAATCGTATTTTTTTTCGTGTGTCTGTGGTTTTGTTTTCAGCATACAGTCTAGGAGATAGGCACAATTATTTAAAAATGATGCCATAGTAATACACCTTCAAGTAAATTGTATTTGCCTAAAAATTCCTAATATAGGTGGTTGGATTATTGCTCAAATACTGTGCTAGGGCTGAAAATACATGTATTGTTCTCACTTATCTTTAGAGATCATTGTGATAGGAGTGTTTGGCAGACTGACAAATCAGGCCAGTTCCAAACTGTATAGTAGGACTTAACTAAATTTGCTGACAGTGCAATTTGTGCCACGTCATATTAATCACCACCATTGCCTGTACGAAACTGTTGTTCTTGAAAACTCATATGTTCAGCTGTGAATGTATGTAATATCCTGGAGCTGATGGCTGCAATCTTTGCTAGCTCCTAGTCACTGCAGTTAAGTGAGTAGCCATAGGAGCATTTTGATCAAAGCACAATAGACTGGTCTTTTTTTTTTTCTTTTTACCTTCCATACTTACTAACCACATAAGAATAGTTGGAGGTGATATCAAATACCTTCTCCAGCACTAAATACAATTAGCATTTTTTAAACTTTTTGCTGCTACAACTGGTACATTCCTCTGAAACACATATGAAGAGCTGCCTACCCTGCATTGCTACCAAGTGATTTGGTATTTATTCCACACTAAAATCCAGACAGGATATATTCCCAGCTAGTGCAGACATGTTGATACAAGGCCACAGCATGAATAATTGCAAAATACACTGTGAATCTTTCCTGGAAGCATAAGCAAAACTAGAGTTTTCCACTCCAGCAGTATCCTGAAGTATTAGACTCGCTGCTATGTGTAGAGCATGATGGGAATAAGAGAGCATCTAGTAGGGGGTTCATCATACCCTTCAACCAGAGCTTCTCTACCTCATCAATCATGCCACATCTGGGTATTTGAATTTCTTTCTTTTTCGTTCTTTCTGATGGGGGTAGCAGACTTTTCCATACCAACAGATAGAAAAACATAAGCAAAATACAATAAATATTTTGATATTTCCAAAATGTGATATCATGTGTCCCATTCCTGTCTTTCTCTCTAACATCTGAGAGTATATATAATTCCAGAGGCTTGCTTGAGATGTAAGAGAATCTACAACAGCATTATTTGAAGGAAAGCGCATTTTTCCCTCCCTGTGTTACCTGCTGGACTCAAATCAAAAAGGAAATGAAAGATTAAGTGCAGTCGGTAATTGAGAGACCCGGACTTCACATTTTTCTCAAACAAATGTTAACACTTAATATTATTTTCATAAAATTTCAAGAACTGAATTCCCCTGAGGCTGTTTACTTTTCTCACATCATCTTTCACCTCTCTATTTTTTCTCTTTTTACTTTTTGCTTTGCTTTAAGTTGTCAGTCTTTCAGAGAATTATTTATTAAGATCTACATTAAACATTGCTGTCTGAAAATGAAAGAGATAAACTGACATCAGTTTATTCAATAAACATTATTCTTCTGATGTCTTATATTTCAGCCCTCAGCCCTCTGATTCATCCTCAGACCTTTTGTCACAAGTGTAGAATGTAAGCATGAAGAACATGTGTGTATCTTCTTACTGGTTTTTATAGGTACCAGTCATCATTGCAAACTAACCTTTGACTGATAGCTACATATCTCAGTACCATAACTAAATATTGGAAGGTCAGGGGTTATTCAGAGCTACTGAAATATGAAATCAGTTATAATGAAAATGAGATACTGAGTCCATGTTTCTTTACAGAAGTTTTAACATTTGCTCTCTGTTTTATTTTGTCTCATGTCCTTTTAACATTTATAACAGTTCTCTTTACTTGAATGTTTCATTGTGGTGTGCTCAATGTTGTCAAGACTAAATCTAGTGATGAGAAAACTAAAATCAGCTATTGGAGGATCTATTGGTCTTCTAGAATAAAAATTAAGGCTGTGTATAATTGGATTTTCTCAAGTCATCCCATTTTGCACAACTAGAACTAAACATAGGTCAGTTAATGTGGAATTTATAGTAAAAATGAAACATGGAGAAGATTAACATGGAATGTTCCTTATATTTAGTTCATATTTTGAAATGAACTAATTCATCAAACACTGTCAATATTTCAGATTTGCCATTTTAGTGACACAGAAATATACTTATCACATAAATTCTGCTTCTTTAAAAAACTTGCAGACTTCTTTGGGCGTGTAGTAGTTTGATCATGTCATTTAAATTATGCACCGATAGTATCAAGTGATACAATTTTAATTTTAAAAAGAAGCAATAATCCAATATTGCCTTTTACCAGTTGTATAATGAAACCCTTTAACTCTGAAAAGAGTTAAAAGTGTTTTACACATTTGAGCACTTTAACACATTTATGTTTTTATTTCTTTTCATGAAATGAAAAGAAAATTCATTTTCTTTTCATTGTCTTTTCATTTATGTATTTATTTCTTTTGGGTGTGTTTGTGCATGTGTTTATTAGACTCCGTAGCTAACAACTACTTACATAACCAAAAATATCTCTAAATAATGTCTCTACTATTTCTTCAGTAAAGACAGATGCAATCTGACAAATTACAGAAGTAATCTTTCCATATTAAATAAAGGCCAAAAGAGATGATAAAAAAGGAGTGAATAGAATTTCACTCTGTCTTAGCATTTGTAAACCCAAAGTTAATTAAAATATCTGTTTTTTGCTAACACTCCGGTTGATATATTCCAAAGCTATCAGTCTCTTTTTGCCTGTTTCAAAAGTAGAAACAGTATGTCACAGAAACAGTATGTCTTGATCAATTTTTTCTAGTAAGAATGTAAGCTAGCAATGTAAATAACTTCATTGATTTTTTGAGGTATAGAATGGAGAAGAATAAAACAGAGTTACTATTACATAATCTGATTATTTAATGGTATTTCTCAGGAATTATTTTAAAGCCATATTTATTTTTATTATAGAAACATGTGTGACCTCAGATAATTACTCTCCTTCCAGTAAGATTGAACATAAATCTAACTTGTGTTGGAATTAATCAAAAATTAGATTTCAAATGTGTCATCTTTGAGTTATTACACTAAGTCTAAAGAGATTTCCTATTTAGTTAAATTTTGGGACTAGATCATAAAAATATGTGACTTGAAAATGGATGATACAGAGAATATTCCAATAAGCAAAGGAATAGGAACTCAAAGCGCTGTGATTTTCTGCTTGGGAAAGGAGGCAGGAGAGTGTTTCACTAGATGCAGCAGAACACAGGGACGTAGCAACCTAAAACTACATTGGTTTAAGTTCCTATGGAAATGCATACTTACACCTGGTTCCTTGATTCCCCTTTATATCCCAAACCCAAGAACTGTTAATGAAATTTCTGGTGCCTGTGAAGATATTTATGAAGTCAGCCGTCCCCTAATCCTGCCTGTTAATAAGCTATATGCATTGAACTACTCAGCTCGAGGGAAAGTATGAGCCTTTTATCATAGTTGGGACTCCTCTATGAATGCTTCCCACTTTATATATATCTTTGTTTAATTATGGAGAACAGAACTAGACACAGTATTAAATATAGTCACATAAATTTCAAGCAATGAATTTATATAGTCTCTTTGCTTCAGTATAGATTTCGTAGCTTAGGTTAGAACAGATGAAATGCACACTTAAATTGCAGTGTGACAACTGAAGCCATGTGACAGAGAATGCATACTTACTTCCTGTGACAGAGGATTTAATGCAGAGGAAACTCAAAAGTTGATAGGTCCCCCATGGGCAAGCATTCCACAAACCTGACTCATGCTAACCTTCCTTTGGGCTGAGATGGATGAGTATTTTGAGGTGGAGACCATCTTCCAGATTGCTTGATTTATGCTGGCTGTGGACTTATTTGAGCTTTTCCTCATCGTTTGGGGTATAGGAAGTGCTGGGCAAGTATGTTTGAATAAGCTTAGACCTGCTGTTTCTTGTTATGTAGATATTTTTTGTTACTGTTTTCATTACTGTTTAATTGTGCTAGCAAAAACCTTATGAATCACATATCAGCCTGACAAAGGTCAAACTATGGGCCTCTGACGTCAGCCTAATTACTCCAGTCATTTCAGCTCAGTGGACCAAGACATGGACAATCCCAGATGATGAGTTTATATCTAAAGACTAATTTATTGTGGTTTATTGCTGAGTTAGAGTATGTTCATCACAGCACATTTTTCCTGCCAGTTCCCTCCTGTTGTTCCTGCCAATTGCTCCTTTTTTAGTATCAGTACTTCTCAAGCTAAAATTCTTTAAAGTGTAGTGTACTAGAACAAAGTATGAGTTTACATGTGATGGTACTGAATAAGCCACCAGTTGTTTACATTGCTTTAAATAGTGTTTCACAATAGTATTTACTGTGAAATATATTATTATTTTCTATTCTCTGAACTTTTGGTTTTTTCTCTGATGTTTTCTTCTGAAAGTGCTATCTTTGCTTTAAAGCTATTGCTATACTTACCAGCTAAAACTCTTGGTCGGGCAATCCACCGAAACCATTAACTGCGTCAGTGGACCGCTCCTTTCTAGCCTGATTTGAAAGGACCTTTCAAAGCTGGCTTTAGATGAGATGTGACTAGCAACATACCTGCCTTCCTATCTCATGAGATCTCTGCAGATCCTTCCCATCTGTGTTTTTGTTTGGTTTTTTAATGCAAAATGCATATTTTAATATCCCTCTAGTTAATAGCGGAATAGCACCCTTGCCCTGATCTGTGATTATATTTCCTGGCATTTTTCCAGATATTGCTTAATATACCTGTACAGTCATGATGGTTGATGAGGATAAATGCCAGGAAAACTGGATGTCCTCTTTACATGTAATAGTTCATAAGGAACTTTTCTATGGTTTCTTGATTTGTTGATGATTAGTAAAATATTAATCAACAATAAACCCATGTGTTCTTTTTCAGCCTAAGGCTAATATTTAATATTAAAACTCCTCCATGAAGCCTTTTAAAAGTATTAGCAGATGGAATTTTGCTCACTGAGTAATGTCACTGTAGCCAGGTAAAGCTTAGAGTGACTGCTGTTGGTGGGACAGATTGTCTTTCACTATCTTGCCTCCCAAAGTCATTCTATGCAGCAAAATTGATCACTTAGGAACAGCAGTGGCAGCAGTTCCTAAGCTGAAATACAGAGCAATGAATTGATTTTTCAACCTTAATAAACTGGCGTCACACACAAGCAAGCTAAACCTGGAGTCAACATTTATCTACATTTATAGATAACAATATTGAAAATCTATTTCTGGGTTGTCTGAAAGTAGTAAAAAAGACAATCAATGCCTTCCCTAAAAGTGATGACTGTGAACAAAGAATTGGAAAAGTTTTTGTAATTCCTCTGAACAAGTATGGGATTTCATTACTTCTAATACCATCTTTGAATGGTAGACAATTATTGAATAAAAGCACTATTTTCATTCCCAATATATATGGCATTGCCCTAGTCAAAATGTTGGTAAATAAATGGTTTCTCTTGTCTGTTATTATAATTTTAAAATACCTCTGTGATGGAACATCTGAGAAATCTTCCTACTAAGTTATTGAAATACTATGTCTTTTTTAAAAAATGGTTAGGGAATTTGTGTATGTTTTGTGTCACAGACACGTCTAAAACTGCAGGGGAAAAAAATGAAAATCATCTTTTTAGGACTTAGTCCTTTCTGATGTCTCCACATGTAAACATATTTATGAAGCTACAATTTGCAGTAATCATATGTGAGGAAGGTGGATATTCTCACTGAAAAAATCAACATTTAAAAAAATATAAGGTGTATGTGTAGTATTCATCATCAATAAAACAACAAAATACAATAACTATTACATATCATTTAATGATAATGCGATAAATATGACTTTGCTCATTTCTCTACGAAGATTTTCTTTCTTCTCCAAAAGTAAGGTATATTCTTCAGTAAAATGCATGAACAGTCTTTGTCTCAGTATCAACATGTGTACAGGGAAATTAAATTTTTTCAATTTATCCAGAGCTAAACTTTAAATGTTCAAAGTTTCAAGTTTTCTTTCTTTGGTGAACATAACCCTTTTTGTCACTGTTCACCAGCTCTCAATACGGGAAACAAAAGTAACTATGGTAGCCTCAAGCCCATGAAGGTCAGTATGGCTCAGATGGTACAATGGTGGTTTACATATACAAAAGATGAGTTTACATATACAAAAGTTTCTGTATCATACATAGATGCTTGCCCTGCCCTTCTGAGAGAACATTCTGTCCCATTTTAAAATTAAATAGGATGAGTGTTGTTGGAAAAGGAGCATGTAGCCATTGCTGAAATCTGCCAGCAGCAAGCTGTCCAAGCTGAGATCCGTGCTGGTGAAACTTCATATTTTAAGCAATTATTTATACTGTTTTGCATTTTCTGCTGTTGAGCCAGTTTTTGTTTCTTAATTTCCCCTTCAGTTTCTTAATATAAATTGTTTGTTCTTACCAGCGAACAAAACATTTAAAATGCCATCTTCCTTGCAAGAATTCTATGTCCTCTACCACTTTTCTTTTTTTTCTCTCAAAAAGCATTTGGACATAATGAGTGCCCAGATCCTGGAGTGCCAATCAATGCTCGGCGTTTTGGAGACAACTTTCAGCTGGGGAGCTCAATTTCAGTTATATGTGAAGAAGGATTTATTAAAACACAAGGAACTGAAACCATTACGTGTATGCTAATGGATGGAAAAGTAATGTGGAGTGGGCCTATTCCTAAGTGTGGAGGTATGTGTAATACTTCTAAATCAGGAGAGCTTGATGTAATGCATTTCAAATTGGCACCAAATGAAGTTCAGATTTTTTGAAAATGAATAGCACAAAGTTTCTATTATTGCTGATACAGTATTAGATTAGAATAAAGATGTTGATCTCTTCTGGGGTTTTGGCTGTGGTCTTTGAAATTGTTTAAAATGTTTTACCTCTCTGTTGCAGTACTTGTGTTTCTTCTTTCCACAGTGACTCTAGACTGGGTTAGACTCCTAGAAATTGATATTTCTTTTTTATAGAAATTAAGTACTTTCATACATTGCAACCTATAACCACCACAGTATTATACATATTTTCTTGAACGTGTGTGTCCTAATTGACAGTAAAATATAATCTTTGTTTCATTACTTGTCTACATTCTAGGATCTTTGTACCTAAAGAAGGAAAAATTAATTCAGCTGTTTGTAATGATTAAAAAATATTTAATCAATGATAATATAATCTCTGGTTTGTTAGATTTTACTTTAAACAACAGTTTAGTTCTTATTTTCACTATGTAACTGCCTTCCTGACAAAATTTGAACAATTTTAATACATTAGTGTGACTGCTTATAATATGCTCTGCATCCATGTTTACTTTCTGTGATTGTTGTTTCATAGATATAAGGTGTGTCAGTTTCACTAGAGAAGATAGGCTATAATACCTTTTCTTTATTATAAGGTTCACGGATCTATACAACATTGCTAATAAAATATAAGGTTGCATTTTCAATGTTACATTAAAATCTTAAATTACTGGGAATATTTTTAAGTGTCAGTCCATGCACAATGATCTATAGGTGGTCTGGGACTCTGAGTGGAAAAAATATTGTAATCCTAAAGTTTGAGACACAGATGTATTTGAACTAGATGGTTTTTATCAGCTGTAGAATTAGATATATTTTTAAAATTATATTATATATATATATA
>JBBMKD010000102.1:135430247-135506888 GCA_037834095.1 Argya squamiceps | reverse complement strand
TATATATTATATTTTATATATATATATTTTTAAAATATATTTTTAAAAGTAAAGTTGGAAGGCAAATGAAAGTATTTTTAAATTAACAATTTAATTTGGTCTTTTACGGTGTTCAGAAGTCATTGGCTATGTACACATTTGTCTATTAAACAGTTGTTTGATATAAGCTCTACATACACCTCATAATTTGCCATATATATCAAGTCAAAGGCATAAGCTGCATATACTGACTTGGAATGTGACTGCTGTGCAGTTTTCCTTACACTTCAGAAATATCAGAAATTACAATTTACGGAGGGAGCTATTTAATAATCTGGTGCAAATGAACATTCTTGTTTTTCAGGACAGTCCTGGCTAGCCTCTGCTGGGACTTCCTCCCAGCCCTGCCTACAGCCCAGGATTCTATTTCAGCTCAGAGTGATTTCATTGTCACCAAATCCCTTTCCTGTAACCAATCCAGTCCAGTTCAGCTTTCTCAGGTGAAGCTGGATATATCTGTGAAGGCACTAACTCACTCTGTGTGTGTATGTGCATAAGCACAAGTGATCATCCCTGGCTCCTGTCTTCTTTTCTTTAGTGAAGGGGTCCTGCTTATGCTGCTCCCTGATGATTTTGAGTTTGGGATTCCTGTCCTCATGCCTTTCATCTTTCCTGTGTGAGGATTATATGAAGGATTTTCCCATAATCTGTTCTAATATTGTGCTGAAGCTAACCTTGGCTTCCTGCATAACTCCTGTAAGGTTTTATTATCCTGCTATTCTCTAGCATTAGTGATAAGATCTTCAAAAAAATTTTTCTAAAACGATGAATCTACAAGATGTTTAGTGACTCTGTAAATAGCCTGTTGTCCTAAATGCTTTTTCCATGCTCACATACAGAGATTTCCTGTTTGAACCCCTGCACCTTGCTATACAGAGAAATAAATATAAATGGCTTTGTGATAATTCTTAGATCAGACTAAGATTGTCTTTTACTATTTGACATAGGCCTGTGTTTGATAAAGAGATTCTGCTCGGTGACTACCACTAGTTGTGTTATATTTCTAGAGTTTCATTTTGAGCACATGGACATTGGGTATGAATCTGTCAGACAACTATCAAATAGGACTACAAGAAAGAAGAGTGGATTAAAATCAGTGTAAAAAAGGTTAGGGAAACAATCTTTTGGCATGATGACTGGACAGTTTTATTTTCTAAAAAACAAGGCTCTTTAAGATAAGCTCAGCTATTGTGAAGGGAAGGACTTCTGGGTTTAGGAAATCAGCATGTAATGGTGAAAGTCAAACAAAAAAAATCCATTAAATATTTATCTGCAAAGACCCATAAAGGAGGACAGATAAGAAACATTTTCTTTGAGGAAAACTGGCAGCAACACACTCCTAAATAAAATCAATTAAGTATTCCAAATTTAGTCAATCTTACAGTGTGGAGTATTTTTAATACACTATTCATAGAAATATTTTTGCAATAGAGGTTTGGAGCTTTTTGTATTCTAAATTCAATCTCTGTCATGAAAATTTCGTGTGAATACTTTGTACAAGTTGAGTAATACTGTATTGTAACTGTGGAGTGTACTGGCTCTGGAAAAGGCCATCTGGTTCCTATTCTTGTCAATATATTTTGTAGTTTATAGACTCCATATGTATTATGAATATTTAAAAGTGCTTATATATACAATAAAATATAGATATTATGAATGCTCTAGAGTTAACCTTCTGAGGTAAATATGAGTTTAAATAACTTATTGTTTGACTCATACTGTTTGCTGAAGATAGTATGAAAAAGAGACGTTAAAATAAAAGGTGAGAAACACCCACTTTAAATCAGTGAGTAAAAAAAGAAGTGTACATCTGCATATTTAGAAGTGTTTGCAACATATTGAATTCTGAACTCTATAACTTCTAGAAGCCCTTTCTTTTCCCTATCTGGTAGGCAAAGATGGAGAATTATGTCCTAAAATAAAAACAAAAACAACCAAAACAAAACTATTTACAGCAATTCATCCTTTTAATATAGGACCTTGGTATTCTCCTGAGAAAAATGAAGATCAGACAAATGTGTAATAATTCATGGTCTTCAATTTGAAGTTGTGTC
Organism: Argya squamiceps; assembly: GCA_037834095.1. Classification (NCBI taxonomy): domain Eukaryota; kingdom Metazoa; phylum Chordata; class Aves; order Passeriformes; family Leiothrichidae; genus Argya; species Argya squamiceps. Next base: position 135,504,795 of record JBBMKD010000102.1, on the reverse strand, counting down.
AAAGAGAGCAAAATTAATCTATTTTTTTTTTTTTTTTGTAATGGAGATGTTCAGAATACTATAGATGATATATACTGTTCTACTTCATAAAAATGAGCAACCAAAATATTTTGCTCTGCTGGGTGAAATAACCATAAACAGAAATATAATACATAGTCATGTTTTTATCAGAAAATGTTGTATATTTTACACTATTTTTATTAGAGACACTAGCTTGTCAACAGTACAGTAAGACATTTCCAACTTCCTTGTGATATCCAGTGATATACACAGTTAGCTGTGAGACCAACTGTGACATAGCTTTTGTTTGGTCATTTTTTTTTGGAGTGGTCTTGTATGCATAAAGACCACTGGAACCATGGTGTTGTGTAACTCTTTGGTGCAGCCTTCTCTTCCTGCTAAGTGACATGAGTGCTCTCTGTCTAAATGGAAAAGGCCCCGGGTGTCCTGGGAGACACCCAGTTAAACCTGTGTCCTTGATGCAAATGTTAGTGGTATCCTGGGATAGACAAGGTAAAATGTTGAGCAGGCTGAGGCAGGTGATCTTTCCCCTCTACATGAGTACTGCTTGCAGAAGTATATATTGCAATATTTATATATTTTTTCCAAATAAAAATGTCAACTGATCTTGTAAGAATGGCTAGTATGTCTTTTTCATGAATGAGGAATTTGAACTGCCAACATGCCAAGAAAAATATATGTGTTATGACAGTGGATTCAGTGATGTCAAAGTTAAAATAAAAGTGTCCTTATTTCTAGCTTTAAACTCAGCTAAAACTTTAGCAAGTTTTTCAAATTTCTCTGCCCACAATTAAAAGCAAAAGTAATGATACTTTGCAGACATTGTGTTTTGCTTATGTTCTTTAATGCAGAAAATGTATTATACACAGAAGAATGCAGTGGGAAAAATACCTTTTTCAGAATTATTGAAGTTTATTTTATAATTTTAAGGTTTTAATTCAGTTATCTCCATCTAATTCTGACCACCACAGAGCCTGTCCACTTTGAAGCAATTTCATCTTCCTGCAACTGGGTTTTCAGTATTTGTTCATTTGAGTTGTCCTGTATTGAAAGCGATAAATATGAATTGCATCCACGAAATCTGTATTATTTACCTTTCTCTTTGTTTCATTTTTAGCTCCATGTGGTGGGCATTTTTCATCTCCAAGTGGAGTAATCCTCTCTCCAGGCTGGCCAGGGTATTATAAAGATTCCTTGAATTGTGAGTGGGTGATAGAAGCTGAACCTGGACACTCTATCAAAATTACATTCGAAAGGTCTTGGCTAATGTTTTTCCTATTTAATGTTTTCCAGTTTTTGCAAAGAAGCTGGAGTTATTAGCTTTATCGTAAAATTAATTTGCAGTATCTCTAAAATCAAGCAATTGTATTATCACGTAGGACTTTTGGAAACTCCTTCAGAGCCGATATTATCTTGTGTAATTTCTACATTGATGTGCTGAAAACCTTTTGAAATTTCTACCCTCTTGTCTGTATTTAGGCCTGTCTAGCCCAGTAAAAAATGCTGTCTGTTTTAAAATATTAGCATGTTTCATTTGCTTGTAACTATGTTGCTATGATGAATTAGAATTACTAAGTTCTTTTTTCTCTCAAAATCACACAATCTCCAACTCTGAAAATGTGAATCAGCTGTGAAAACTAAATTAAATGCAGTCATAATTTTCCCCGTTCTGAATATTTATCGTATCAGCTGAGCTATTGTTGTGAAAGAACTCTCAGGATGGAGTTCCAGTGTCCCCTAATTACTCCAGCGTTTTTCCTAGACTGATGTCTGTTACTAATGTCCCTTTCTTATTCAAAGGATTGAAGTGTGCTGAGCACCTTACATTTCTCATGGTAGCAAGATGTTGGCATTTAATTCGAACTCTTTATCAGAGAACAAGACAAAAAAATAAAACAAAGAATGCTATTCTTCTTACGTTTCAGATGATTTTTAATTGTAAATATTAAAAAAAATTAGATGACAATCCAGTAAAAAGTTGCAGCTGATGATCAAAATTATAGTGTACAAATATCATACAAGTAATTTTCAGCTGATACTTGTGCAGCATGTTTTGACTAGGCCTGTTCACACTTTAGTTAAAAGAAGGTATTTTCATTGTTATACAATTCAAAAGTTGTTTTTAGCAAGGGATGAAATTCATATTCTCTTTGCAAAATTTGTCATTGTGATAAGATTTTTAAAACCTTTTTTTAGTACTATAGCTTACACTATAATAAAGTGTTCATGTGACAGTGTGAACAATCAAAGGACAGGTAATATGTACACTTCAGTTATTTTCTATCCTTACCGTCATATGAAAGCTAGTCTTCCAAAATCACTAGTGTATCATTTAAAATAATGATTTACCAATTTTTTGCCAATTAGAATATTTAAAGTTATTAAAATATTTAATAACTCCCTCCTGCTGAAACTTCTGTTAAATTTTTGAAAAGAATATTATAATTTCTAATAGTCGATTTTTAATTCAGCAGTTCATTTAAAGTACATACTTGATGTGGACAGTCATTTCAAAGTGAAAAGCATTTGCCTTTATATTTGCAAAATACAATGCTAGATCCATTTTCTTTCTTTGCGCATGAGTTTTACTAAATCTGACACTCTCTTGCATGCTTTCTTTGTTTTTAATACATTAATGCCTTGTCATAAAATTGCACAACCTCTATTACTCTTGTAAGTAAGATCAAAAAGAACAAGATGTGGTCCTTTTGGATCACAGAGAAAGCTTCTATCTTCTTTATGACACTTTTTTTTCCCGTTGCTGCTTGTTTTTGACACTCTTGTCACTTGTCAGAAATTGGTCTCTGGTATGCACATTGCTCAGATGCAGCAATCCAGAGAGGACCTACCCACAGATAAATGTGTAGTCTTATGTATCTGTGCTATATAATATTATATACACTGCTATATATATATATATAGATATATATATATATATAATATTATATATACAGAGATATATCTGTATTAAAAATACAACTACGTATGTTCACACAGATGCACTTAGATATATATAGTTACATGTCTGGGTGCAAATATAAAGTTATTCTATAAATCAAATGATGAAATAAAACGTTATAGTGTAATGAAAGAAAACATTTTGTAAACTACTGTTGCATTTTTTACTTACACTTTATTATTTTTCACATAGCTTAAATTTGCCTTCTGAGTCATTTATGCGTTAGCTTTTTTAAGACTCATTCTAGTCTTGGCTACCCTTGTTCTGCTGCTTCTGCTTGCAAATTTTCAGCTGCACTTTCTTAAGAGAAAAGGATATTTTTGTTGAAATACACAGTTTTAAAACTATAGCCAAAGGACTTCCCTATATGACTAAAAAAACCCTCATTTTTTGCCCAGTTCTTTGCCTTTCAACTTTATCCTGAGAAACACACATACTTTTTTTAGCCTTTATTGGTGCAAATACCAAAACTTCTACAATATGTGTGGTTGTTTGAAAGATTTTCCATTTCTTGGTCAGAGAAAATTATTTGTAATACATGTCTATAACTTTTAAATAATTTTTGGATTTTCTAAGTTTCTCACTTGAAGAATAGTCTCCTTTTAATCTTCCCATCTTCTTCCATCTTCTCTTTTACAATATTGGATAGGAGCAAAGTACTGCATTCCATGACTGTATGCTAAAGTGTTCCTGTGCCAAGGAGACAGAGACATGAGAAAAGAAGGAGATCTACAGATAAAGCAAATAATATTAATAAAAAAAGATTAACTTCTGTGCTTTTGGCATGCAAAAAATAACTTTTTTATATATAGTTATATGACTGTGCACATATTTTTAAAAAAGTTTATTCCTGTTCTACAAGCATAACTAAGATAAATAGTCTGTTATTTTGTTACAAATCAGCATCTTTTTAGGTTCAATTGAAATAACAGAAGCGAGAAATGGCAGTGCCATTCTTGATTGTAATGAAGTGTTTATCATGAAGCCTAATTATGAGTATTTAAATGTGAGAGAAGCTGATAGCAAACTACTGATTGGAGTACTAGTCATGTTTGTCTATTGAGCATATACTGTGCAGCAGGAAATCCTGACACTGCATTGAGTTGATAAGGGTGTCTCATAGAAACAAAGATGTGTGTTATAAATATTCAGGCACCTTTATCTACTGAAATAAGGCCTCCTAAAAAAAGCATATGCAGCATCTCCTGTGTTAAAACTTGTTTCACGCCTGTCTGCTTGTGAGTCCTCCATAAGATTAGATGTCAAACGGCAATGAGACATCCAGGTTAATTTAACAATAGTGATCAACTAAGTAGGAAGGAACATTGGAAGGGTCTTACATGAGCACAGGGTATTTCTTACTTAGTTTCCTAAAAGCCCCTAATGTTTTATCACATCAGAGGGAAAAATTTATGTAAATATGGACGATGTGTTGAGAATCAAGAGAAAAGATATTGAAGAAAAAAATTATATTAAGAATGAAATTTATAAACTAAATTTAAATTGACTAAATTTGAGCCAAATGACCAAGCAAAAGTATTGAACATAATTGCCTCTTCAAATTTGTTTCACTTCATCTCACTTAAAAATGGTTCTTACATTTTCTTTCATGGGTGATTATTAATTTTTTTCATCTTCATATTTTTCTGCTGTTTGTGGTGGTACATACAGTCTAAGTAGTTTTGAGATGATTTCCTTTATGTCTTTGGGGATTAAACTTAATTTCAATTTGACTTGAGTGGCCTGGTAGTTGCATTACATTTATAAGATTCATGGATTTTTACACCTTCTGACTCAAGGATGCTTTTGATATAGGGGCTAAGAAAGCTGAGCAAGACTAAATGATCTGTTTCCAACATTTCTCCTGTGTTGTATGGATTGCTGTAGGAAAAAAAAAAAAGTATTGGAACGAGAAAGTTATTGCCTAGTAGTTTAGCAGCATGCCATTGTGAATTACTGTGGGAACTAACAAACCCCAAAATTTTCAGTTCTCCTGCTTCTAGGATTATCCCACTTCATTTCTGTAACTCCCTGTTACTTTAGTTGTGTGCTCTTTTATATGTTATTTAGTGGCAGCAGATCAATAAAAGAAAAACCGTGTTTTGTAGGTTTAATTTGTCTTGTCTTTTGCCAGACTCCTTTAGATCTTTAGGCTCAGACTTATGGGACATAAATACTGAAATACCAAGCACCTCAGTACATTGGCTTTACATAGTTTTTTGAATGGATTACACAAAGCTGACTTAGGCATCTAAGTAAATCAGAGTGAGAATTAAGACTATCTAAGGGTCCTTATAAGATCCTGCTGTTAATTGTTGCTTTTTAATTCTGAAAAGGTTTTTCAGTAATCCATCAGAGTCCATTATAAAGCAGTATGATTGGTCTAAAGTCTGTCATAGCAAGAAAGAGATAAACCACTGTCAAAATACCAAACAGGTGTTTGGAATTGCAGATACCATCTGAAACAAGACAAGTAAGGAGGTATCTAGCAGCACTATCACACTCAGCTTTTCCTTGCCAGGGAGAGCACACATGCTGTATTTAAACAGGCATTTTGTTTTTTAGTGCTTTCTAAAAAGGATTTTTAGTTGTGGGTTTTTTTCAAATACCTTCTGCCACTAGTCTGGACTGAGTCAGATGGAAGAAAGCCACTGCAGTCAAGAGTCAAGTAATTCTATCCCTGCTTATAGATGATTGTAAGGTAGGAACTCAAGAGTATGAGCCTTTGATGATACAAAGTATCTTGATATTTTTGCCAAATGCATCAACACACCCTCTATATAATTTAATTAATTATTCAAAAAAGAAAAACAATATTGCTATAAAATAACATATGCAAGTTATATTAATCTTTATTGACAAACTGTTTTTAGCTTTTGCTTCCTGCCATACAAACCAGCTCAAGGAGTTTAAATTTATTTCTCATCTTTCTAAGGAACTAACTTGAAATTTTATTATTGTATAAATTATATAGGATAATTAATATTATTTCATTGGTGTTAAAAATAGATGTGTGGAGAAAAAATATTATCAGGAAAGGTGCATAGTTTAAAAATATGGGTTTATTGAATTCGTTTTAACTGTCTCTTAAATTTGTGCCTCTATGTGTTTCCACAATTCCAGATTTCAGACTGAGCTCAATTATGATGTTTTGGAAGTTCATGATGGACCAAACCTGTTATCTCCACTTCTGGGTTCTTACAATGGTACACAGGTCCCACAGTTTCTGTTTAGCAGTAGCAATTTCATGTATCTTCTCTTTACGACTGATAACAGTCGTTCTAACAATGGATTCAAAATTCACTATGAAAGTAAGTACTTCTGTGTTGTATTATTTGATTTCCCTTCCCCTTAAATGCTTACTCTAGTCATGTACAAATGTCATCTTGGGTAAATTCCTGTTATTTCCCAATCTGAGAAAGATTTTGTAATGTTAAACTGCAAAAGGGATGACCACTAATTTTATTTAGATTTAATGTCATTGATGTACTGCTCTGTGTTTTAAGAATCAAAAGATGACAATGAGAAGCAAATGCCTTTCTTCTGGAGGCTGCTTTTATGTCTTAATATTCTTATATTTTATACAACGCATTTTTGTGGGTGTAAAACATGAGATCAGGAAGATTATGAAAATCTAAGAAAATAACTGAATCAGATACATCTGATTGATGTATCTACAGCTCTAACTGAAGGTGGGGGAAATGTAGTTTGCATAGTGACCTGAAAATCAAGAAATGAATTGGTTGATTATGGATTTTTAGGGTTCTAACATAGAAATACTCTTATGTCCATATTATAGTCACATAAACTATGCTGCAGAAAGTATTTGTAAGATTTCATACTTTATGAATTATTAAAATTTCTATGTTGAAATACTGTTACTCAATTTACATTTTTTCTTTCTAAATATAGCTTCTATTGTAATAATTCCTACTTACAGCTATCTTATTTACTTAGTAAATGTCATAGGCACGATGTTTGTACTTCTACTTGTTGGAATTACCACCACAAAATTTCCAGATATTCTTAACTTTTAACATTATTTTTTGCAATTTTCAGTATTCCTGGCCACTATAAGGATACTAAAACTAATCTGCATGGGGGTGATATTGCCAGATAAATTTGGATTGAATGCCAGTGAATGTTAAATTCTGGCTGTTTATTGGAAAATAAAACCTCCTCTTATACCAAAATTATTACCTGGCCTAGCATTCACCCACAAACTTTCATTTGTATCACCTTCTACATTTTGAACAAATGATGATTTTGTTAGGTTTCATCCATTTTGAAGTTTGAAGGAAGACTATCTTAACACATCAGGAAAACTAGATTAAGATTGCCAACCAAGACCACTGAACTAAAAAGACTAAATAATGTTAAATGGTAGAAATTATACTTTGGGAATGTGAACAGCAAAAAGAGGAAATCTGTACTTATTACAAATAACAAACAGTTTCAATTAAATAAAGTTGGAAAGCAAAACTGAAATGTCTTTATAAATAAATTCTTGAATTTCATTATAAAATCCTATTTTTTGTAAAACTGATCCACACCCCACAGTTCTCTATAGTAGTGGAGAACAAAAGCAAGATTTATACTATCAGAGAGCAAGGAAAATACATATAATCTTACCATTTGTACACAAAACAAACAATTTTCAGTATTTTCTGTTTAATATTTTCTGTTTATACACAGACGTCTAGTATTCCTTTTATTTTTGCTTAATTCTTACTGGTTTCTCATCTTGTATTATCCAGTAACTATTTTTGGGGATACAAATAATAAGGATCAGTGGTCTCCTATTCATCATTTCTTCTTCCTTAAAATATTGCACTGAAGGCCAAGATCTTTTATATGTTCTTAACATTTATGCTAATTAGATCTTTCCACAATGAAATTTTTTGTAAGGAAGGATGTTTTTCGTGACTTCTGTGTAGGAATAGAAGAAGTAATGTCCATTAAGAAATCTTACCCTGAATACTTCTAATAATTCATTAACTTCAGTATTATTTGTAGAGGGTTGGGATTTTTTCATTATTATTATATAATTTACTTCTTTATATGAGCTTTATATCTTAACATCTCAATGGGAAATAATCTAAAAGGTTTAATTTTTAGCACACATTGAAATTCCCTTTATCAAGTCAACTTGATAACTTGTCTTTACTCTTTGCTGATATTCTTTATCTTCTCAATGTCTCATATATCAAATAACACTAGGTATGAGTGTATTTTATGTATATTATTGATCTATGTAAATATTTAAAATGTAAGTATCAAAACATGTAAACAATTTCAGCTATGCTAGCAAATTTCGATCAGGAAAAAATAAAGGTTGAAAATCAGAATTTTGTGGGGTCATCAAAGCTTTTTAATATCAGCATCAGGTACAAAATCATTTGGTGTTACTGAGACAGGATCAAACTAAATATCCTGTAAATATGGATAGTTTTCTTATTTTTCTCTGCAACAGTGGCAGGATTCAAACTGTGACCCATAGTATCTTTTAGTGGTAACACGGAGAAGAACAGTGGGAGGAGAATTCACTGTAAATGGATGTGTAAATGAAGCCTTCACCTCACAACCATCACAACCAATTACTTAAATTAATTTTAGAAAATCAATAGGATCTTTATTAACTATTTTCTTTTCCCTTTTCTTTTTAAATTCTTTTTTAATCTAGGTGTAACTGTTAATACATACTCTTGTTTGGATCCTGGCATACCAGTGCATGGACGCCGTTATGGACACGACTTCTCTATAGGTTCCACTGTCTCATTTAGTTGTGATCCAGGTTATAGGCTGAGTCATGAGGAGCCTTTACTATGTGAAAAAAATCACTGGTGGAGTCACCCACTCCCAACTTGTGATGGTAAGCATGAACAGATTTAATACAGAATACTTTAAAATATACAAATTTTGCCAAACTGTTATTAGTAAAAATGGGTTGAATACCAGAGCCTGTAAAACCTGTATTTTTCAGAAGGAAAAAGAATAGTTAGAGGAAATAAATGTCTTATATCTCTGTGATGACACATATGATCATAAAAGCAGAGAATGATACATAGTTATTTAATCCTGCAGATTACTGAAGGTATGTTTATCTGAATTTATGTAATTGTGAGCTAACTGATTGCAAAATTTGTGTATATCTGCTTGTAAAGCACTCATTACAGCTTAAAAATATTTGTGTTTGGGTATCCATCTATGGACACATTGCTGACATACAAAACATGAAATGAAGTTTATTTGCACCTGACTCAAAAACTTAATTTACTCCTGTTTCATGATGATCACTCTGTTTCTTGCTTGACACCCTTCAATCACTGTGGAAATTTATTAGGACCACATTATATGAGGTGATTATTAAACCAGACAAAAGTGGAATTGAGTAACAGGTCTCCAGCATATCATTAAATCTGAAAAATTACCTAACATTTTTAGTCATCTCTTGTAATCTGAATTGTTCATTTTAATTCTTTCCCAGTTGGGGTCATATCAATTATATGTACTAATAAGAAAGTAGATTGTAATGTTCATTCAGTTACGTTATTTGAGATGTTTACTTCTTAAAACAGTTTCCCTCCTTGGAGCATAGTACATATTTTTGATGTTAAAAATATTTTCAGGAATAATACAACCTTTTAATTCTAGGATAATATTTAACCAGAGAAAGTCTCCTGAGCTTTTATGAGCTACAGAATGTACATGATGCTGTATTTTTCTAATACAGTTCTTAGTGTCTCAGGACACTCTTTTGAAAGAAAAATCTGAATGAAGACTGTTGAAGAAACTTGCTGAATCATGTGTGATTTGCCATATGGAAGACTATTCATTCCCATTTCATTACTTTAGAAAATGGTAGCGACTTCATTAGCATTCAAATTGTTTAGTTAGGAAGTTCTTTGGGTTTTTATATTTCAGGAGGTTGAAGGTGTCAGTATATAATAATACTCAAAATCTATGGTGGTAGAAAGGGATGTGAATAATCACTTTGATGAAAATGGCCCTCTGTAGTTCTGCAAGCCCATTTTCTGAAAGATTCTGCATCTCTGTCGGGTTCTTGCAATGAAGAACTGCAAGGTTTCCACAGTTTGCAGTCAAGGGGACTACATTTTGCTGAGTAGACCACAAAACTAGGATGTGTTTTCTAATGCTGATAGGCAATAGATGGTAACCATGTAAAACAAACAGTATAAGTACACTCCCTATGAATACTGGGCTCTGTTGTGAAATGAACTTACATATTGTGATCAGTTTCTTCCTAAAGATGCTGAACTAGCATACAGTTCATTAGGTAAATGAGATTTCTTTTTCTCCAGAGCACATTGCTAAATGGCAATTGTCCATTCAATAAATATGTTGTAAAGGTAGGATTGAGTACATTTATTCTACTAAATTGAATCAGTTTATGGTTGATGTACTTTTAATTTAATTACTGAATTTCTTCTCTGGTGGAATGTTTTTTAAAACAATCCAGAGTCCTTGCACCCCAGGCAAAAAAGGGCATTTGCTTAATGGGCTGTTCTTTGCATAAACTAGGAGTATGGGGTTGCATTAATCGTACCACTAATAAACACATCAGTCAGTATTACTGTGCATTCAGAATGTTACTCTGATGGTTTCTGAGGAGACAAGTTCTTTTTTGATAGTTCTTTTTGATAACTGCATCTCTTTTTTTATAATTACATCATGTAGTGATGGTAATGGTAATAGTGCAGATAGGTCACAGCAACTCATGAATGGATGTGGTTTGGAGAAGTGACTACAAAAGGAAAACTTTTAGACTTCTTAAAGCAAGTTCTTCCTCAAAGTAGGACATGGTGTTGACTGGAATTCTATATTTTGGAAGAGTGTAAAGTAAATTTTCCATTATGTGTTTGATGTTGCACAGTTAAACATCACAAAAAAGAGCTAAAATACATGGTAATGAGCTTTGCTGAGAAAACACTGCTTGTGTTGCATCGATACCATTCCCATCTACTAACTACATATGAGTCACTTTTTACCTATGTATCTGGAAAACCCTGAATTTCTTAACAGTCATCACCACCCAGTTCTTAACTAAAACCACCAAATTATATCTGATAATGCCCTTTATATATGAATACTATAAGAGAATTTTGCTTTTAAGCTTTGAATATATGTGAGGAACCCTATTTTACCCAGAATATGAATTATTATAGTAATCCCATCAAAAATTACAGGAAAATGAATGTAAAAGTTAGATACTTACTTAAGAGTGTAAAACGCTCTTTATTCCCTTGATCATAACATGAAATTGAATTCTAATAGATAATTCTTATTCATTATTTGAATTAAAAATGAATATTGTCATTCCCCCTGGTCTTCATTTACTTAAGAAAATCAATAAATAGAACGAAAACTATTCAAGCAAGATAAAAAACCTTTAATGTTTATATTGGAAACCCCTAGATGTCCAAATGAATTAGCAAATATTACTTATGCAGTACATGAGGAGTGTATTCAGGGAATAATGCAGAGGTGTTATGTCCTTTCTGTTGACATCCCTAAAATAAAAATAATAATTCCATTAAAATACAGCTGTTAAAAAAACTGCTTCAAATAGTTATAGTAGAGACCAGAATTGAAAATGGAGAGCATGTCTGGTCTATTTTAGATTTAAATGAGAAGGTCAAAATGCAAGTTTATATTTTGAGTAATCTAGGCTATACTAGTTTATATTAAATTAGTCTCTTGTGTAATATAGCTCAACTCCAAGGTTTCTTTCTTGAAGCTGAGTATGTTAATTTGATATCCATATCCTTATTTATTTACCCTTACTGAACTACATCCCATTTCAAAATACATTACATTTTCTATAATTAGGGAAGACAAATGCTGAAGTTTCTTGGTCTATGAAGCACAGTATATAAGATTCAAACTCTAATTCACTGTTTCAATAATTTTAAAGTCTATTTTATATGCCACTTTTATTATCCAATTGCACAATAAATGAAAATCATCTCAGAATTACATTTTTAGTTGGAAGTTAGAGTCAATTAAACAAATTAATGTAATGAGGCCTCTGTGTGTTTGTGCACATATATATTTGTATTTAGACATATGTACACAAACATATTTCCATATAAATAGATTTTTCTCTTTTTTTTTCTCTGCAGTTCTTTCTACACTAGCATATGTTATTAGTCTTCTTTGATGATGCATGAAATCTAAAGCTAATTGTTATTACTAATCAATTGTATTTGTGTGTTTTCTCTTCCCATTACCACTGAAAACCAAATAGTTTTCAATTATGTGTACTTACAACAAACTAAACTTATGGAAAAAAGGTTTGTTTTTTTTTTCTGAAAGCTTTTCTACTTCTTAAGAATATTTTATCTTTCCTGAGAAAATTGAGATACATTATTTTATGTTAGTGTCTGAGTTGAGGTTGGTGGTCTGTGGCTAGTCTCCTGAAAAATCTTTACGTAAAAAAATAATAGGTGATACCACTTGAAAATGTGAAAATTGGTAATTTCAGACATCACCATCACCAATCAGGCTAAAAAAGTAAAACATTTTGGGGATTTTTTAAAGTGAATTACTAATGAACATTCCATGTTGAAATACATAGAGAAATACATTTATATATACATCTATTTATATATATATAATTTTGTCTTGATTTACTAAATAGCTCATACATTTTCTTCATATTTTCTGTCCTTTTTGGATGGGGACTGTTATGATCCCATTTAAACCCAGAGGAGCAAAGAAAGCTGAGTCTCTGTCTATAAACTGGAAAGAACTTAGAGGGTTCAAAATACACCCAAAACCAAGATTAAAAACAAACGAGGTTAGATGTTGGTGCCAAAAAATAGATATGTTTTATTTAATAGTAAAAGAGGCAAAGAGAAAGAAAGAGAAAAGAAAGAAAGAGATAGATAATGAAAGAAGTGTGCTTGGGGGTGGGGACAGGGAGAGAGTGGCAGGGGTTATGTGGAAGCACATCACCCATCCGAGGGTCCCAACAACATCTCGTTGCTCTCCTCCATCTGCTCTTCATGCTGGTGAGGGTCCCCCACCACCGAAGAGTACAGAATTCCATGGGCTAATGTCTGCTTTGGGCAGGTGGGAATGCCCATGTTTGACACTGTCCCTTGCAGCGCTGAGGGTCTGTTGCATCATCTCTGCAGCTCTGGTGCAGGGTCTGGGGACTCCTTTGGGGACTCTTTGATGGGCCGTGTCACCCTCTCCGCTGTGGAGAAGCTTTTCCTGGGGTGAGGGGCCCTCAGAGGGGGTCCGCTGCACATCAGAGGATGGGCAGCCACTGCCTCTGACCAGGGGCAGTCCCAACACACACCCAAAGCCTCTCTGCCCCCACCCTTTGGTGGAGGGTCTGTGCCAGCCTGACAGCTGACAGCGCTGGGGCTGTGGTCTCCACCCTGAAGGTATTGGGCTTGTGCTCTGTGAATGCTCCTACCCCTGAGTTGTTACCTTCATCAGGGAACAGTCTAGGGCCTTTCAGAGCTCCATTCAGGTTCTTCTCTGCAGCTTTTTGTAGTGGTTTAAGGCAAATCTGGGAGGAAACCTCCTAAGGGGGCACTCCCTCACCTCCCCCCAACCGGTTTGGAAAGAAAACCTCCTCAGAGAGAAGTGGGAAGAACTCTGTTTATTAAACAGGCAAAGCACTCCCTGGCACAATAAATTGAACAATACCCGATGATAGGAACTTCGTGCAGCTCTGGAGAGATGACAGATTCAGGAAAGAAGTCCCTCCTGTAGGTGGTTGCTCTGTCTCAGTTCCTCTGGTGCTGGGGAGCGTTGCTGCACAGATCTTGGTGGGTTCCAGATGCAAGCCCCCACGGTGCTCCCCCGGGTCCTAAGTCCAGAGAGATTTTTTAACAGTTCCAATGAAAGGCAAAAAAAAGAAAAAAAAAAAGGAAAGAAAAAAAGGAAAAGGAAAAGAAAAAGAGGAGGAGAAGGAAAAAAGAAAGCAAAGCGTCTCCTCCTGCTGCTATCTACGCTAGCTAACTAACTACTGAAAAAACCTCTCTGTGTGTGCTGAATTCGACTCTCAAGGCCAGTCGGCGGAGAACAGTTTCTAAAAACAAACTGCGCGCCTCTCCCCTCCCCCAGCTCCCAGACCTATCAGACGATTGGGATACAATCATGTCACCCCAGGACACTTTTGTAATACAGTTTTAAAAGGCCTTCATGAAAGTGCTTAAGTCATAAACTATAATATTTCAGTCTCTGACAGGGACCCTCTTCCTCTCATACCCAGCTTTGTTCATATTTCATATCACATATATACTCTTCATAACTCGGAGACTGACTTGTGTTGCATCAAAACAAATTAGTTTTAAGTAGATAGTAAATTGTATTTGTAGACCTCAAGTGACAGCAAACATAATTAGTGGTTGTTGAGTTTTCCTGTGTGGTATAAAAAGCAAAATTTAAGAGGGTTTTCTGTGAATAAGTGTTAAGCTAGCTATACTGGCTGACCTCGTGCAGGAAAAAAATATATAAACTGACTTTTACAATAAAATATAAATATGTTAAAACCACAACAGAGGGCATGTGAAAATAAAATGAAAAAAACAAAGAATTATGAACAAACATGTCATAATCTAATGTGAGGTGTCCTAGAAATATGTTTCTGTAGCATAGCTGCTGTGACAAGACTGCTGACTACTTGCAAGTGTTAATGCAGGGGTCATAGAGATGGAAAACATATCTTATTGAAGTATATAAAAAAAAAACCAAACTGTCTCATTACTGATCTAAAATCATAGATTCTTATGTGGTTTGCCAGCCTTCCCTAGTGAGACCCCAAGAGGGAATTGAACATAATGACAATTTAGCAGAAGATCAAATGGGTAAAAATAGGCTATGAATAAATTTAAGCAGGAAATTATAATGATATTTCTAGTATTGCAAGATTGATTTCCTATAACAGTTTCACAGTAGCATGAAATATGGTCTGAAGTGGAACTTTGATATGAATGACATAAGTCAAGTGTTTTTATTACAGTTATTAATGTATTTTAGGGATGAAGCATGGCCTGCATGTCTCCCACTCAGACATGAGTATCCTGACTAAAGGTTCTGAAATTGTTTGGGCCAAAAATTATTTTCAAAATATATATTGGACCATTTTCTAAGCTAGGCTTACTTGGTCTCACTTTTTTGTGATTAATCATGTTACTGAGCAAAATGAATGCAGTTGCAACAAAAGAAAATGTAAGTAATCAACCCAGGATTGTAAGAATTTATTTCAGCTGAACATTGGAACCAAACTCCACTATTAAATTGGAATCTTAATTCATAGTTACCCAAAATTTGCTTCTTAAATTGTTACATCATTTCTGATCACCACAGTATATACTTCCAAGCACTTATCTCTATTTCATACAGTCACTTTTATATTTTGTTCTCTTCACTTTTTGCTCTTTTATTCTTGTTGCTGATCTGTATTTTGTTTTTTTTTTAATTTTATTTTTATTTTGATTCTCACATTCAGAAAACAGTAATGCAGTCATGTGTTGATTCAACTTCTCTGGTTGCATAAAAGAAGAAAATTTTAATTAGTGTGTTAACATAATGTTCCATTTTTCACATTAGAAGTCAAAAGTAGTGCTTCAGTGTTTCTTTAAGTATTCATTCTACTTTTACTCTTCCTTAGCTTCCATCTCTTTATAATCAGATAAAATAAAAGAAAGGTAGAATTTGGAAATATGTGTGTTCATCCTTTACTGTTTTTATTTTTATGTGCTCCTGTTTTCCTTTGCAGTCTGAAAACAGTCAGATACTAGTAGTGATATTACATGCTTGGGCTGTTAGCCATCTTATCAAGGCCGGTTGCACATCTACTGTTTCAGATTTATCAGCTTGGCTTTATTTTCTAAAAGGCTGTTCCCTTTATGCCTTTTTCTGCCATCTGCTTGCCTTCATAGAGTCACACTGAAGGCCTGATGGCATGCCATAGATGTTTTGTCACTATTTGCATTCCTGAAAGGCTTTCGAAACACCCCCTGTAAAATACATTATTTGTTTGGTCTATATCCTATGATTATAAAAACTGACTGTATTTTTCTGTTTAATGGATGAAGTGGATAGTTACCGTCAGGAGCTCCAATAACATGCTGTCACAGCCCTGGCTGTATTTTGCTAATGTCTGAATATAGGAAGATCAGATGATAAGGTGGCAGTATTTGCTTTCACTGTCTCTTCTTTAGAGAAGCGAGGAGGAAAATTAATATGGAAGGAGGTTATTTGCCTGTGGCAACAATGAAGAGGTTGGGCAAATGTGGTCCTAGAATGTCTTATTTCAGCCTGTGGTACTGGATTTGCGAATTTCCATCTTACAACTAGGCCAACAGAGGCTAGAAAGCTGGCTGGAAAAACAGCACATACAAAGCAATCATGAGGTTATCCAGACAAGTAAGCATGTTTAAAACAGAAATACAGTTAGAATGATCAAACAAATTTTAGCTAGGCAAGATAAGGCAGTCTTCATCCTAGGGCACAGGATGAAATTCCATTTCTGATTTATAAAAAAAGTGTTATTAAATGTATACTTCTTTTAGTGGTCTGAAAACAGTGGTGGTATCCAGTGCTATATATTTTATTATGAAAAATAATTGGTCTTTATGAACTGGTCTTTCCACAGTGCTACTTAAATGTCTGCAAAATGCATGGATTTCATTGACACAAATACCTGCCTAGGTACAGGGTGAGACCGAAGGTACATTCTGGATATTCTCTTGATTCTCTGTCTGCAGTGTCCTCAAATCAGTTATGAATTTACATCTACAAGCAGAAAATTGTGACATGTCCATATATTCATTCTCAAATGTATAACGTTAACAGCAAAGGTATAATGGGTATAACTTCCATTGTTTACTCCATCAATGTCTAGCAGAAATTGCCATAAGCAGCACAAATATCAAGACATAGCAGAAGAAACAGAGTGATGCAGCAAATTACTCACAGCATGGTCCTCCTGAAGTGTGTAGATGTTTGAGCACATACTGAAAGGCCAAACTTCTCTCCGCTTTACGAGTCATACTGTTGTGTGCTGCCTTAAGAGTTGCCACTGATGTTACAGGAGGGGTAGGAGCAGGTTAAACCAGCTAGTGCAGGTGGGGCAGCATCTCTTAGAAAGCAGCATTGCTCCTCCAACCTCTGACAGGCGCCTTCCCTCACCCGCATTACTGTGGTAGCAGGGTGGGAAGCACAGACCTGAGGAAGAAATAGGTGAGTGACCGCTTATAGAACAAGAAGAGGGTTTAAAATTTGTATCAACTGGAGTTACAGACAAGTAGCTGCCATCTACATCTCTCCAGAAGTGCCTTTGAAGTCCTTTAAGGTCTCCTAAAGATAGGAGAAGAATTTGTGTTAATTACTTTGGAAGGACTGTTCTTATGGTAAGCTGCAGTCAACTTTACTAGAATGGTCTAGATTATTTGACCTGAAAGTGGTGACAGTAGTTCACAGTTTTTATTCTAAAATATTTCTGCAAAATAATTTTGGTAATTCATATAATTAGGCTAAGGAAAATAAAAGGAATAGATGCTTTTAACCTTGAGGAAAAAAAATAGAATTACTCATTTGTTTTATAATCTATGCCCTTCTGAGATAATCTATATTCAGAGAACTCTGATGTAATAACTTGGTAGTGAATTTTAATAACTGTTATTGATATATGATAATTCTAAAATGCAAGACTCTTCCTTAATAAAAATTACTTGATTAATGTTGTATTTCAAAAACCCTGGAATAGAAAATTCTTGACCTGTACATTTTTGCCAGTGCTGTAATGATTAAATTTTTGTATTTTCCATTAATTCAAGCTGTAATTTAATTTTTGTATTGCTCGATTACCGATTACTTTATAAAGTTGTTAATGAAACTATAGAAGTGCTTATTCTTATATTGGAACCTGTCATTAGCACTAACATCATGGATATAAACACATAGCCAATAATTATAGTTGTATACATGAAACCATGTCAACCTTCCCTGCACAAATATTTTAAGTAAATAATTCTTCAATAGCCAAGATTCACCATTTTAACTCTCCAACCTTAGCTTCTGCTTAAGTGATTTTGTTTGGCTCTGTATCATCTACCTTCATCTCTCTGCTGAACTTATCGATTTTTACAGTTTCCAGAAAACCTGAAAAAACAGCTAATGAAACTTTATTTTTATTTTCTTATGCATATTAAACATAAATTAATTAATCATTGATTGCATTTCTTTTCCTATGATATGAAAATGTCCTGTAGTAATATCTGAAACTGGTAAATCATTTGAGTAACTACATTTAAGTAATTTTAAAAGCAGAAAAGTTTAGGTTTGTTTCTCGCATTTTCTCTTATCTCTACATTTTCTATTCTTTATATTGTTGTTATTGTTATTATTTTCTTTGTTTCTAGCTTTATGTGGTGGAGATGTTAGAGGACCTAGTGGAACTATTTTATCCCCAGGTTATCCTGATCTATATCCAAATTCATTGAATTGCACATGGACTGTGGATGTTACCCATGGAAAAGGTAAATAAATCCTTTGCTCTTTTTCCACTTTTTTTTTTTTTTTTAAATA
Organism: Argya squamiceps; assembly: GCA_037834095.1. NCBI lineage: Eukaryota > Metazoa > Chordata > Aves > Passeriformes > Leiothrichidae > Argya > Argya squamiceps. The sequence goes on along the minus strand of JBBMKD010000102.1, from coordinate 135,486,242 downwards.
TATATGTCCAGTATTCTCTGCTGTAGAAGTAGACCTAGGTTAGCACCAAAGCATTTGGATTTGCATTGCTGATTTTTGGGTTTTGTTTGATTTCTTATAGTAACTCCTAGAATTCCAGAAGTGGCCTAGGCCCTTATACTTCCCACAGAATGAGAAGTCAGTGGGAAAGAATTATATAATGACTGATCACAGAAGGTGAAGGACAGAAGACTTTTAAGGAAGACATGGTTATTTCTTGAAGGCAGATTTCAGGAAAAAGATGTAATACTGATTTTAACTCTTCCCTGAGCGGTTAAATAATGCTTAGGACACAAATGGAAGCTAGTATTTCCAGATAGCAAAGTTTTCTAGAAATAATGTGTCCTAGATCCTTTCAAATGAAAGGTTTTAGTACTAGATGAGATGGATCATACTTTTAGGTTTCATTGGTATTTTATATTAAATATGGAAGTGACTGCATAGTACTTTTTTGCAGAAAAAAAGAGCTAGAGAGGTATAAGATTTAATGTTAGGAGAAGGAGACAGAGATAGATGTTATAAGAGAAATTGAATACAAAGAGAGTAAGCTAGTAAGAACTCAAAAAGGTGAATTATATTGTAATACTGGAAAGAATACAGAAAAATAAATGAAAGGGAGAAGAAGGAAGGCAAGTTCAATTCTGAATTTCATCAATGTTCTCTGTGAGGGCATGAAAAATGTGACCGAGTATGCTGATGTATTCCTCTAAGAGTTATTGATAACATAAAAATAAGGCTTCAGATACAGAGAATTGTGCTGATCTGTGAGCCCCTTATTCTATTTTGTACAAATAGTGTGATAGTTTCTCATCTAGATGTTAAATCACTCTGACTAGTTGTCCCATTTAAAACTCCTTAAAGCGTTAAAGTGGCAAAGTGTATCTCTCAAAATTATTGCTCCAGCTGTTCTATAGTCTCTCTCATTACCAAGTGATGCCTTTGTGTCAATGTAATTTGATTCTAAAAATCCACAGAGAAAAAGCCTCCTGAACTTACTGATACTACATCACATGCTACATTTGCCTTTGTTACCTCTAGGCATGATACATGGCTTTTAGAGTTGTGGCAATATAAGGGACAGTGTATTTTTGTTCTTCTGGATAAGCAAGAAAGACTAATAGAAAGTGTAAAGAAACTGTTAGACTCTGTCTGAGAAGTCATTGGATAACAGCACAAGCTTTATAATCCAAGAATGGAAGGCACCTTGCAGAGATGAATAAGAGTTTAGCTTCATGGAGTAACACATGACAGAAAATAATGCAAATTTAACAGTAAAAACAAGATCAGATTAAGCCACATTTTTCAGGATTCTTGAAAGACATTTTATTAACACTTTTGTTTCTCTTAAGTTAAAAATGGGATTATGAAGAAAAGTACTTGGGAAGTTTTGAGCAGTTTTGGTTGGGTGTTTTTTTCCTTCTTCTTTTCTTTTTTAGAATATGAAGTAGCTTTTTTGTGATTTATCTTTTTTTTTGAAACTTCAGCTAGAGAAGTACTTAAAAGTTGGGATAAATAAAGGCTGAAATTCTCAATGTTATAACATTTTATGTTTGGTTGTTGAGAAAATCCACCATATATGAGACTCCTGAGAAAACAAATTTGCAGAAATAAAATAAACCAGGTAAATATAATAGTAGAAATGTGGATATTTATAAGCACATATATGATGATACATATATGCATGCATATTTATAGACTCACATTCTTGCTTTTTCAATGTCATGCAGTGTTGCAGTCTTGGGGCAGGGTAGCTGGAAAGCTGCACACTGGAAAAAGACCTGAGGGTGCTGGTTGGCAGGGGGCTGAACATGATCCAGCAGTGAGTCCAGAAGGCCAATGGCATCCTGGCCTGGATCAGAAATGGTGTGGCCAGAAAGGAGTAGGGCAGGGATTCCATCTCTGTACTCTGCACTGGTGGTTCTGTGTCCAGTTGTGGGCCCTTCAGCATAAGAAAGACATTGAGGTGCTGGAGCATGTCCGAAGATTGGACATTATGAGAAAATTTCTTTATGGAAGGAGTTATCAGTGATTGAAACAGGCTGCCCAGGGTATTGTCGTCCCTGGAGCTATTTAAAAAAAATGTTGATGCGGCACTTAAGGACATGGTTTAGTCATGGACTTGGCAGTGCTGGATTAGTGGTTGGACTCAATGATCTCAGAGGTCTTTCCCAACCTAAATGACCTATGACTCTGTAAGTTTTATGTTATTTTATGGAAATGTTATTAAGGTGAAACATTAAGTATGAAGGCAATGTCACAGTTTGACTTGGACATTTTGGTTCATGCTGCTCAAAGGACTGCTGGAAAAAAAATTATGGAGTGGGTATTTGCTCTGAGTCAGAAATAGTGTGTGAAATCCTCATACTTTGTATGTGTTGGCAAAAGGCTATTAATTCTTTAAGCTCTTCCTGTTGTACTGCATGAGGAAGATAGCTGTCCTTTTATGATAATAAGTCACAGGCTTACTTAATTTAAATTTCTAACAGTTAAGTTCTATGTCACAGTGAGCTAGTCAATTAGGACACTTCTGTATTTAATGGAAAAATTCATATATCTTCAGGATATGAGTCATTGCACCCTAAAAAGGTATCTAAAGCAAATGGAATGAACTATCCTCTGAAGGCACCTGTTTATCATGTAATGTCCAGTGGGTTAATACAGTCCCTAGACAAAGTGTTTATGGGAGACTGAGTGACTAAGGTTTACATAGTTACCATTCAGAAAAACTAATCCCATACACATAAATGAGTTATTTTAATGAGAGGGAGAAAGAACTTTGTTCCAGATATCTCATTTTCTGCTCTATTTCATGGCTAGTATAATTTCAACTTCAGAAAATCAAGGAGTATCTTCTGCTGGCTGCTAACTAGAAAGATGATTTTTCCTTTAGACTATTTTGGGGTTCTTTTTCTACAAAGTTTTGTAGTTTCATGTCAGACTGCCAAGAAAAAGTATGTAACTTGTACCTCCAGAATGCTGTGAGGTACTTTTCTTATGCACACATCTTTATGTTACAACTTTATACTGCTATTACATAATAACAGGTAATTAAATGCATAGATTTAGTTATGATGTATATTTTATGTCTGTATATGTTGAATTCCTAGGAAAACCAGTTTCTGTGTTTGTATATACTGTTTTAAATAACAATATTGCAATATAAATATATGTGGTTTTAATTTTACTCTTCAAATGTATCTAAAGTTTTAGAATTAATTTTTCATTTATGTTCTTGTGGACCAGCATTATGATTCTTGAGTGTCCATTACAACTTGATATAATTTTCTTTCATTTTTATTTAATTAACTAGAGAATTGAACATTCATTTTAAATATAGTTATAATGTCTATTAATTACTATTATGAAGAGGAAAGGAAACACCTACTGACAATAATTATTGCATTTCATCTGTGATTAGAATGCAATTTAAATATATGGTGAAATGAAATTTGTGGAGTAATAGTGGTAAGTTTTAAAAGATCTATTATGAGATCCGTTAATTAACCATCCCTCAATAGTCTGGGTTGTAACATAGAGAAGCAACATTTTACAGTGTTATGTCTTCCTATCTTCATTTCAGATTTTAAATATTTTAAATATTCCCCTTATAAAGAAAGGCTCATGTGCGGCAGAATGAGAAGGAATCTACCTGAACAGATCTTTTAAAATTCTTCCCCGGAGAAGACACAATCTGTCACACAGCATATATTAGTGTGATTAGAATATTTTCTGAAGAAAACCAAATTGTACAGCTACTGCTGTAATATACCTTGGGGTTTTGCTAAGAAATGTCATGGCAATCTGGAAAATTGATTGAAACATTCCCTTGAGTTAAACCTTCAGTCTGATGTTTGAACAATACAGTGAAGCTCAACTGAGATTCACAGGAATTTCATTGTTTTGGGTTACTACCGTAAAATTTTCTTTGGCATTTGTGATTTTGTTGTTTTAGTATACATTCATGCATAAAAGGGTCAAAATTAATTTGGAGTGCAGTAAATGAAACAAATATGAGCGGAATTTTGGTCTTATTCTATATATATATCACATGGGTTTTTTTAAGAGCTCATTTCGTGCGAAGTCAACACTATGTCCTATATGAACTAAGTTAAAAAACCCCAAGACATTTAAGAATTTATTAATTCCAAAGCTAAATTTACATACATTAGTTTAAAAGATATGCAACCCAATCTCTATTCAAGAATTCTGTATGTGGTTTTTGCCAATTCATTTTCACACAAACTGGGAATTACTGATTTAACTGCTTTAAGATTACAGTAATACATTTAATTTACCATCAGGCGGGAGCATAAGAATTCTGGTCTTTGTTAGCACCTCAACTTAATCGTGCTCATTAAAGCTTATGCATGTGGTATACCATTCTCTCATTTCCTGTCTTTGCTTCCTGTACAGAGAAGTCCTTTACCAGGTTCGTAAACCAAGTGTCCTTGCGTTCCAGATACACATAAAAGCTGCATTTCTTAGGTGCGACTGAGTTGCATTAGCACAAAAATGTTTGATGCTATTCAGACAACCTCTGGAAAAAACAAAAAACAAAAAACAACAACAACAACAACAAAAACCAACAAAAAGCAAAAAAAGAAAAAAACCCAAAAAACCCCACAAAAAATCCAACACAAATAAAAAAAACAAAACCAAACAAAATAACCCCCAAAAAAACCCACCAAAAAACAACCCAAAACCACCCAAACACACAAAAAGCCCAAAAATAATAACAGGCAATTGTACTGAGAACTTCTAAAGCTGCACGTGAGGTCTAGAAAAGGTAACCTACAACATCTGAAGGGGCACAATGTTTCTGTATTTAGACAGCTGAGTCAAGCAGAAAATATCTATCTTGGATTTTATTACCTTATTTGCAAAATTTGGGGCTGGTTGTGGCATGGGTAGGGTGAGTCATGTAGTGTTGGGTCTGTAAGAAGGGGAACTATTTCTTTGCTTTTTGATTAAATTATGTTTACTATTAAAAATATGTTGGTACCCAAAGGTCATAAATCTTTATCTGCTATATAATCTGCAATCACGTGAATGGATCATTCTAAGTATTACATCATCAAATATATTTGAAGAGACGGAATCATTAGTTTATAACTTGCATGATAAAACTGAAAATGGTATTACACTAGAGGTATCCGTAATCACTTAAGCTAGTGAATGGATTCTTCTGTTTATTTTCCATGGCTTTTCTGTGCATTCTACCAAAAGATTATGCCCTAACTCTCAGTTAAAAATGCAGAAATTATTTAACTGTCTTTCATGATCTTTAAGTCTTTTTATTACTATTGTGTTCCAGGAGATATCTTCCTTTCTAGTTGTGTGATTTATATATGATGATTGGCAAAAAATTGTACTGTTGACATATGTCACATCCTATTAGGAGACCTCTCCTTTTTTGGGAGGAATTGGTACTGCTATTGTATGTGCCATTTGAATTTAATATCATATATTTTATAATCTTTCACTGCTACTATTCAAGAATACTGGAGGTTGTAAGCAATAAGTTTTACCATTTTTTATTCTGCTGTTAACTATTTATCGTTTTGAATATACATATTGCATCATTGGATTTTACAATAAATGGAAGCATATATCTTTAAATTCTATAAATCAGATGTCTGTATTTCGCAGCTAAAGAAAAGAGTTAAAGATGGTGTCAAAATAAAACCTGCTGCAAAGATATTTTAATTCCAAAATCAGGACAGATATTAATTTTTAGAAAAATTGGATTATCTTCATTTTCCAAATGATGATTCATAATTCAATGCATGAATTTTAACCTTGGCTCAGTTACATCCATGTTAATAGGGTGATATGTAAATCTAATTCTACTTTTTCTAATAGGCGTGCAGTTCACCTTCTACACATTTCATTTGGAGGATCATCATGACTACTTACTAATAACAGAGAATGGCAGTTTCACACAGCCATTGGCACGTCTGACTGGCTCAGAGCTTCCTTCACCAATCAATGCTGGTCTCTATGGAAATTTCAGAGCTCAGTTGCGGTTTATTTCAGATTTTTCAATATCATATGAAGGATTTAATATTTCTTTCTCTGGTAAGGAAATACCTGTAATATCTTGCTCCTGAAAAAGTTGCTATTTTGGGTGTTTTTCTATGTATTATATAAAGAAAAAAAGAATTGAAATTATTTTGATGAATACATATACTGAAAAGTTATATTATATAATTTTTTTTTCCTAAGCACAATAATTTCAAAGCAAGTGAACCTCTGTGCCTTTATATAGGCAAAAGATACATTTGTGCTACATGATAAATAAGATGGCAGTAAACTGTAAGACACATTATCAAGTGAGGGGAGGAAACAGAACTAGTCTAATTTCAGTAACTGAAATTCCAGATAAGCTAAAGTGTCGACTATTTACTTTTTGTTGTGCCATTTTTAAAATTTGTTTTATTTACTGGAGTTATGTATGGCTCTTACAAGAATAGTAAATCTGTTGTGTCATGTATCTTTAAAACATTGTGAATGTATTAATTTGCCTTACTTTTCAACATAATCTAATTATCAATTTAACATTCACACAATAATTTTGTTTTAAAATCTGATTCCTGTATTGATATTCAGGTGGAAATATACAGAAATTACTAGACTGCAAGATTGCATATATGACTGGTAGATAATGTGTTCTCATCCAAGCTGACTTGCTCTTGTTTGCAGAGTATAATCTTGAACCGTGTGAAGATCCTGGGATCCCACAATTTGGCAGCAGAATAGGATTTAATTTTGGTGTTGGAGATATTCTGACATTCTCCTGTTCATCTGGATATCGTTTAGAAGGAGCTTCAGAGGTTGTTTGTCTTGGTGGTGGACGACGAGTGTGGAGTGCACCTCTGCCAAGGTGTGTGGGTACGTGGTCAGCTGCTTTCATTTGCTTGTATGTGTAGTCATTGTCCATGGACTTGCAGATTTAGAGCATGGAAAAGCATGGTAATACACCTCTTTTTAATGTACTCTCATATTCTCCATATCTCCTTAGTCAATTTTTTAACCTTTTTTTTATATATTTAGTATTATAACTATAAGTGGACTTCTTAGTCTATACTTGAAATCAATTCAAATTGAGGGCACAATGCTTACTCTTCTTACTTGGATTAATAGGTTAGGACAACTGGGTATAAATTCAAATCAGCATTTAGCAGTTCAGCTGTCAGGTAATTGAATTTTTTTTGTCAATGCAAGTTTCCAAGTCATACCTGTATTATAAAATTGTAGTTAGAGCACTTAGACTAGATTTATTTCATTAAACTTGGTCCATTTATAGGAGTACAGTCAACTTGGACATCCTATGTAAGAACCATATCCTCAGAATATCCTTAGAACAGTTATTCTGGTTTTTAAATGATAGCTAAGATAATTTAGAAAAAGCACTCTCTGATGACTCCTACCTAACACTGTCCAGTCACTGTAGAGGTAGCCTGTATATGTGGCTTTGACTAGATATTTAGATTTAAATGGCTAAAGACTGTTGATTGAGCTGAATTATTCCTAAATTATTTGCATTTCAGTCCTTTTGAGAACCGTTAAAACAATAAGACTTCTAAAAAGTAGGACAGTTAATCAAGTGTCTGCATTATTTTTATTTAAAAGTATATATTGCTGTATTTTTTTTAAACAGTATGTACTATATGGAAAGGTTTATACATGAAAACATCTGTATCAGTGTACATTTAAAATATTTTTTCATACTAAATTGTATGTTAATAAAACATAAATGTCTTTCAGATGTTGATTGCATAGTAACTATGGATTACATGTGTTCTCTTATTTGTTGTTAGTTACTGTATCAAGATTTTATAGTTCAAACCACTCCTATGCTTACCTCAGTATAAGGAAAATTATGAATTTAGCTTATGCATTAGCAACATTTATATATGTACCTATAGAAGAGATAGTTTAGAAGCTGAGTCAGAGCCATGGATGCATAAAAGTTCTTTTTGTGTTGGGGTTGATGAATTTTTAACCATAAGAACAATAATGAATGTGTGTGCAGTCAAGAAGGCAGGTTAATTTTCATATTAAAATTAAATAAAATTCTGGAAGTGGTAATATAAAATAAAATGTTAAATTACCAACAAAAAGAAACTTCCACAAAAGCATAAATATTAAAAAAATTGCTATATAGCTTTCATGACATAGAAAAATAATGTTTATGCTTGTTTGTTAGAGGAAAAGAGAAAAGCTGTAACACAAGGAATGAATTCTTTTCTAGTCAACATGTTTTCTCCTTGCTTTTGAAAATAAAGATAGTCTCAACTAGAATGACTTAATTAGCAATTCTCCCCCCATAAGTATCCAGTCTTTGTCAATCTTGTGCTTAATTTATGTGTCATAATGATGAAATTCAAACAAGACAAGAATAGAATTTCCTACTGACCACTTACATTGGACTCAAATTTATGTATTGTTACTGTTGCTCATGTTTGGCGTTTTTTGTCAAAATGATTAATGAGATGTAATGCGTCTGATAGACCGTGCACTTTCACATACACCCAACATCAATTGGGAAGGAACCACTTTTCATTGTGTTCAGCTTGTCAACACAAGAATAAAATGCAAGGAAAAGTAGAAGTTGTTCAATGGAAGGCCAAGCATTCCTGTCTGGATACAACTAGGGCCAATGTATTGGGTTTTGAAACAGAGTAGTGAATCATAATCAATTCGAAACCAAAGAATTTACCAGAAAATTAGAAGCTGTCTTTCCTTCTCTTATTTAGAAGATGGATAAGTACTTATTATTTATTAATTAATGTTATTAGTCAATCTATAACGATAGTATTTCTTTAAAATTTTAATTACAATTTAAGAAATGAAATTTTGAAATTAGGAATTATCAAATGGAAAGCTAATGTTCAAATAACAAACAAATACCTTTTTTCTTTTTTTTTAAGGCTGAATTTCTCAAATGATGGTATTATCTCAGTTCAGTAGGCTTGATGTTGTGCTGAAATAATTTTTATAATAAATTTTTTCGAAAAAATCATGAAGATTTTCCCTTTTTCTGTTCAGCATATGATGCAGCACTTCTTGGGATAGATATCTGTGTCATTCATGGGGAAGCATAGTGTGATGGTAGCTGAAAGTTTGGTGTTATCCACTCTGTGAGCTAACAAAACAAAAACACACTCTGTATGAGTTACTACAAATTAACTACAACGCAGCCAACAGAACAAGCTGTTAATAAATGGATGTATCTAATGATGACAGAAAAGAGTCCATAATCTTTAAAGTGCTTGCTTTGAACTTTTCCATGGACAGTGAAAAATAAGTCTCTTTTTGACTCTAAGTAATACATTCTTAAAAAATATGTACAGTAAGTATGAATGTGTGGTCACGTTTGACTCTTCATAAAAGCAAACTCTAAGCTCTGGCGGCCCTAAGGAAACAACATTTTCTTCAATATGCTTGGGGTTTGTCTCCAGCTTGTAATACAGAGCAAAGAAATGGTCTTAAGTTTGTGAATATGGAGTTGGTTTCATAAGGTTGTAGTGCCTCTGAAATGTTTGGATGCATTTGGAGCTCAGACATCTTTGCCTAGTTCCCTGTATAAGTTTCAATGCCATTGATAACTTACAAGAATTTTCTGGTAACTCTGTTACAGATAGGAACAAACAAGAGCAATTACTATTGATTTAAAGGGAAAAATAGTGACATAGATAAAATTAAACTTTTCTTATAATCAATAATAGAATGAAGATGATTAAAGATCTGTTAGATTACTGTCATTCCTTAGTTTCATGATTTATTTTTATGCTGTACTCAAGTGATAACCAAATGCAATGTTCATATTCAGCACATATTTCTTTCTTAGAATTGTTTTTCTTTTCAGTGAAATGTAGAAAGTTTGTCTCTATTATGCCAGAATTTCTCATGTATTTTTTTTTCCTCTCTCCTTTTCCCTTTTCCAGTTTGCTTTTTCATTCCTTATAAGGCTGTCCAATAGCTCAATTGTATTACCTTTTATTATAACTGTCATGTCCGAATTTTTGACCCTAGTTGTTTCTGTCTGTGTAAAATAATCTGTCTTCATAGCTTCCCAACTGTGTCAAGTCTTTTCCTTTGGCTTTCTTAGGGCCATATAGTTTCTTTCCAGACTGTTAAACTTCCACTGGAAGACATTGACTTTAAAACTTTTTTCTTCTGTGCTACTTTCACTTTTTCTATTTCTTCTTCTCTGTAGGTCCTAAACACCCTCTAATTCTGGAGTTACAGATTTCTAAGGGACTACATCCCTTGAATTATAAAAAGCAAACAAAAAGACATAAAATATCTACAGGCAAACTCATTGATTTCTGTCATTTCTTGCATACTTTTCAGATAATATTGTACATGAATATTTGCTGGGAGAGATTTTTTGCCAAGGTGTTCTCTGGTGTAACTCCTTTGCCAAGCTTTATATAAAAGTGCTTTTCAAAGAACACCAAGAACGGACATTTCAGAAATGTCTGAAAGGTTATATTGTATGAGAGAAAAAATAAGTTCAGCATTGACTGGATATGTGTAAATATGGGACCAAGGAAGGGAAGGTTCCACCTCAGATGCACCTGCAGTAAGTTCCCTTATTAGCAGGAGAACCATTAACTACCCTCTGCACATCTTACTCTATATGCCATTAATCTTGCTCCATCTGCATAGCTCTGTCCATTTCTGTGCTTACAAAACATTTAAGATAAAGATTGCTTTTAATATATTTTGCTTCAAAAAAATGTCCTTTTGCTAGTTTTCAGGTTTCTTTTAATATGTGGAATGTTTGGGCAGCATGAATCCTGAGTTTAGGAAATGTGATATCCACTTGTAAGTGTCATTGATTCACCTCAGAACAATGAATCCTAAGCTTTCTTCTGATCATCAGAAGTAAATTTATTCCTTTAAATATTTCTTCTGTCATTTGTGACTATGTTATATACATCTGTTATTTTCTTCAGGGATAGGATTCCTGAAAAAAGCAAAAGACAGTCACTGAGGTCTTACCATATGTTAGTATAATAGCATTATGATGTGGTAAGAAGTTTCTAAATATTTCTTAATGTATTTTTAGATTTTGCATCAAATTTTAATTTTTCCTGTTCCCCATGTGGAAATTTTTTACTAAGTTCCAACAGTTCCAGCATTTGCTCAGTTATTTTGTGGAGGGGGTTTTTGGTTGTTAATGTTTTGGGATTTTTTTGGTGGTGTTTGGATTTTTTATAAGAATATTGAATTAGTTTAAAGGAAAGTCATGCCCATTAGTAGTTTAAATTCTTCTAATATAGAATGCGGATTTTTAATACAATTTTGCCTTGTTAATGTTAATGTAGAAGTTCATTTGTCATGCTATTTCTTCATCCTCCTTTGATTGATTGCAATGCAGGAGCATATTATTTAAAGTATATGGGACTCCTACCCATTCTTGTCAGCTGGAGCGATCAGTTATGAAAAATAACATTAATAATGTAAGTAATTCTTTCTAAGAAAGATTTCTTTTGTATTTGGCCATTGGCCATTTGGCCATTGATGTAGAAATATCATATTTTCATAAAATTTTTGAGAGGTCATAAATATAAGATCTTCCCAGATCTGGAAATACTGTGTTTCATTATAAGATTAGTATTGTAGTCATAAAACAGCCAAAGTATATTGAAAACAAGTTTAATACACAAACAGCCACATGAATCTTTTGATGTTCAGATCAACTAGGAAGTAGATACCTGTATTGCAGATACATAATAAGAAATTTCCCGTAATCATTTTGTCTATACGAAATGAAGTTTTGTATTTTGGAACAATGGAAAGGAAACCCCACTATTCTTACTGATTGAAGACAACGTTCTTTTTTTGTTGGCATAGGGTTCCCTGTATTTAACCTGTCAGAATATAAAAACTGCCTGGAAAACTTGTGATAACCTTATGACTCATGCTGTTCACAGAAAGAAAGTTTTCGTAACAACTTAATCCTTTCAGAATTTTTGTGCTATCGTCTGTTTTGCTGCCTGGTTTTGACGAGAGTATATTTTCTTCTTTCTGCTAGCCTTCAGTTGAAGAGCTAGAACATCTGAAGACAAACAGCTTAATAAGAAACAGTTTGTTGTGCACTGAATTTAGATACTGTTTCTGAAGTAACTGTTTATTTACAACATAGTACAAAGTTGCTTAAAGATAAAATCCTGCTTGGAATGCTTCTGCTTGCTTGCCCAGTCAAGTTGTTGCAATACACAGTCTCCTAACCAGGAGATAAGCATCTTTTCAAAACAGAACTGCTGGATGTAGCTCTCATCTTTTGATTCCAAAGGATTGTATTGAAGAAAACAATTTCACTCTGTCTGAATTTTGATCTGTAGGAACACATAATGTTTTTTTGATTGATAATTATTTATGGCAAGATTTTAATCAGCTAAATTGTGAGAAATATTGCAATATTCTATTTTTTTTATTTTTAAATTTTATTTTTAAGCCATTCAATTCATTGAATGAAGAATTGTGTTCAAATGGTTAAGTTACCCAAATAGATGCATTTAATTCCTTGATTACAATCACAATGATATTTCACTTGCTTACAGAATTTAAATACACTAATAAAGCGCAGTTAAAATTAATCTGTTTTATTATGGAAAGGTGCAGTGAACACGTTCATAGCCAAAAGCATAACAGTCTTTTATTACAATTATCTTGTTATAGAAGTTTTTACTTTTCATTCTTTTTCCTTTAAGGTTTTTGTTTATTTTTCTGATACTGAAATGAATCTGTTATTTCTGCCAAAGTCTGGAAATAGTAATTAACTTACTTTTACATCCTTCTACTTTAGATTAGGCTGAATTAAACTTTTTGTGTAAATATATCTGGATGTGGAATATTTTCCTTATTTATTTTCACACAAGGAAGGTGTGTAGGGCAGGTTCTAGGTTTGAGCTGAAACAAGTGGAAGTTTTTTAAAGGCCCAAAACTTTATTAATAAAGCAGCCTGATTTTTATCTCTGTTGAATAGGGAATATTACCAAAATGAAGCATTAATACAATAACAAAATATTTTTAAGTTCTGATAACAGCACTACACATGATTTAAAGAATGGTTACAGACTCTGATCCACTGTAATTTTTCCTTTACCTCTGAAGTACTGTTTTGTCACCTCTTTACTCTCTTCTATATTTCCCTATTTACACATATTCCCTTAATTTTATCCTGGTTTCCCTCTTAAGTCTTTTTTTTATCCTCCACTCACTGTAATGTCTGTTAAAATTATTTTCCAAACACTTTGAAAAAATTGCATGTGTTTAATTTTTGGATTTATTTTAAACTTAATAATTCCATTTACATTACTTTTTCCTGACACTTTTTTGACTCAGCACTTCAATGCAAATAGAATTATTATTGTCTCTTTTTATCTTTGCTCTCGTATTAACATCAGAGAATGGAAAGTAATGTAAGTCCCATGAAGCTCATGGGATTTTAAGCAATATAACTGCCTGTTCATGTTTATACATAGAAATGGAGATTCTCAGATAGAACTATCTCTGCTGTACTTTGGGATGCCTTACAATATTAATTGTGGACCTTCTCAGTTTGATTTAGCACTTGTTCCAAAATCTAATTCTAACTCCTGTTTTTGACTGAGCATGTGTTTGGTGCTTCGTGGTTTGTGGATTTTTAAGCCATAATTTGCACAGACAGGAGGCAAGGAGAAAAGCCAGGAACTGACTGTTGATTTTGTTAGAATTCTGCTGAGAAGTGTACAAAAGAAACAACTGTTGTAGGCTGGACTGTGTGCCTCCATGGAACAGTGATGATGCTATGGGAGAAATTCTATTACACTGTGGTTTTTGAGACTGCTTTTACGAAACTAGCTTTCTTGTCTGCTAACACAAGAGACAAAGAATCACTGAAGGGTTTGAGTTGGAAGGAACCTTTGAAGATCATGTGATACATCTGTTTGCCATAGGCAGGAACATTTTTTACTCAATCATGTTGCTCAAGCTTCATTCAACCTGACTTTGGACACTTCCCGGGATGGGACATCCACAACTTGGAACACAATGTTCTCTCTCTAAATTCAGAAAATCATATTGATAAATACGATTAATTGAAACATGATAACATGGTGACATCCTTCTTCTTCTTAACAGCATGATACTGAAACACTAGTTAAAAATGTCCCAACAGTTAGCTTACTGCTGTGTCAGATTTTAAAGAATTGCTTTGAATTATAGTTCTGACATAGCCCAGAGTTTTTGGATCAACTTAATACCATAATTACCTTGTGCCTTTTGGCTTTTATATCCCTCTGGAATGAGAAAAGAAATCTCACAGTCCTAAAATTACGATCATCTTTCTCCTTTCTGTTGTAATTCAAACTGACCTCTGCATCTTTGAAATAGCAAATACCCATTTATTTGAGAGTGCAATAAAAGGATAGCTATGATCATGTGGAATAGAAGGTTTTCCACTTCTGCCTAGATTGTTTGTATCCAGCTGTTCCAGGACAAAATAATGTCACCTAAATTATTTGGGTACTTGTTCTATATCTCTGATTTAGGTGTAGTCATCAAGCATTTGTTCTTTGATCTGTGCCTGATTTGACTTTCTGTGCAATATCTGCTTTAGCTGCATACAGAAAGGGTAGTATATCAAGTTGGGTTTTTTTTGTCATTGCTGTCTTAATTTCATGCAAAAAATATATATTTAAATATCCTGAATGTTGCTCGAACAAGTCTGAGTTAGAAACTATAATAATGTTAATAAAAAAGAAAACATTTTAGAATAGACACCGTAGTTTACCTAAACATCTTTTCAAACCATTGAGTTTACCGCGCAGTTTTGCAAAACAACAGTACTTATTCTGTGAAATTATAAATCAGTTAACTTCCCAGGTTAAAATAAATTAGATGCATTCTCATGAGAGTGGGTAAAATAAGTGGCAAGAATATTGAAATAATCCTGAAAACAAACATAAACCCAGAAAATTTAATGTTGCAGTTAAATTTAAAATTAATCTAAATCTGTTAAAAAGAGAGGAAATACTCTTGTACTTGCACTACAATGACCACAAAGCAAGATTGAATAAAAAGGGAAGCAATGAATTGTAATAGTTTCTCAGTGTCCATTTAAAATATGTGGTAACTAAATGCTAAAAATTACTTAATTAAAATTACGTATATAGTTCAATATAGGATAGGAAGTGAAAATTAGTTAATAATACCTAATGAAGCATTGCCACAAGTGTTTATGTTTCCAAATTTTTATGGGTGATTAAATGAATTGGCAAAATCTTGAATTATAAGGTTTGCTTCTTGAAATAATAACTATATTACTTGAAAATAAGTAAATTAGCTTCCTTTTTCCCCTGGGAGTTATATTTTCCTTCTTTTTTTGTTATTGAAATTGGTTTTTTCTATATTTATATGGTAGCTATAAGATAATATTTTCCTACTGCAATTTACACCATTGACTATGTTGGTGATCTTGGTTAAATAATACCAGAAGAAAAAAAATCTTTTTTTCATTAATCTATGTGAAAATGTGTCTACACATATATTTATTTATTCATGTGTGTATATATAAATAAATACTTGCATAACTATTTAGAATGCTTCTACTTTCATTTAATTTGCACATCTTTATGAATTTCAGTGTTGGAGAAATTAAAACAAATACAACAAAATTCAAGGAAGATCCTATTAAACAATATGATTTTAACTTGCAGTAGATTTTTATATACTTTTATTAAAGTATTGCAATTTAGAAATATTCTTGTAGCCTCCAATCACTGTCATGATCATGTACTTAAAGCTAGATTTTAGATATTATTAAACATTTTTAATGTTGAACTAGGTTACATTAACGTTACCATTATCACCATTACTAAAAATATTTATGTGTTCTATTAAAACATGCCTTAACATTTTTTTTAATTGCAGCTGAATGTGGAGCCTCCACGACAAGTAATGAAGGAATCTTATTGTCCCCCAATTATCCTCTTAACTATGAAAACAACCATGAATGTATTTATAGCATTCAGGTACAAGCAGGGAAAGGAATCAATATTTCTGCCAGAACATTTCACTTAGCCCAAGGGGATGTTCTTAAGGTATGTAATCATGTAACTTATTTGTTATTTCTGAACTTCTAGTACCTCCCATCATTGAAGTTTTCTGTCTGCAATAGCACAGTACCAGGTAAGTGGATATAAAACATCTCTTGCAAAATATCTTTCTAAAATGATTCAATTTTTAAAAAGTTGTAAATTAGGTGCCCCTATTATCTGTTTCTTAACACATTTTACTGACCAGAGAAAATTAGAAAACAAGTTGAAATGATGAAACAAATATTTCCATAATGGTTTTTTGTATTGCATTTTTAGTGTTAAATATTCATCTGTTGCATCTTTTGATTTGTTTACTTCCACAGCATCTTCATAACTTGAGCTGTGATCCAAACATAATAAAACATAACACCTGTAACTTTAATTTACCACAGTCTACATACTGCCTTTTGTACTTAAGTTTTACATTTTAAATGACTTATTCTGGTGTGCATCAAAGAAAGAAACAACAAAAGGTCAAAGAAGGATACTAGAACCTACCAGAGTTTTATACAGTGATTTCCCCCTATCTTTGATTTGTTCATAGATTTTATTACTGTACTCCAAAACACTTACTTCCAGATGCATGTATTACTTAGCCAACTACACATTTGAAGTTGATGTTGATCAAGATGTTTTTTCGCACATACCATCTGCAATAGCATACCAATCCAGTGAGATATCTGAGATTAAATAATTGTCCAATTGTTCAGAATATGTAACTTTATTAAGTTTGCCTCTGTAAAATCAGAGGAACAAAAAGTACCATGCCAATCATGTTTGATTTTAAAAAGTTTTTTTTCCATATTCTTCCATGTATGTATTAAAAGAGAAAGATTATGAAAATATGTTTTCCTAAAAACCAACTGTGATTCATACTGGGGTTTATCTCATCTAACTCTAGCCATCTGTGCATTAGGGTAGGATTTCTGTCATTAGTTGTCAGACACCAGCATTTCTAAAAGTGGCTAATTTTACCTAAAGTGTAAGCAGACCTAAACAACTAATGTAGAATGAAATCAGGCATCAAAAAGAAAAAGAAAAGAAAATGGTTTTAAATTAAAAAAAATATATTGTGCTCTTCTTAAAGCAAAACAGAAGCAAAGAAAAGTGAACCAAAGGCTACTAGATACCCAGAATGCACAGGTGTGTTTATTTTATATTAAAATCGTTGCTTATTTGAAAACCAAGTGGATGCCCTTTAATTGTTACATTAATTAATTTTGAAAGATTTAATTTGAAAGCTGTTTAGTATTTATTAAACTGTAAGTAGTGTGGAAAAAATCTCAGACCAGCCAATGAACCAACCAAACCAGTTGCTCAAATAACTGTTAGCCACTAAAAGCATATGAACAGATTTTCCTCAGGTTGTTTTGTCTTTTTTTTAGGTTGAAACTATTCAACTCTATTGTCTTAATTTAAAAAGATACCCATGCCACTGTGGGAAGGGAGTTACAGTCATGTACAGTTAGATAAATATAAATGAATATAAAAATAAAACAATTCAACTTTTGTCTTCTTTTTCTTTATTAATAATTTAATGTACATATTTGAAAATATCTAACCATTTACAATTTTCAAATGCTATTTGAACTATATGCACTGCAGATGTTTAACTAGACAATCTTAAGTCAGAGACTTAGAGAAGAAAATTCTGCTTTGATACTGCTACTCAATGTGAAATTAAAGGTAATGCACAATTAATTAGAGATAGAGGAAGGCCACCACTCAGCTGTAAATTTCAGTGGCAGAAATACTTCCTGTATATTGCAGGTGTGTTTTTTAAATGAAACTAGTGTTGTGTAATTCGAGTATTTGTTTTTCAAGTCAACAGCCTTGAATTATAATAAGGAGCTGAAGTTCCTCCCTATTTAAAAGAATCCAAAACAAACTATTCTTGATTATGATTGTCACTTTTTTTCAGTCTATCTGACATCATAGCAAGACAGAGCCACTCAGCCTTTATAATTGTGGGAAGAAATATCTTTGGAAGCCATGGTGTCTTTTCCTGCTTCCTTTCTTAGATGAAATTCTCACAAACTGTCTTAATTATATCATGCTCTTTTTTCATGTGTTCATTTGATAAAGAAAAATTCTTCAGAAAACACATTAGCAGAATTCTTTTAGAATTAGAATTCTTCAGAATTCAGAATTAGAATTCTTCAAATTCTTCAGAAAACACATTCCAAAACTTTTCTCCCAGAATCAGTTCTGCAGTTGTCTGTTGTTCCCTTTCTGTGATCCTTTTCTACTCTGAAATAGGGAATATACTGCCTAATTTGCCTGTTTTGCTGATTGTGGAGAATAACTTTTTGGCTACGGGAATGGGACATTAAGCTTATATTTTAGTTTTAGATGAATCATTAGTAGTCAGCTAATGCTTTTAACCTAATATGTATCCCTCCTTTGTAACTGGAAGGAACTTAAGTTAAAAAAAAAATCATCCTGTCTTCAAAACAGCCAAGTGACATACAGTGAATACAGAGTTCCCCATCAGCTGTGAATGAGGGAGGGTAGAGCAGTCACCATTTTAAAATCAATCTCCTTAAAACATCTGCTTCTAGAGAGGTCTTCCTTCCCTCGAACAGAAATGAAGCAACTCCATAATATTTCATCATTAAAGCTCAGGTTTTTAGTGACAAACTTGGAAAATCCCTCCCTTTTAATCAAAAGCTAAAGATGAAAATGCCAGCAAATAAGTTAGTAATGTACTTTGTGTTACTTTTTCTTGCAGCAAGGATTTTTAGATCACTAGAGGTATGCAGCTAAAATGCCATTCAAAGTCTGAATACTCTCAGTATTCTAATAAAATTTTGACAAGTTCTTTAATGAAGCCATGAGGCTTCATGCTGCTTGCCATGTGAGTTAACTGACCATGGATGATGTTTATATCTGACAAGCACTGTGATTGAAACAGTGAAACAGCTGTACTGGGAATGCAGCCTTAGAGAGAAACAGCATATTTAGCACAAGTAAATCACCACCTTACTATTACTCCAGGGGCAAAAAAGGAGGAGTTCCTTTTCATCAGTTCTGGACTGGTATAGAACAGAGGTTTCAGAGCATATAATTTGTTTTTGATTTGCTTCATTTAGTGTGTAATTCTCTTGCTCTTCTTTCAGTGTAACTGCTCTGGCTACTTTCATTAATGGTGTAGTTCTTTTTGAGTTTTATTAAAAACTGTAAGAAATATATAAATATCTCTTTTTTTTTTTTTTTTTTTTTTTTGTGTAGGGATATAACCTGCTGTTGAAAGTGCCATATCTTGTTCTAATATTTATGAAAGTTATGTGAAAACCTGTGAAGAATTTAGAACAATCACTACATGCCAATCCATTTAATATTAATCTCAGAAACTCTGTAACACTTGCTTCCTTCTTTGCAATTGTACGGATGAGTTTGTGCACTATATTCCAGAATTCAATATTTTTAGAATAAACTACCTATGTGGGTGGCAAAGATAAATAATGCATTTTTTGCAAAGTATGAAAATATTTGTACCTGTATTTTTCCCCTTCTTTTCTCTCCATCCACCAATTTTGCTCGTAAACTCTTTAGTCTCTGCTAGCTGTAAGCAAGTCCTGAGATATACAGAGAAAGAACAGAGTTCTCATTGTTCTGCTTGACTGAATAGTCCATTGATAGTGGTGAACATGTTATTTGTGTTGAAATCTGTTGAATGTAGAAAATACTCTTTTATATCAAGGATATTTGACATGCTTTTTAATTTACAGGGAAAAAGGCAATTTTATTAAAACTGAGACTTGGACATTGCTAAAATGATTGTTTTCTTTATTTTCAGTAGATTTCAGCATAAATAAAAATACACTTATGCATTATACTAATTAATGGGTAGTCTTCTGGTAATGTTTAAATTAAAAATAAGCAAACCACCTCCAAAAATTCTGCAGACAGATTTCATTGAGTAAACCTAAAACAAAAGAGAGAGGAACACAGAACATGAAAAGGATCTTTTTCCTCTTTTGTAGCAGACTATGTGGTTGCCTTTATGTAGTGTGAGAACTGAAGTGGAAGGCGATATTGCACCTATGTAGACAAAATTGATTTCAGATTTATTTTTAATAACATTATAAAGCAATCTTTCTTTTTCCTTGTGCTAAAGCACTCACTGCAGCAACAGGCAGGTAACAGTGACAGAAAACAGAACTCAGGGTTATCTTTGGCTCAGCATAGCTTGTGCTCCTGCCAAATACAGAGGATTCAGTTTTACTGCATTTGTTCATTGTCTCCTCTGTGGACCAGATTTTAAATGTGTGCACATGACTCAGTTTTTGAGGGGTTTTGGGCAAAGACATTGAAGGGATGTGTTATTTGTACTTTTTTGCTAATTTGTTTATTGAGAATCTTCATGTTTTTTATAATAATAATAATAATACTTTTAGCAGTATCATCCTGAATATAAGACTGAGAAAAAGGAAATAAATGTAGGGGACAACCTCCCCCCCACCCCCCCCCAAACATATGGACCCTTTTGTCTTTATATTAGTGCTTCTGTTTGCATGTGATATACATTTGACAGGGTGTTGACAGCCTCAGTTTTGAGCTGCTGATTTTATGTTATTTCTTCTCTTTATAAAGGAACAGATCTTCATATCCATATGCCTTTTATGTTTCAATGGAAAATCTCAAAAATAGCTTGATTAAAATGCACAAATTTTATACATTCATTTATGATACTCCCTCGCTAAAATTTTATATAGTTAAATAAATTAGCAGAAAAAAGAGCATCAATTTCCATTTAAAATTTGTTGATATTGAAGCCACTTAAGAGGTTAGTAAATTTTATTTGCCCTCTGATTTTAAATGTAAACAACACTTCCTTCAAAAATTGAATATAACATCTATTAGTTCAAATATTTAGGTAAAGTGTTTGCTATTAGCATTCTTCCCTATAACATTTAAACATATTATTGTGGTATGAAGAACATTAATGTTCATTAATGAAAAACAATTTTCTGTGCCTTTGTTTTTCTTTATGAATTAATCATTTAAAAGATTGGGCCATTAAATATCTACTTAAGATAGGCCTCTGTTTTCTGAATAGTTTGTTACTAGCATATCCAGGGATTATCCAGTCACGAATCAATTATTTTTGAATTAATGTTACAGGATGACTTAAAAATATATATATCCCACTGAATAATATTTTTACAATGATTATTCTTGGGCTTATCTTTAGCACCCAAGTGACTTACATCTAGATGTTCTGGCAAGGCCTATAAGAAAGTATATTCATATATTAAAAATAGGCTACTCGTGCTACCTTAATTCACGTATAATATTGCCTTCCAAAAAGTTATGAAGCTGAATTACTAACTCATTCAAAATATTTAGCTCCCACCTGGATCAACAAGGTTAGAAAGAAAACGTTGGTTCTGAAAGTCTCAGAAGGGTCTGCTACCACTTTATTGGCAAGCCAAATTGTATAATTTGAATGATTCTAAAATTTCCCTTTTTGTTTTTTTCCCCTATTAACTCAAATGGAGCAGAGAAATGAAAATATTACCTAAATTTTGAGTTACACTGTAAAACATGCATTCATTTATTGTCCTAAGGGAGACCCCGGTGTCTTAAGAAGAGGGGTACTTTGAATATCTGAAAGACAGCAACCAAAGGAAAAAAAATAATTCAATTTATTGTTCAGATGAATCACAATCCTGCCTCAGCCAAATGCAGTTCTCCTACTCAAATGAATCAGTTGCAGAAGTGTTAGATGTTTTAAATTCTGTTTCTTCATAGAAATTATATAGATTTAAAAATATTATGCAATGTGACAGCTAGTTAGCCCATGAAATGGAATGATATTAACTAATGAGAGATGTCAGTGGACTAATGTGAAAGATTTAATATGGTAGGACATCTAACAAAACTGGCAATGAAGTGTGTATGAAGAAATTCTAACATGAAGAAAACTGGTATCATGACACAGCTTATTTGAAGTTTTGGTGAGACGTTGAGAATATTACCAGCTTCCTTTGGCTAAGTATTGGTGATACAAAGATAGCAGGAAATGGTTTACTTTTATATAGTTTTTAAAAATAAAATAAATCCTGAATCCTAGTTATTATTAATTATAAGTGGATTCAAGCTGGGTTTTGTTTAAGTCTGTCATGAAGTATATATCTCTGCTGGATAGCAGTAATTCTCCTGAAATGGGTATTTTCCTTTCAGTTGCTAAAACAAGACTAAGTGCATTTCAGAATTAATTTTCTGGGTTGGGTGGTTTTGGTACTGTTTTTCTTGTTTTGAGATTAGTTTTGGATTTTTATTTTTCTTTTTCTGACTTGATTAGCTATCTCAGTATAGTTTAAAGGAGTTTCTAAAAAGATAAGGCAACCCTTTTAATACTGCTTTATATATATTGAAATTGACTTTTATTGATATACATTGATTGCACTTTTTTCTTCTTCTCTGATTTCTTACTTTTAGTCAAGGACATTGGCTTTTAAATTTAAGTTTGCTTGGAATTTATTTGCTTGTGTCATAATTCCTTGTGCCAATGAATTATGTTAAGTCATCTTGTTGTATATCTTAAACTCCTGTACAATTATTTACTCATTACAGATATCTAGAAGTCACTTATTTGTTTTATTTCACCATATCATTAAATGTAAAGTCTTTGATATTACTAGAGACATGAGGATTTCTGGAAGAGAGGTATTAGGCGTATAACTTATTCTTACAGATATGGAACAGGCATCATAATACCTCACGTTGATTTTGTTGCCTTACTACTATTGCTGGGGTACGTGTATTGATTTCATTCTGGTGCAGATTCCTCGAAAAATGCAAAGTTTAGTTACATTTGTAATTAATAGAATTAAAATAGTATTTAGAATTTCAGACAATTCAGTATATTTTAATAAGGCTTTACAATTTCAATTTTAAAATTATTTGCAGGTCAATTTACTGAGTTGCAAGTGAAATTTTTCATAAACCACCAATTAAAGTTTTAGTTATTATAGAAGTCCCTAAATAAATACTACAGGAAATAATGTTTGGGTGAGCAATTATAGTTAAATTATAGGAAGTGTTTTAGGAATCCCAGGAATACAACAACCTGTGGTGTTTTAAAGCAGCCAGATTTGTAGGGAAATTATTAGAAGATTGTTCTACATATTTCATATTCTGATAGATGGAAAAGAACAACACTTGAAGAAAAATAAATAATAAAAATGTGGTAGTATGATTTACATATAGATTACAATAATCTTTACAATTTACAGAAGCAGTTGTTAAATTTATTTCCTAGTCTCCTTTTACTTCCCACTTATATTTTAATCTGTCATCACAGGTTAAAAAGCCACCACAGGTTTATTTAAGAAGCCAAAGTTGGGGATGTGTGAGATTTTCTGTTGTGCCACCTTGACTTCAGGGAGATACACGTTATAGGTGTTTGCTGATAGGTTGTGATCAGAATTACTATACTGACAGTGAAAGAGAAAACACAGAAATCTAAAATACCTGAGCTGATATGGCACTTCTGCCCCCCTCTATTGTTATGTGAAAAAGGAATTGACATATTTTAAACTGCATTTGAAAATTCACCACATCTGTGTCAGCTTAAGTCAAAAAAGGCAAGTAGTATATCTAAATAGTACTTCAGGTTGACTGGCAATAGATCTCCCTTGACAGAGCTGTTCTTCCTCTTAATACAGATGTACAGAATTGTTTTGTAAGTAAAAGATACCTTCTTTTCTTTCTTCATAACTGTAAAATTCACATTTTTTTACAGATCTATGATGGCAAAGACAACACTGCTCACCTGCTGGGGGCATATACTGGGGCATCATTAAGAGGCCTGACACTAAGCAGCACTTCAAATCATTTATGGTTGGAATTTAACTCGGACATGGAGGGCACTGATGAAGGTTTTCAGCTTGTGTATACTAGTAAGTATTTGAGAAAACAGTAGGAGTAGATTTATACTTTTAAGGGAATGAAAATTCTTCACTCATAAGATGAAAGTGCAGTTAAATGACAATTACGCAAGAAACTAACAGCAAATTACTCATCAAAATAATATATTTTAATTTTTGTACCTCAAAAAACCCCAAAACAAATAGCATACTGAAACCTGACTTTGATATTTAATCGGGTACATAAATCAGCATTGTTTTTCTGGAGGGGTATTTTTCAATTTTGGAAAGCATAAGAAAAAACCAGGGTAAGTTTCAGTTGTTTTAGCACATCCAAATACTGTAGTATGTGAGTAGTTTAAAAAATGCAACCAAAAAACATTGCTTCATGAAGATAAGTCGTAAGTAAAGGAAATTCTCCTTCTTAAGACTCATCTCTCATAGTTACTTTGCTTTTGTTTTTAAGCTTGGATTATTGTTTAGAATAATCCAATTTGGAACCAAAATGATTAAGAAAGGTTCCTAACAAAAACTTCATATATGGACTTAAACTCTGAAGATGAGGAGAGAAAAATGTTTCTGATCTCTGGCTTAGAGGATATATGGAAGAAGCTATACACATCTAATTGACCAAGTGTCAGTTTCTGACAATTGTAGCACATGACTATTGACATGTAGTGTAGATGATTTTTTAGTGTATAATTTTTTGCCATCACTGAATTATTATGTAGAACTATTTTTTATCAAGCAGGACAGTGTTATAAGGTAGCAGGCTGCAATGCAGCTATCAAAACCTTTTTTTTCTTCATGCTCAGATCATTCATTTTTCACCTGTTCAAAAATGGTTCACTTAAAAGCTTGACATAATCGTTTAAAAACTAATTCTAATTAAAAAAGCCTAATTCTTGCAGTATGAAAGGAAAATATTTCAAGATAATGAAACAGTATGTAATTATTTTTCAGATGAAAGTTGTACAATTATATTCTGCTAGCATGTGATAGAATAGGACTGCATCCTATGATTAAAGATAGGACTTTTAGTTCTGTGTTACTTTGTAAGTGTCAAAGAATTTAATTTTTCTTATTTATATAGGTGCAACCAAGCCCAGCACTTGAAACTTACCAATAACATTTCCTGTCTTTTGAGACATTCATATTAAAGTGCACTTTCCTAGCCTGAAGAATTCTTAGCCTGAACAGTGATGAATCTTCTTTTGTTGATATTGGTAGAATTAGAAGAAAAAAATTAAATCCAGAAGAAGGTCACAGAGATGGTCAGAGGCCTGGAGCGCCTCTTCTATGAAGACAGGCTGAGATTTGGAGCTGGAACAAAAAAGGCTCTGGGGAGACCTTATAGAACCTTCCAATGCCGAAAGAGAGCCTACAAAAAAGATGGAGAGGGACTCTTTACAAGGACGTGACAATAGGACCAGGGGTACTGGCTTTAAACCAAAAGAAGGAACATTTGAGCTGGATACAAGGAAGAGCTCAGTCTGAGCTCCATCTGGGTGGATCCATAAGCCAGGAGAGATGGAGCAGACCTCCCAGTCAGAGCTGCAGCCTTTGCTCAGAGGGATCACCACCATTGTGCCTTGAGGGTCAGGTTGGATGAGCACCCTTGAGTTGTGCAGTTGGCAAAAACCAGTGCCCCTTTGCTGAGTCATGAGTAGTTCAAGTCTCTACTGGGCCAGTGGAGACTTCACCCTTCAAAGAGGTGTTCTACCTGTGTGCTGTCCTGCACTAACTGCCCCACCATGCCCTGGCTGAGGCACCACACCCTCTGCCTGCTCTGGTCACATGCAGTGATGGCAGCAAAAATGCTGCTAGTTCCCTTGGTTAGGCAATGGAGTTATGTGTTCACCCTCATTAAAAAGTTGACTTTGGTTCTGTGTCTGTAAGGAGGGTGTCCAGAAATAAGGACATATCAGGGATCAAGGCAGATTTGAATTTCTTTGACCACAGTGTGGTCAAAAGTTTTCTTAGAAGACAGGAAATTCTAACTGGTCAATAAGTGTCCAGACCAGCATTATCAAATGGTTCTTTGTCTGGGACTCACTTTAATGTCTTTCAGAGCTTCTGCAGCACACGCTGTAGTAAGGAACAATAGTTTAGGAATGAGAAAAGTTCAGCTCAGAGGTTGTGGAGGCTGAGATATGTTCAGTCACACATGAAATGAGCTGAAGGAAGAACAAGAAATATACAAGCATTTGATATACGTTTTTGTCCCTTTACCTGATCAGCCTTATCCAACATTTACAATGCATTTACAAGTATTTTGCCTGTAAAATAAAATAAAGAACATTTTTTTCAATCAAGAATAGTCATGCAGCATCTGAGGAGAGATTGTGAAAGGCTACCAACTGTTGACCAGATGGACAGATACTGTGTGAATGATTTGTTGAAATGAAAGTGAAAACCCCTTCATTTCCTTTCATATTACCTATGTATAGGAATAGCAATCTGATTCAAAGGCTCTTTTTTGCCTACACACATTCTAAGCCACATGATATTGGTCAAATTATTTGATTTTGAGCAAAGTGATGTTTTAAGTTGCTTCTCAGTTAATAACAGAAAACTTGATTTGGAATAGGATTTTTTTTCTCCCAAGTTGCAGTTTATTTTCCCCATAAGTTGATATACCTCCCTGTTTCTATGTAATGCATTGTTATTTTGTTTTTTTCTTGCTTCAAGTCTCTTAAGTCTCAAAAAATGTCTCAAAAAATGTCTCAAATTCAAGTTTGGCTTGAATTCTCTATATCATCATTATCATTGATTCCTGCACGTAGTTCTTAAATTTACAAACTACTGAACTAAAAACTAGGGTAAGGACTGATGAAAATAGCAGTTTTTCTTTGGTGCCACAGGTGCTATTGTGCTGCTGTTGTTACTATGCAAAATAATGAGGAATCTGCTGTTAAGTTTTGTTTATGAGCCTTTAAATGCCTAAGCGCAAGTAAGTGGACAGTCGCTTTAGCTGCCAGTTTATAATTCATCATAACATTTTAAACTTTATTGATAATGATAATGGATTTTACTCTGTCTTTAATTGAACTCTTACGAAAACTGAATTTATGACACAGCTTGGTCATGCTCTAAGAAAGGTTTATAGGCAGTTAATCCTACTTAGACTGCTTAAAAACAGAGAAGAAATCCTAAATATGTTATATTTAGTTTGAAAAATATTGATTTCCACTGAAAACCAGAAAATATTAATTTCATTAATGTATTTATCTGTTTGATTCTGTAAATACAACATTTTATTCCTTGCACAGGTTTTGAGCTGTCACATTGTGAGGACCCTGGTGTGCCACAGTTTGGATATAAAATCAGTGACCAAGGTCATTTTGCTGGAAGCACTATAATTTATGGATGCAATCCAGGTTACACACTCCATGGAAGTAGCCTTCTGAAGTGTATGACTGGGGAAAGAAGGGCGTGGGACTATCCTCTACCATCATGCATTGGTATTACACTCTTCTATTTTTTTGTTTCTTTAATTTTTTTTTGAATGCAAGAAAGAAAATAAAATTGTGAGGATTGTTAGATCTATGTAAAATCTGATGTGTATGATCTGATATGTGTACAGATATATTTCCACAGGCATTTATCGTTCTCTTTGCATATATCTCATCTAAGTCTATCTAAGTAGTATTGCCTTTTTAGGTTAAAAGAAGTTAGTAATTTTAAAGCATTTGTGCATACTGAAAATCCTAAAATATGCAGATCTAGTTAAGGTCAACTTATAATCAACATAAAAGGTTTAATCAGAAAGACATTGTAAAACTAGTATTTTTTACTTGTATATAAATATCAATAAGCTAGAAAAATCTCACATATGAAATAGATTAAATAAAACAAGATATGAAGAGATATAAAGTTATTTTGTATTTTTGTCACTTCTGTTTCTTTACAATATTACTAAAACTTCATAAGTTTTGCAGCTACCTACAGGCTCAATTGTTCCCATAGGAGAGTGAAAAGAAGTCAAGACTTAAATATTATAGTAGCTTTCTTTTTCATCTTCATTTAGAGGAAAATAAGCTTGAGTAAGTAAGTGGAGCAAGAGGTGAAATGCAGCCCTTATATGCTGTTTTACAATATTAGGGCATATGGTCAGTTTAATTGTGTAACCTGTTCAGCAAAAGAGTAGATGTATAAATTGATTGCTCAGTTGATTAGCTGTAAGATCATTCCATAATGCTGTTTTTTCTTAGCTGAATGTGGAGGACGGTTTAAAGGAGAGTCATCAGGAAGAATCTTGTCCCCTGGCTATCCTTTTCCCTATGACAACAATCTGCGTTGCATGTGGGTGATTGAAGTAGACCCAGGAAATATTGTCAGGTACTGAAAATGAATCTTAAAATTTTAACAATTTTTTGGGCTAAAATAACCAAATCTTACCTCTAGAGTGCAGGGGAAAAAAGAGGATTTTGGGCTTAAAACTTAAGATTTAGGTTTTGGTATTTTAAGTTTGGGTTGAAATTGTTGATTTTTCAATAAGCATTATACAAAGAAGACTGAGCTTTAAAATTGGTTATAATTTTGTGAAATGCTGGAGGCAGCAGAAGTCTTTAGTGAAAGACTACATTAAAAAAAACCCACAAAACAACAACACAACACAACCTACATTTTCTCAGTTCTTTTTAGTTAATTTGTTTTGGTGGGAATGTGATACATAATATTATCTTAGAAAAACTGAAACTCTTTTCTGAAAAGATTGTGTAGATACTTATACATTATTTGAATGGCTAAAATGATATATTACTTTATAGTGGACAAATTAAAATATTTTAAGGATTTTTTCTTACAAATTCATTTTAGTATTGGGCTTTCATGCATTCAAAGCTAAATGTGTGGAACATTATAAAAAATTACCCTTTGAAGTTAAATTTTATTTCCTTTTTTCTGTTGTTTGTTTAGTTTTGTTGTTGAAGTCATGTTGTTGAGTAATATTAAAGCTGACAATAAAATCATGGTGTTCTTTCAGCCTCCAATTTCTTGCTTTTGATACTGAGGCATCCCATGACATTCTTCGAGTTTGGGATGGTCCACCTGAGAATGAGATGTTGCTCAAAGAAATTAGTGGCTCTCTTATTCCTGAAGGCATTCACAGTACACTCAACATAGTAACTATCCAGTTTGACACAGATTTTTATATCAGTAAATCTGGATTCGCCATACAGTTTTCAAGTAAGTTGATTAATTTAATTTTTAATTTATTTTGTAAGATAGTTCACTCACAGATAATTGTCATGCTGGAAATTGTCAAAGAATTGGCACAAACTGAAAGATTTGTAGTAAAGCTATGTTTTTATCTTAAAGAAACAAATAAATAAACCAACAAAATATCATATTCTTTGCTAATTTTGGGTTTCAAAGGCAGCTGAGGCAGTGCCAGAATGCTTAAAATTGTGATTAGTGTTTGGAGGTGATGTAGGCATGTTAAAATCTCCATCCTTTTCTAATCAGTAAGTTTCTGCTTTCAGAGATATCTGTGGGGAGTTTCATTGTGTTGTGATTGTATGGGGTGAAACAGAAAAGAGCTCCACAGGAACAGCAATATCCTTCTCCCTTTTGCCTTCTAGTGCTATATCATCATATTACAGGCAGCAGGATGACAAATCTAAACAGTTGCCTAACTGTTATTAAATCCCTTTAGACATTTTATTGCTGAAACAGAAGAAATCATTGAGCCAGGTCCATTTTGACCTTCTTTTTCCTCTGGTCAGTGAAATTTATATATTTTTTTTCAAGATTAGCAAGATCTAGTCTAATATAATTTTGTGTAGCAGTAGCAACATTTCTAACATGGGTTGACACAGTGACTCTTAATGTTAACACTATCTCATTGTGCTTCCTGTGCTTGGTAGCTGTGTTAGCCCTTGCTTTCCCCTATTCTCATTCTTTCTATGTGTATGATAAATACATGTGTGTGCATACAGTAATTTGAAGGAAGAATGAATTATGTAAATAGGACTACAAAGTGAAAGATATTTTACTTGTAGTGATAGAGTGCTTCTGCTCCATCAGCTTAATTTTGAACCCACGAATAGAGGTTTTAATCCCTTGGCTCCAAGGTATTTTTGCCATTTTACGGCCTTACCCCCTTCCTCACATGTGTTGCCATTTCTCAGACATGTTCTTATATTTAATGTTGAAGCTAGAGAGGGAGGAAATTACGCACTGAACTTATTTAAGCAGTCATTTAAGCTGAGTGGAAAAACACATTGATGCAGAATAAGAATGGAGTTAGAAGGAAAAATGGATAGTAGATGGGAGTAAAGTTATAAAACAGTTACTGATGAACTTACAGTGATTTACGTGAAAAGAGGGTTTAGAAATTTATCTGAGAGGCTTTTTATTTGTTTCTCTGTGCTTTTGCAGTCTATTGAGTTCTAATGACACTTTAAAGAATCCATGAAGTTTTACTGCTCAACATTTCTGTTTCTCTTTAGTCTAGATTCTCAAAATCAGAGTGATCCTTCTTAAATAGTTGATGTGGCACAGTTTGGGTGTATATTCTCAGTAGATTAACAGGGTCTTGTTTTTTATTTCTCCTCCTAAGTTAAGATTTTAAAAGTAATATGCAATTAGCTACACCACCTGAATAACACTATTGTTCTGTGGACATAATATTTCACCAACCAATATACAAAAATATTTGAGGAGATGGAGGAAAGAGAAAGATAATTCTTTGCAACTTTGTTTCAAGTATTCACATACCTTCTTTGAGTACCTAATGTTGTCTGAGTCAAACAGATGGTGTCTTCATACTCTAGCTACACTGTAATTAAAATACAGAAAGCTCACACAAGGGAGATATCTGCTTTTACTTTCCTCTTGCCATTTCATGAAATTGGGTAAGAGTATTTAACTGGATTATCAGCCCTTTTACTTCAAGAGGAATGTTATTCAGTGACAACAGATACTTTATATTCAAACCCTTTTAAGACTTTGAATGCTTTATTTTCTTCTCTATTATATTCTTATCCTTTAAACAATTGTTTCCAAACATGGGTAACCTTCCTATTGGTTCCTTATGTTTTTTTTTATTTATTTTATCAATTGTTTTTACCCAGTTTTGCATCTGTCATTTATTGAGTGAAAATTTTCACCACTGATAACAAGGTATAATTTATATTTGACTCCTCCATAGGCCATCCAATATAATCAGAAAAACAATTTTTATCTGGAGATAAAAAAGGCAACTAAGATAGCATCCTTTGCCAAATTAAAGGGGAAGAGTAGACAGGAAAACCTAAAGAAGCTGGAATGTTATATAAAAAGTAGAAACAAAATTATTATTTAATTAGTATTATGTATTAGAGCAGGTAATATTGATTTTTTTTTTATCTAGGGCTGCCCAAAACAATCCTTTAAAAGGCATGGAAGTTGTTATTAATTTTGTAAAATTTAGTGGATCTGAAGAGAAAGGGTTTCACAAAGATTTTTCTTGCCCATTGCTTCAATTAGTCTATTTTGTTTCTTTTTGTTAGCTTGCCTTTTTTGTGGAGAAAAAAGAAACCCAGAAGGTTTTTTGTATCTGAAATAGTAGAACTATTTTGATGGTTTAAACATTCATAATCTCTTTCTGTAAGAAAATAATCACAGAATCATTGAATAGTCTGGGTTGGAAGGGACCTTAAAGGCCATCGAGTTCCAACCCTCCAACCCTCTTGCCATGGGCAGGGACACCTTTCCCTAAACCAGGTTGCTCAGAGCTCCATCCAGCCTGGCCTTGAACACTACCACTTATGGTCACCCACAACTTCTCTGGGCAGCCTGTTCACCATGCTCATTGTAAAGAATTTCTTCCTCTTATGTAACGTAAACCTACTCTGATACAGTTTTACCCTTGCCCTGCCACTCCATGCACTTGCCAAAAGTCTCTTTCTGTGTTTCATTCCTTCACGTACTGGAAGTCCTCAACTAGGACTCCCAGTAGCCTTCTCTTTTCCAGACAGAACAACCCCAATTCTCTCAGCCTTTCTTCACAGGGGAGGTGCCTTATCCCTCTAATCATATTTGTGGCCTCCTCTGGGCTCACTCCAACAGGCTGATGTCCTTTCTGTGCTGGGGACCTTGGAGTTGGATGCAATACTCCAGCTGAGGTCTCACAAGACCAGAGTAGAGGGGCAAGAAATTATTTATTTTATGCTGAACTGAGGAATACTGGAGACTTTTTTATGGTGAAAAGGATATTTTTTAAAAATTTTAACACAATTATACATTACTCTGAGAGGAAGAAGTAGAATTTCAGATGAAATAAGGGAACTTAGCCTGATTATTCTTCACTACTTTGCACCAATTATTCAGGGCTCTTGAAAGTACTGCTCCTTTCATACATCTAATGTAAACAAAGAAATAAATTATTTCACATGTCATCACTAGTCAGAGCAGAACTTTGGTATAATGTGTCTTTTGTCTTTTATAAGACATTTTGTCTTTCATTTTTGTGTTGGACCTCTGCAAATGATCATGACATCATCTTTTTATTTAAACATTACAACTTTTCAGTTTATGCGGTCTTCTTTGAGACTACAATGAAGTAACATGATAGAAAACAGAGCCCAGAAATCCAGAAAATCAAAGCAGCAAAAGATGTATAATAAACCAGAATATTTCAAAAACTTTGTATATTTGTATAAAAGGAAAACAAGAACCTCTGGTGATTCAACAGTCAGATAAAAATATGAGGATTTTGGAACATGTCTAAATAGCATGTGAATAATGCAGCTATAGAGCAGAAGCCAGAGGTCTATCCCTAAAGAAGTGTGAAAAATTGACAAGAGGCCAGAAGCAATATGCAAACAGGAAATACCTGTTACAGCATATTTCCTCTCAACTGTCAGACAGAGCATGAAGAGCCCAGTACATACTGGAAAAACACCAATTAAATCAGCAGTATTTTTTTTTTAACAGTAAATTCTGCACAAAATAGAAAACTAAACCTTCAAGAAAAGTGAAGGAAAAGGGAAGGGAATCAGCATGTATTTGCCAGAGACATGAGCTGTATTTCTCAAGGTCAGACCAAAATATTAGGCACAGTGAAACATTTTCATCAGTTGACATCATCACTTCATGTCACCAAGATGAAAGCAGTAGCTGTGAAAAAAAGATGGAGAACTGAAAGTAGTTGAGTAAGAACATTAAAATGTAAAACATTTGCTGATAATAATTGTATGCGTGTTTAAATTTATATTTTTAATCGCTTTAGTATTTGTGAAGTGTGTAATATCATATCAGATCCCACTGAAGCTAATCAGATCCTTTCCACAGGTTTCAATGGCCTTCGAATCTGGTATTCAGGAAAGTTTTCTCTGTGCTAACTTAACATTTCAAGTTCCATTTATCTTCTGTGCAGGAGGAAGGATCTGTATTCCCCTTTCGTGGGCCTGTATTTCACCACTAATAGCTGCATTACTGAAAAGCATTGCAGAATACATTCTGCTCAGATCTCAGAGTGCAGTCACATTTCTGACTAATTAAACATTACAGGACAGAGCATTTTTTGAGCATTATAAGGCAGCCAGTGCAGAACTAAACTGTAAATATTTTTTGAGTATTGGGAAGGTTTTGTAAATAGATGCTCTAGCAGTATTTTATATCATGTGACAGCAATTTCTTATATAACAGGATATGCCTTAAAATGCTTGGATTTACTGTCAAACTACAGCTGTTCCTCCTTATTTTAAGACTGAGTGAATAGCCCTTTGGAATTATTTGCCTTTATACACTATAGAAAAAGCCTAGAACACTTCAGGCAGATACCTGCTTTCATAGCTTGAGTCTGACAATATTAATTTCCAGTCTAGAATTATAATGTATCATATTGGTTACATTGATTACTATGATGATTAAATGCTTACAAGTCAGCTTTCTATATTTATGATTTATAGCCACAGTGTCTTCTAAATATTTTCAGTTCAATTTTTTTCCCTTTTTCATTTGTTGTTGTTGTTGTTGTTGTTGTTGTTGTTGTTTTCATGGTTGTCTTCTTATTGTTCTTTTTTGATGGGATTTCTTTTGTTCAAAGACAGACCTATTAGCCACAGTCACATTTAGGAAGATTCTTTTGATGCTGAACACCCTCCTGTGTTTTTGGGTTTTTTTCTTCAGTTTTCCAGTAACAATGATCTTTACTTCTGATATATTTGTCCTGAAGGTGATTTGCAGATGCATATGGGGAATTTCACTAGTTTCTTTCTCACAATGCAGTTTCCTACTACTGCTGGTATAGGGATCACTTCCTAACACAACTTTTTCACTTTTCTGATGTCACTATTTATTTATTCTTCCTTTTGTCTATTTAATGGCAGAAAGAACTTTTAATCTTAAATATTTTCACACTCAGATTTGCTGTTTTCTTTTGACTTCTAGTGGAATCCTTTGGGTTTAGAGATTTCAGGAGGACTACTTTCCTATGAGAAATATCTGTGGATGTCCACACTTGTAAATTCAGCTCAGTGGTTTTGTTTTTAGGTTTGCAGGGGATGGTTTTGGTGTGTGTTTTCTTGTTTGGTTTGACAGTAAAATCAGATAAAGACTCTTAAGAAGAAGTTTGATGTTCCTCTCTTCTCCCCATTTCCACCCCACAAAAAAAAAAAAAAAAAAAAAAAAAGGCCACACAACCAGGTTAAATTGTAAACAAGAATTGTAAAACAAGTTCAGTTGATGTCTGAGATGGGGTCACGCTGGTGAGGAAACTTGTTCTGACTGTGAGTGTGGAGTGTGTACCTGTGAAGGAGCCTTGGCCCAAGCTTTGATTGTGCAAGTGTGGATGCCAGAGTTGGTCCAGGAGGGTTGGTTGGGGAAGTTTCCTTAACACAGAGACCTGACTATACAACACAGAAAACCCTGTTTGTGCAAGATATTAAACTTCATTGAAGGGATGTGTTGTCCCAAATGAAATTCTGATTGTGTGATTTATTCTTAATATTCCCCATTTTAATCTTCAAACAATAACTGACAAACTTAGAATCCATGAAGTCATGCAAAATCAACAAATAGAGCCTGTGGCTAGAATTTACTTAAGAATTACAATGACTATGCTTCTAAATCTCTCTTAGATCTACAGCAAAAAGGAAAGTTAAAAATAGATTAAAGAAATGCTATCAGCAGTGCTTCTGTAGATAATTCATTATTTCTTTTTCAGGAAAATTTGTATAGAAGGTAGGATTTGAGATAGCAAATACCAGGCTGACCTGGTTCTCAAACAGCATTAGAGATTCAGGGAGAGTGCAGTGTCCATATGGGTAAAGGTATGATGTGGGTTCTGAGACAGCTTGAATTTTGAAGGTGCAGTCAGTTGGGATTGGTTCAGGCTGATGGGAGTTTGAAAGACCAGCAATACTAGAAAGCCTTTCTTTAAAGTGATAGGAGTTTGGAAGAATATGTTGATTGAAATGAGTTTATAATAATATTTTTCACATGATGTGTGTTACGAAGAGCTTGAAATTTTGAAGGCTTGAAGCTGCTGACCTGACTGTGAGCTCTGGGAAGAGAGAGGAAAAAAAAAAAAAAAAAAAGGAGAGAGAGAGAAGAAAAGAGGGGAAAAAGAGAAAAAAGTTTATTTTTTCCTTAAATCACTGTTAACACCAAGAACTCCCAAGAGATTTATTATATTGTTTCCAGCATCAGTGGAGTCTATTACAGCCTTGTCCCACTTTTGATGCTATGTTTCAAGGTATCTTTCCTGCGTGAAAATAGAGGTGGCTTTTTTGAACATTTCAGTCACCTGTTAAATTGCCTGGGCTTATGAACTATCAGAAACTTTTTGACCCTGGCCAGCAACTTACTGCTTTTGAAGAAGGAATTATCAATTTAGAATATTTAATTATCTGATTTATGGATTAAATATACTTTTGTGTATTATATTAAAAAGATGTATTAAAAATTATTTATACCCCATGTAAAGGACACCTGTAGATAGATCTGTGTTTATATCTTTTCTGGGTATGATGGAATGCTGGTTTAAGGGTTTCTGTGGCTCTGTAGGAGCATTTGCACAGTATGGTACAGCTCATAAAGAGATGATTTAGGATACTCCCTCATTTCCACTGCTTAAAACATATGAATCTGTTTATATGAATGGTCTTAGGAAAAATTCAAACAAGTTGTGGGAGGAAGGGAAGTGAATTTTTTGCATGGCTTGGCTGCCAAGGTTCTAAACAAGATTCTGCCCCATTTCATACAAGTCACCTAGCAGGAGTTGTGTAAGATAAACAACTTTCCAGAGTAAATATTTCTACCTGTGCAATGGCACTTGTTTTCTGGAGTATCTCATATTCAAAGTCTAAATTAGAGAATATGGTTATATATGTCTATCTGAGATATTAAGTCTCACTTGTGGGTCCTTAGGTTATTTCTTTGTAAGCACATCACACAGAAGAACTAGGAGGAGCTGATACATGGATTGAAGCAGCTGGTCCTGAACCACTGCTGCCAACACTGTTCAGAGATATTCTTAGTTCAGAGTCATTCTACCATAGTTCAGTAGTGTATCTTCAAATTTAGCTTCATCCAAATGAAAACAATTCATCTACTCCAAAACCATGGAGTAGATGGAGTAGATGGAGTGGTTTGCACCACTGCAAAGCAAAACACAATCTGGAGTTTTATTTTACAAACATAGCTCAGAAATGTGTAATAACTATGTTGAAACACTTTCTGTCGCTCTGACCATGTAGAGAAACAAGCTCTGTGTATCTAATATGTTCACTAGTCTCTCACCTGCTGAACAGTTTGAGCATGAACTGCATTCATCCCCATCCTGGAAGTTTTGATCAAGAATTGTCTCTTAATTCTTTATCTAGCCCAAATGGTTTGGCTGATAGCAGTGTGATTAAACTAGCAGTGCCAAGAGAAAAAATAAAATAGGTTTCTGCATTTCTCTATCTTCATTAGGGAAAAAAACCTTCTCAGATGATAACTCACGGGTTTCTGCTACACACAGAGTCACTCTTGGACGTGTTATGCTGCATATATTAGATATTAGACACATCTGAGGTTTGTCTATTTACCATAAAAAATGTTTTAAATAGGAATGTAATGGATTACATTAACAAATCACAGCTTACTAGTTATTCAAGGCAATATTTCCTAAACTCTGAGCTTCCAATTATTGTAATAGAATAAAAAAGTGAGATATTATTTTCTTACTTTATCAAATCTAATGCATCACATAGAACTTCAGTGCTAATACATGAACATATGGGGAATTGTGATAGCCTGCTCTGTTAATTTTGCAGAAAGCTTTCAAGATTGCATTGCGGGTAAACTATCAAAGACATCAGGAACTTTGTAATTCCCAGAATTTTTGCTTACTCCACAAATTTTCATGGGGAATGATGAAGGCAGTGATTGAGGTGCCAACATATGTAACAGGAAAAAAAACCAAACCCAACATTTCTTGTACTAGAGTATACAGTTCATAAATAGTATTGACACTTAAAAAGGACAAAAAATAGGCTGAAAATAGGTAATGAAAATAAATATTAAAAAGATAAAGAGATTAAAGAGGTAAAGTTGAGAATGCAGGGCAAAACACACAGATAACCTCTCTGAAATAAAAAAAAATGCTGCAAACACACGGCTTTTAACAGTAGTAATGATGGGCTAGAGTCAAGCACATGAAGAAACCCCTTATGACTACAGCAGATGTGACAGAAAGCTGTGATTAAGAAATTCAATTTGAATATATGGGTAAGATACGTTAGAGATGCATTAATTCTATAATTACATACAGTGCTGAGATACTCTTTCTTCAGTCTCCTTCTTACATAACGATCTTTAAAATTTTCCCTCAAAAAAAAAAGATATTTATGTGTTTGAGGATTCTTATTCTGACAAATTTATTTATAAAAAAAATTCACCTCCTTTTTGAGGTAAATATATGGCAGAAAGCAAGTAGAAATAGAATTTACCAACAGATTTAGTCTCAAAATAGAGATTACACATTAAATATTAATTATTAATACAGCATTTTTGTCTCAATGGGAGAAAAATCATGTGTTTCCTTCTGTTCCAGTGCACAAGAATGTTAAGTGCCAGGCTTAAGTAAAAGTTTCTCTCTCATGATGGTGATTGTAGAGGGAATCTGGGGAGCAAGCTTATTAATAAGACACCTAACTTTTGGCATGGCCAAGATTAAGTTAAATTAACCCCACTCCTAATTAATCAAGTTGGATTTAGACATGTGCTTACAAAGCAAGATATGTGGCTTTCAGAAATACCACGAAGGAATAATTTATTTATGTTTTAATCTCACTGCAGTGGTGGAACTCTGGATACCTTCTCCTGGTTTATTCTCTTTAAAATGAATTGGACAGGAAAATGAAAGAATATTAAGGAAACAGTCATTTTTAGGAATTCTCTAATGCTCACTTATTTCCACCACAGGGTATGGTGACATGTAATAAAAAAAAAAAAAACCCAAACAAACGTGCATCTAAATACACACACACATATATATATATTTTTTTTTATATATATAAATACACACACACATATATATATATATATGAAATTCTACCATAATTTGTATACATAAGCCTTTACAATCATTTAAAATTACCATCAAAGTAAAATAACAGCTGAAATTTGGTTTCTAAATCTGTTACTTCTACTTGCTGAAAACTCTGTAGATGTGTATGTATATGTTGAAATGGAGGTGAGACACAAAACATTGGCATTCTTGCTTTCAACAGTAAGAGAAAAAATGCTGATTGTTATATAGATATAAATTAAAAACTTAGAGTGAAAGGTGTTTCAAAATCTTGTATATATATTTGAATTCTCCAGTATGCATACCTGTCTAAGATCATTACATATTTTTACCCTACCACATCTCCAAAGGCTGTGTGAAAAATTGTACTAAGTGCTCCAAATCAGTCACTTTGTAGCTCTACAGTGTGCTTTCACTAAGAACTTGTCCCTATTTTATTATCCTGCTGATGATATTGAGGATAATGTCATGCTAGTACATGAATAAATAAATCATATATATATATATATATATCTG
This sequence comes from Argya squamiceps, assembly GCA_037834095.1. Taxonomy (NCBI): domain Eukaryota; kingdom Metazoa; phylum Chordata; class Aves; order Passeriformes; family Leiothrichidae; genus Argya; species Argya squamiceps. The sequence goes on along the minus strand of JBBMKD010000102.1, from coordinate 135,447,228 downwards.
GTTTTTTTCTCTCTTTCTTTAAGTAGCTCTTTTCAGAGAAGATAGAAGCAAAATTTCCCACAGATTTTAGGCAAATCTAACCTAATAAATTATTATTTATTTATGATAAAGCAAAGTATATGCAGTACTTTTAATGACATGCTGCATTTTTCCCTTTCTGACATCCTGTTCATTCAGAAGAAATGAGTGCATTTTTTATCAGCCTGTTGAGAAGCTCACCTGTTCTATCAAACCAGTTCATAAATCCTTTGGTCAGATTTCATACTTTTAATAGAGCCTTGCAAAATTCTGAACAAACTCTGAAAAAAAAGAGAATTAGACTTCTAGAAATCATCTAGTTAAAAGTCTAAAACCCAGACAATGACATAATGGGAGCAGAGGAGTCTCTTTTGTATTCTAGTGTTATAATGCAAAACCCAATCTTAAAGCAGCAGTTTTATTTTTAAATTACATCTGTGTGTATTTAGTGTGAATTTGCAAAGTTTAAAAAGATTAATGGAATAGTTTAAGTTGGAAAGTACCTCTGGAGACATCTAGTCCAATTGCCTGGTCACAAGACAGTCAAACAGATAACAACCCCTCTGTAAAAAAAATAAAAATGAAATGTTTGACCACACTTGAAGTGAAACAGTGGAATTGTATACAGGTGGAATTTTGCTTGTTGCATCTTCTGATGGCTGATTTGTGCTTTTGCTGCACACATGCTTCCTAGCAGAGCTTTTGCCTTCCTCTATTCCTTTTCCGTAAAGCTGCTTTTTGGTAAATTGTTTCTTGGGATTCATTTGTCCTGGACGCATTTCCTTTTTTAAAACCTCATGAAGTTTCTCTCAGGCTTTTTCTCCAGCCCACTGAGACCTCCCTAAATAGCATCCCTGCACTAGAGTATGTCAACTGATCATCCAGTGTCTGTAAACTTGCCAAAAGCTAACTTTGTTTCATTGTCCCCATCTTTAATGAATATTGAAGTCAACAACCACCCCTGAGGGACACTCCTGCTAATCAGCTCCTGCCTAGGTTTTGGATCATGGACACTCTTTGAACCTGGCACACCAACCTGTTTTCATCCATTTCATACTCCAATCCATGCTTCATCAATTTGGCTACAAAGCCAAAAGACCAGGAGGTGGGTTGAGCAAGCGTGCAGTCATGCAAGATGACTACTATGCAGGGCAAATAAGGGTAAGGTTATAAGTCTGGCACACACATCTCATATTATAAAATTAATTTGCATAAATATAACTAAGTGATTAAAAAACCCAAACAGATTGTATCAGAAATTCCCGTGTGGCCCGTTAATGTCTTTTTCAGCCATATCAAATTTTTTTGCAGAATGATGCAATCTAGTAAGAGCAATATCATGTACAGATGGTAACAAGTTTCATACCAACATCTTTCTCTCTTTGGCCCTTCAAGATTGATTGCAAACTCTGAGTAAGAATCAGTGCCCATTCTTCTGGAATTGCACATTTTAGATAAAGCAGGGAACAGTTTTCTTGTTGATGACAAAATTCAAGGCAGATAATATTAAAGTAGGCAGAAGATAGTTTCTCTCCAATATAGACTGCTCTGACTGGGCAAAACCAATAAAAAGTTACAGTGCATTCTGTGCTCTCAGCAGGGAGGGATGCACCCTAATATTAGACTGGGTTTACTACTTGCTCAGTCTAAGTTTACCTTAAGGATTTTTTCTTTTAGTTCTGACCTGCATTAAGAGCCTTTTGAACCTTTTCATACTTGATGAAACTTTATTCAAATGTAATCTATTATCTTACTGTCTTGCATGCAACATTTGGAAGACCTGCAAGTACAGTGCAGTGAATTTAATAATTTCATATTTTAGTAGTATTTTTTCTAAATTGAAACCCAGCAGCACATTAAAAGATACAAACATGAATCATGGAGTCTAAAGCAGAAATTTTTAAAAATTGTATGACAATATATAAAAATAATTATCTTTAATTTATTATGAAACATTTGAAGTAAATATGCATTTATTTTTTTGAGGACTAAGAAGGAAATTTTTTTTCTTACTTCTGTTCCTACTTAGTTTTTTTGGTGAGGATTTATTTGCAGGGATATTTTTCCCTATAGTCAGTACTTCCTATGTATAAAAACAACCCCATAAAAATCCCAGTAACTGTATAGACTCAATTATATTTTTTATTAAGTATGTCTTGGAAAGAAAGGTACTTGGAGAATTGGGGTTTTTTTAGAGAAATAAACTGTTTAGACCAAAAGTTGCTCTTCAGAAACATTGTAAATACAAAACCCAGATGCATTTTGAATGAATAGATTTCTGTCAGCTGGTATTACCTTCCCAGAAAGAGTGCATCTGAATTAAATCTCAGTACTGCCACTTTGTGTTTGTGTTACACAGATTGCTGAGCTCAGTGGGACTAGTTCCACAGGCAAGTCTGACATTTGGTATTTATTTGTAATACATATAACATGTTTCAGTTCTACAGTGTTAGTAGGAAATAATATTTACTTAAATAAATATTGATTACTTACTTTTTGTTTAAGCTTACATATTTTGTTGCATAATATATTTATTATGTTGATCATGAGGAATATATCTTTAATTTTTTTGTACTTTTTTGTCGTCATTGTGAGTGCATTTTATCTTAATAATAGTCCATACTTACGCCTTATATATAGCTGTAAATTCTCTCAGACTAAATCCATGTGTATTTTTTGTAGTGATTTCTTTATTATTACTACACAAGTCTAGTCTTGTAGATGGGTCATGTGCAAGGGTATAGATGTGAGTGATCAATGAAGTTCACTTCCAAGGTCACGGCTAAATGTTACACCATAGATATATTCATGAACTGTAGAATTGTGGAGAATTTAAGATGTGTGCAAGCATACCTTAATAGGAAAACCTGAAGACCTTAATCTGCTCTTAATTTTATTCATACTAAAAATTGCCCTAAGTTAAAAGTGCTAAATGTCCAGGGTAATAGAAAATCTCCTCCTTTCCTTTTTGTATACTGCAGTGCTTCACCGAATTAAAAAAAAAAAAGAAAAAAAAAAAAGAAAAAAAGAAAAAAAGAAAAAAAAGATAAAAATTAGGCACTTTTAATAACTAAAGAAGGTAACAAAAATTTATAGTATAAAACCAGCAGATTGTTGGATGATTTCTCAATATTTTTCAAGTGATTAAGAAAATTCTGAATTTGCAGAGCTTCCTGGTTAGAAAAATGTAACAAGATGGAAAGAGAATTGATTGAAAAGATGGTTTTTTTCCCAAAATTTATTTATATTTTTTTCACTTTGCTGCTAGGTTCTGTAGCCACTGCCTGTCGTGATCCTGGTGTTCCCATGAATGGAACTAGAAATGGTGATGGAAGAGAACCTGGAGACACTGTCATTTTTCAGTGTGACCCTGGCTATGAACTTCAAGGAGATGAGAGAATAACCTGCATTCAGGTAGAAAACCGGTACTTCTGGCAGCCAAACCCACCAGTCTGTATAGGTATGCAGAAAAAAATTAATTGCTTTCCTAAAAATAGAAATCTTTATGTAATGAATCACACCGTTCTCGGAACTTGTTTAAAGAAAATACATGTACTGCACGTCTTAAAAATTATTTTACATCAACCTCTGATAGTCATAACCAAAACCTTTCCTCTGTAGCTGTTAGTATAATAGTTCTCATCCTCTCCTTCTCAGGGCTTTCTCATTTATAATTTGATGATCTGCGACAGAGAAAGGAAATAAGTCAGTGTCAATGACTATTATCCTTGGTAGTCTGTTCTTGGACAAATATTGTGGGGAGGAACTTGATAGAGATTACAGCTGCAAGGAGGACCATACAGCTTTCAAACACTCTCTTTCCTTTAACAAACTTAATTTGACGTTAGCTGTTACAAATAAAATCTGCATTCTATTTGCATATCCTCTGCATGCACACCATCTACCCTGTTCTGCAGACACGTGTTTGCAAACACTACAGTGCTGACATGGTGTCTTGGCTATTCTGCTTAATGTGTTAAAGTATTATTTTCTCTGTTCTTACTCTCCGTATTGTGCCTTCCTGTGTAGTGTGAGTTAATGGGCTTGAAAACAAGAACTGTCTAGACTATTTTCTCGATGATTGCAGTAAAGAAATATTTTATTACTCATCTTTTATAATTCTTATCTGCAAAAATATGCATTTTATAGTAATATTAACTGAAGATCTGTAGATATCTAAGTGAAAAAGTAAAAAGAATTCTAGGGCTCTGCACCCTAAAGTTAAAATATTCTTCTATCATGCTGGCCTTATTTGATGTTGCTGTTTTTAAAATATATGTCTCAACTGAAAAATAATTAGCCTATTATAAAGCAGTACTAGTAGTTTTAATCACTGTCAATAGTGAGTTGATGATATTACAATATAGATTAAATGTAGGTGTAGGTGCTCAACTGACATTCTATCCATAGCACATATTAAATATGCATACACTTGTTTTTTAGCTGCATGCATCCATCTAATCTAATACTTGTAAGTTCCACACTTCATGCAAAACAGGCAGAGTAGAAAGAATGCTTATTATGATGATTTATTTGTCCAAATATCAAGCATGAAGTTATCCTCTATTGATTTCCTATAATGATACATTCTTGGGGAATATGAACTGCTAATAGACTAGAGTGTGCGAACCTTGCCTTGGAGCTAAGTGATTTCAAAATTGTGTGTTGTAGTTCAGTACACCCTGAAGTTCATTGATTTTTTTTCTCATAACTTGTAATGTATTCATTAATGTTGCTTCCATCCCTGTAAATACAAACTGTGGCATACTTACCCTACACATAACTTCAACATCATCATTGTTTATCAAAGTTTTAGAAAAAAACAAACATAATTTTGATGAAAGGATAAGAGGCAGGAATAATTCCTAAGGTATATAGTTGTACCATGTTCTAGATCTATTTTATCAGCTCTTTACATGCCAAAGTGTCTTTTTGAACCTCCTAATTATTAATGCTAAAAACTAGTTAAATGTACTTTTTAATTGTTCTTACCTGTGGGAGTGCCTTGTTTTTTTATCTCCCTTAATCTTGCCTCACAAAATTTTAAGAACATCTTAATGTCAAAAGTAATAGCAATGGGAAAATAACAAAGAATTAAATAATGATTCATGTATTTGAATGAAAGATAGTAATTAGAAATTGTACTATACAAAAGGTATTCTGAGAAACTATAAATCTGAGAGCATGTTTCTGCTAAAAGACAATCCTTTGGCTTATGCCTGTGCTGCAAAAAATAGCTACATGTTTTCTGTTCCAAAGATTTTCTGGATCCAGTCTTGCTTAGACACCAGAATCTTAAGTGATTTTATTTGGTTAGTTTTCTCAGAGATGACATTAAAAATTCTGGCATGCAAAAAGAAATTTTAGGATTCAGGTTAACTATACATTTAGGAGAAATGTGGACTGTCTCCCAGAGCTTTCAGACTTTCTTCAGAAATTCATAGGTCAATTTTTTTTCTTTTTTACTTTTTCCTTGTGGCTTGGTTTTGCTTGTTTCTAGTATTTTGTTTCAGGCAATGTCTTGTTTTTCATATTTATATCTATAAAAAAGGATTTATTTTAAACATTTAATTCCAGTGGTGCTTTCCATAAAATGACCTATATGAAACTAATATGAAGTAAAATTTCAGAAGTTTTTTTCATATTTCTTTATGATTATTTAAATAATCTTCAGACTAGATATATGGAAGACATTTTTTACAGTTAGGGTGGTGAAGCACTGAAGCAGGTTGTCCAGAGAGGTGTGTTTATCCCACCCCTGGAAACATTCTAGGTCAGATTGGACAGGGTTCTGAGAAACCTTATCTATTTGAAGATGTCCCTGGTCATCACAGAGGGGTTGAGCTAGATGATATTTAAAGTTCCATTCAAACTCAAACTATACTATGATTCTTTATTTAACACTTTTTTTAAAAAAGAAAAAAAGGAAAGAATAAAATAATTAAACCATACATTCTGTTTCTTCTCTTAAGAAGTAATTCAATGAACAAATAAAATAAATAAAAACCAGGAAAATGTGGAATGAGATTTTGCTGCCTCCTAGATAAATTAAATAGTTTTGAAATAAAAACCACCCCAACCTGTACTTCCTTACATAGAAAGAATGAGTGCTGAGATCAGCACAGACACAGTAAGGCTTAGTGCTTGCCTACCACTGAGTCTACACAGAGGTTTATAAAGAAAGGCTCACATAACCTACATCTGGTTTTTACTGTGTAACACATAAAAAAAAGATATATTTTTCATAGTGTTTTGACATTTGCCTTTCTTTCTACATGGGCTATTATATTTGTTCAGTCTTACCTCTTATGGCTAATACTGTAAAAGGTGTTCTTTAAACTTTGTTTTCAGAGCTGGTGTGTTCTCAGTTAAAAGTAAGATTATGGAAATAATAACTTTCTACACATTAAATTCAGAAAATTATGGAATCTGAAACACATGAGAATTTAATTAAAACACACAGAGAAAGAAAGTCTGTGAATAAGTTTAGAGAAGATAGTAAACTCAAAAAGGAAACATTATTTAATAACATTTTTCATTAGATCATGTTAACATTCTCAACTCATAAGTTCATAAGTTCTTTTATGAACTGAAAATTAATCTGAAACCATTCTATCTGAAGAAAATTTAATCTGGGAGATACCTTGCAAAGTTGAATATTATGTTGTTTTATTATTTTTTACTGCTGTTAATGGCATACCTTGAAATAAAATATACTGTGTCTGTCTGTCTAGCTCAATGTACTTTCCATTTATTATTTCCTTTTTGATATCAAAAGACCTTGGGAAAGATTAAAAGGAAGCACTGTTAAGAGCAAAGGTAACTGCTGATGTGTATAAAGAAAGAATAAGTATATAAGGAAGAAGATACTAATATGAAAATATTCCAGTAATGAACTAACAGGGAACTAAACTAAATCAAGACCTCAGGAAAGAATCATGAATGCAGACATTGGCAGAATTTAGTCTGCAACAAGGACATAAGATTTAACTTCCTTGTATAATTTGCCAGTTCAGAGTACTTTACAAATACCAGACTCATACAGTTTAGTGGTCATTTCAGTGAAGCCTGGTTGGAGTGAATAACCCAAATATCCTCTTTGGTATTTTTCACATTTTCATTTCTAGGATTTTCACATTTAGGTTGCAGGGAGTGCAGCCTAAGCCATTAAAGTACCTGAACAAGAGGAATGTACAGGGTTATACTGAAGAACATTAGTTCCAGCGGATGAGCAGCCTTTACATCCCATACAACCTCACAGTTCCTTTTTTTCATTAACTTTTACTTCAACAAGGTTACAGAAAGTTACAGTGAACTCTCCTACAATTAACAGATGTGTATTGTTTTGTAATAATTTAATTTCACTAATTTTGAAATTGTGACAAAGGAACACTCAATGCCAGATGCTTTTAATTACAAACAATACAAATTTTAATTTTTTGATGATAAGAAAATTGCAATTATTATCTGCATTGTAAAACTAAGTAAATGTTTCACACTCAATGAAATTTCTCCTGTCTGTTCCTCTGTAGCTAATGGAACTTTATCTATCAACTGAAAACATCTGGGAAAATGTTATTGTGATAAAAATTATATTTGGCGGTAGTCAGAAAACTCAAATCAAATTGTGCTAGGTCTGGAATATATATTTTATGTATTTGCTAGTACCATTAATATGTGATATTATTGTGTTCCTAAAGCCAGGCCTTGTTTCCACTTCTAACTGTTTTCACACAAAATGATGATTTTATGATTCATGACCAATTTTAATGCCAAAATGTAAATGAAGATTCTAATTTTTTGGTGGTTTGTTTTGTTTTGTTTTTAGTTATTTTTTCTTTTCATTACTCCTTTTTAATATAAATAGCTATTTAAAATGTAGAAAAACTATATTTATATGTACTGTGACTGGATATGTTAATCTACTTAAGTATTCTACTTGCTTTACTTGAATTCATAAATGATCTGTGATTTAATTCATGGAATCATGGATTCCCAGAGTGGTTTGAGAATCCATCTAATTCCCACCCTCCTGCCATGTCAGGGACACCTTCCATTACTCAAAGCCCCATCCAGCCTGACCTTGAACAGTTCCAGGGATAGGCATCCAAAACTTGCATGAACAACCTGCTCCAAGTCTCACCACACTCCCAGTAAAGACTTTCTTCCTAAAACCTGATCTAAACCTACCTTCAAGTTTAAAACACTTCCCCCTTGTCCTATTACTGAATGGCCTTGTGAAAAATCCCCTCCAGCTCTCTCTAGATCCTCTGGGGCCAATCCTGTTTAATGTCTTTACTGACCATCTGGATGAAGTGACTGAGCTCAGTGTTTGACTCTCAGTTTTCATGTGTCAGTTGTGCTGAAGTGTCAATCTGTTGGAGTTAAGAAGGTTCTGCAGAGGGGTCTGGAGAGGCTGGATCAATTAGCCAAAGCCACTGCTACAAGGTTCAGTAAGGTGAAGTGATGAGTCCTACACTACACCATGTAGCACTCCAGGCTTGAGGGAAAAATGGCTGGAAAGCTGCCCAGTGGAAAAGGACCTGGGGGCATTGGTTGACCAAACATGAGCCAGTGTGTGCCCAGAGGCCAAGAAATCCAATGGCATCCTGGCTTGTATCAGCAAGGTATGGCCAGCATGACCAAGACAGTGACCATCCCCCTGTACTCTGCGCTGGTGAGGCCACAATTCAAATCCTCTCTTAAGTTCTGGGCCCCTCACTGTAGGAAAGATATTGAGGTAATAGAGTGAGTCCAGAGAAGGGCAACAAAGCTGGTGAAGGGTCCAGATAACAGCATTTATGAAGATCACCTGAGAAAGCTGACATTGTGTAGCCCAGAGGAAAGGAGGCTCAGGGAGGACTTTCTTGCTCTACACAACTACCTGAAAGGAGGCCGTATTGACGGTGGTGTTCAGTTCTTCACCCAAGTAACAAATGACAGGATGAGAGGAAATGGCCTCAAGTTACACCATGGGGGAGGCTTAGATTGGATATAAGGAAAATTTTTTCACCACTGGTAAGGTTACTAAGCATTTGAACAGGCTGACCAGGGAAGTGGCTTAGCCCCTGTCCCTGGAGGTATTTAAAACACATGTCGATGTGACATTTAGGGACACAGTTTGGTGGTGGACTTGGCAGTGTTAGATTTATGGTTGGACTCAATGACCTATATGATTCTACAAGAGATAACCTTAGAGCTCACAGAATATCTGTTACAGAAGACCTAAGTGATCAATAACTTTCTTAGGCCCAGCTGATCACTTAGCAGAATTAAAATTTCCAAAATTATAAGTCTGTATAAATCTTATCTGGAATCTTTTGAACAGCATTATAAGAAGTTCTTTCAAAAAATATCTTTAGAAAACCTGATTATTTTCTTCTTGCTACATGAAGTCTCAGATAAGGAGTGCTGAAGAACAAAATTTCATTATACCTTTCTTCTTTTTTACTATTTATTTTATATCTCCACAACATTTGGGAACCTCAAAATCACATAGAAAAATGTGGTTATTTTATTCTGTGTGCTTAAAGCTATTGTATTTATCTCTGAGTTTGAAAACTGTAATTACTTGAATATTTTCAATTTAATTATATATTATATCTGTCTCGATCTGAACTACTAATCACTGTTACCTGGTGAAAAGGCAGATAATTGCATTATCAATGTAAGTATCATGTTTCATAGCCTAAGGAGGTTCTCTTAGAATGCCTTTAACAAGAAGTAGAAAGAGGAAGGCTTACCCAGTCAAGTCTTTTTATGTGTATAGCCTGAACATTTTTCAAGTTCACAGTATATTCAGAAAAGCCTTGAAGCAATGTTATGCAAGCAAAAGGACACAGATTTCAAAACTAAGTATTTCACATAGTAATATTAGTCTTTGTCTAAGGCAAAATGCGAATATATTTTGTGTTTGTTTCTATTAAAGTTTTGTAAATACCTCGCTTGTTTAACTTTTGGAGGACACTAAATGTCAGTGAAGAGATTGCTGCTACTTGCTTCTTTGTCTCTTACCTTCTCTCCTCAAGTTCAATCTATTTTTATTTGCAGCTCCCTGTGGAGGAAACCTGACTGGCTCATCAGGTTTTATACTTTCACCAAACTTCCCTCATCCTTATCCCCACAGCAGAGATTGTGACTGGACTATCAATGTTAATAGCGATTATGTTATATCGTTAGCATTTATCAGGTAAGCTGCTACTTACAATTTTTAAAGTCATATATATATAACTTTATTATTTGCTTTATTATTATAACTTTATTATTGTTTGGATCTCTGTAAGGTAATATATGTATACTCAATATGATTGTCAAAGTGATTAGTAATCGTTATCTTTTTTAAAAGTTACAATAAATACGTCAGAGTCATCAATACACATACAGGTGGAACTTGGAAACTCATTGCTCTTTCCTTAAAAGCATTCTGTTTACACTGGCTAATGTTGAGGTAGATGGTGCTCAATTTAACTGAGATTAAGTTCCTGAGAAGGCAGCATGGAGTGACTCACTGAAATGTCTGCAAACCAGGATGGTCTTTAATGATGAAAACTATCATCACTATGGAAACTCATCTATTTGTATGTGCCACTTGGTATTTAGGCAAAATTTCAAAAGTAGTGTTTAAATTTAGTTTTATTGCTCCATATAATTTCAGGATACTCAAGATACTTCTTGATGTTCTGGCTATTAAATGGAATTGTTCTAGAATTTTCTTTTATCACAACACAAGACTAAATTGAGCTTAATAGATTTCACAAAGGAACTTTTACTGCCTGCACTGTATGTAACACATGATGTAAATTAATATATCTGTTATGTGTGAAAATTATGCATGCCAACTAGGAAATATGTCACAGAAAAGGTAAAAATGGTATTTGTGATGTCCCATCAAATTTAAGTTCATATGCTGGGTGTTCTATGATAGTGTCTATATTGTTCTGACCAGTGTTAATGTGATGACTTCTCTAGAGATGTAGGTCATATAGTTGTCTGTTCTTGGTGCTCAGTAACACAGTATGTGCTTTCGTGAATTCATCTTGAGGAAATTAATCACATAATTATATTTACATAATTAACAGTATAATTATTTTGTTGATGATTTCTGAATGTTTTAAGTTGGTAAGGAAACTTTCTGTTGTGTACTAACAGATCTTTTGTTGATTTGATTTAATATCATGACCTCAATATATTTAAGAATATTCTACTTTTTTATATTCTACATTTAGATATGAGATAATCCATCTTAAAAAAAAAAAAATTGCAGTGTGACTCCAAATAATATGAACAATTTATAGATCCCAAATACTGCCAAGTTAAGAAAATCTCAAAATATGGTCAGTTAATATGAATCTTTGATAGAAACTCAGAATCTTAGTCTTGGTCAAAGTAGATTGCATCTTTACTGAGAATTGCCTCATTTATGACACACAGACTGATCTGGAGTGAGAAACACTGAATACTCCACTAAATACTGTTAAATAGTTTTTTGAGTGGAACTTACTCCAGTTTAAAAGGATTCTTTTAAACTCAAGATGAACTATGGCACTTTAATAATCAAAGCTGTTGACTTTTTGTGTTTGCATTTCTTTTATAAGGAAATATTTTTAAAATAATCCAAAAGTTAAAAAAGGAGCTCTATCAGGCCTTCAATGCCTGAAGACCTGACAGAGCTCCTTTTTTTAACTTTTGGATTATTTCAAAATATTTTAGTCAGGAGCTACCGTCAAGTAGAGACATAATGGATTGGATTTTCATTCTTTTACTAACTCCCTTTTAAGAAGACTTTTTTTTTTGTACAGAGACAACCTTACAAGTGAAATTAGTTAACTCCCCGCCCTTAACTAAAATTAAGTTTGTTAGTTAAAATTAACTTGGTTAACAAGCTATAATTTAGGTCAGAAGAAAATGTGAGGTTTCAGTACTGCATCTTTTATTTAAACTGATCATGTTTATGAGCAATACTTCTTGCTCTCAGAGATATGTGAAGATCATCCTCTGGCTGTCTGAAAGTGTTTAGTCTGGCTGGAAGCTGAGTGCATTATATCATAAAGCATTTCTGCCAAGGCTTCTAATAGGTCTAGGTTGTTTATTTTTTTAAGCCTTTAGAAATATGTTATTAATTTTTTTCTCTATTTAAAAATCTTTCCTTTTTTTCTGGCTAGCAGGAAATTATTGTTTCTAATGTGTGAACCAAAAGATACAGTATTTCTGTGTTTGCTAGTAAAACACTTCCACAAACCATTTTTTTCTGACAGTGGAGGCATATGTTTTCCGTGTATTAAAACAGTGATAGTAAATTTCAAACTTAAGCTAATAAGACTGAAAATGTTAGGCAAAGCATATTCCATCTGACTTTTCTCTTTCTTCTTCTCTAGCTTCAGTATAGAACCAAATTATGATTTTCTTTATATCTATGATGGGCCGGACAGTAATAGCCCACTGATTGGGAGCTTTCAAGACAGCAAACTGCCAGAGAGGATAGAGAGCAGTTCAAATACCATGCATCTGGCTTTTCGGAGTGATGGATCTGTTAGTTTTACCGGATTCCACCTGGAGTACAAAGGTAAATAAAATTATTTTTCTTATATATTTACAAAGTTCAATGCATGAGTGAAAATTTTTGTTTAATTTCTCCCAGTTTTCTGCTTGGTAATGTTTTTGTTTAGCCTGAGAATATGATAATGGGGATAATCTATTCATACAAGTATAATTTGTAAGATTGCTAACTTCAAGTAAAGTTTCTAGTATGATTTTGTTTACCTGTAATGTTGAATGTATGATTCCTTTCAGTGTTTGGAGTAGGCTTACAAGAAGGCTGGGCAGGCACTTCTCATGAGGGCATGTACTGATAGGACAAGGGGGAACGGCCTTAAGCTGAAGGAGGACAGATTTAGATTAGATATTAAGAAGAAATTCTTTGTTGTGAGAGTGGAGCACCGGAACAAGATGCCCAGAGAGGTTGTGGACTCCCCATCCCTGGAGGTGTTCAAAACCAGGATGGATGCAGCTTTGAGCAGCCTGGTCTAGTGGGAGGTTCCTTGCTTGTGGCAGGAGCATTTGGAGCTAGATAATCTTTAAGGACCTTTCCAACCTAAATCATTCTATGAGTCTAAGATTCTATGAAAAAATGCGAGACAGCAGTTTACAGGTTCCAAAAATAATAATACAGTGGCATAACTTAACAGCATATATATACATATATATATATGTTTTATCCAGAATTTAATTTATTTATTTTTATTTTAAAAATCAGGTTGATTTAGGTGCATTTAAGGTCCTTTAAGATGAAATGACATGCTAGAATCTAGGAGTCCAACACTGAAAATAAAAAAATATTTAGGCTATACCTTTATATGACAGATCACCTATCTCAGATCTGTCTGAGGTCACAGCACAGTAAATAGACTTGCAAAATGTATAATCAATAGAAACCTTTGTAACTGCCTCTGCGTGGCTTGAGAAACAGAAATATTTGCTATTAAATGAGTATGAAAATATTCTGTAAAGATAACCAGGAAGAAAATAGGGGTGGTATAGACCTCCTTGGTGTTTTCTTCTCCATTTATTCTGAGAGCAATTAGTAACTGCAAAGATATAGAAGGGAAAGAATAATGTATTTCTTGCTTTGTAAAGCCCATTAAGTCTCCTTACACCTTCCTACAGTCATTGGTTCCACAGATGTCAGAGAAGTTGTCTCCACAGTATGAGCTAGTCCTGAAAAGTTAAAAGTAGATCTCAACCATGTTGATGATGAGCCCAGATGTATGAAGTGTTTCAGTTCACTTAAATATATTTCTTCTTTTCAACTAAATTGAAAAATAATAAATGCAGATGGAAATGCTACAGGAAGTGATTCAGGATCACAGAAATTCTGAAGAACAAGAAAAGAAATTATTTTTAAAGAGGCCAATCTTTTTCTTACGTGCTGTTGAATGAAGTGTTGCTTCATGGAATCGAAGTGTTTCTCCTTTCCACCAGTCCAACTGCGAAGGATATTTATTAGGGAGACAGTCTCTTCGAATTCTGGATCTAGGTTTAAACAGAGATGTGAACTGCTGTACTTTGTGAAAGGGACCAATCTGACTTTTATTTATGCTTCAACATGTGTTATACATGATCTGAAAAGTTACTTTGGGCGCTGTACACGTGCTGTCTCTGGGGAGGCTTCACCTGGCAGACGAGCAGGGCAGAGGAAGCTTCCACGGTCAGACTGGAAGTGACCCCTCTTGCCGGGGAACAGATCCCTGGATGGCCGGGAAAAAAATGCCCGGGAAGTCAGGCTATGGGAGGAGCCTTAGCACATACACGCAGTTAACTGCAACACAACTGGGGGCCACTTTTTCTGTGTTTCTTGGAGGGAGCGGGGCTCGCCTGGAGGGTCATCTTGGTCCCCCTCCCTCCGCCTTTTTCTCCCCGCCTTTTTCTCCATGTGGTCCTGCTTCTTCCCTGGCTGTCTGTCCTGTCCGCCCCTGTCCTGCACTGCTTTCGCCGCCTCCCCGAGGCAGCTCGACCCCACGGGCACCCAGTGCTCCTCTGTTTCTCCGACGGAGCAGCCGCCTCCACCCTGCGCGCCCCCCTGCCCTGAGAGCCGCAGCTGCTGCAGGAGAGCTCCCGTGGCCAGGGCAGCCTGTTCTTCCCCGACGGCAGAGACACGCAGCCGGCTGCTGTTCACACATCCCGCCCGGAGCCACGCAGGCTCACCGCAGCTTGCAGCGCACGCTCCGCCTGCCGAGCTGCGAGGGCGCCAGAGGTACAGCGGAGACGAGCTGTTCCCGTGTTCTGTTTCCCTCTCCGCCTCTCTTTTCCCCTCTTTGCTCCCTTTTCTATCCCCCTTCGGTAGGAACACTTATCTTTCTTTATCAGTAAACAGTTCTCAGATAAACGATTGCCGCGCTTGCACTTTATTTTCATCTGAGAAATCTATCAAAAAGAACCTTCCCCAAATCCCCTTTAAGAGAGGGACAGAACACTTTGTAATCAAGGCATAATACTATTTCTAACATTACTGATAGCCCATGTGTGCCACTAAGATCTCTTTCTCTACTTCAAGGAGTCGAAATGCCAGAAAAATACTGTAGCTATCAGCACATTTTTAAAGGGACTGAAAATCTAAGTAATGGGAGGAGGATGCAAATAAGATTTTATGTGTGTGTATATGTAAGTGGGGGAAATTGAAAATGGAATCAACTCAATCCTAATTTTCCCTGTTCACCTGAGAGGGGTGTATCTCCTGCTTTTCTCAGAATAACTGGAATATACATTTCAACATCTTCTTTTTTAAAGAAAGAGACATAAATGGAAGGAAATATTTCAGTTCACATAAAAATTCCAGGGAATATAAAATTTGGACAGCTCAAAATCCCTTAAGCAGATGGTCAGTTTGCTTAGTGAATTATCCCATTTTTACTGGGAATATCTGATAAATGTTCCTCTGCACTGCTTAATTTAGATGTATCATAAGAACTCTTACTGTATGACCATTCCTTAAATCCTGTGTTCGGTTTTGGGCCCCTCACTATGGGAAAGATGTTGATGTGCTGGAGCATGGACAGAGGACAGTGGAGCTAGTTAGGGGTCCAGGTACAAGTTTTATGAGGAGTTGCTGAGGGAGCTGGGTTGTTTAGTCTGGAGAAAAGGAAGGAGACCTTACATTCTCTACAACTACCTGAGAGGAGATTGTAGTGATGGGAGGGTTAGCCTCTTCTTAAAGTAACAAGCAATAGAAAAAGAGGAAATGGGGTTAAGTTAGAGTTTTAGATTGAATTTTAGGAAAGGGAGTCTTCATGAGAGATTGTCAATCATTGAACAGGCTGCTAGGGAAGGGGTGGAATCATCATCCCTGGAAGTATTTAAAAGACATGTAGATGTGGCACTGAGGGACATGGTATGGTGGTGGTGGATTTGGCAATGCTTGGCTTACTGAGGCTTATTGAGATGGGCTCAATGATCTTAGAGGTCTTTTCCAGCCTAAATGATTCTGTTCTATTATTCTATAAATTACATGGGTGGAAAATCAGCTTGACTGCTGAACTGAGACTCTTGGCTAGTATTAATTGTGATTAGTAATGCAGCCAGTATTCTCTTTGTTACAACCTGTTTGATGGGACAGGCCAAATTCGTGGACAACATCAATTTGGAGGGGTATGTCAGTGCTACTAAAAGGATCTTATGAGGTTATAGAATCAGATTGACAGGAGTCCTCAACAAAGCATTCTGGTTTCAGCTGAGTTGAAGTTATTTTTCTTCCTAGCAGCTGGTATAGTGCTTTATTTTGGATTTAGGATGAGAATAATGTGGAAAACATGCTGTTTTGGTTGCCGCTGGCCAGTACTTAGACTAAGTCAAGGACTTAGCTGGTCATGCTGCTTTGCTGGTGGGAAGTCTG
Source organism: Argya squamiceps (assembly GCA_037834095.1). Classification (NCBI taxonomy): domain Eukaryota; kingdom Metazoa; phylum Chordata; class Aves; order Passeriformes; family Leiothrichidae; genus Argya; species Argya squamiceps. The sequence goes on along the minus strand of JBBMKD010000102.1, from coordinate 135,430,826 downwards.
GGGAAGCAGAAGAAGCTGGGAGGGAACACAGCCAGGGAACAGCTGATCCCAACTTTCCAATGTGATATTCTGGCCCGGAGGAGCCTACTTAGGTGCTGGGCTGGGCATCAGTCTGTTGATCATGTGCAACTGTTTTTCATTTACATAACTTGTTTTTCTGGGGTTTTATGTCTTTCTCTTTTTAAAAATTTCCTTTTCCATTACAATTTATTATTTTCTACTATTATTATTATTATTATTATTATTATTATTACCATTATTGTTACATCTTATTTAAAGTATTAAACCATTCTTATTTCAGTCTACAAATTATTTCCATTTAACCTTTCCAATTCTCTCCCTGTACCACTGTGGAGCCCACTGAACGGGCAGTTGCCTGGTCCTTAGTTGCTGGCTGGGGCTAAACTCAACTGTCTTTTTTGGTGAGTTGACTGCAGGTCTGACCAGAATGTGTTAAAACAAATTTGTTTTAATCATCCATTATGTTAATTTTGTAGTCACTTGTAGGGGTGCGTGCCCCTTGGCCAGCCTGCTGTATTGCTGGCCACCCGGCTGCTTTTGGGGTACGCCTCTACATTC
>JBBMKD010000102.1:135314878-135430147 GCA_037834095.1 Argya squamiceps | reverse complement strand
ATAAGGGAAAAATTCAAGGCAAGGGGCCCATATGGGGTAGCTTTGCTATCCTAACTTAAAACAAAGAGGCTATTCTAGCTTATAATAAAACCTATAAAAACCTAAAGCATGCAAAAATAAATTCAGCAATCCCACACTCACTGGTCACAGTATTAATTTATTTGGAGTCAGAGTTGTTGTGCTTGTTCTGAGATTTGAGTTATGTAGGAACTTTATACTCCTTTTGTTACCTCTGGGGACTGGATTAAGGATATAATTTTGATGGACTGTGTAACACTGGCTCAAGATATGATAAAATAATTCCTGTTTGTGAGTGAGATTAGTTTGCTATTTTTGCTCAGTATTGTTGCCATAATTGTACTTTTTAGGGAATCACCTCTTGAAAACTATTAACAATCACAACCTTTATCTTTTCACCTCAGAGAGCCAATCTATGGAGTAGATAAGGCGGTACACTTGCCCCACTCCTTCACCTTTCCTTTCCCCTTCACCTTTTCATTCTCCTTCAGGCTAATTTCAATGGCTCTTGAGAATTTTGTATATTCTTGAGATGTTCAAACCAGCGTATTCATATTGCTCTTGCTCTGTCTCCTGGATGTGTTTCAGGTTTTGAGGTTAAACAATTATTTAGGAATACTGCCCAGAGATCTACCCTGAAGCTGGATTGTTACAAGTTACAGGGTGCATGGGAAAGTGTGGGCGAGTACCAAGGATAGTGAGCACCTCCAATGTTTTGGTAGTTCAGCCCTGTGTATAATGCTAAAAAACTACGAAAATATTTGAGGAAGGCATCTGGTCACACTAGCAATTCCAGAGAGACACAAATCATTGGGATATGCTGGCACCTGGCCCAGGCCTACCAAGCCCTATTCAACATCATTCACTGTCCTCAAGTGGAAGAGGTCTCTGAATCTGACAACAAAACAATGGGGGCTCTGTGTGTGGTGCTCCAGCTGCTGTGATAGGCCCTGCAACTGGACCAGAGGAACAACCCGTGCTGGTGTCAGTCATTCCTGCACACAAACAGAAATATTGGATGCAAACATTAGCTTGTTTGGTAAGGAAAGAAACCCCTAGTAAGAAAGGAAAGGAGGAAGAAGTGGATGAAGAGGGCAACTTCAAATGGCCATCACAAGAGGAGGAGGAAGAAGAACTCATAAACAAGTCAGTGATCATACAATCAGCAAACAATCTCCTTGGCTGCACCAATGCTGGCTTAACAGGGTCAGTAATCTGGAATTAGAGGGAAAAGTCCAGCACCTAAAATCCCTTTGTGGGGAAGGGGGCATTGACAAACTGATTGAAGATGGATCAGAAGCCCTCAGCCTCTGAAGGTGGCTCCCTCCAGGCATGAAGAAAAGGTATCCCTTCTAAGAAGATGTTATAATCCATTCAGACAAATGGATCACCATGAGGAGAGGTATCCAGTACCTGAAGGAATTAGCCATGCTGCAGGTGATTTATGATGACCTCAATACTGAGCAGTTATCCAAAGATGCAGGTGTCCAGTGCAAATGATCCACATGCTGTAAGTTTTTACAGAGCACTTCAAATGTCACCTCATTGGCCGTAGAGATCTGGGAATACACGGAGGGACAATCAGTGGATAAACTGGACATGGAGAGAACACGAGAAAGTGAGATAGAATATCAACCTCAGTCCTAGAGACATGGGAATGTGAGTTGCAAGGAAAAAAATCACAAAAGGGTGTTTTACCAGGAAAATGGCTGCTCCAGTTTCCAGCAGGATAGGGGAAAGAATAAGAAGAGTAAAAGTGAGAAAACTCATGGGTTCACATTAAAGGCATAAAGGCAGTTTAATATCAAAAGCAAGAGGTGTGCACACAAGCTGAGCGAAATAAGGAATTCATTCCCGTGGGCAGGCAGATGTTACCCTACCTAAGGAGGGAGTGTTGCAAGGGCGTGTTGAGAAGACAGAGCCGAAGACTTCTCAGGTGCTCATAGTGATAAGCTGAGAGCTAATGACATAAGAGAAAGTTGACGTAAGAGAAATTTCAATTGCATATTAAGAAAAAATTAATCACTCTGAAGTTAGTCAAACTTTGGAACTGCTTGCCCTTAGATGATGTCATCAGAATCCTTCAGAATCATAACTGGACTGTACAAAGGCCTAGGTAACCTAATCAAATTTGCCTTGATTTGCATGGGAGTTGTACTACATCTCTTTCAACCAAAATTTTTCTGACTTGATGAATTTAAATTTTTCATACAAATTGTAACTGATGCAGTTGTGCCTTATATGTACACTAATCCTATTTTAAGTGACAGTGTACTCAAGTTATACTTCATTGGGGGCCATATGTTTCAGTTCCAAATCTCAGATTGACTCATGTCCCAGGTCTGATCTATAACCATGTCTCTGCCTGAGTTTTATTCCCATTCCCTCTCCCTCATTTAATTTCTATGTTATAATGGAGGAAAACTTATTAGTTCCATTAAGTACTCTGGAGAATAATTATGGAATGCTTGCTATAGTTTTGTGTATCTGTAATATTATCTCCAAGAAGTTTATTAAGGCTTTATACTCTTTGAAACTTAGGGATGGAGTGGTAAGTCATCACTTTCTGGACAAAGCCCTTGCTTCTCTTGGCTTTCAACACTGTTTTCCATACACTGAGTTTTCAGGAGGATTTTGGCATCTTTATGTTATTCAACAGAGACTTCCTTGTTGCACTTGAGATTGAAACAGCGTGTGCCACTGTTTTCAGCCTGTATTTCAGAGCCTTACTTGGTCCTCTGGTGTGACAATGTTATCAGAGAAGCAAATTCTGATTCCTTTGAAACTTGTTGCAAAATTTTTTTGTGTACAGAAGGAATTGATGCCTGGTATGCACAGCCAAGAGTGTAATGTTACTGTAACCCAAATCTGAACTGCCTAATGAAAAAAAAATATTTCCTGCCTACTTATTACAGAAGATAATTTTTTAAATGCTCCTACTGAAAAAAAAAATCTTTGTAATAATACATTATTTTCTCTGATGTTCTGCTAAATCTGTCACTGCCCTTAAGTGTTTTTAGCTTAATCATACTAATATTCTCAAGGAAAAAAAGGGCAAGGGCTACAGGGGTACTCAATGTCTTGTGGTCCTCAGTTGGAGCAGCATGATGTCAGTGGTGAAGAACTTTCCCTCCTGTCTGCTGGGAGCACTTATAAATCTGCTGAAACAGTCTTCTTGTTCTTTTTTTCACTTGTTCTCAGCCAGATCTGAAGAACCCTTTTGCCTCATTGGATTTGTTCTTCATACATTGTAGCATATTCAACTAACTTTTTCTACAAGTTCACTTAGCAGTTCCTTCAGATTTGCAAAAGTAGTTTTAAGGTGCTTAGTATTTCAGGCTTTGTTTTTCAGAATTTGTATTAAGAAACTGTATTTCTATAGTCACATTTTTACTGTTTAGTCAGCAATTTCAGGAACTTGTCACAACTATAATTTTGGGGAAAAGAAAATTACAGGGCTGTATTTTTTCCCTAGAGATAATTTGTGCTGTGACAGATCATTCTTTTCTTAATTTTTGATTTATGCACCAGCCATAATACATTACTTTATTTTTTCTCTCTTTATTTTTTCATCTAGTACTATCTGCTTTATCTGTGTACCTTCTAGAGTACCTTTGAAACATTTTATGTTATTTTTGTCATAAATTCAAGAATGATGATCTCACGATATTATGGATCAATACAGTTATATCAATATTGTTTCAATAAAGGGAAAAATTATATTGTATTTATTTTCTATAATATTAGTTATATCCTAAATTAAATTATCCTTTTTTTCTTTTTTTTCCCCCTAAGTTGAAAGATTTTAAAATTTGCTCTATGTACTGCCAGATTTTAAAAATGAAAGTCTGTTTGGCTTATATAATAATTATTAATATCTGTGTAATACCTTTAGACTTTCTAGTAGATTGCATCTTTTCACTTTTCATTGTCTGACCAAATTTTTGAATGAGTGTTAATAAATTTTAGACAACACACTACAACTGCCTATGTGAATCAATGTGAGTACTTAATACCTGTTCTTAATGATTAGAGATTTATTGTAATTGTTATTTTTTATTGTTTTTCATATCAGAACCAGGCTCTGTAGATTATATATGTAAATCATAATAAAATTTGAAACACATTAGGAGATCTTGACATTCTTTCGGAAGATGTGAAATTGAAAATTCAAAAGAATTATTCTGTGTTTCCTCCTTCAAATGTAAACACAATGTAATTATTTATCTCCTCTCAGAAATGCTACAACATGAAAGTGGCCCTAAGGGATGTACTTAATTTATTAGCTTGGCTCTAGTAGTGACCAATAGTTTACGTGTGGCCCAGCTATATAAAAGTCAAATAAATAGTAATTGTTCCTGCTTATCTGTAATTTTTCAGAAACTTCAGTTTAAGTACTGACAGGATCAGATAAAGTGTCTTTTTATACAAAACTCTTAAAAAGCCTTCCAGGAAGTTCAAAGTTCATATAGTCTTTTGGCAGCCATACCTACCTATAGCAGAAAGTTCCACAGTGCAAATATTCCTGACAAAGAAACTTTTTTTTTTATGTATTTGAAAGCTGGTGCTGGTCTTGTAGAAAATGAAGACATGTTCCCTATTGATTTTCTCCACAACACACTTAAATGTTAAAGAAAGTCTGAAATTTCCATCTTCTGCTTGATAAAATATATTATTGTGGACTCCATCCTGCTCTGCACAAAATAATCTGCTTTATTCCAGCTTTTACATAATACATGTACTCTTTTTTCCTTAAAGGAAATTACATTTTTTCCTAATGTTTTACTTTTCTCAACTTCTGCATAATAATGCAGTTAATTAGAAGTGTTGAGTATTTATTTTTGTTTAATGTGTCACTGGACATTGGTATTCACATTATATAAGTAAAAGGGAAGCGAATATAAAAGCCTATGCATATGTTTGAATTTATTTTGATAATTTGAAACAGATAACTATAAATGATAAAAAATGAGACACATTTAAGAAATATTTTTTATATTTTTTCCTGCACTGAGGGATAAATATCTATATTAAAATATACCATCATATCAAATATATTAAAACTTATTTGAGCTTTATTAGTTTTGAAGACATTCTTGTTTGCAAAATTCTTATTTTGCAACAAATTGTTCATATTGATTTTCTCCGTTTACCAGTTTTCACACCACAGATATTAAAACTAGGATGTGCCTTATCTACTGGAAAAATGTCCATATATCTAACTTAATCTAAATACAAAAATCTATCATTGATCAGAATGAATTCTGAAAAAAAAATAGAACACTATAGGAAAATAGGAACACTTAAGGACAGAAGACATAGTTTCTGTCATTATATAGTAATTTGTACAGTTGTTAAAATGAAGGAGAGAAAGCATTTCAGTAAAAAAACCCCCAGGTTCTACAGGGTATTCAAAGAAGGCCTCAAGCAAACTCCAGGAAATATTTAGATTATATTTATTTTTATTATTTTTTAATTTATATTTATTCTTTATTCATTTTGTATTATATTTAGAATTATATTCACACTCGTTTCCTCTACAGCAAAACTCCGTGAGTCTTGTTTTGATCCTGGAAACATAATGAATGGAACAAGACTTGGAATGGATTATAAGCTGGGTTCTACTGTTACATATTACTGCGATGCTGGATATGTTCTTCAGGGATACTCTACACTAACATGTATCATGGGAGATGATGGAAGACCCGGATGGAACAGAGCCCTGCCCAGCTGTCATGGTAAGAACAGTTTTTTCATTTATTTTCGTTGCCATTGTCATTGGTCTTGCTTTGTAATAGGGAAGAAACAAGTGAAAAACTTGGAGTGATTTTAATAATATTCTCCTTCAGAAAAAAACCCTTTTTAATGATATATGTAATAAAATATGTGTGCTACAACTCAGGAAACTATTGCTTCCAGTTTTTATTAACCTCGGATAAATAATGTTATTATTGTGAATAGAGCTTAGTAGTAATGTTGTTCTCCATGTCAACATGTGTTCTTGAATTAACTTATAGCAGAGTACAGAGATATATGCCATATATATGTATTTAAATACAACGGCAAGTATACTTTGGATGTCATAATATATATTTGTTTCTTTTTGTTACTACTGGTTTTGAAAACATGCAGATGAAATATTTTGTATATACCCCATTAGAAGATTTAAATTCTTGGGCGTGTGATCTGTGGAAAAGTTAAGCCTTGAAATGCAGGAAAGATCCAATTATTCAAACTTTTACAGACGTGAAGTTTGCTCATTTCAAGGTTCTTCTGACTTTAGTTGTATGACCACTGATGGTCTCAAGCATTGGCATTTTCAGATTTAAACTCAAAGAAAAGAAGTTTTTTTTAAGTTTTATTTTACTGATCTCCTAACAGAAGGTGATAGCCAATTGCAATTTTTACTTTGTGAAAAGTCACATATTCTGTAAGATTGAGTACAAAGCCACCAAAATAAAAATTCTCAAATCTAAAGAATATCCAATATTATAAGCATTTGAAGAAGTTTAGTATTTTCCTTATCTACCAAAACCTTCATAGTACTGAATTCCAAAACTCAGTGGCATCAAATTGGGACACCGTCCCCTGCAAATTTTTTGGAAGTGTGTTTAAACTTTTAAACTCTCTGCATTAGAAGTCAAATATTTTTCCTCATTTTAAAATGAGGGACAAGTATTGTTTTTCAGAGAGGAGTTGGTGAGGAAGGTTGTTGTGTACAACAGGGGAATGATTCGCTTTTTTTGGGAATTTTTTTTTGATATGTAATGGAAGATAAAAAAATACTTTATTGATACAGTAATTGTTTCTGTTAATGTCACTTATAATATACTTAGCAATCTTCCAGTGCTGTCTGTTGTAACGTTCAGTAAAGGGAGAGTGTTTTGCTTGGAAGTACTGCCATTGTAATAAATGGGGAAAAATAATTTTTATTGTAAAAGAGGTAGTGGATGTCTCTCACTGATTCCAACTGGACCATTCTCTTTCTTGGATGAACAAGGCCTTATTTCAAAGATGACAAACCCCATATTTCTTTAGGATATGATGGCACAAAATAGACAATTCCACTTGTTTTTCTTGTAGTGCTTTTTCCTCCAGTTAAAATCAATGGAGCTTTGTAGTTACGTTGCTGTGATATATTACATTATATTTTGACCACGTTTCCCATGCTTTCCACTTTTGTGTGATTTACCTCAAGAAAAACAGAACTTTTATATAGATATAAGAAAGATTATATCAGTTAATTAGCTTTCAGTTACAGAGCTGGCAGAAACAGTTTGAGAGCTGAATTTAGCTCCTGAAAACCAGACTCACCTACGCAATAAAATTTGCATTGTGGAAATCAGATTCCTCCATTCTGCAGTTTGTATTTTTGCAGCTGCATTGAAACTGATAGACTTCCAATGAAATATGATATAAATTACCACCTCAGTGTATATGGGGGGTTTATTTAGTTAGTTAATTAGTTACAAGAAAAGAAAAATTGAACAGATGCTAAGATTATCTAGGCTAATATGCCAAGGTATTTGATATTTCACTATGGATGTTAAGAAGGGGATGTAATGAACATATGCGGATGAATTATTAGTATGACAGAGACAATGATGAATGATTTCTCTCAGCTTCAGCAACTATAGGTAATTTTAAATTTTTAGTAGCAAACAACAATTGTTTACAGAATAGCAAAAAAGCCCAGTAATGGGAAATCATATTCATAACTGAATGTGAAAATCTTGTTCCTACAAGAAGAAATAATTTATTGGTCACTATAACATTTTACTACATTTCATTACAATATGTTGTTGAATCCTTGGAAATATTTGAATCCAGGCTTCAAAATAACTCCATCTGTAAGATATACCTAAAAATATCCAATATTTTCATAACTGCCTATGAGAATATGCTTATGCCTACAATTTATTCACTTTTTTGTTTGGTAGCAAAACCTATTCAGAGCATTATTTTGATTCAGAGTATTTCTTTTGATGTGTATTAACTTATTTTGCAATTTGAGGGAGCTCACATCAGGTTTATAGCTGAAAACTTTAAGGATAGAAGACAGATATACGCAGAATAGCATAATCTTACTGCTTATTGTTTTGTAACACAGGAAATGCTGGCAACTTTTTTATAAATCATTCAACATTGTTTACTTAATCAGAGGCTTTATAGCTCACATTTTTTAATTCACTTTTTATATACTGACCATACGAAGAGCTGTTATTTAAATCTATTTCAAAATTTGCATGAGGAATGAGTTGGGCAACTGCAAAAGCCAGAATATTCCTGCAGTTAATGAAGCTGAATGTTACCATTAATGACATCCTCTGTTTTTCTGTGTTTTATAGTTCCAAAGTAATGGTCAGTTTATCCACTTAAGCAGCATACTTTACTTAAAATTGTCACATGTTGGCTGCTTACAAAGCATTTCTCACTTTCTTTTTGGCCAGAACAGCATGTTTGTTTTGTAGAATCACATAGACTATGACCCGAGTACTTAGAAGTAGAATTGAAATCAATTAAGATTTTGTTTTGAGTACAAAAATGCTATTTAAATTCTGAGTACTCTGAAAGATCAATTTTTAATAGTCAAACTTGAAAAATCGATTGAAAGTATTTTGAAAAAATCATAAAGTATTTTATTTTATTGTTATTGAACTATCTTCTGACTAGTTAATTTTTGTTCCCAAGCTTCCATTTCACAAATTTATGTCCATTGCTTTACCATTCTAAGCTTTCCTTTCATATAGTCACTGGAGAGACATATGCTTCTCAAAAGGTCATCAGGGGGGATGCAAAGAGCTTGTTAAGAGGGTCTGTTTTTCCATTTGCATCTGGACTGCATAAACAGGATTTAATCTGTTTGCATGCTCAGCAGGATATGACTTGGAGCAGCAACACAGGAAATGCTAGATCTGGTGGAATACCTGAATATACTGTGTGGAAGAATTACTGTTTGCACTAAAAGCCTGCAACAAATTCTATTTTGGAGGGATGTATGTGTTAAAATTTAGCAGTTAGATTCCTGAGTAAAGTAAAAGAGTAGGCATCTGAGTGTACCTTAACCTATAAATCTCACACTACAGACCATTTTCTGTATGAGCACACTCATTATTCCTCATCCATGCAAAGGAGACCATTGTGCACCAAAAACTATTAAGTCAAAAAGCCAAAATGAGAATATCTAGCTTCCACACAGTGTATTTTGCAGTAACTGACTAGAGATTTAGTAAACAGTATATACTTCTCGGAGAGAGTAGTTTCATTTTTCTGAAGACATGTGACTGATTTTTTACTGTAAAATACACAAATAGTTTCATAAATAGGAAACAAAACTAACATCTTTCTTTATGACTATGCAGACACCTGGTATTTTGCTGAAAACCCCACAGTTTTGGGTTTTTTAATGTGATTGAGTTAAAAGCTCAGCTTTTCTTAAAGTTGTTCTCTCCATATCAGAAAAAGTTCAAAAATCTTACTGTAATTAACTGTAAATATTAATAATTTGAGAAAGATTGGGAAACAAAAATAAATAGAGACACATGCTTATATCCACAGCAGGCATCACTCTCTCTGACCTTTTGCATTTGGAATTCATAATATGGCTTTACAAAGTCCATTGAATAGTAAATGTTGTGTGTAATTATTTCAGGCTTTCATTTAAGAAGTAATAATATCATATAATGGCAAGTAAAGTATTAGAAATGAAGAAAGTGTTTAATTACAATGATCTTATTAAAATCAGCTGCCAGAGAATCCTAATTCCCAGTGAATTTAAGGATTAGTTAAGTGGAGTGCATCATAAAACCAGACACTTCCTCTTCTGTTGAACTAAATCTGCAACCAAATTTTAGGAGCAGAGTTTAATGAAGGAGAGAAGAAGGAGAAATACTTTAAGCTATATAAAATTGGAGGTTTTTTCAGCTTTAATTTTTTACTTTCTTTGCTATAAAATAAATGATTTTAAATCAAGCATATGTATTCAAGCCATAATCTTAAATATGTTTGCTTATATGCAGCTGTTACTTTGAAACATCATGAATTAGCAGGGACAATGTAACAGCAACATTAAAATCTGTGAAAATAATGTGTAAATTATAAAATATGTAAATTAACTGACAGAGTTCCTAATTTGTTTGGCAATAAAAGTGTAATAATAAAAATATACAGAAAGTACCAATGAAATACAGAATAAATTATATGATGCTTTTTTCTGCTTTTGAATGTGAAAAAAAGCAACATGACACTTCTTTGTTTGCTTTGAATATGTAAATTTTCTAGTAGAAGATTGAAAAAAGCATTACCTTACAAAAGAAAAATTCTTTCATCATGTATTTTGAGGTGGAGAGAAAAACAGTTTTTAGCAGTAGTTTACATAAATATGTGCTTGTTCCTGTATTTAATGTTAGCACCATAGGTGCATATTTTTCTTTGAAGTTTTTTTTAAAACAGACAAGGTAACTTCAGGGTATTCTATTCTTAAAAGAAAATGATATCTCTACCATTTAGTCACACAGAGAAGTAAATATTTATTTTCCAAAATCTGCAAGACACTGAATTGGGACAGGATTATGTAGTATCAGTTAATAATCATGGTAAATCAATTAATTAATTAATAACTGGAATTGAAGAAACTGATCTAGTCATCTGCACTGGTTGTAGCTAACAAATATGAATATTTTTAACTTAACCTCTGGCAGCAGTTGGAACATCCTCACTCTTGTCTAATAAGACCTCAGTAATGAACTGGAAGAAGATTTTTTATGTGGAATGTCCTGGTGGTTACATCCATAAGATCCATATTTCATTGTTTGCACAAGTTTTGTCATCTCCACTTTGTCTACCATAGTGGAGACTGGGGGATGAATGCTTCTGGGCAGTAGAAGAAACCTGCAGTTAAGAGACTGCATTGCTTTAAAATTGAATTCTGTTTTGTTTTCCTTCTTGACTGGGCTACATATAGCATTTTGCCAACATACTATAGGAGTAGTAGGCAAGGACATTGTGCAGCTTAAAGAGGCTAGCTCCCTCTTTTAGATCCAATGTTTCTTTGAAATTTAATTCAGAAGCTGCTTGTGTTGCAGCTTTTTTTTCTGATGTTACACTCTTTTGAAGGGGTTTTCCACAACAAAACTTTACTCTTAATTTTGAGGTTTTTGCTGGAACCTTTTCCTGATGTATTTCTCTTTTATATTATAAAGAGTAGTTATGTGTTAAGAAGTTAATATAAAGCATCACAACACCATGCAATATACAATTGTGTATTCTATCTATTGCAGAAATTGTTTTGTTGCTATAAATTTAAAAGGTTACCATTTCTGCCCTGTTGTACTGCACATTTTATGTTTCTGTTATGCTATTATTATTAAATGATAGTTCAAACCTTTACTTAGGTGACATGCTAGGAAGTACACTGCTTTGGTTTGTAGCTGAATTTTTAATAAAATATATTTTTAGACATATTATTTATATTTACAGTTGAGAGCAAATATAAGTGATAGAAGGTCAATAACATTAATTTCAGTGATATTTTAATTGTTTTCGGTTCAAATGCTGGTGATTCAGTTAACATCTTCTATTGCAGTAGAAGATGAAAGTATGAAATTAATAGAGAAACAGCTGGCCTAAAGCAGAGCAGATTTCCTCAATGGGAGTAAATATGAAAATAATATGCTCAAAATGTATCTGAAATGTCTCTAATGTATTCAAATTGGACCCCCTGTGAGGAAAGAAAGAGGAATTTTTTTAGTTTTTACTTTACTTTGTATGGGGAATGATATTGCACTAAGGAAGGTCATTGAAATAGATTTGACGACAACAGCAAAAAGTTAAGTATTTACTGTTGACCTGGAATCATGTAAAAACACCATCTTAGAATATTACCAACCATAATCAAAATCTAAATAGATCACCAAAAGAGGTGAGGAAACAACACAGTCAAGAAATCTAATATATATTAGACTATGTATTTCAGGAAAATGAAATCCTGTTCAAAAGCATGTAGTAGAAAGTGTGGCCAACAGGACTTTGAGAAAAAACTTTAAAACCTAATTTAAGCAGTAATACAGTTTTGCAAAGATTAAAAATTAGAAACTTACTAAAAAGTCAACAACAGGTCAAGGCCAAAAATGTATTCAAGAACCATGTTACTGAGGGGAAGGAAAAAAAAGAATTTCTTTATATCTTATGTTATATTTCTTATATTACCTTACTGAGGTGACAGGAGAGGTGGTGCATTGGAACCATTCCTTTGACTTGAAGGGACCAACTCAAAATAAGGAAAATCAATAAACAGAACCATAGCAAGTTGCTAGGATAAGGCAGTCTTTTCTGTGTAGCTCTGAAAGAGATAGATATGAAGCGTTTGAAGTACAAATGTTGACCTTGAGGTTAAGTTAGCCTTTCTGTTGAAGCAGTGGGGGGTGATTGACCTGTCAGAAATCCTCCTTGATGAGCAGCTGGCCAATTTCTAGTTAGAAATTTGGTAGAGATTATTTAAAAAAAAGAAAAAAAAAAAGGCAAGTTGAACAAGAAGACACATTGTTCAACAAGCAGAATAAATATCAATATAACTTCTGAAGAAGAATGTGGATCTTTTGGGGATGTCTTAGAGCTCGACAAACATATGGATGAAATTACAAACAGTTGATGCCATAAAATTGAATTTATAAAGATGTTTGACAGTGTTCCATGAAAGAATAATATCTTTTAAGGGAAAAGCAATACAATGCATTAGGATAATATTTGATTATAAGGTGAGAATTGAAAGTTGTTGATGTGATGTACAGTTTTAAGTTATCTAGAAAAAAATCAATAAAGGAGGGCTACCCCAAAGATCTCATACATATTTTCCTATGAATTGTGCTGTCCAATACAAATTCACATAAAATTGATATGACAAAGTTCACATTATCACAAAACTATATGGTATAATCATATCTAGAGTCAAATGCACAGAGAAAAATGTACATCAATTTTACTTCTGATAAGTACAGGCCAAATTATTAGAGAAGAAATTACTGTAAGTACAGGCATGTGGTGATAATTAGATTTTGGTTGTGAAGTATCACAGAATCAGAGGATGGGTAAGGTTGGAGGGGACCACAGTGAGTCTCCTAGTCCAACCTCCCTGTTCCAGCAGGTTCATCTCAGGGCACATGGCACAGGATTGTGTCTGGATAGTTCTTGAATATCTCCAATGAACAAAACTCTGCAAACTCTCTGGGTGATGTGTTCCAGTGTGTGATGACCTGAAAGTCAGAAGTTCTTCCTCATGTTCATGTGGAGATTCCAGTTCTTGCCCATTGCCTCTTGTCTTAATCCTTGGCACCACCAAGAAGACGCTGGCTCCATCCTCTGTCACCCTCCCTTCAGGTGCTGATAGACATTGACGTGGTCCCCTCTCAGTTGTCTCTTTTCAAGTCTGAATAAACCCAATTCCCTCAGCCTGTTCTTGTAAGAGATATGTTCCAGTCCGAGACAAATTACCTTGAAATCATTATTACTAGTCTTCTGCAGATTAGCAAAATTCTATCAGAATTATATTTAAGGATTTTTTTTCCTCACAGAGCATCCTAGCCCATGAGATATACTCTGATGAGGCAGTGTTAACAAAACAATAAATAAATATTACATGACTGTCATATTTGCTTCGTGCCTGCAGATATAGGAGAGTCTGTTTCTCAGCACTCATAGTTCAAGGAAAAATAGAATTGGAGTTTTTAAATATAGTCCTTATTACAAGGAAAAAAAACAGTCTTAAATTTTTGAGAAATGTAGTTAAAAATCTTTCTTTCTAGTACTGAGAAATAGATCTGTACATTATGCAGTCTTCAGCTTGGTGGTTTGAAATGTAGTAAATAAAATTCTCTGGGTTGCTGATCACTAGCGATCCCAGCGACATGTATGAAAGCTTTCCCAACACAAAAGTTTCCTGGGTATTTTTCTTTCTTTGTCTTCTGCATTTTTTAAATGTCAATTCTATGTTATTTTATTTAATAATTTTAAATTGTGCTCATAACTGTTAAGTGACCAGTTATTTTGACTAAAGTCACTTGGAAACAAAGTAATCATCATTTGGAAACCTAAAGCTACATTCTAGTTTTGTAATAATGTTTGCAGAAAGAAAAAGATTATTTTTTGTTTCAGCTGTGATTCACTGCTAGCTCTTAAAAACTCATTTGGGTAAAAGAACATTCTAGAGACATGCAAATAGGCAGTATACAACTACATAAAAGGGTTTTGAGTGGGCAATAGACTCATTTATAGCCTCCCCAGCCCTTAAATGGTGAAAGCCTTGTTAAAAACAGGATTCAGGAGCTGATACCAGTTATGAACTCTGTAGTAATAAGTAGATCCCTTGTTCTGTGAAGTTTGAAATGAACTCATAAAGTTACTGAGTTCTAAGAAAGCTCATAATTTAACTTTCATCCTCACATTTCTTATGTTTCCTCTTGTTAGAAGCTGTCATCATGTTCTTCATCACATAATAAAAATATTCTTAAACCAAATAAATAATGAAATATCATTTAGATATGAAGAGTGCACAGATTAATAAATAAATAATAAATAGGCTATATGACCCTCAAAAAGAAAAAAAAAAGGAGAAAAAGGAAGTTTCTCATTGAAAGAGATAATTATTTCTTGCTAAGAGATCTGTAAATCCTTACACATTTTTGATTCATACCTTCTGATTCATCAATCTCTCAATTCTGCTATTGTAGCTAAAATGTGTTAAGCTTTGTTAATCTCTGATTTATTTTTACTTCTACACATCTGTCATATAATGCTTCTTTCCTCTTGCTATCTTAATATACTTGAAAGACTCTGAAATGGTCTTCCCCAGAAGACTGCCAATTTTCTTTTCTCTTCTTTTTTTATTCATTTAGTATGTTGGCAGTTAAATTGTTTTAAAATGATTGTTCATTTTCCCTCAGACGTTCCTTAAATATCATGTCAAGCCTGCTGCAGACAGTTGACTTGATAAGCATATTCAAACTTTTATTTAGTTACTTTTTTCAGCTGTGGAAACTCTAACAGTGGTGTGGCTCTTTCAAAGGAATGAAGCTGTGCTAAGGCACAGGAGACCTATTCCACCTCCATTTATTATAAGCAGAGACTGTTTCACTGCAAAGATCTTTTTTCTAGAACAAAAGACGTTAGAAAGTGTTTTCTCCTATTTAATGGCTCCATTCTCAGAGCCTGCTACTTTAATTCCATTTTATTGGCAAGAGAAAACAAAACATTACTTAAATGAGAGAACACAACATTATTAAGTGGGTGTTTCTGCAGTGAAAGACTCCTGGAAAGGTATCACATGGCATTCTGATGGTTTTATCAACTGGAGCAGTGAGAAACATGAGCAGGAGGAGAAACCCCACCATCCTTCAGCTCACATGGGAACACCAAGACAGGGAGAACTCAGATACCACCCCTTGTCCTAGACACAAACAACACAAGAAGTTTTCATCAGCTGCATACACAATTCCTTTCAAAGTTAAGAAAAATATTGATGCATTATATGTCACTTAAGATTCTAGAAGACTATGCCACACTGGAAATGAATTTAATGCACTGCTCTCTATTGAAGAAAGCTTTCTCTCAGGAAGCTATTTCTTGCAGTAGTAACAGAAAAATGAAGAATTAAGAATAGTAATTGTTGCAATTTAACTATTTTAAATTCAAAATTTACTAAAGCATCTGTTAAACAAGGATTTTAAAATTCCTGTAATTTAAGACTAATTTTAATCTGGTTATTTTTATTTTTATTTATTAATGATTAATATATTAACCCTACTTATTTGGTTATTTATTTGGTATCTGATTATGCTATGGAATATTTTGATATTTACATGCCACAGGCCTTGATAATAAATAATTCATGATGTGTAGCTCTACCCTGACACTTAAAAATGGAATAATTATATAGAATTAGATTTTGGGTTATAAAATTGGAAATCTGACTCTTCAAATTTTCCTTCATATTCTCTCTAGGGCTTTGAAAATTCAAATAGGACCACAGGATTTTGCATTTATGCTTGTTCACTTTACTGCTCATCTAAAATGAACTTGAATTTTCTCAGGACAGAAACAGAAATGTGTCTAATTTCCAGCTAATTGCATTTGTTCAGAAAAATATAGGAAAAATAACTAAGGAAGAAGTAATTTTGCAGACTGATAATATTTTGGATATTTGAATAATAGCCAGTATTATGAAAGAGCTGTGGGATGTGAACCCATTCTACAACACAAAAAAAAAATAAAGTAGGTTTTTGTCCTACTGCCACATCTCAATTTCTTTGAAAAAAAATAATTTCACACCTCTGTTACACTTGGCTAAAATGAGTGTATTTAATAAACTAATTTTAAGCAACACATGATTTCAGCACTTGAGAAAACTATATGGAATTTTTGACAACTCTGTGCCTCACAGTTCCTTAAGGAAAAACTGAATAGAATTTATATTTATAATTAATTAATATATAATTAAATTGATTTTAAATTAATTACTATTAAACTAAATTAATATTAATATAATTAAATGAGAGCATACATTTTTTTCTAAAGTTTGGTTTCCACTGAGTATAGAAGTGTATCTCATAATCAGCTATATAAAATCTGCTTCTTGTATCTTCAGAAAAACATCTACTTTTGTTTAAAAGATTTCAAGAAACAGAAACGGAACAGGCAAGTTATTTGGCTTTTTTGGCTTTGGTGGTAAAATTTGGGGAACTGTTAAATAAATTGACATAGAAATAATTTTGTAATGTTTTTAATTGCATTGTATTTATTTATATAAACTTTATGTGTTAACATCAAAAGCACTGCCAAATTTTCTGCTTCTTCTCTTTATTTAAAAGAAAGAGGTATTTTCCTCTTGAAATGTATTTCTTAAAATGCATCTAATTATGTTTCTCTGCTAATTATCTGCTATACAGATTTAATATTTTTGATTTTTTCCTTACAAGACATATTTTATTGATTATACATCTTCTAGGGAACTTCAAAAATTGTTTTAGGTTCTCAGGGATTTCTGTTTGGCTTGTTGTTGTTGGACTTGTTGTTTTTTGTTTGGTTTGTTTTGGTTTGGTTTTCTTGTTTTTAATAATTGCCTTTAGGTGTTCTCCCATTTTTTTACTTTTGTATTCATAATCTTTTTTCTTTATGAGTTCCTCTTCTAGAAAATATTAAATAACTCATCAAGCTACAGCAATTTGTTTGTGGCTTTAGCAGTGCCAACACCACGAATATTGAACAAACTTCCTTGACATCTTAGAATCAATTAATATGGATAGATTCACGACCAATTATAATATATACTGTTTCTTGTCTACTTTAACCCATTGTGACCAATATTTATATCTCTCTTTGTTCCATGAATCACACAAAAATCCAATAACTTCCCAAAAGTATTTATGAGAATATCTAAAATTCATTTATTATACTAGAATTCCTGGCAGTTACTTCTCTAATTTTATCTCAGTCTACCACATCTTCAAAAAGTGACCAGACTGCCCATGTTTTCATTCTTCTCTTTTGGAGACTAAACCCCTCCTATTATTTCAAAACTTTTATGCTATTATGAAAATAGAACTTTTCTTTTTTTTTGTTTTAAATGGCAAAATCTTGATATGATGTTCTTACTGAGACTTTACTGCTATTAAATGGAACAGAAATGTTACCTTCTATATCTACATGAAAGTCTAGCTTAGATATATCTTTCTCCACAGCAATGTTTCATTGAAACTCAAAATCTTTGATCTTTTAAGTTTTTCTGCAACAGTTGCTAGCTGCTTTTGGTCTTGCATTTCTACCTTTGCTAATACTTATTTTAAGCTGTTACTTAGAATTTCTGTGTTTGTTTGTTTGGGGGGGTGTTCTGAATTTTTCTGGTGGTTGTTTTGTTTTCTTTTCTTTTGGGGGTTTTGTTTGTTTGTTTTTAGATAATGCCATAATTTCCCCATTTTTTCTTAATGATTCAGGGCCTGCTTTAGTAAATTTCTAAATTGCCAGCTTCTGCTGGCGTCTGTTTCAACTAACCACATTCAAATACTTTTACATATATTGACGACCTGAATTTCTCTCTCATTTTTTACATCAGTTTTGATTGCACAGTTAAACGCTGTTGTGAAGACTGGAGAGACTACAGGACAGAAATCTTCTATACTCTTCATAATATTTTTTTTCTTTCATACTGCTTTTCAGCATTACGACATTGCACTCTCTCTCTCTCTCTTTGTAATTTTTGGTGTATTTTATTTCTAATGTATTTCTGCTTTTCCAAATGGCAACTAAAACATACATTTCTGTATCAGATTGTCTTTTACATATTTGTTGTATTGTCAAAGCAGCTTTAGGTTCTTCATCAGCTTCACATTTACAGACTGATATACACAATAAATATATCTGTAATTTAGAACTTTAGAATAAATGTCTCTACCATTTTTATATGTTACAATGTCCTTTGCATTAAAATGATTTTATATCTAGAAGGTGATATATGAGTCACTGTATTTGTTTTCTTTTTACTTACAACCTCTACAAGAAATCATTGCAGCTGAAAATCTCATAATTGGACTACAAAGGATAAAAAGAATGATATTGAATTACATGAGACTAGTAAAAAGAGCATCCAATGATTTAATGTGTCTGGAAGTTTGGTCTGGTATACAGTTCATTTTCTTCACAGTAGCTAGTAGGACCTGTTTTGGATTTTTGCTGGTTTTGATAATACCAGGGGATTTTCATTTCTGCTGAGCAGTGTTTACACAGAGTAAAGGCCTTTGCTGCTCCTCACACCATATCCCACCAGTGAACAGCCTGGAGGGGCACAAGAGGCTGGGACAGCTGATCCCAAATGACCAAAGGGATATTCCGTACCTTATGGCACCGTGTTCAGCAATAATAAAGGGGAA
This sequence comes from Argya squamiceps, assembly GCA_037834095.1. NCBI lineage: Eukaryota > Metazoa > Chordata > Aves > Passeriformes > Leiothrichidae > Argya > Argya squamiceps. Next base: position 135,411,215 of record JBBMKD010000102.1, on the reverse strand, counting down.
AGGTTGTCCTGGGGCCACTGATCAGTAACTAGCAAGAGTTGGTTGCTGGATGGTGAGCAAGTGTTTTCATTTGCATTACTTGTCTTTCGTGGCTTACATTCCTCTTTTGTTTTCCTTTTCTTTACAATTTCCTCTTTCACCCTCTCAATCCTCTCAGTCCCCCACAAGGGGAGATGAGCAAGCAGGACTGTGTGGTACTTAGTTTCCAGCTGGGGTTAAACTACAATAATACATTAAATTTTATAAACATAAAATCATGTCATTAAGTGACTATTTTTTGAATCTACTCTTTTAGATGAATTGAATACTAGGTGTCTTAGACTGAATTTTGAAACAGTGACCTATTAGATTAAAAGCCTGTGTCCCATTACCAGTTCTTCGAGGCATTTTTCCCTCCTTTTCCAGACTGTATGCACAGTTGTTCTTATTTTTTGATTGTATTTGTAGCGGTGTAATCAAATTTATCTGCATGACATAAAGCCATATTGTGCCATTCATTTTTAAGCAGTGTTCCCCATTGATTCCATTGAGAACTGCTGCTTAAAAATGGATGGTGCAATATGGCACTTAAATCTCCAAATACAATTAAATTTTATTAGATCTTAGCTGTAGAAGTTAGAAAGTAGGTGATCTGAAACAAGAGGAGGAACTAAAAACTTCAAGCTGCATTAAAAATAGTTTTATGGCAAAAATATTAATTTTTCTAAAAAGATTAAGAGATTTGAAATTGCTTCTCATACTTAGGTAGTCCATTCCTCACTTTTTTCTTACTAAACTTTTACCTTGTGCATTCTTTCTTTTGGTTAAACTACAAAGGCCTGATGAAAAACATTTGGGCAACAAGCACATGGCTGGGGGTTTTAACACTTTATTGTTTAGCTGGAGGCACAGAAAATTTGACTTTACAGCAGTAGTTAGACATAGATTACAAGAACCTATTGTTCTGCTGGGTGATTTTCCCTCTGTGATCTTCAACTACATTTCTTTTACAACTACTGAAATTTGAGAAAAGATGTCACTCTGATGGTAATGCATTTTATATTGCATTTTCTATTTACTAACACATTGCCATAATGAGGCAGAATGTAGTTTTGTGACAAATGAAAATGAATACTAATGATCAAGGAGGGTAATCTTCCAGATAAAATGCTTGCCAATTTACATACAGAATGGGTGACACTCTGATGTTTTTGTAATAGGGTTTGTCAAGGGCTACAGGTGATGCTATTTTTACAAGGCAAGATACCATTAGGTTTAGCACACACAGGAACTTTTTGCCATTAATGCTAAAAATGTTTCAAGGAAATAGTGAGCAATGCATCAACACACTGATCTTTATCACATTCTTACCAAAGTCAAATCCCTTGCTCTCCCACTAGTTCTCCATTGCTGACCCTGGAAAGCAGGACAAGGACAGCATACTGCATAATATTTTGGTGAATAAACTAGAATAAGCTAGAGCATGAATAAATACATAAGGGAATACAGTATTTCAGAGTTTAAGCAAACATTATTAAAAAATAATGAAATACCATTGGAGAATTGCATAAGAAAATATCAGTTGCCTCCTGAAGGTTTTGTTTTGTGGATTGGTTGGGTTATTTTATTCTGCAGGATGTTTTACATTCCCAGGGGAATGGTCTTCAGTATTTGTTGCATTTTTTATTTAACAATTTATATTTGTGGTTTTTATATTATTATATTTGGGTTTGCTAGATTTTTACTATAGGTAGAGTTTTCAGTGCAGAGCATAATAGTTATATGAGTTGATTTTCACAACTTCTAAGTCTTTGACTTGCTATTCGTAAGGAAACTAAATAAATCATTGCTGTATGAAACTGAAACAAAGGCAATGAGACCTACATAGCTGAATTAAGCATAAATGAAAGTCAATGGCTGGCATGTTATTAGTGGAACTTTTACATCTATCCAAACTACTTGATGTTAGCTGTTTTCTGGAGGCAAAAATATGTTTGGGTCAAGCTAATGTTTTCAATTCACTGTAGCTATGGTTTCATGTCCATCTTTGATGTTTAAACATTAACGTTTAGTGATGGTCAGGGTAAAATCTCTTCTCGAAACGTTTTGGCATTTTAAATTAAACATTTCCCAAAACACAAGGAAGGAAGTACAGTCAGTGAACTCTCTAAGTTTACTAACATATCAAGCAAACCTCTTCCTCCTCCCCAATACATTCAGAAATGTCTTGGAGGACCACCCAGCCACTATAGGAGATAAATGATTCACTACCTAATGATTTACAAAATTTAACATTTTCTCGGCTCCTAAAGGTCAACTGGATGCTTACATCTTCAACCAACTTCCCCTTATACTGGTTGTTTTTGAGACCTGTGAATGTGAATTCTTGTGAAGATAAGAGTCATTACAAAAGAAGTTGAAAAATAAAGGACATTATAAGGGAAAAAGTAAACTCAGAAAGGGCTGAGTGAAAAAATTCAGAATGAGAAGTCTAAGGAAAGAAATCAAGGAAAGAAATACTTAATATGGGTATTAAGTTCTTGCTGCTGATTATATGTTGCATAAGCCAGAGTGACAAATAATTAATGTCTAACTCCAGTCTGTACTGAGCACATTCCAGCAAAGGCTGCAGACAATTCTCGTTGAAAGATCTTCTACCTAAAAGATCCTCACTGGAAATCCTGCTCCAGACTCGTACTGTGTCTCTTCACCCCTTGTGTGAGTGAACAGATATATGCCAGCTTCTCTTGTGTGAACATACAGATCCCTGTTATAAATCCAGTGCAGATGTGTGTTACTTCCATGGAATTCAGTGTGTGGGAAAAATGTTTAGCTGTTTCAGAAAAAGCGTCATATAAACATTTTAATTATCAACTGTAAAAAGAAATGGTATTATCTTCACTTTTTAGCGACTTGGAAGTTATTTTAACCATATTCAGTATTAATGAGAGCTCCCAGATTTTTGAAGGTGATACACTCTTTTTTTTTTTTTTAATTGGCAAAAATTGTTTGGTTTAACGACTTCTAGATATCTATAAGGGTTTTTTAATGAAATTATTTTGTGACTTGTTTTTGTACCAGTTGTCATAATGCTACCTTGCAAGTATCATGGCGTATTTTGTCTAGATCTGTACATAGATAAATATATTTTGCTCTGGTTTAAGCATACTATTGTAAGAACCCTTTTTTACAAATAACATTGCATAACCTGTAAGAATAAAAAAGAATCAGGGTATAAAAAATCTTTTTTTTTTTTAATAAGTAAAGGTCCACTGTATGCTGAGGCCTATATTTAGCTCTTAATTTTAAGTATTGCTTTTGTGTACTAATGCTTCAAGTTTCATTAAGGGTAAAATTGTGTTCCTGTTTGTGTCAATGCCATTGACTTTAGTGGAATTGTAGTTTTACCCTAAATTTTTACATTATTTATATCTGCTGATTAGGAAGGGGTAATAATGATATGAGTGCTAGAGTGGGACAGTGGTATTGGTGATTGTACCTTAATTATTCAACTCACAAAGAGTAAATAGGGAAATGGAGTTAGAGATATTTTTTTTTTTACAATCTTATTTCTCTTATTTTAATGCTTTTGTTGCTTATATTCTTCCATATTCACCTTTGTTTCACCCAAAATCTAGAATAGAAAATCTTGCATACTTACAAGCTGGTAAGCCGATCTGTTTTTATCACAACTATTTGCCGCATTTAAATAGTGAAGGTTTTTTACTTTGTATTTTTCCAGTAACTCATGGCAAATAAGTCTCTGCCAGTGAGGCTCAGCCAAGATACTTACTGCTTCTTGGAAAAAATCCCAGTAGTTTTATTATCTAAACATGTTTTCACAGGAAATCATGAATTTGTAATCTTTCACATGGTGGTGGATTGAAGGAAGGCACTGAGATTACCCTTTCAGGCACAGAGGGCAATATTCCATGTCCATGTGGCAGTCAGTGCTTCCTTCATGTGTCAGGGTGTGTCCCCATCCACTGTACTGAGCGTCACCAAGCTGCTGACCTGATCTCATCCTGAGCTGGGTCCTGACAGGTTTGCTTAGCTCCAATATCTGTGCCACATCTGCCACATGCATACACATGTGCACAAACAAAAGACCCTTCTGTTGACATATTTCAAATACCATGACTTTCACACCAACGCATGAAATCTTCATTTCCAAACTGTGTATGCAAACTGGAGCAGTATCTGCCATCTGCTCCTGTTCAGGTGCACAGTCTGTCAAACCCTGAAGTTACACCTCACTGAAAGGAATCCATCCTGATGCAAATTGCATAAATCTGTTCTCGAAGTGTTAGGGCCTTAACTTGTGACATTTTAAAGATGTGTTGTTTTCATGGGATACTTCACCAAACGTTTTGTGTGAATTAACTAAAAGTAGTGTTAAAATATATTATTTGTAGCTACACTAATAAATATTTTGTATTTAGTATGGCCAGTACTGAGATAAAGTCTTCTGAAATAATAGTAAGAAAAATATCTTATTTAATATAATTCATGAGGTTTTTTGAGAGAATGTTTTGAGAGAATACCACAAAAAAACCCCAGGTGGGTTTAGCAAATGAAACATTGACTACTACTTCATTTATAAATTCATGTCTTTAACAGGAAATAAATTTATTATTAACACTAAATTCATTAAAAATGTTTTATGGTCCAGAAGAGAAAAAATACTCCAAAGAGATGCTGTAGTCTTGAAAATAGATTAGGGTTAAATCTAAATTAAAGCCCTAAATTACTAAGTCTGTGTGACAAGCAGGTAATAGACATAGGAAACCACTAACATTGAATTATGTTTCATATATATGCACCTGTACATCTGATGAAAAAAAAAGAAGAAAGAACACTGTTTCTTGCTTGGCATTTTTGAATAATGCCCAATACTGAGCTTTGTTATAAACCATAGAAAAATACAATATTATGGTAATAAGCATTTGTATCTATCTTCCGTTTTACCAAGTGTTATGGCTGTGGTAGAATAAACATGATGTTTCTGTGATAAAGAAAAGTATGTGCCTCATAACTTTATACATAGAAAGTTATAAATAATTGAGATATAAGTGGTACATCATGTTCAGTCAAGATATCCTGACTTTCTTATTTCAGTAGTTGTAGACATTATTTTGCATGATGTGTGTATTGACATGAGTAAGAATTTACAAGAGTGCAGAAGCGCTGTATAATCTATGCTCTTATCATAGTATAAAGCATCATATGAATGAATAATAGTTTTTTATGCTATAAATAATAGCATACTGCATATAAACACATCATTATTTTTATTAAGATGTTTTATAAATTGTAAAGAAAAAAGAATGATCCGGAAAACTGCAGACTGCCATCAATTGTCATTTGATATATGAGAAAAATGCATATACTTGGTATGTCACGGGATGTTAAAATTTAATCCAGTGTAGAAGTGTAATAAAATTTCCTCTAATATCCTATACCAACATACAACAAATGCACCTGCTTGGGGACTCTGTGTTGCTCTGCTTCATAACACAATTTAAACTGATTTTTTTAACAATATTACATTTTTTAAAACTGATTATCTTCACCTTCTAGCACCTTGTGGAAGCCGATCAACAGGTTCTGAAGGGACTGTATTATCACCAAACTACCCCAAGAATTATAGTGTGGGTCACAACTGTATTTACTCTATCACTGTTCCTAAGGAATTTGGTAAGTAGGTCTGGTCTCATTCTTTTTTTTTTGTTGCTTGGTACTTTCAACAATTCTGGATGATTTATGTGGTTGCTTTTACATAAAATTATTAATAAGCTGTTTTAAGCTGATACTTCTAGTAACGCTTTTATCATTTTATAGTGCATTATTTTCTCAAAACACTTATATTTGCCTTTATCTTTTGAAATTAGTGCTCAGTATTTTTGTCTCTCTGTGATAACTAGCATGTAACTTAGAATGCTACTGTGATGCCAACCAAATATATTCGTGGTACCACATATATTGTGGAACCAAAAATAAGTGGTAATAAAAATAAACCACTTCAGGTTTCTTTTCACCCAAGGTCATGTGTCTATGCTGTAGAAAGTAAAGCATAGCTACAGTAAGTTCATGTAAGCAGTGGAAGCAATGTTTATCTTAAATATTTGGTACTGTTGTTCTTTTAACCCTTGGCTTCTCTGCATCTTGAAGCAATGGCATAGTCTTTATTGAGAAATGAAATTAGAGCAACGTGTCTGCTTGGGTTTTGTAGATTCTGTGAACCTCCATCAAATCTTCACTTCTATAGTAACATTTTTTCTCTTGACTAGACGAATATTTTAATAGTGTCTTCTGTCCCATACAAAGACAGTTTTATCTCCCTGGATTTATGAATTATTTTATCTCATTTTATTATTAAATGTCTGATAACACATGATGGTTTTTTGTTCACTTTAACTTCTTGGTTAGCAGTATGCCACATATTGAGTATCATTTAAGCTTTAAATATCCATGCTTTAGATTTATTCTTAGATAAGCAGGACTTCATTCTGACCCACAGCTCAGGTTTCAGTTTGTCAAATAACAGGTGCCTGAGGAGAGGATAGGTATTTCTTAACCTTCCTTCATATTCATTCTGCAAATATCTTAGCCATATTAAAGACAGTGCTTCAGCTGCTGTGTGTCCATCTGTCATACTCAGGATATCTGAACTCCCTTAATATCCAATTAGCTTGTTCTTGTGTATAGTGTAGAGGTGCATAGACTACTACAAAATAAATAGGTTTTTAAAAGTATTGTCTCCTAAGTCATGCTGATCTCACCATATTCCAAAAATATTGGAAAAAATTGAGCACATTTGCACAGTTGTTGATTTATTTCTAGCTATTATAAGCATGTGCTTTTGACACAGCTAATTGTTTTTAGATAAACTGTAAAGTTTATATCTTTCCATTGTCATCAAATCTGAAGTTACTGATTTAATATCCATATAGCAATAGTTCTTAGTTCATGAAACAGATGTCAACATGTAAAGCCATAAAATTACTACAATAAAAGATTAAAAATGCTTATTCTTTGTACTTCATATTTTTGACATTCTGGGTTGAAATGCAGTTTTGTGGTTTCCAGAAATAAAGCCAGATTTCCCAAAACAAAACACGGAAATGGGGAAAAATCCGCCTATTCTGTATAGTTATTTGGAATAATTTGAGAAGTACTGGTTTTCTTACACACTAAGCATGATAGTAACATTATTAAGGAATTCTGTTTGATGGTTTCACAGTGATTAGACAGAAAAATGCTGGTGCAAATAAAACAGTTTAGATATGCTTAACCGTAGCATACAAGGATTCAGTGACATATTGTGGAATATAAATACAATAGAATATCTAAACTCTTTGTCTGTTCTACCTTGGGATAGACCTTTACTTGTTTTACTTGTATTTAAATAGTGTATTTTGACAATTAGTTCAGATACCTGTAGAATATATAATGGATCATATTTGATCCACTTTTGTGCATGCAGGAAACAAATGTGTGTTGAAAGAGAAAGATAAAAAACATATCTGGTAATAACCACTCAAAATGAGGATGACATGACACATTGAACCAAGTTCCAAAATAGATATTTTCATTTTAACTGCTTTTTTCCAATGATACTCATACAGTAATAGAAAGCAGAATTCCTCACAGCCAGAAGCTCACATTTTAAAATCTGCACCTTTGCACTTGTGTACAATTTTTTTGTAATTTATTAATATAGAATTTTTTCCTGACCTGGGGTCTTTCTGTTATCTACCATTACTAAAATTATTCTAGTAAAAACCATTAAGAAAGGCAAAGTGATTTTGACAATTGATTTAACTGTATTTTTTTACATTCAATGTAATTATTTGGTCTGAAATTTTACAGTATGAGTAATGAATGTGTTTTATCTAATAGCTATTACCTCTCACTCATCAAAATATATTTAAATACAGTTTCAGAGATGAATAGTCATAAAATTGCAATCCTGATGTCTTTCAGATCAATTTTAGTAACTAGGAACTTTTTTCCTGTGACTCTGTTGTTTTGGGTCCTGATAGAAGATATTGCATTAAGAGTCTTCACTTGCAATTCTTGGTGTGTAGAGATCATTCACGGACAAGATGGTCACAAAAAATCTGGCCTTTGTGGAAAAAGACACCAGATTTCATATTCAATTCACTTGATAGTATGCATCGCATCATGTAGATTTGACAGAGATTATTCACAACACAAACTAGTCAAAATAACCTTTTTGAGAATGAAGGGGCACTCCAGCAAAGCTGCTGATGTAAGATAACTTAATTTTCCTAAAGAAAACAGCAACAAATTTGTTATCTTTTCTATTGCTCCAACTTTCAATGTGAAATACAGCAATCAAATATTTGCTGATGGAAACTCCAAGAACTCTTTTTGGCATCCAGTACAGTATATGAGAACTTATAACAAAAAACAGTTAGAGGAAAAAAAAGGTGAAAACCTGGTCGATATAGACAAAACCCACAAACAATGTAATAACATATTCAGTGTGTAGAAGGGAACTCATTGGCCTGGATAAGTTTTTGATGGACTGAAAAGAAAACCTATTTCATCTGGAGTTTTTCAGGTTCTCAAGTCAAAAATTCTGTGGAAAAGTCATTTCAATGTGGACTTTTTCCCAGTGTTTCATTACTCTGTCATGCAGAATCACAGTTGCAATATTTCATACTATGACAGGTTTAAGCTACAAGATAAATGATTCACAAAAGCTCACAGTGTGCCACAGGCGAAATCTTTTGTAAACATGGAAGACTCAGCTTCTTTGACACTCTCCCACTGATATTTTAAAGTGGTGTAATGGTGGTTAATTGCTCAATCTTTAATACAGCTTTCATTACAATTAAAATGCAGGTGTTTGAGATTTTTTTTCCCCTGATGGACATGACCGAATTTGTATGCTCTACTCTGTATAATGGTGTCATCTATACTTCTTTTTAAATTAATATTTTTTGCAGTAAAATAGATTTTAATCAGCTGGCGTCAGCAAATGGCTTTCCTTTTTGTTAGATGAAAAAGATAGATTGAACATATATGGTAAGGTATGTAAGTGTGGCTTTGAGCTATGCTATCAGAAAAGAAATATATTTTCACAGTTGCCTTCAAAAATTATGAAATTTAAATCAGAACTATATTTTCCTATCTAGAAGCTAAAACATTAGTTGGGAAAATGTCTAGTTTCCATGGAAACATTTGCTTTAGATCTACGGGACAATATAATATTTTAAAAATTGCAAGAATTTTATTGATAAGAATGGTATTTTGGGGCAAGATTTCTTAGAATTATGGCAATGAAGGTAGATCCAGTTTGCTCTCTTTAAACAGGGAAATTTAATTCCACTATTCTCTTCAATTTCTGAATAACTGGCTTATATTGACAGGAACATTTATGCCACTTTCATTTTTTGTTTATGTCTTGTTTTGAATTTTTAGGAGATAGATCCGAGCAGCAACATAGAAAAGAAAGAAGTAGAAGCAAACAGCTGAACTGTGGGATTATTGTTATTATTTTTAATAATATCCTTGGAAGAATATTTTTTTTAGGAATAACTGAAAGGTAAACCTACAGATTTTATCCTGACAGTGAAAATACACACTGAGCAAACAATGGTGTCAATATGTGTTTTCTGTTAGACAGCTCACTGCATCTACAAGTTAGACACCTTAACAGTCATGTCACAGTAAAGTTATTTCAGTACTGTTTGATTTGATTACAAACTCAGTTTACTTTTGGAAAGAAAAAGGCAAGGACAGCTCATAGGAGAAGAATGTGTCAAATGATAAGCTCACATTAAGAGGGAATGACAACAAAGTTGTATTTTTGATTTTACTTAGCTGAATTAGAATAAAACATTTGCTTTAATAACTTGAATACATCATCATTCCTATGGACATCTTAATATAATTTAAGAAATGTGGCAGATGCATATGGAATGAAATTTTTAAAATGTGAAGAGTATAACCCTCCATCTTAAGTTGAAATGGATGGAAATGTCTATCTGAATAGTTAATGTCAATATTTTCAAACATCAACAAAAAAATTATTGAATTATGCAATCCTTTGCTGAAGGAGAGACAGAATTAAAAGAATATAATCTAAAATATCAAAATGCTGTCATAGACAGAAATCTGATTCTGCTCCTACCCTCTTTTTATACAAGCAACCACTTCAAAGTCTGTGAGACTGCATTGTTCAAACAATGATTACTTGTCAACATGATGGAGCAAAACCACAAAGACTGCTCCAAATACTTGAGGGTCCAACTGTATAAAGGTCCAAGACACTAATTTCAGAAGAAAGAGACAGTGATCCAGCTTGTCCCCTGTATTTTATAAAAAAGTAAGTCAGCTCACCTTTCCTTCCCAAAAAGAGAAAGACTTCAAATCAAAATGACTTCCAAGAAAAGGGACCATTTATTTATTTACACTTTTTTTAATGTAACCATAAAACCATTTAAAAAAATCTTCTATATTTTTTGTATTTTTTCACAAAAGTTTTTGCATAAAAACGTAAAAAATGGCTATCACAGGGTACTTCATATAAAATATAAAAATATTTTAAAACCATGTATCATTTAATCCAGAAATTTAATGAAATCCAATTTAGTTGAGTAATTCAGTTTTCTGGTTTGTTTCCTCAATTTTTTAAAGGATAGAGTGAACATCATGGAATACTGAGGATGTACATACAAATATTTATTTTTAACAATAGGAAGAAGTACCTGCTGTATAAGTAATACCAATAGTTGATAGAGAATTCACAACTCATCATTTTTTCCTGGCATTCTTTTAACTCTGTTGCCATGGTGTTATTTCTCTTAACATCATTTTGTTACTGCTATATTTTCAAAGGATTTTGTACTAGTATCTGAAAATATCAGAATGATCCTTAGTAAATTCTTGAAAATGAACTTCAAGAGCTCAGCATTAAAAAGTTTGTGGCAGTCTTTTTCTTCAATTTTGTCCAGTCAGCTAATTAAGCTTCATTCAAAATTAAATAAGCAGGAGTTTCATCTGTGACAGTCTTTAGAAACCTGTGCAGAACTGAGAGATTGTTGTGCAAGGGATATCAGGCAGACACAGAAGTAATTTTAATTCCAGAGATAAAAGTTTAATAAGGACAATATTTATATGTAATATTTAATTACTATTGCTGAAGTAATTACTTTGAATGAATGAATGAAAATGAATGTTTCTGTTTGGAAACATTCACAACATAGGTGCAAATGCTGCTTTCTGCTATTTTTCCTCATTACCAGAATATTGTTTTGATTTGAAAATTCTCTGAGTGGACTTAAGATGATAGGTATATCTTTTCATTTGACTCTTTTCTAAGTTTAATTTTGAGAGTTAATGAAGAGCACTGAAGATAGTTAAGCATGGAGTCAGGTTGCTTAGAGCCAGAAAAATATGTAGGTTTTGTGCATTATGCTTGAAACAAATTAATGCACCTCCTACCACAATAGAAAATGAATATTCTCAATGTTCATTCAATGTGCATTGAATGACTGAATATGAATTTATTTTCCATTATTATTTTGATTAAATCTGATAAATGAACAATTTTTCTGAAATTTACAGTGCATAAAATCAACCATGCAAAGGCATGGTTCATTTCTTCTTTAAAGTAAGTAGATTTTATAGCTATATAATGAATACAATGGGTGGAATCTGACTCATTGTACTCTGTGCAATTTAGCAAGAAAAGAATGTACTGGTGTTGAGCCAGAAATAAAAAGCTTAGAAGTCTATCTTCTACATACTAAATGAACATGAAATTCTTAATTTAAAAAAAAAAACTTCATCCATAAATGTAAATTCTGGACTTTTGGAGTTAGATAAGTGACAGGATTTGTGTTTTAATCTGTATAATCCAAGTGGGGATGGTCTAAATCTGTGAATGTACCTAGTCTTGAAGTGTTACCCTTAAACACTGCAAATTCATGTGCACATAAATTTTAGGCTTGCATGCAAAGCAAATAGGTGTGTATACATGCAATTGAATTCTATGTTGGAACACATTTCCTCTTGTTTTAGTTATACACCTAATTAAATAGATATCTAGTCTAAGACATTCAGATCCTTGCTTTAATCAACAGATACATATTCCCATGGTGTGATTCATGCCATCTAAAACATTTATCTGTAACTTTTGAAAGAACATAATTTTTTTCTAATGTAAAAGGAACAGAACAGCCTTGTTTCATCATATTTGTTTGGGCAGCTACCATGGATTATATGAATTAGAGAACATGGTTACATTTGTGGTCTCCATCCATCCTGCAGTCACATTGTACACACGTAACTTCATGATTTTATCTACACATATGTGGTATAGCTGGCAATTTCAGATATGTTTCAATGGCCAAACCATTTAGTGGCTTGAGATTGGATGATTCAAATTTAAGCTATTCTTTGCGATTCGGTGGAGGTGAACAAAATGTGGGTCTTATTATTAAGAGTATATTTGACAATGACATCTCTCCTTCTTAAACTGCTGTTGGACACAAAAAGAATTTCAGGTGATGGACTGCATTATGTTAGTTTTTCTACAGGAACAGGAAGCCATGACCTATAGCCTGTCTTCAGAATGAATATCTAATGGATTTATGTTTCTATTCGAAAAAGGAAAATGAAAGACAGGATTGCTTATACACTGGAAATAATTTTTGTTGTGGTTTTGGGAGGGGCTTTAGTGACCATTAAGTATTCTCTTCTCCAGAATACATAATATATGTACCTAAAAGTGCTATTTAAAATATAAATATTTTTAGAATTTGGTATAAAAATATTTATAGTGTAAGAATTTAAGTTATATGTGCATACTATGAAATTATTTATTCTTTAATGTAAGGATTTATTCCTTTGAAGAATATTTTGCTACTTTTAACAAGGTTGTGACAAATATTTTTATTTTTCTTTGTATTTAGAACACAGAGCAATAATGCTGACTACTTTTATTTAAGTAGGAAAAGACCAGTAGCAAAATATTGTATTTCAAACATACCTGGTAGATAGTGAATATGTTTTTTTATTATAATTTCAAGTATACATGGATTACTGTGCCACAGGCTTTCCATAGAATAGCTGGAGCTTGCAGTCTAAGATTTTTTTTAAGAATAGAGGTGAGCATTAGTTATGTAACTATTAACTTCTGGTTTGCTTTTCTAATTCAAGGAGAAGTTTGTGTTATTGAGATGCTAATGATGTAAATCACAGAAGTACCAGAAGGTCATTTCACATCACTTTCCACTTAGCTATGAATCTCCCAGGTTCTGAGAGGAAGAACTAGACGGTTTAATGTACTCAAATTCACAGCTGGGGAGTATTTCATTCATTGGTTCAGTGCTTACTTAACATGCTTGCCAAGTAAGCAGATGCCAATGAAAAAGTCACTGTAGGGTGACATTTAAAGGACCTCAAACTATTCAGTGTATTTTTGAAATAAAATTTAAAGAATTTAGTTTCTTCATATGAGTTGAAGTCACTTTTTCAGTGCTGTTTTTAGATTTTTTCAATAAAAATGATTAGTTTTGGCTCAAATATTAATGATGTGTTTGAATATAATAATGACCAATTAAATATAGACTACAAAATAGTTTAAGCTATTGAGTTTGACTATAAACATATGGCACTAATAGAACTGGTTTTTTAATGCCCTAAACCCAAAGTCGAATGATAAGACCACATCTGTGGTCTTCAAAGAAATTCACAGTTCCCCAATAAGTAAAATAATTTGACTGTAATATGATTGAATTGATGAAAGATTTCTAAAGACATTTTCTTTTTCTTTTTTTTTTTTTTATTTTCTAAGCAGTGTGACTCCAGCTGCTCCAAATATTTAATCATCAAATCTTGTTCACAGAAAAGGCTGCTATTAAAATAGCTGAAATTAGTCTGGGTTTCTGGTTAGTCCAAATGTTGGAAGAGAGACTACATTGCAATCATCACTTACAAGCCTTTCAACACATGTTGCTGTCCCAGGGAGGAGACTGAATGTTGGCATATTTTCTGAAGAATTCCCTTTTCTGTTAGGTTTTACTTCTTCGGACAAGATTGCAGTACTTTGGAAGGACGATAGCAAAATGTTGCATCTCCATTTGTTAAGTTATCTTATCATAAAGTTGTATTAATAATGAAGGTGTCATTTTTACTGTTAATCTCTGCATGAGTAAAAAAGCTGCTCTCTCAGTCTTCAAGCCAGGCCGGTTGTATGGACCAGGCCTTTCTTTCTCTACGGGTTTGTGTTTTTGTGGTTTTAGTAGTTTGGGGTTTTTTTTTTCCTTTGTTTCTCTGCCTCAACCGCATTTTTCTATTTTGTAGCTCCAAAAATCAATGTGAAAATCATCCTAACAGAACAACTGCAGAAATGCCTACTCCCTGATACGTGTTTCACTTGTTGGCAATAAGAGACAGAGAGACCTGGACAGGAATACCATGAAAAGTTAGGGTGACCATGGCCAAGTTTCCATCCTGAAATATTCTGATATATTTCAGGGAAGGAGCTCATTAGGATCAGAATAGGATCAAGGAACTGCAGAAATTTCTTTTACAGAACATCTTCTGCTTATAAAATGGTTCACTGTTAGGCCTTGTTTACATACTTGTAATCCACGTTTCTCACTTTTCTTCATCGTTGTATTCCTTTGGGTATAAGCCAATTCTCTCTCAAGTAAGATTACCTGTATTGACTCAAATACTTGTGTGCACCGCTGTATAGATAGATAGAAATTTCAAAGATTCTGGATTTCTCTCAGTTATTTCTATTTAATTTCCTTTGTTTAGAAAACAAATAAAAAGGTCTTTGCAATCGCCACTATATTTTACTTTGTGTTTTTCCTGACTAACTGGCTGATTATTCCACATGCTTAAAAACAGAACCCCTGAACAATCTGTTTTACTGAAAAAAAAGGGAGGGAGATGTTAGCCATTTGCTGTTTGAATCTAGTTGTTTATTTATAGTAATTTACAAGAAATTTTTGGATTTTAGATAGAGATGAATTGCATCTGCTCAGATAACATGAGTAAATTTCAGGAAAATGTGAACAAATTCTCTTAAGGGGAAAAACAAACTTGGAAGTTGCTAGTTGCACATATTTTGTGGCAAAAAGAAATCCCATCTCTTTGAAAGAGTTTAGAACTTGAATTATATTTTGGGAAGTTGTTAAAAGTTTGTCAAAATATGGCTATTTGGTGAGAGGAAATTGCTTTGAGCCGTTACTTAGTGAAGATGTCAAATTTCTGGTTTTGGAGGCCATCATGGAAACAGTTGAAGGGTGACAGTCCTATTGTTTCTGAGAGGTGGCACCTAGGGTATGGCAGTAAGGCAGGAAACTGGAGGAGGACCATATAATTTGATTATTACAAGGGATGCATAGCGCAAGAAAGAATGGGAGAGTAGGAAAAGTTGTGTGCGTGTGTGTGTGTGTGTGTGTGTATAAGTATTCATATACATATATCTGTATTTTGTGAAAGGGTAAAATCTCCCTGAAACCAACCTCAGCTAATGAGACTTGCCCAGCTCTAACTGATTATAAGAGAGTTGCATGAGCGTCAAAAGGTAAACACAAACTTTGTTATTGACATGGGGTGAGTGCCAGAGCACTGCTCTGAAAAAGCACCTGTACCACACCTGTCCAGGTTTTGTAAATGTTTGGGATGATGTCAGAGCCATGTGGTTCTCTTGTTGTGACTATAACACCTCAAATTCCACTCTAACAGTGTACATATTAAATGTAACATTGGATTGAATGCTCTGCTTTTTGCTTTAATACTTGAGACCTGGAGACACCTGTCATTTTAAAATACATGTAATAGTAAACACCCACTTGGACCGTTTAGAAGTTATAATAGACAATCAGAAATAGGCTTCTAAAAAAGCCAGTGTTTTGTAAGTTTTCTCATTATTGAATCACCAAGTCAAACTTTTATTTCTCCAAGCCATATGTTCCTCCTGTTCTCATCCTCTTTTCTCCCGTTCCCATTTTCTATAAAGGACTCCAGATCCTGAAATGACCAGCTGATTGTTATGCAAGATTTGCTTTCTCCAAAAATAAAAAAGTTTCTTATTTAGGTCCTGAAACCCCCCCCTAGGTTTTGATTTCACATTTCAGTTACAGACTCAGGCAGACTGGCAACGCATCAGACGGGCAACTGATAAGTGGTTCTATTTACTATAAGGATCATATTGATGAAGTCCTGTTTCTCATATTTACTGCTATCAAATGTCTGGGATATTTTCACTTTTTCCTTTCACAGGTTTGCTTTATATAATTTTTGCTGATTTTGACTATGAAGGATTATTTCTGTGTTGTTTCATTTTTTTTTTTTTTAGCGTTCCACTGGGAGCTTTCTTTAGGTTTTGCCTACTAATGAAAAGAAAAATAATTACTCAAATATTAATTTCATCCATATGATTCAGTAAACTGAAGTGATAATTTGTTTCAGATGAATGAAGTGATTAATCATCTGATCTAAAAATTAACATTTACTACTAGGATGATAAAAGATAATTATTATATGCAGAAAGCTGTTGTACTTTTAATTAGTAGCTCTAAATTAGCTGAGAGGTGGTGGAAGAAACAGTTTTTTCAATGTGACTTTGCCATTAAATCTAGAACCCTTATTACATAATTAAAAGTATGGTTTGAATTGAGCCTCTTATCTTAAGAGAGTTCTTTTTTTTAATTTGGGCTTAATACTGTTTATTATTGTTATTCCAGAGTTTCAATTGTTTATTCCTTCTGCTATGTGTATTACTTATGAGGTTAGTCTCCCTGTGGTCCCTCCATAAGCATTAGAGAGAGACTTAAAAACAAATTTAGCAAGGGAAGACCAGCTTTCAAATTTGGGCACCTTATTTAAATACCTCATTAGACAATTTCATGTTCCCTTGCTACATTTTTTTAATGGTTTTCTTACATTAAAAAGTCAGTTCTTCCCAAAACTATAATGAAGGGGTTTGAAAAATACAATTAATTTGACCTTCATGTAATTTGTATCTTTATAGATAATACTTTAATGAATGATTTTGTTACTACCATCACAAGAGTCGTCAACAAAAACAATTTTTCTAGATCTGTTATTTCTGTGGATATCCCTTTTGTTATATACTGTGAAAATCTACCGGAAAACAACAAAAAGTTGCAGGAGTTTTCTTTCTCCTTTAGTACAGAGACTGTAAGAGAAAAATTAGTAATGAAATTCATATGTTTTACTTTTATCAGTTTCTTTCTTTACAGAAAAACTTGCTTAGACAGTCAGATGCTATGAAAGTGTGATTCAGATTTGTTTTCTCAAAGCTTGTAGGCAATTGTGGAAGAACACAATGAAGCAGGATTGGAAAATGCTGCCCATGTTCAAGATTACCAATCTCTTCACATTTCTGTGTTTCAGAACACTTTTGTAGTAGCAGGGCAATGGCCTCCTTTGCCTTGTCTGACCTCTTCACTCGCGTTTCTCAATAAAATGCGCCAATTAAGTGATGGATCATGCAATGTGCGCAGCTGGTCTCAGAATGTTATTTTCTGAGTAGTAGCTTCTTCAGCTTAAAGTAAATGTCAATAGTTGTTACCTGAATAGTCTTGAATTCTTTTCCCATTCACACACTATTTTGTAAGAGACTAAAGGAAAAAACTCTTTAGGTTCCAATTACTGGGCCCAAGCAAAAAGAATTCCCCTAATTGTCTTGTCCTTTTCAGAGAATCCTTAGTACTTGAACATCATAACAGGAAAGAATTGTCTTTTATTTAGAAAAAATAATATCATTAATTATATTTTCATTTTTTTTTCTCACCACAGTGTTGCTAACTGGTGGACTTTCAGAGAAATGAACGCATAATTTTGTCTTCCTTGCTATTCCCCTCAGAGTACATTTGAAGCCAGAAGTTTAAACTGTACAAAACAGTTAATTTCAAATTAGCAACTAAGTCTGCAGCTTTGACTACTGCCTTGGTAAAACAATCTCAGAAAACACAGCCTGTGCAAAGTAGA
The DNA here is from genome assembly GCA_037834095.1 of Argya squamiceps. Taxonomy (NCBI): domain Eukaryota; kingdom Metazoa; phylum Chordata; class Aves; order Passeriformes; family Leiothrichidae; genus Argya; species Argya squamiceps. Next base: position 135,393,224 of record JBBMKD010000102.1, on the reverse strand, counting down.
TGTGAAACATAATTCTCTCATTCTTCTGCTTTTATTTAGGTTTATAGCATTACTCACTGATGGATCACTGATGATCTGCATTATCATAGATTCAAAATGTGTTGTGTTATATATCATAAAAATACCGAATTAAAGAAAACTTTACTAATGACCAAAGGCCTACTTTAGTTTTTACGAAAGACTACATGTAGGACTGACATAATATAGGAAAATGTCTGCACACCTTCATTGAAGCATTTCAGTAGGATGTTTTGAAACTAGTGTACTTTTATATCAAACAGTATATTGCCTAACTTATCAGTAGGCTTTGTCCATGCAGCTTTTATTCAAATTAAATTTCTAATTCTCACTCCAGTCAGTGCTCCAGATCTGTTAGCTCACTCTCAGTCTATTAAATAAAATATAATTACTGCCTAGGGCCATCTATAATTTTTTTTTGTCAGACTGTTCTACTTCAGCTGTATTATCACTTCAACCCTCTTTCCCTAGTTAAGAAATGACACTGGCAACATATGAAGGTGTATTTTTCATGCAAGACATTGCGACTGATATTATTTCAATAATTAAAAAAAAAAAGGAAATAGTAAGTCAAGCAAATTTTGCAGTGTTGTGATTTGGGAGATTTAGTCCAATTTAATGCTCCCACTAAAATCATACTGCCACTTACTACCCCATCCCCCTTCCCTCTTGTGGGTGACTGGAGATAAGAACTGGAGGCTCAAAAGATCATGGTTTGAGATAAGAACAATTTACTGTAAACAACAATGGGATGAGAATAAGATCAGTAATAGAAATAGTACTAATGACAGAGGGCATAGGAAAAGAAACAAATCACATAGAAAAGAGCCAGATGATAATAGACAGTACCAGATGGCTCTCTCTGCCAGGCTTGCTGGACCTGGAGGAGCCCCTTCTCGTCAAAGAGCCTTCCTTCCCCCAACCCCTGACAATGACATGAAGTGGTAAAGAAAAACCTCCTGTCCTGGCCATGCTCCCTCCTGGCTACTGCAAAATGTAACCCTGCCCTGGCTGAAACTAGAAAACACAGGAACAGAGGCCTTTTTTCTTTTTAAATCTTTTTAATTATATTTCCTTCCACTCAGCAAAACTATTGAATAAAGCGCCAAAAACCCTTACTTTTTAGGTAGGTTAGGCAAAATGAGAGAAATTCAACATCTCAGATATAAAATAATAAATCTGAAGAGTATAAAGGGAGTTAAAATTATTAGATACATTTTTTTCTCCATAGGGATAAATGAATCTATGTTACCAGTTTAAACAAATGATAATAATAGATGTTTGAATTTCAGTTGAGTAAAATCAAAACAAATCAATACAGAGAAAAGAAAGTTGTATGGCTTGATCCTTCCTTCAGGTTTCTGTAATAGATAGCAGATGTACACACTAGTAATTTTTAAATTCTTGCAAATAATGTACTCTGTACTTAATAATATAATGTAAAATAACATGATATAACTAGCAATAAATACAAAATACTGGTTTAACTGTTTTTCCTCTACTGTTGTCTTGTTGCAGATCCTGAAAGAGTTTTACATGTATGCATGATGATTCAGGCCAGGAGAGAGGGAGGTGAGCTGCAGAAAGTGAGAACAAGAAAGGGAGGCAGAGGTTTGAAGCCAGGAGGAGAATGATAGTTTATGTATTGTAATAAGCTCTGCTATTTTAGAAGAAAGCAGGAAATGTGGTAATTAGGAGAGTTCAGTCCTCTTCTGGCTCCAGAAAAATTCCTAAATCTCACATTTTAGGTGGAATTATGCCCATTTGTAGGGAAATATGCATGTAAGCTTTTTTTCTGTGAGGTTTAACATCACTTCCTCTTGCTGAGCTTCTAGTGTTAATAACTGCCCCAGCTTCTATCTCCAGATATATTCTTACTGTCTTTTCATACATTCAGTAAATATTTCCTTTTCTCAAACATGAAATACAGCAGATCCCATCTCCTTCCTCTCTGAGTGTGAGAATGCAGGAATAGAGTGACAGGAGAGACAATAAATCATCAAGTTTCTGTTCAACACTTCCTCTGTAGAATTAAAACAAAGGAAGAACAGAGGATGGCTTGCAGCTCAATCTAGATCCGTGTGCTCTGGTTTTTTGAGATCACAGAATGGAACAGCTATTTTCTTCGTGTTCATCTGTGGGAGGAAAATGGCACATGAGAGCTTTAAGAACCAGAACTCTTTCTTGCCCTTCCTTACCTCTTCCTTGTTTGCAGAGAGAATAATTTATTCTGCCTTTTCCTCCCTAATCATCTGGATGTCATGCCAGGAAATGTAGGATTCAATTTGACATCTCCAGCTGAGACTACCAAAGGAACACCAATAAGTCTCGATGAAAAGCAGATAATTCAATAAAGGCTTTTCCCACAGACTTTAAGGAAAGTCTCCACAGAGATTAAGGACTAGATAGTCGTGTAGGTCACATACATTGGGAAGAACTAGTATAGATTCAAATTAATTCACCCTATTCAAGTACAGTTAACTGGCACATCTATGTGTGGTTTGGAAAACCTCCATCACTTTTATGTTGATCACTCATATTAATTTGCTAATAACAGTAATTTGTGCTATACATATGATATTGAAATAGAATCTGTTATATTTTGAGGTGTTTTGTAGGTTTGTCTTGTATGGTCATACTTCTTTATACTAGGAAACCTGTGTAAAGATTCTGTAACTAACCTATAGTTCAGTTGCTATAGAAAATGTATATTGACATATATATTTATGTGTGTTATATATGTATATGTTTGGGGGGGGGTTCCTTTCACCTATTGACAGCTTTAGCAACTTTTCAGGTATATAATTATTCTCTTTATTTTTATATCTGATTACTTTTTGTAACATTAATATATCAACTGCATTTAGTTTCCTTGTTCAGTCACTCAGCAGCTCTCTGTCCTTAACTCATGCCAATGGTTTACACATAAACCCCTCACTAGCCTCATTTTGACATCTAGTCTGTAGTGCACCCAAGAGGCTCATACAGGTGGAATTAGTTTTTGCTTCTTCCAAGGTCAGGATCACTAGACAACAGTTTTATTCTGTTGCTTTGAAATGAATCAAGATTTACACAACAGGATACTATTGGCAGGGACTCTACTTTGTATTCACAAACAATTAATTTTCCTGTTACAGCATATGATAAGAAGTGTCAACCATTACAGAGAAATGTAACTGATATCACTAAAGATCAGTGTTGCAGACACAGACTAGACTGAATGTATTAAAAGTAACTGGCAGACAACCAAATGTTTGGAAATGTAAGTGGAGAAACATTTTTAAAAAATGACACCTCTGCTACTATTTTCATTTAGAAGTGACAGTAGCAGTGCTAACTCAGACATAGTCAGTGCTATGTCAAACTGAAGTATTACACTGAACAGCAAAAGATCAGATCTTATAATTCTTTTATGTGAGCTGGTCAAAATTAATTTAGGTTTCCTTACTGTGGGCAATATTCCTATCCATGAATTCTGTGAGAACATTTCTTTAGGCTGTCATCTTTCAATCTTTTCCTTCAAAACTCTTCTCAGAGATTATTGTACTGCTTCTCTTCAAAAAGACCAGCAAACACTCAAATCATATTGCAGTTTTACTGAACATTTTTCTCAGCTGAAGGGAGCAAACATCTGTTTATTTGGTGTCTACATGAGTTTTAAAATACTGAGTCAGTCCATCGTCAGTCCATCATTTGTATTTCTAGTTCAGTGCATCAAAGTGTATTGCTGGTTCATCCTAAATACAAAGGAAAATGTCTTTTTTTTTTTTTTCTTTCCATACCTGCTGTTTGTTATGAAGCTAAATGCTTAGATTAAGGGAGCCATTTAAAGAGAAAGGCTATGTTCCAGTAGGAGGGGCAGATATCAGTTGCAACAGTAAGTAGACTAAAAAGTAGGTACTTTTTTAACATTATAGTAAAAGTAATTTTTCTGGTTTTGTCATAGATTAAGACAGCAAAGGGCCATAATAGGCCTTTGTGTCAGACCATCTCTGAGCATATTAAATATAATTTCCATGACTAAACTATGTTATGCAAAACTCTTGGCTTGCAGTCAGTGAATGCAGAGCTACTTCATGTAAATAATTGATGGACCTTAACTTTAAAATATTTCTAGATGCAGATATTCTGCTATTCATTTATGTATTTTATTTTTTTCAAGGCTGCTTCCTGGCTAGTTTGAAATGTCTTGAAACATCCAAAGGAAATTGTAGAAGGAAAAATTTAAATAATGTCATTTGTCACATAAAAAAAGCATTCTTTTCTCCCCTCCTCTTCTTAAAAAAAAAAAAATCTGTAACCCCTGCAAAGAAAACTGGTTGAAAGTGATTGTCATCATACCAGTGCAGTCAAATCTTAATGCAGGTGTTTGTTTTGTGAAGAATTCCTCTCTTTTTTATGAGAATGGGCACAAGAGCACAAGAGTTTTTCCTATCATTTGATTGATGACACTAATATGGTAAACCGTAAAGGCTTGCTGAGTCTTTCTCATTGAGAGAAAACACCGCACAGTGGTTTCCTGCTTCCTGGAGTTATGCCTGAGTCCTGTTTATTTAAAGCATAGATTTTCTCCATTGCTGTTTATCATTTGGCTGACTGACCATGAACCACCACTTAGTACAGTGAGCAGGGTCTCCAGACTTGGGAGTTAAGGTGAATGAGAAATTTGCATTTTTTCCTTTCTTAGTACACACTTACTGTCCTTAATCATCATAGAGACTATTTCTCTAGTGAGAGATTTCTCTCTTTCTTAAAGGAGTTTCTCAAAACTGTGGACATCTTCCTCTTTTTTTATTTTCTTTCTCAAAAAAAGAATTAAATATGGTATTTTAATTCCTTTATAGGAGTTCATAGGAAAAAAAAAATCTAAATCATAAGCAAAGAGACCATATCTGCAGTGGGCCAGACATAGAAACAGATTTTTATGGGTTTTTTTCACTGTGAAATAAACTTTTCATATTCTATTTGTTCATGTTATGAACAAAATTCTCTTTTGGAAATATTATTTAGACTGATGACAGAAGGTTTTTTTTTTAAACTATTAGAAGTTAACTTTTACAGAGTAACCTCAAATTCTGAGAATAACCTCTACCTCTAAAATTAGACCTATTTTATGCCACAAGTGTTAGACACCTGAACACCTTAATTTTTCATTCACAGTTAGAAGAAACCTGTTGCAAATATATAAGAGAGAATTATCTGAACTACCATTTTCAAGCACAATTTTAAATGATCATTCTTAACAAATCAGTGGATTTATCTGGTCTTTTGTTTGTTGGGACTTTGTTCAGTTCTTCAACTAAATTGGTGCAAGAGAAACAGTGAAGTTACTGTAGAAAATAATGACCATGATATAGCTCATGTATGTCTTTTCCAGACTGAAATAGATTTTGATTGGAGATATATATATATATATTGAGAACTGTAAAAGGTAATTTGGGTCCCATTATAGTTAATAGGGCTTATTTTCATATTCCTTTGTCAGTTACTAAGACCAATCATTATAAAGGCTTATTCAGCCTTTAAACAAATACCTAAAGCCTCACTAGCACGGCTTATAAGAATTGCATATTTCAGTTTCTGTAATAACAATGCTTAAACCATGTTAGTCCTTCTGATATTTTCTTAAAGGCAAGTGAACTACAACAGTAGTGGACTTGGTTTTACACTAAAGCTTACTGATTTCAGTAAATCATTAGGCACTCAAAATATCCCCAAGAAGAGAAATTCACCCAGGGTGAAGAATTCTATTATCACCTTATTTCATTGTTATCCATGGAAGTTATCAACGGTATTTCTTTGGATCCAATAGCTGGCATAATATGTAAAATAAATATATTTTATCCAGGTAAATACTACTTGATCAATACTAGCATTAATGACAATTACATGCTGCATGTTTGAATTTTGAGTTTGACTCTTTAGTGGGTCAGTGTAGTGGGTTGACCTTGGCTGGATGTCAGGTGCTCCCCAAGCCATTCTATAAGTCCCCTTCCCAGTGGAAAAAGGGAGAGAGAATAAGATGGAAAACAACAAAACAACTAGCAGGTTTAAAGAAAAAAAAAAAAAAAAAAAAAAAAAAAAAAAAAAAAAAAAAAAAAACCAAAAAAAAAAAAAAAAAAAAAAAAACCACCAAAAAAACCCCAACTTTGCTCATAAGCAAAGGGAACAGTTTTGATAACCTGGTGTGTTAACACCCTTCAGCTACCAATGCAAAGCACAACACTGTGAGTGAGGGCTGCTAAAGAAAAATGAACTCTATCTCAGTCAGACCCAATACAGCCAGAAATGTGAGCAATTCAGGGGTCTCTTTTGGAAGACTCTGATTGTACATGGCTCTGGAGAGTTGAGAAATCCAGGAAGAACATTTTATTTTCAGGGATCACTACTTCAAGAAAGTAATGGTCCATGCCAACAATCAGACTAACCAACAAAGGTGGCAAAGACCCTGCATAGATTAACAAGGAGCTGATGATCATACTTGAACATTAAAAAAATTCAAGAGATTGAAGCAAGGTCAGATGTTCGAGGAGGAATGCAAAAACACTTGAAATACACTGGGGGTATTTCCTTTGGGATGGGGTTAGGAAAGTCAAAATCCATGTAGTATTGAATCTGGGGTGAAGTCTCTGAAGAAAAATTATGCAGAGAAACATGAATTAATAAGTTTCTTCTTAACTACAGTTTTTGCCAGTAACCAATCATGAGCAATCCCAGAACCCTGAGACCAGTAGAAAAGTCTAGAGTAAGGATGATTTAGAGGAGGACTAGGTGACAGAGCACTTAGACAAACTGGGCAAGTGCAAACCCTTGGGACATGATGGAGTTCATGGGAGGTCAGTCACCCTTGGAAGGTTGTGACAGCTGAGGCAGGTCCCCAAGGGCTGGAAAAAAACAAGAATGTTCCTATCTTCAAGAAAAGCAAGGAGAAGGATTGAGGCAACAGGCCAATTGGTCTCACCTCTGTACCTGGGAAGTGGTAGAGCAAATTGTCCTGGTCACCTTCTGCAAATATTGGAGACAATCAAGATGCTTAAAAGTAGAATGTTAGCACTGTTCAGCCAAGGAAAAGAAAGGCAAAAGCAAGTCAAGGCAAGGCAAGGGATAAAAACTGTAAGGGAGGCAGGATGCTGGGTAAGGTTGCTCAAAGAAGTTGTGGGATCTCCATCTCCATAGAAATTCAAACCGGGCCAGAGCAATCTTCTCTAAATGGCCATCCTGTCTGCAAAAAGACTGTACTAGATAATTGGTGAAGGCTTCTAGTGTCAGTTATTTTCTAATTTTGTGATAGGAATTGTACTGACAACACTCTTCATAATCTAATACTATTTAAATTACACCTTTTTTTTTTTAAACAGGCAGATGTAAACTCTATACGTGTTTATTTCTTACTCTAAAAATGAAACTAAAATTTCTTTGATTTTAACATTTTTAACTAGCAAAGTATTTTTGGCCAATTCCATCTGTTGTTAGATGCTTTCCAAACTCATTGAAAGTGTCCAGATGTTACAGTGATGAAGGCCATAGAAATATCTACATGTTTAGAGACATGGAAAGTCTGCTCATCTAGCTCTTGCCTGTTTAAACGGGAGCTTCTTTGTTCTGACATAATTTGAATTAATGGATTCCCTCAGTGTCCTAAATTATTGGCAGTATTAACATTGCAGTTTTCCTGGAATTTTGAAATTAAAAAAAAAAAAAAATCACACAAATGGAAATGTATTTAAAAACTCTTAAAAATGTATTTAGTTTCTTTTTTGAAGAAATGCATTATCTAGTAGCTATCAAAATTTCAAGAGGAAGTGTTTTTTGAGCAACGTTGCAATGTTTGTCTTGTAAAATAAAAGGCAACTAAATGTGTAAGTAAAATGTTAAACCACAAAACATGGAAAAATATATTTTATTTTTAAATAGTATTGCTACAAAGCATTGAAGGCCAAGATGAATTCAGGAATAATTTGCGGCCCAACTTTAGTTGTCAAGTTTGGACAGTGACTTTCAGTATTTCATTATAGTTGACAGGGGCTAGGAGATGATTAAGAATGAGTCATTGCTCAAGCAGAGAATGCTTATCCATCCATCATTAAAGAAAGTCATACCGAAATTCTTCAGTTGAAGTGTTTTAATCTTAGTTGAACTGGATAATAGTTTTCAATTATTTTATATTTACATTATATTTTATCAACTTTTGTTAATGTAGAAGGTGCTTTTGTACTGGCTTTAAATATGTTAGCTATTTTTTAATTTTAAGAAAATTCTATTCAAACACTAGAAAATAAAAGAATGAACACATACTAAATGGAGTAGACAACAATGAGCACCAGCAAATACAGGAATAATGAAATGTTTTTTTCTAGTAATCACAATTCCCTTTCTTGTTATGTCTGCTGGTCAGGTATCAGTCACTGTACATTTCAACATTTTGCGTTTAATTAATAAAAAGAAAGTATCCTGACACAGAAAAAGGAAGAAACAGGATCTAGATTATTTCTTCCCTAGTGGCTGCGGCATATTCCTGCTTAATTTGAGACACCAGGTTGACTCACATTAATTGATCATGGAGGGCTCAAAACCTCTTACTTGAGTTTGCTGTTGTTCCATGTTAACCCCTTTCTGGCAGTAATTCCTCTATGTCACTTCTTTTGATATCTCAGTCACCTCAAATCTCTTCTAAATATATTCAATCATAAGTTAACGAAAAATTTTTTGTTATGTTCTTATATTTTTGTCTGTATTTTATTAAGAAATGCACAAATGATCATGAAAAAAAACAGTTACCAAAAATGATACGTGGAACTTTCTCTTTCAAAAGTGTCTGATTTTAGGTCATGTATTAGTTCACTTTCTTCAGTGTTAAATCAAAGGGTTCACAGGACAAAGCTAGAGGAAAACCAGTATGAACGTACTTACAAAACACACAAAAAGACTTTGAGATTTGACTCACTATATGGTAAAATTGTGGGTAAATATTTATAATAACCCATTAAAATACAAATATAGCTTAACAATCCCATTTTTACAGTTTTCCCAGGATACAGCTCTTGATAACAGCTATGTATGCTTGTTATGGGAACCTTAGCTCTTGCCTGAATTTTCTGTACATAGTTTGAAAGGTAATTCAAAATTGAAAATAGCAGTGGCAGTCACAAGGACCTTTTCTTGTCTCAATGGAAAAATGAAATTCATTGAGTATGCAAAAAGATTTGGTAAAGGTAAAAATTTGACAGAAACAATTAGCTGGATTAAAAGCTCGTTACTATCTTTAACAACACCGTAGAGAAGACTTGAATCCAGATAAATATTATTCTGAAAATAAGCAGAATTATTAAAAAATCAATTATTAATTTTCTGGAAATTGAAGGAAAAATAATGAAGATAATTCAGCATCTCACTTATAGTTCCTCTTAAAAAATGGACAAGAATCTTTGGAATTGTCGCAGAAAAACTTTTGTTTCAAATTTTTATAAATATAACATTCAGTCTTTTCCTTCAAAAAGAAGCTTTAAAAACTGAAATGAGTCCATGATAAGATAATAAGTAAGGAACATGGAACTGCCTTTTTTAAAAAAATCAGTCCAAAAAAAGTCAACAATTTGAAGACAATGCAGTTTTAATATACTATTTTTAACGCTTTAAGGGTGTATAATTAATTGAAAGAATTGGAGGTGAGAGCTTCATCTTCTATAACTAAAACTACCAAATTAAGATATTGTTGAACTTTTGGCAGACAAATGTAGCAACATATTGGAATATTTATTCCAAAATGTCTAACCTGAATAATGAACAGGAACTGCTTCAGTTTCTCTTTTTAGATGTTCCAGTACCTAAAAAGAGAAACTGCTTCCACCTTTTTGCATGTATAGTTCCTAAGTCTTTTTCCCCTCCACTGCTTGTAGTGTTGGATATAAATGTTTTCTAGGTAGTAGGGTCAAAACTAACCCAAAAAATTGTTTTTCTTTCATTCATTACTTGTATTGAAAGTGAATACACTTGCAATTCAAATGGGCTGTGCAAACCTTTGAACTTATGTCCAAAAATTAGTCTTGCATTGAGTTCCTCTACTAGGATTACTTTAAAAATAAAGATTTTTGTGAATCAATAGTTGTATTCTGAAAAGTGTTTGTTGCCTTCAACAGTTGCTCATTTATTTCACAAAAGCAAAAATACATTGAATGTTAATATTCTTAAAGAAAAGGAAACATTCCAAGGTAAGTAAAATTACAGAGGACTATCAACAAAATTGATTAATAAAGCACAGTCTATAATAATATGCCTAGAATTATAAAGGAGAAGATTGAACTGAGAACTTACATGTGTGGGGGAGGGCACAGAATTTGAAAGTAGAAAATAATTCAACAGCAGAAAAATTGTTTTGTTCTGTAATTACTAGAATCTATTAATGATCATATGTATATGTGTGGTTTCTATACCTTCACTGTGTCTTTTAGATGTATTTTCATCCTTTTACTGCAGTAACGATATGAAAAATAACTGACATTCAGCACCAGCACAGCTGACTTAGTTATTTTTAAAATCATACATTAATATATATTTTGTTCTCTCTCTTTTTGTTCCCCTTTCTTATTCTATTCCCTGTGTTTGGCTTTGTTTTTCTTTTTTGTCTTGGCCACTGGTGCCTCTTCCTTCTTTTCCTTTCTATTTGGTCAGTTGTTTTTGGCCAGTTTGTGTTTTTCCAGACATCACTCCATGATGTCGTTGAAGTATATGATGGCCCAGCTCTCCAGTCATCTTTGCTATCCTCTCTCTCAGGATCTCATTCAGGTATCATTTAATAGAACTGTCAGTATATTGTTATTTGTTTTCTTTAATGAACCTAGAAATAAAATGTAGTCCAAAAAACAGAGAAAAAAAGGATTTTCATATTTGCTTAAATTCATCTCAGACAAATTTATGAAATTGGCATTTTTAACTAAACACTTCAAAATCTTTGCATTGAAGAATGAAATGAAGTAAATTACTTTAATTTTTTTTAAAATTTTGATATTTAGTTAATATTGTAGTTATTTAGAACTTCTTACTCGTGCCTTTATGGCTTTATCTAGTGAGTAATTTGAAATAGGTAGTAGATATTTTAAAGGGAAAGCTAGGCATATTTGTGCTAAAGTAAAATTAAATGGATTAGTCACATGTTGAGTCTATTTAAAGATATAAGGAGTTGGGATTTTTGTTGGGTTTGGGGTTTTTTTTCCATTTTGGTTTAAGCGGTCTTATTTTGGTGGGGGGTTGTGTTGTGATGTGGGTATTTGTTGTTGTTGTTTCCATTGTCATTGGTTTAATGGTTTCATTTTTTTCTCTTTTTTTGGGGGGGGGGGCGGAGGGGTGTTGTTTGTTTGTTTTTGGTAAATGAAAAAAATCAACAAGCATTCCTAGTAACTAAGATGAGTTTTAACTCCTCTTTTCTAGAATGACATAATACTGTCAACATAAAATATAAGGTGCATATATCTTGCAAAATTTACTGAAGCAGAACAGGGTTTAGAGAGTATTATTTCTAGCTACAAAGATGTTGACAGGTTTTTTCTTTAGTAAAAAGTGGCTATGATAGCTTTGTATTTTCATTGTCTGAGTAGGTGAATCCCTTCCATTGAGTTCGGGGAACCAGATCACAGTCAGATTTACCTCAGTTGGACCAGTAACAGCTAAAGGATTTCATTTTGTTTATCAAGGTGAGACAACCTAGAAAAATGTGTATATTTATTCTGTTCATCATAGTTTGTAAATCATCAGAGAGAAACAGACTGAGAATGAAGAAGAAAGTAATAGCCTTCTAACAATAGAATGTGTCACTATTTCTACGTGTTTTGAAAAATGTTTGAAACTATTCTTTTATTTGTATTTTAAAGCTGAGATCAAGTACTTAAGAAGCATAAGAGTGCTTCTAAATTTAAGAAGACATTTATACAAAACTGCTGGTTTTGTTTGCTAATCTGATTGACAGATGTTAGATCCATCTGTGTGCTCTAACTGGTTTATCTCTCAATTTAAATATGAATAGCTGTAAATGTTATTACCTGTGGGTTAAGAATGATCTTACTGTTATTAAGATATTTTTCTTGAATTACATTATTTTTCTTCTTATGAGTCGAGTGGGAAATTTTTATATACCAACCCTTGGAGCTGCAATTCATTCTTTCATTACATATAAATCCTCATCTGACAGTCAGAAGACACATTTAGAAATCTACATGAATAAATGTAAATATCTGACACAAAATATTTTGAAACCCTGCATTAGTTGAGTATCTCCTGGTAGTATTTCTTACAAGTGTCATTTTAGAAAGGTTTCTGTGTGGATTCTATGCATTACTTCCAGTCTTGGCAAGAATATCAGTGCGCTGCTCTCCTAAATACTAACTCAGACATCAAAAGTGAGCAATCTCTATTGTGAAGATTCATTTGGGTATTATGGAAGTGTTCTCATCTGGGAAATAGCTGAAAGTTTCTTCCAGGCATTTTAAATATTTGTGGTTCAATATCTGTATTCCCCTCTTCAAATCTAAAATTAAGAATCCACAATTGTTTGTATGTTCACAGCTGTTCCAAGAACAAGTGCAACACAGTGTAGCTCTGTGCCTGAACCAAGATTTGGAAAAAGGATTGGAAATGAATTTGCAGTTGGTTCACTGGTTCTTTTTGAGTGCAATCCAGGCTATATCCTCCATGGGTCAACAGCAATTAGATGTGATACGGTACCAAATGCATTGGCACAATGGAATGATTCACTCCCTACATGTATTGGTGAGTTCCTAAGGCTTTTTGATATAACTAATTGCTGTTTAAAGTGTAGACTGTTCTCTAGTTGAATGTGTTTATTCTTTGTCATTGGTATAGTATTTTATTCTTGCTTACTTTACTTTCTTTTTTATTCAAGGTTAAGTTGTATTCTCCTTTCTATTCTAACCTTTCTATTCTATTTCTATTCTAACTTTGCTGTGAACTTTTACAACAATCATGAACATGCTCTCCTGCCATAATTTATGTGATAGCAGTCCATCTTTAATCAAGAATCAAAAGTATTAGTTTGTGCCCTGACTTCTTGCAAGATTAAGGTGTTTTTACACTGCAGATCTCTTACAAGACATTGCAAGCTATTAGGAAGAACACTATTACATTAAAGATCTAGAAGTAGTTACATTAATATTTTGTTACTTGCCAGAAAAAGGCCAGCATCTTTTCAGATCAGAAAACATACTTTGTCTGCTTCTAGTCACTTTGAGATTAAATTCTCAAAATTAAATTATTAAATTAATGTGCATCCATTTATATTTATAAACTGACTTGGATCAACCGGAAACCTAGTGATTGTAAGGAAATTCCCCAATTTATTTTTCCTGATAGGGAATAGAATTTTTTATAAAAAATATCATAACCCTTTACAAAAATGGTACTGACTCCAGCAGAGAACATAAGCAGAGGTTTAGGTGAGTAGATGTAAAGAAAACAAAGAACATATTTGCATTAGGCTGATGTTTCATCTGCCGTGCTAACCAGCTGATGGTGCCTGGTAGAGTATGAGTGTTTTTTAGTAAATTAAAAGATTGTCTCCAAATTACCAAAATCCCGATAGAGATCAAGGCTAAGTATCAGTGGGGTAATATTGACAAAATCTGATTAATCAAGTTTTAAATAAATAATGTTGATTTAGGCATATGTTTCAGGCATAGCAATAGAACCACAATTTCTATATCAATAAGAAGATGAAGAATATAGCTGTATCTCATTTAGTCTCATAGGTTACAGTTTAATCAGTAGACTTGTACTACTTTTCCCCTTGAATCATATTTCCTTTTTTTCCAGATATAACAACTTGACAAAGTGTTGAAATCATTCTTTTGGACATTGATCACAATATATTATTGATATTTTAGTACATGATTTAGTCCATGAAGAGAAAAAGCTATTTGTCTGTAGACAAGCTAAACTGAGGAAGGGTTACAGGCCATCTTCTGTGTGAAAATCCCTATGTCAATAAAGGTGATAAAATACCTATAAGGTGAAAATTGCATTAAACTAAACTGGTTTAATAGTTGAAGTGGCGGACGTGACCATATTAAATTGCGTTAATTCTAGTGAATGTTTTAAAATTACATATTCAGATAATAGACATAGAATCATTGAATCATAGAATCATTCAGGTCAGAAAAGACATCCAAGATCATAGAGTTCAACCTTTGATCTAATACCACTATGTCATCTACAGCATAGCACTAAGTGCCACATCCATTCTTTTCTTGGACACAGGGTTGGTGACTCCACCACTTCCCTGGGCAGCACATTTGAATGCTTAACCACCCTGCTTTGAAGAACTTCACCTGATGTCCAATCTGAACCTCCTCTCCCACAGCCTGGGGCAATGTCCTCTTGCCTTATCACTCCTTGCATGGGAGAAGAGCCCAGCCCCCACCTGGCTACAACCTCCTTTCACATTGTAGAGTGATAAGGTCTCCCTGAGCCTTCTTTACTCCAGGCTGAATAGCCTCTGCTCCCTGAGCCATTCCTCACATGATAGACTGTCTAGAGCCTCTGTCAGCTTTGTTGCCCCCCTCTGGACTCTCTCCAGCACCTCAATGTCTTTCTTGTATTGAGGGGCCCAAAAATTAACACAACACTCAAGATGCAGCCTGGCATCAACCATTCTGTCTGTTCATCTTTTTATGAGGAATTGCTTAAACACTTTAAGTGGCACTAGCTTTTAATTTTTCCATGTAGTTCCAAACAGATTCTATTAATTTTATGCCACGCAATACGTAGCTAAAATATTTATTATTAAGATAAGTTGCATCCCATCCATTTTCTAAATCCTCATATTTGCAGCTCCTGAAATCCATTTAGGACTTAGTGATGTTGCATAGAAGATGCATTAGCTTTTAATGGACTTGATAAACCATCTCATCAATCTTTTCCTTCAGCTTCTAACATATCAACAGGATATCTGTATGCAGATTAAGATGTAATATTCTTTGTCTCTGTTAGAACCTCTAATGATATAGACAAGATACATGCAAGTTGAACATTCAAAAGAGAAACTTGATGGCACTTAATGTGTCTGTCCTGTTTTATGCATAACACTTCTATTTATCTGTGGACACAGAGTGATGAATGTAGTCTTGCAAGGATCTTGCAAATTCTTTGCTGATGCAGTAGATCCACAGACTGTGATGAAATAACTCACACAAGCAGAAAACAGTCAAGGATTCAGACTGGTGTTATTAATTATTTAGAGGAGAAATATTAGAAAGAATGAATGAAAGAATATTAGAAAGAAAGAAGAAAGAACATTACCTTTTTTATGTGGCACTTTTTTATCTTTTATAGTAACACAACACATAGCTTTTTAAACTTTATTCTAAGCCTTATAAAATGCTTAATTTTTTTAAGATTACCAGGAGACAATAGAATGCATTTCACTCTGTAAAGGTCAAATAAATAAGGAGAATATTATCATGATTCTGTCAGGTAGACAACTGACATAATTCTAATTTTCTTCTATTCCTTTTTTGGTCGGTTAAAAGAGTTTTGAGATACAAAATTTTGTTTTCCTGAGGCATGTATATATAATTCAATGTAGCATAATTTAAAAAGTTTTCAGCCATCGTATAAGCTTTAATAGTAAGTCTTCTTACTTCTGAAGCTTCATACTTCTTTTCTTGCCTTGTGCATTTCCTTTCAGTGCCCTGTGGTGGTATTTTAACAAAGCGCAAAGGGACCATTTTGTCTCCTGGTTATCCTGAGCCTTATGACAACAATCTGAATTGTGTGTGGAAGATCACAGTACCAGAGGGAGCTGGGATTCAAGTAAGTGTAATTGCTATCATCATATTTAGAACTGTTTTTCCTGATGCAAAAGGTGAAAAGATCATTTATCTGTACAGTTTTTCTATATCATTAATGATTCTGAAAGTTGACTTTATTGCACATCTTTTTAATTATGCAGTGATTGAAAGTTATGATTTTTAAAAAATCTTAAAAGATACACTTTTAGCCTTTTACTTAGAAGAATATAACCATAACTTCCAAACAAATTTTGATAGATCAGTGACTCCTTGTAAGCCAAGGGAAATGAAGGCCTTCCTAGGAATTCTTTTTTGCTCTCCCCCAATCTATGTATCTGCTTTAACACAGTGAAATTAAGTGAGTTGCTTTCAAGAACGAGTTATAAATGTTCTCCTAGAAATTCTCCTATTTATTCTGTGTTTCTAGAAGTTCAATGTGATGTAAAGATGCTTCAGTATGTTTTAACATGAGTTGGGAATTTATTCTTTAAAATAGTTTCCAAGTTCTTGTTTACTTACGTAAATTAAGAACTTTGTAGAACACATAGTAGGAAAGTATCCATTATCTAGTATCTAGTCATGCATATCTCTAGAGTTCAGTAAAGAAACTGGCAGAAATCTGGTTATTGCATAGGCAGTTGAATTAAATAAATTAGGACTTCTAAGCATCATCTGAACAAATTCCTAGCAAAATGTACATCAAGAAATCAGCATAAGTTTTCTTTGTGTATCCTAGTTCAAAATATAACTGCTGTAGAACATGAATAAAGAGCTCAGTTTATGTAGATAAAGACTTAATAAAGAAAATCAGAAAAATGTTGACAGTGTTTTAAAGCTTTTTAATAAATTTCATTACATAGCTTTCTATAATATTTAATAGCCTAAATCAGTTTTGAGATTGATTTTGAGGAACACTACTTGATTTGAACAGTTGACTAGGACAGCTGACAAGTTAGGATACTTTGTTCTGTCCATTTCTTATACTAGGAAGATAGTTCAGAGGATTTAAATTAAGCAGTTACTGTCCTCCTGACTTAGGCCATCACTGTTGCTTGTTGGAAGTACTTATCTCTTATCACAGGCTGCATTTTTCAGAATCATTAATGAGGTGATTAAATTATTAATTTTGATTTCAATTTAGATGTTTAATCTTTGTTATATTCTTCTGCCCCAGAGTTGTAATAAATATATATATATATATTTACTCTCTCCAAGAATCAGAAGCATGCTAACAGTCAGGGCCTCTTCAGTGCTTCACTTAAGAAAAAGAAATCCTTTGACTATAGCATCTGACCAATTCCTACAAAAATAGATCAGTATTTGAGGCCCCCATCCAAGAAGTAGGTAGTCAAAGTGAACATTCATTTTATGTAGAACAAGGTCCAAGTCATCTATTTCACATACAAAAATGACTTCATTATTTGGTTTTACTGGAAATGGTGTTTATTTCTTCTGTTGAAACTATTCCATTCTGGGGAAAAAAAAAATTAGGCAAAAGAAGCATTATTCTCTAACTTGATGACTAAGGCTCCCCTTTCTGAGTGTGGTTGGGGTTTCATCATGCCTTTGTCGCTTTTAAAGCTTTTCAGTAAACAGTTAAACAAAAAGCTAACACCAGAAACTCTCCCCTACTAAACAGGAACAAGAATCTGATATTTCTCTACTTTTTAAGGTGTGATTTCACTGTATGACAACAGGTATAGCCTCCCTCTTGCAGTTTATCTCCTTATCACTTTGCGTCTCCCTGTGAGTGGAAGAATATTGTCACCTCTGGAAGAAATGAAGTGACTATTCTGCCTTTTGTTTGTAGCATGCTAGTGACAGTTCCTCCTCAGGAGGAGTCCTGTGAGACTAGTCTAGTCTTGGAGAAACTAGAGAGAAAAAGCCTGCAGTAATTGAAAATACCATGTTTCATCTTCTCCTCAATGTCCTCCAAACAAGAGTATCATCTTCTATACCCAGCTGATTTTCATGGTTATGTGACTCTTGACAGAGGTAATGTGTGGTTGTCACTAAGGGTTACAGGATTTATAGCTTGAATTGGAAATCAAATAAAAAATAGCTGCCATTTTATTCACTTAATGATGATTTTCCTTTCTCTTTGACAAGGAGAGCAAGACAGCTTTTCATGACTGAAAGCAACAGAGGCTACAATTTAGAGTCATCTTTGAGCTTGAATAAAGAGGGAAGAAGTTTATGTTCTTTACTTCACATTTTTCTTCATAGGTGCAAGTGGTGAGTTTTGCCACGGAACACAACTGGGATTCCTTAGACTTTTATGATGGCGCTGACAACAATGCTCCAAGGCTTGGAAGTTATTCAGGTGACTGAGAAGATTTTGCACTAAATGTTTCACAGATTCAACTCTTTACTGTAAACACACAGCTATGTGTGTAAGCATGCTTGAGCATGGTATGTGTATTTGTTTCTCCTATAATTAGCAACAGGTAATATTTCTGTTTTAATCAGTCATCACTTAGCAGACCTACATAAACCTGTATATTTTAAATGTTACAAATGAAATAACACTCAGAGGCTTCCAATCTAGACCTCTCTTAATCCAATCTTTTTCTCACACTTGTAGCAGGGTCCAGAATTTTAGCAGGGTCTGTATTCCTGTACAGACCTCAAAAATAGGTATCTCTTGATATTGTACACGACAAAAGGATGAGTTCTTTATCCTTATCTTAGATAAAAAAGACAGTTCTTTTTGCCTTACTTTTTCTTGTTTTCTTTTGTTTTCTTTCATTATACTAAACACGTGTATGCCAGGAGATCAGAGCAATCATATTATCTTGTCTTGTGCTGAAACACAAATAAATAGTCCATCACATTTCTATGAAAGGTCCTGCAACATATTTTCAGAATTGCTTCATATATTTAACTGTTATGCTTAGAATCATTCTGGTGACAGGATTTGCTCTTGCTTCAGAAAAGACCCTAGTGAATATTTCTCCTTTTGTGGGTAAAAGCAAATAAT
The DNA here is from genome assembly GCA_037834095.1 of Argya squamiceps. Taxonomy (NCBI): domain Eukaryota; kingdom Metazoa; phylum Chordata; class Aves; order Passeriformes; family Leiothrichidae; genus Argya; species Argya squamiceps. Next base: position 135,374,432 of record JBBMKD010000102.1, on the reverse strand, counting down.
ATATATTTATATTAGCCTTTCCTTGTCCATTGTTCATATGTCTGATATTGCAGTGACTGAAAATGTAATAAAACTTTTATACAGACAGGTATTTGATAGCATCCATGATGACAGAATATTGTGGAATTGGTTATGTGACTTATCTCCTGCTCCCACCCTCTTCCCCTCTCTCCCCTTTCTCATTTTCTCTCCTTAACTCAAACACACACAGAGAAACACACCCTTATGTCTGCATTCATTTCACTTTCTGTGCATTTTAATAATATTTTTAATTCTCTTTTCAGGAACAACCATACCTCCACTTCTAAACAGCACATCAAATAATCTGTACCTCAATTTTCAGTCTGATATCAGTGTTTCAGCGGCTGGATTTCACCTTGAGTATACAGGTAATTCACAAATGGTCATAATGAAGAGCACTTGCTGGTTCCAGACATCAGTTCTACCTAAACTATACAACAGAGGAATATTGAGTCCTATTGCACATGATGAGCTACATACTGTAACTTCAAAGTCATTAGTAAAATCCTCATTTAAATCCAAGTGGGCAAACTCAGGCCTGAAAACTGTAGTATAAGGACTGTGCAATTTAGTTTTTCTTGCTTTCATCCTCAAGTTGCTTTTGCTCTCTGAAAAACTTTTCTGACCTAGAGACAGAAATTAATGCAGATATGCTCATATATCAATCTTAATCCATTGTGTCAAGCACAGCCCTGGTCTCTTCCCACAGATGCCACCCCTGCAGCTCCACACCCCACCACTCCTTGCCAAAATCTACAAATTGTGCTTAATACAATAACATATGTACTGTACAGTCGATATGTGTAGGACACAAGTACTAGTCACCCTTGGCAAAGAGGAAAGAAGGAATAATCTGAAAACAGCAGTTGTGCATCTTAACTGAGAAATGCCTGGAGGTTGATGAGAACACTGAATTATTTCAAATGGTTTTTATTATTGCTGAGTCCCTCACCAGTGCAAAAGGCTGTAATTATAAACATGCTTTCTGTCTGAATGACTTTGTCTCAGATGACTGAGAGGAATTCTGGCAATCACCAGCTGTGTGGTTCCCTCTGCTTATATTGGTTCTGGTGTCTGATCTGCATAATTGTGTCGCGGTTATTTCTTGTCAGTTTTACCATATGCAAATCGCATGCTTTGGTTGTCTGATTAGCCAGTTGGAGAACACAGCCTTGCAAAATTACTGCCTGATCGCTTGTCTATAACAAAACATTAATTATAGGTAGAATTATCCTGCCATTTCCTTGAAATGCAGATAGTCTCTCAGCTGCTTACAAATTCAGATGATAAAAAATGTCAGGAAGTTATGAAAATGAAATCAAATGAGACTGAATCCAGTGAAAGTGAAAATGCACCTTTGTATTCCCACATGTCCAAATATTATGTCTAATATACTGCCCCTATACAACCTCCACCTGTAAAAAAAGAAAAGATTCACGGTACACTATTTAAAGTATTGGTCCATGTCAAGAACAATAACCAAATATGTGTGTATGGATTTATACAGGGATGTATGTGTGAATCTGCACAAAAGAAATGTTTTCTGTTTGCGTGTATAAACCCAAAATGTATGTTGAGAATTTGTGATTCAGGAAATATTACTGATGTCTCTCAGTAGATATCCAATTAACCAGTAGCTCAGTGAAATATGCTGTTCTACAAGATAAATGATTAATTAACTTTTCTTGTGCATGTGATAGAGATATGTGATTCAAACCTCATACACTCTGTGGTGATTTAATCCAGACAGCAACTAAGCACCATAAATCTTTTTGCTCACTTCCCTCCCCCTGCTCCCAAGTAGGATGGAGAACAGGTTTGGAAAAAAGTCAGATTTGTATGTTGAGATAAAAACAGTTTTATAGAACAAAAAAGGAAGGGGAAATAATAATATATATGAATAAACCAAATAATAATATTAAAATTAAAATGTACAAAACAAATTGTACACAATGCAGTTGTTCACCACCCATTGATTGACACCCAGCCAGCTCACAAGCAGCAGTCCCCAGCCAGTTTTCCTGTTAGTTTATATGCTGAGCATTGTGTGATATGGTATAGAATTTGTCCAGTTGGGGTCAGCTATCCTGAAACCTTATAGTTAGTTGCTTAGTGTGGATTTCAAGTCCTAGGCACCAGGAGTTTCACTCCTTGAATCCATGACTCTTACTCCTCCACTGTTCTCCAAGAAAGACATAGTGTCTCTTACCTGTGAAAGTGTTATGATTTTTTTTTTTTCTATCTGTTGTTCAATTGTTTTTTCAAGAAAAGACTATGGAAAATTCTGCATTGGGCTGCATCATGAATTTGATATGGGAGATTAAGCTAAGGGACAACACTTTGCGTCATTGCTAGGAAGGAAGAAACAGAAACTCTACCTTGTGTATCTTAAGGATTTTTGTCTCTTGCATTTTTCTGCAACAAAGAGGATGTTTTTTGCAATTCCAGAACTCACAAAACTGCTGTATTTGTGAAGAAATTTCTCCAGAGAGAAAGAGATGCACAGTTGCTCTCTTCAGTTGTCCTGGTAATAACTGACTCTCAGACAGCAGTTCCTGCTCTAAAAGCTGTGATTATGTTTATAAAGATAGTTAGTAAATGGAAAGTAATTGCCAGATTTTAATGTCAGTGTTTCATAAATTTATTTCATTTCATTGGAGCATGTGCTGGCTGAGGACATCAGCATGAGGAGTCAGCTAAATTAAAGTCTTGGTCTTTGAAGTAGTGGTGGGTGGTTCTTATGCAAAATCACATCAGAGTTAAAGATTTATATTAAGCATTTTTCAAGCAAGCTTGCCATGCAGATGGTTTTTGTTCAATTCACAGTGCATCTTCCAAGTCTATTTCACCTGTTCTAGAAGACACAAGTCTGAGGGGAAGTGCATCCCATTTGCCAAAATGATTACTTTTTCATTTCAGCAACAGATTTCTGTAAGAAGGCTTCATTCTGCTTCATTTCCAATCTCTCTTTTCATCCCTCATGAATAGTTTTTTGTCCTGTTTACTAGAGTTTATATTTTTGAGCTTCTTAAAATTCAAATGCTAATATAAAAGTAAAAGAAAACAAAAGGAAATTTTTTTGTTGAAGAAGAATTATTTTAACACCAAGTAAACGATACTTTGACATAAAGAATTAACTGTTCATGTTCTGAAACTGAATAGTGTTCTTATCTATAGTTTTTTTCTATCATATTTTTACTTCTCTGTTGAATCCTTAAATTGTTATTTTATCCATAACATTCATTTTCTGTATTCCATTGGATATTTTAAATACAAAAATATATTGCATTGAAAATGCATTATATCACCTGAACTTTGCCAGCAAGAACACCAAATAATGGTTTGTTAAACACTTCCATAATGTTTATATGTTTTATAACAATCTAAAATTTTTGAATTATTGCTCATTTTCTCTAAGTAAAGTTTTGTATTATCAAAATTTCGTAGGTAAGTTTTTGTATTGAGTATCACAGGAGCTGCTGGAGGAAGGCAAGACAGCATCAAAGAGGTGTTTTTTTTTGTTTTTTTATACAATTCTTCTTATCTGAAAAGTAGAAGATACTGAAAGTATGTTTTCAGATGAATGCCTATGTTAAAAACTCTTTTTATTGCCATTGGCTATAAAGGCTCAAGAATCTAACACATTTTACTGTGGGAGTAGTGTAATGTAGTTCAAGAAACTATTTTCATGAGCCACAAATAAATCAGTAATGAACAGGCTGGGGTTTTTTAATACTTTATGAGCACATTTATGACCTGAATAAATATAACGACACTCCAGAGACACAAGTTCTTTACTGTTCCTCAGCTGGGAAGATGTCAAAATTTGTTTCAATTTCTTGAAAGGTATTGTAGACCTTCAGACTGTATTTTTTTTTCAAATATTATTTTATTAATTAAGGTGAGAGACAATAGCATAAATACCTGTGAATGTGGTTTGGGCTGCTAAGGTAGCCTGAGCAAGGAATTTAGATGAACTCACTTCAATTTGCATGGCCGGAGTATTCACATCATTAGGTTACACATTTCAACTTGAAGGTTCAATAATTGAAAACTGAAACCTGCTAACTCTTTGTTTAACTGTTCAAAACAGGTTATAAGCAATCATCTGTGTAGGCCAAGTACACTTTTTATTTTGCACTTGTACTCTGTACATTAGCTGAGTCACACTCTAGATGTCTGAAATGTAAGAAATGGATCTAGGTCCATCAGTCATTTTCAAAGCAGGTTCTTTGCTCTTCTCTAGTTTAAGAACAGAAAATAGAATTTGAAAGCTAAAAATTTTCGTTAGCTTTCATCTTTCATATTGTATAAAAATGCACTATTTTAAGTCTTCAAATGGTAGTTTTTACTTAGTGAGAATCTTACATGAAGTGATCAGTTACCTTAGTAAGTTTTAAAACATGCAGATTTTGATAGTGTTTTGAGGTAATAGGTGGCCATAATCAAATCCCACAATATTTCTCTGTTATCTTCTGTACTGATGTTCAGTTGTGTAATAGTCCTGGCTTCCCAACTAAGGTGTAATTCTTACAGTAGGCAAAGAAAGCAACTCAGTTGATTATATTTTCTTACATTCCTGGACCTTCCTGGGTAGATGCAAGGAAAAAAAATCTCTTTTTGATGACCATGAAAAAAGGTATGTGATCTCTTGGCAAACTAGCTTCTATTGCAATCAGAAATTCAAAATATTCATTTTATAGATCTATAGATGCTTTAAACATAGCAGATTAGATGAAATCTGATGCAAATATTTATTCTCTGTGTGTATGTGTGTGGAAATGAATGAAGGAGTTGAGTCAGACCTGTGGAGGATGGAATGCTGGAGAGCATTTTTACTTTGCACTGTTTTTACTGTGTTTTGCAGTTGGTGTAGTGTTGGCCAGCCTCCCCTGGAACACATGCTGGTAAAGGATAGCAAAGTGCTCTCATCTGAATTATGAAGGCTGTAATTAGGAGAAAAACTGGAGGTAGAAATCATACCTCTACTGGAGGTAGAGGTCTGTGCCCAGAGATAGTGGAATTTTAGAACTGAGAGTGAAGACTGGGAAGTGTTTGTTGCCACACTGATCCTTTTCCTCTACTCAGAAAAGGAGATGTTTTCTCCTTATGCACCGTTGTTCCGAAATATTGTGCTGCTTCTCCACAGATAACTGCTGATACCCAAGAGCACCCTAAAGCTTATCAACACAGTGTGCCTATATGCACTGTACACAGTCCTATGCAAATCTAAAAGTCAATTTTATGTTCATTAGATAGACTAAACCTCTCTCTTTTTCTCAGCTATAGGTTTGGACTCTTGTCCTGAACCTCAGACCCCAAGTAATGGAATCAAAATTGGAGACAGATACATGGTTGGAGATGTGGTGTCTTTCCAGTGTGACCAGGGTTATTCTCTTCAGGTAAGCCAAGTTTCCTATTTCAAATGATGGCTTTCAGTTTTTTAACATGGTTATGTTTGGGTCTGTCAGTGCAAAATGGATGCTGAACTCTTCAGGAATTGTGTACACATAAAAAGATTACAGGACTGTTTACTTTTCTACCAGACAGTAAATTAGAAACTACAAATATTCCATCAGAAGTGTATGACTTGGTGCTTCTTCTGCATTAGTGATTATAGGTTGTTATCAATTATTGATGGTATCTTTGATAAGTATAGCTGAACCATGAACTGTATAACAAAATTAAGTTAAAATCACTTGATGAACAATTAATGGTAGTTCTCTATGCATAGGAGGAAAAAGAAAGTAAAGAAGGGGACAAAGAATAAACAAAAGGAAAGAAATAATTGCTTTTCTTAGTAAATCAGATAGTGTCAATTGTTTTCTTTCAGCAATTTCTTGGGGTTTTTTCTCCAAAATGTTTATCAAATAGGGATGCATTTTTTGCCAAGTAAATATGCAATGTCCTTGCACTAGCAAAAGATTTAACCAGGGAAACTGCAGTGTTTGTAAATCACCTGACAATATGACAGTTCCTAGTGACAATAGGAACCTGTCTGCCTATAGGAAAGAAGTGGAAAATATTTTCAAAAATATTTTCAATTATGCCATAGAATTGGATCCAAAACTGAGTATTGTTTTTACTTGAGACACCTCAAAAAGTGTCTGCAAGTTCTGTAGTCTTCCATTTATCTAGCTCTTTGAGAGCCAAAAGGACAGAAAATCATCACATTACCCAAGCACTGCAAAAAGAACAGTCTTAAAGAGAGAAAATAATTTCTATATAACAGCACATTATTAACTGCTAATGGAGTTATGGATAATTTTGGACAAAATGGCAAAATACGCCAGAATGAGCAAAATGCCATTAATATAAGCCTCACCTATAACACATGTTGATGTCAGACTAACTAAATGAAGTTTAAAAAATGCTAATAATTACAAATATTTGTTTTACATAATTCTGTGAAAACCTAGATTTTGGGTTTATATGTGGCACATTGAAAATAAAAATTGAATTATATTCTTTGGAAAAAGAAAAAAAAAAAGCCTTGTTTATGTATAGTAATAGAAACAAAATAGTCTTGTCTGCTTCCAGATTTCAACTGCTGATTGGATCTGGGACCTGTATCCCAATTTTCCCTTCAAGACAGAATTCCTAGTCATGCCTGCAGATTTCTAGCATTTCAAGAATAGATGAAATACATGTTCTTTGATTGCAGCTCTGAGAATGACTATTGAAGTTTTCTTCTTATATTGCCTGGTTTTAACAGGCCACTCATGGGAACAGCCTGAGAAATATTTTTTGCCTTGTTGCTTTAATTCCCATCTTAAATAGATGTGTTTGTATGTGAACAGATAAGCCACAATAAATGGCTGCAATAAAGAAAATGTAAAATATAGAAAATAAAGAATTTAGGAGCATAGACTGTGCAAACACACATGTAAAGTTTCTTCCCTCCATATGTTTTTTCTGACTTATGCAATCTGACTAGATGGTTTTGGAAGATATCACAAATACAGTTTTCTCTTAAGATTTTCCATTTTTGTTTGCTTTCTCTGGAAGACAATTAGAATTACATGAGGTCAATGAGCAATAGGGAGGGTGTGTCTGTGATGAATTTACGATGTAAAGTCAGCACTTACATAATTTATATAATATCTATAGTTTTATCATGTTCAACAAATGATGTAAATTCATACTATGCAAACATTGCTTCAGTCAGACCTGTAGTGTCCAGACCCTTGGTTTATACTAAAACATGCATAGAATTCAGCTGGATTCTGTTATAAGAAATAATATTAATGACATAGACACCGTCATGTAGTGAGCTAACAGTCACAGCCTTCTCTGCTGTATTGAGGGCATGATACAATCCACAGTGTTCAATGTAATTACTATACCTTTTTGTTTTTCTGTATTTGGATGATATTTTCAATTATACATTCTTTTTTTTGAAATACTAATGTGCTGTATACTGTATATTTTTATATGAATTAGCAAATATTTTGTCATTTTAGGGACATTCACATATCACTTGTATGCCTGGACCAGTAAGAAGATGGAATTATCCCATTCCAATATGTCTAGGTATGTTCAACATACATATTTTTTCTTAAATATGCCAGAATGAGAAAACCAGAAAACTCAAAAATTATATACACACATAGTGGAAAAAAATCAGAGAACTGCAGGAACTTAATTAAATGTGAAGATGTTAAAATTAAATTCGAGATTATCCAAGGCTTCTGTGCACTTATGTTGGCAAATTTTTCTGAAATTTCCAAGCAGTAAAAGAAATACACATGTTGTCCCTTTCAACCCAAATTGTTCTATGATATGATTCTATGTGTTCTGGTCAGATAGTCAATTCATTATCAGGAATGACACCTCCAGAGACCCTTGCAACACAGCTAATTTATTTAGGACTCATTTCCCCAGAAGAGTAGAAGCAATTGCAGAAGATACTAAAATAAAAATAACATTATATTTTCATGTCTAATGAGTTCAACATAAGCATGTCTACCCAGTTTCAGAAGACATATTATTTTTCAAGTTAAATTATGTCCATAATATTATTGGAAAAAGCACTAAAAATCTGTCAAAAACCAAAATGAAACTTCTAAAGTACATTTAAATATGCTGATTTTATATGATGAATAAATGTGAGGATTGTAAAATTCCTTCTAGTTGTAATCTGTTTCACTGCATAGAAATGCCTTTTTTGTTTGGGCTTTCTAACATTAAAAGTTATCAGGATTACTAATCTTGCATGTATGGATAGCAGGATGCTGCAGATCTCATAAAAGATATTTTTGCTTTGCTTTTCTTCAAGGCAGTTAATATATATCCTCTTGAGCTGTCTCACATAATCCTGTTCTTAATCCTGTGGGGTGTTAAAAACCTCCTGTGAGGTACTGAGCTCCCTCAGCTTAGAATTTATAAATATTCAACAAGATTGAGATATTTGTAAGAATTTTTTCAGGACTTAGTCTTCCATTTTTGTCATTATGCATTAACATATGGTTAGGAAGTCTGATACTATAATTGCACTGCTCTTGGTAAATTCTGAAGATAAAGATGCTGTGCTGAAATTTTAGAGGGTTTTTTTTTATTATTTTTCCTTTAGTTTGCAAGTAATGATTTTTACTTGTGTTTCAAATGATACAGCAAATTTTACTTGGACAAAACAGCTAAACAAAATTCTATTTATCATAATTACCATCTTTATATGTAATATGGATGTCTAAGTAATTTTATTTACTGATGTCATGCCTGAAAACAAAAAATAAAATTAAGATATGAATTTAGCTTAATTTCTGAAAGTATTTGTATGTGTGCTTTTCTAAGTTTGTTTATTTTAACTTATTTTTAGAACAACAGGGTACAAATGCAGTTTTTAAAAGGCCTCTTGAAACTCTTTTAGTGGAGAGTCTTTTTATAATACATTACCTTATATTATTCAGATGCTCCTTTACAAACATGCATTTGTCTCGGTGCTGCTCCAAGCTGATGTGTGCTGCTTGCCCGTCACAAGGACAGTTCCTACAGACAGATTACAGAGTAAACAGAGTAAACAGAGTAAAATTAAGGCAATGACACTGGCAGAAGCACAAGTCTTAGGAGCAGCTGATGGAGCTGGGAGTGTTTAGCCTGGAGACAAGGAGGTTCAGGGAAACCTTACCACTCTCTGAAAGGAGGGTGTAGCCAGTTGGAGGTTGGTCTCTTTCCCAGACAACAAGTGACAGGATGAGAGGACAGAATCTCAAGATGTAACTGGGGAAATTCAGATCGAACAATGAGAGGAATCTCTTAATGGAAAGTGTGGTCAGGAATTTCCCATAATTTCTTCACAGAATGGGCTGCCCAGGGCTATGGTGGAGTCAGCATCCCTGTGGCTGTTTAGGAAGGGGCTGGATGTGGAATTTAGTGCCATAGTCTAGTTGGCAAGGTGATGATCAGTCAGAGATTGGCCTCGATAATATTGGAGGTCGTTTCTAACCTGAATGATTCTGCAATTCTGTAATCTGTTCTACTTTGGGTGCATGTATCCCCCAAGTTAAAATGTACTCAATTCAGAGTTGATACAAATTTGCAAAGTACCTAGTTGTAAATTACTGTCTTACAGATATTTAGTGGTAGAGATATGTTTGTGTATTTGTTTGTGGATATAACCCTAGGTTTTATTATATTATTAATGCTGTAAGGATCATCATGTTATGGATTAATTTTTTTAGCTTATTTCACTCCTCTGAGAAATATTTTTGTGATTGTTTGTTTGTTTGTTTGTTTTTTAGCACAATGTGGTGGTGGCATGTCAGACTTCAGTGGAGTGATTCTCAGTCCGGGGTTTCCTGGCAACTATCCTAGCAGTTTGGATTGCACGTGGACAATAAAATTGCCTATTGGGTTTGGTATGTGTTCTTTTATGGATCTAAAATTGCTGTTTTATGGGTGTAAAACACTGAACATAGATTTTAAAATATTGTTAATCTTTATCCTAGCAAAAAACCAAAAGTAATTATAATTCATTGAAGAAGTTAGCAAAATCTTAAAAGAAAAATTTGAAATAGAAAAGCTACAAGGTTTTTGGTTTTTCATTTAATATATGCCAAAATTTTCTGGTAAAGAAAAAATTGTTTAATTAGAATTCAGCACAATTTTCTAACTTTACAGAATTGATTCCTCTTTTTGGGAAGTCATAAACCCAACAACAAAAAAAAATAGCTATCATGAATATTTTACACCAAGTCAATTCAGAAGTTAAAGCTACATTTTTATTAATTATTTTATCATTAAGCTTCTTTGCATATCCTAGGTGAAACTCACAGCAGCATAGAAATGTTCTTTTTAAGGAAATGTAGAAGCCTAACACTCAAAGCTGTCAAACTTCCCACTCAAAGTAGAATGGTCAGGAACACTGGATCAAGCCCAGGGCTGGGGGAACCATCTCACTGGGGCTGCTACTCACCTAATAAACTCCCAGCCTGTAACAGATAAGGGTGTTGTACTCCAGATGTAGAATTCTGTACCTCTCCTTGTGCAAACCTTTAAAAAGCATTTATTTACTCAATCCTCAAGGTTTTTTAGTGTTCTTCAGACAGAAATTGTGCCATTTAGTATACCATCCACGAGCCCTAGTTTAGTATCCTCCACACATATGTTGAGGATGCATTCTCATTTTCCAGGTCTCTTCTGAAGACATAAACCAGTGTAAGCTTCCATAGCAACCCACAGAATATTGTGCTTGTTGCTGGCTGCCAACCATTGAACGGCTGATTATGACCCTTGGAGCCTCAAAGTTATCTTAATCTTTAACTGACTTTCTGTCCAATCATCAAGCTCATGTATGTTTTCAGATGAGTATGTTATAGACCGAGTCAAAAGCCATAGCAGAGAGAAAGTATATTATATACACTTTTCTCACTTTGTCAATTTAATAATAGAAGGATATAACAGTTGATTAACTGTTATTTTCTGTTAGAAAATCCATGTTGACTGCTCCTAAGTGTTTTTTTGTCTTTGATATATTTGGAAATTGCCTTCAAATAAACAAGTTCCATAATTTTTCCAGGGACTGCAGCAAATCTGTAGTTGCCATTTTCCAGGTCCTTTTTGTTGTCTTAAAGGTGAATATATATTCAGACTTTGTCAAGTCACTAGAACTTCTCTAATTTCACCATGATTTTATATAGGTATTATCAGCATTTTAATTACATTGGCTAACCTCTTGAGCAACTTTGGGTGGATCCTATGCATATTTTATTGTGAAATCTTTATTCAAAGCTAGCCAGTAGAGTTGTCCTATCTAGTTTTTTTAACACATGTGGCACTTTTTAAGGAGCATGTGCACTTGGATTTTTTTCTCTATATGCTAGTTGAATTTTGTGCTGGTTTTCTTAGACAGGCCTCATTGTTTTCTATTTTATACTTGCCATCTTCTGTCATATCCTTTACTTGTTGATACAAATTTCTGCATCTTCCGGAGAGAGTGCAACATCCCAAATAACGTTCTCTTCTGCCTATGTTCAGATTCTTTCCCTCCTCTTTTTAAAATCAGTTCCGTGGTATTTTTGAGTAGAAATCCCATGAGCCTAGTTCACTTATGATTTAAATGAAAGGCAATTGTTCTGCATGGATTGTTTATATTGAAAAATATTAAAAGTTCTGTAACATTGACTTAACCAAATCTATCTGGGGGAAATCCATTATATTAGAATAGGGATTTCTATATAAAACCCAATTTGTTTGTTTGCATTTTGTTCAAAACACACAAGATTACAGTCAATAATTGATTTTTTGTGTGTGTGTCTTAGCATTTTATAGAGATAGCATTGACATTTTAACTCTGCCACTACCTGAATTTTTAGATAGCCTGATGGGACAATTTGTAGTGCTTCATTATGAGTCATAATGCTGTCTAGAATCTCAAATAGATTTCTGCTTGTTAAGTTATCAAAAAAAATTATATCTATTAATAACAGTAGTAGGTGCATTATTCCTGGATGAAATCCACAGGAGAAAAGGATATTCAGAGGTATAAGGGAACAGGATATTTTGACAGATGATTCCAAAGACATTTGCTAATAAAGAAAAAATAATAAAAATCTGGAAAAATGGTTAGATTTCAAATTTAATAAAATGGTATGTTCAGCTGCATCTAGAACCTGTCTTTTTATCCCAAATGCATTGCCATCTGCCTCTTCCCTCACTTTACTGCTATCCTGTCTCTCTTCCTGTACTTACTCCTCACTCCATTTTCTTTGCTTGCATTCTATCAGGCTTATGTGTCTGATAATTCTAACTTAATTCTTCAGACTGCTATTTACACTTTATATTTTTAACATACTATTTAGTATGACTTCCATTAGGCAGGAGATTCTGGTACTGAAGTTTTGGAAACAGTTTCTTGGATAAGTAAGTTTAACCACCAAAATCAATAGTTCTGAATGTCTTTGTACTAACTGAAGTTTAGTCACTGGATTTATGAACTGTTTTCCAGTTCATGTATAGGAAAATGAAATGCTCCGTTTTTCAAAAGAAAACTAAAGTTGCACAGATTGATACATGCTTGACATTTCTTAGCTTTTCTAAGTGAGAGATGTTCCAAACTAAATTGAACATTAAAATAAAATTTCACTGTAAAAAGAACTGAAAAATATGATTTTTGAAGAAGTGATGGCTAGAGCTGGTTTTAGTGATGCTGTGTGACTCTGACCTAGTGGAGGCACTTACGTCCAACTCTTCTGTGTAGTAAATAGAAAAACTCAAAACACCATCATGGGAACCTTCTATAGACTTTCACTTGTTTAACTCTTTTTAGGAAGACTTTCTCCCAGTTATAAGTTACAGAAGCTTGTCCACTGGATATTAGCTAATGGTGTATTTTCTTACCAATGGCACTGTTTTCATTTGCATATATAAATATATTAACTACTCTTTCAAGCAGGGTGTCCAAAACTGAAAAAGGCATAGAAAAAAAGTCAATCTAACTAGCTGAAGTCTCAGACAAATTGAAGCAGGTGCTACTGGCAGAGCAAGGGATGAATACTTTTGAAGATTGATATGATTCAGAAACTTGAAGAGAAAGTGCAATACAGAGAGCAGGATGACTGGCAAAAATATATTTCTACTTTTGTATCAAAGAAAGTTGGTGACAGAGGAAAAAAACTGACAGCAAGGTCATGTAAGCTGGCAGTTATTAATGACAGCTTAAACTTTGGCTAAGTGTATGGTTGAGAGGATCAAATGAAAGGCTAAAATGTCATGATAGAGAAAGAGCAAAGTTTGAATGTAGCTTGATTCTTTGTGTGGGAAATATTTGGAAGGCTGACAAAGTCAAAGAGTGACACTTATAAGAAAAAGCTTTCTTATCACTTATAGACTGTCTTCAGATAAAGCAAGACAGAAATTATCAGGGTAACAGTAATTTAATTATGCACCTAACTTGCATATAAAATGTTTCATGCTTCAGAAAATCATTCATACACTTTACACATTATCTGGGGGGAAAGTTCTAAAAGACAGTGAGAAACACTATTTAGGTATTACAGTTCAGGAGTTACAAAACTATTCATGACTTTCAATAATTTATCTGACATTATATCTTTTACTTTCAGTTTTATGTGAAATTGTGTTTGTCACAGTGAGGGTGGCTGCGACACATCTTTTAGGTTCCCTGATATTCAGGGCAAATGTGGTGCTGAAGGAGGAGCGTGTGCAATAGTGTGTCTGAAAAAGAAAACTCACTTAAATAGGAAAATAAAATAGGGACAGTGCCCAGAAACCACATGCTGTAAGGACGAAACACCGAAGACCAGAAATGAGGGGGGAGTGACAATATATAGGCTTGGAGGTAGAGGGTTCTAGAAACATGACCAAATATGGAACAGGGGTAACCAATAGGGGGGCAGAACTTGGATTCATTAATATAATAATGGTAAAGTCACCTGGGAGAAGATCTCTGTCTCACCTTAAGTTAAACAAATGCCTCTCAGGGCTTGAAGCCAAGGTCTGGCTTGCCAGGGGTGAGATGTGGCTGGCCCTGTGCCTCTGCCAGGCTGATGCCTGCCAGTGTTGATTGTCTTTGCCAGAAACACCAGTAGGACTCAATCACTTTTCTGATGAAACTACTGTTTGTAGATGGTGTCAGGGAGCAGAATGGTCCCCCAGCTATCCAGGAGGTGGCAGTCAGGGAACTGCTGAGATGCTTGGATGGTCATAAATCTATGGGCCCAGATGGCATCCATCCCAGGGTGATGAGGGAGCTTGGCAGATGAGCTTGTGAAGCCACTCTCCATCATTTACAATAAGTCATGGCTCACTGGTGAGGTTCCAGATGACTCTTAGCTGGCCAATGTGATGCCCATTCACAAGAAGGGTGGGAAGGAGGACCCTGGTAATTATAGACCAGTCAGCCTGACCTCAGTATTTGGTAAGGTAATGGAGCAGTTTATATTGTCAGCACCTACAGGATGGCCAGGGTACCAGACCCTGCCAGCCAACACGAGTTTAGGTGGGGTAGGTCATGTTTGACCAACCTGGTCTCCTTTTACGACCAGCTGACCTGCCTGATGGATGCAGGAAAGGCTGTGGATGTTGTCTATTTGGACTTTAGCAAAGCCTTTGACACTGTCTCCCACAGCATGCTCCTGGAAAAGCTGGCACCCCGGGGCTTGGACAGGAGCACTCTTTGCTGGGTTAGAAACTGGCTGCATGGCTAGGCCCAGAGAGTGGTGGTGAATGATGCTGCATCCAGCTGGTGGCTAGTCATCAGTGGTGTCCCTCAGGGGTCTGTGGTGAGACCAGTTCTATTCAATAGTTTTACTGATGACATGGATGAGGGTATTGACTCTTTCATTAGTAAATTTGCAGATGACACTAAGCTGGGAGAGTGTGTCAATCTGTTGGAAGGTAGGAGGGCTCTGCAGAGAGACCTGGAATGGTTGGATGGATGGGCAGAGTCCAATAAGATGAAGTTTAATAACATTTTGGCCACAATAAACCCCTGCAATGTTATAGGCTGGGGACAGTGTGGCTGGACAGTGCCTGGGCAGGAAGGGACCTGGGCATTCTGGTCAACAGCAGCTGAACATGAGCCAGCAGTGTGCCCTGGTGGCCAAGAGGGCCAACGGCATCCTGGCCTGGATCAGGAATGGTGTGGCCAGCAGGAGCAGGGAGGTCATTCTTCCCTTGAACTCAGCACTGGTGAGGCCACACCTTGAGTGCTGTGTCCAGTTCTGTCCCCTCAGTTTAGGAAGGACGTTGAGACACTTGAGCACATCCAAAGGAGGCAACAAGGCTGGTGAGTGGCTTGGAACACAAACCCTGTGAGGAATGACTGAAGGAGCTGGGGTTGTTTAGCCTGGAGAAAAGGAGACTTGGAGGGGACCTCATCACTCTCTACAACTTCCTGAGGGGTCGCCGTAGTCAGGTGGGGGTTCGTTTCTTTCTCCAGGCAGCAACTGACAGAACGAGAGGACACAGTCTTAAGCTGTGCCAAGGGGAATACAGATTGGATATTAGGAAAAAGGTTTTTTAGAGAAAGAGTGATAAAGTATTGGAATGGTCTGCCCAGGGAGGTGGTGGAGTCACCATCCCTGGATGTGTTTAAAAAAGATTGGATGTGGTTCTTGGTGCCATGGTTCAGTTGAGGTGTGAAGGGCATGAGTTGGACTTGATAATCTTGAAGGTCTCTTCTAACCTAGTGATTCTGTGATTCTGTGTTACTGCATTATCATGCCATAATTGCAATATATACCAGGAAAAATACAAATGTTTCTTTGTTGTAACTTACACAGAAGTATAAAAACGGAAAATGTTTGAGACCCCTATAACTATTCAGTGCATAGAATTTTCTTTTCCTGACACATAATTTTTGTAATACTTCACTTGGTTAGGAGAGGTAACTTGATAATGGATAGTAAGCTGCCTTCCTATTCCTTACTGAACCAAATAATCAGAAATTTCTATGACCAAAACCATGACCACGGTGTATGTGTGTGTGGTGCACTCACATGTATTCCCCATACATACATTCCCCATACTTTGCTTTCACAAGTTCTTGGTGTACTAGCAGAAGCTCTGCCTGCCTGGTACCTTGAGCTGGACCTGAGGCATTTCTTCGCACTGTCTAGTCCAATTTAAATTTTGCTGGCAGATGATAGATGTGCAGCCCCACACACATCCGGACTGGGAAATTATACAGACACTTGGCAGGTAGCACATGGATTTCCACCAGTTGTTTTCTGCGATTATCAGTGTAAGATGTACATACTTTATTTTCCCTCCTGGTTTTGGTACTGGTGGTGTTTATTTACTAATAATGTTTTTCAGGTGTCCATTTGCAATTTTTGAATTTCTCAACGGAGACCATACATGATTACTTAGAAGTTAGGAGTGGATCTACAGAAACTAGCACTGTTATTGGAAGACTAAGTGGCCCTCAGCTACCAGCCTCTCTGTTCAGCACAACTCATGAAACCAGCTTATACTTTCACAGTGATTACTCACAGAACAAACAAGGATTTCATATTGTATATCAAGGTGAGATTTGGACATTCTTATGAGAGAACAAGGTGGCTGTTAAAAATTTTATGGGATTTTGGGGATTCCTAAAAATAGGTATGAAAGATTTTGTGTTTCAGTCCCAAGCTTTAAACATTGAGATAAAACAGAAGAATGAAGAAAGTTAAGATGAAAAAGCAAATTAATTGCATATTTTCTTTAAAATCAGGTCAAATGTCAGCAAACAGATAATCGCCAATATCTGAAGCTGATTGGTATATTAATTCGCATTGCATGCTTTTATGACAGAAACATCTCTATTCAATGTTTGGAAGCATACTAGAATTTTAGTTTTGTTTAATGGGTTCCGGAAGGTAAAGATCTAAATAATATTACTGGATCGATGTAGGCAAATCAATGCCAAACCAAAAATCTCCAAGTCTATTTTATTCCTAGTTCACCATTTCCCTAAAGGTTCTTGTTCTTTTGTACCCATGTAGGTCTGCTGAGCTGGTAAAGATCACGAGATCATAGTTCCATTTATAGAAATGCATTTTCATTTAAAAGGGATTAGATCGCCACTGTTCACAAAAAAAGGTCAAATGTGTATTTTAAAGTAGACATGTTTTCATTATATGAATAACACCTGAGACTGATTTAAAGAGTTTTTACTTTAGAGCAGTTTCCTCTTATTCTTTTAATAGTAACAAGTCCAAATTGATTTGAACTCTGTGTAACATTCTGGAAGTGAGCCACTGTAGAAAGAATTAGCTTTTAAAGAAAAGGTCAATTTGTGGCCTAAATTGCTAAGAACAGTAAAAACGTAATACACTATTAACAGTGACGGTAGTCATTTTGGAAATGCTGTCATTTTTCAAACCACTGGAAAGTTCTTTTCTGTGTTTTAACCGCAAAAGGTAGAACTGATTCTTTCAAACATATGCTGTGAAAACACTGTGAGAACTGAAAAAGCAGAGGATTTTCACAGCCTTGCAATAAGCTTACATGGACAGAGGTTTGAAACAGAGTTGAATTTTAGGCCTTGAAATATTTGGAGCATAGAAAGTTTCTGAGCTGCAAAAAATGTAAAACAAGCAACAATTGTATACTGTGAGGTGTACATGTGGTGTTTATTGATTGTCTTAAGAAGATGCCTGTAAACTTTTACCATTAGCCTATTGGCTAAAACACTTTTAAAAGGTCTTGTAACAAAGACAACTTTGGCTTCTATTGTTATGTTGTGAGTTTTACCATCTTTTATGTCTCCACCTTCACTGAGATTGATAATGGAATAAAAAAACTCGTGAAACGCCTCTCAGTTACACATCCTGTTGTTGGAGATTAGATCCAACTATTGACAAAATGATATTCTTACACTTCTGATGGTACACAGCTTATTTGTTCTCACATTGGTAATAAGAAGAAAATGCTTCAAACCTTCTCGGAAAAAATCACCAAGATGTGTGAGAAAAGCTTGTTTTCAAGTTTTACTTGTTCACTATAAAGTCTTCGATATTCCAGTTCATTATAGAGCCTTTTAATTCTTCTGGGAAAACCAAAAAAAAGTATAGACATTTATTTGTCCTCTTCCTTAAACATAAGAATGTAAAACCTGACAATGCCTATTGGATCACAAAAGGATGTCATCTATCTCAGTATAGTATCTTCAAACAGCGAAAAGAAATGTTATTTTGCAGCACAGAAGCGTAGCTGGTTTCTGTACTTCTCCAGATGTAAAATCAATGATTTGATCATAACCACCACGGAACTTTGGTTCCAAGCGTATGGGCTGTCCATGACTTTTAATTTTTTCTAATTAAAATTTCATATTTTTGAGATAATCAGAATTTTTATTTTAGTGATTTTTCCACCATTATTATTATTTATTTCAGCATATCAGCTACAAAGCTGTCCTGATCCTCGACCATTTCGTAATGGTTTTGTTATTGGAAATGACTTTACTGTGGGACAAACTATTTCATTTGAGTGTTTTCCTGGCTACACATTGATTGGAAATTCAGCTCTGACTTGTCTTCATGGCATCAGCCGCAATTGGAATCATCCTCTCCCCAGATGTGAAGGTATGTTCCAGGTGACCTCTAAGCCCTTCATAATTTGGAGGTCTTCCTAAGACTGTTAATTGAACTCATTTCAACTTTTTGATTTACAGAGGCCTGTATTTTTAAAGTGTGGTCTTTGCAAAGGATGTATTCAATTTTGCACATTAAAATTTTAGCATTGAAACTGAGATGTTTTGTAATATGAAATCTCTGAAAACTTACTGGAGATAATAAGTTTAATTTTGGAAGGTTAGGCTTAAAGCCTGGAATATGGAGACCCAGATGCTTTTAATCTCTGGACTAAATTAAGACAAAAGGCTTCAAAATTGAATTTACCAATTCTGGCCACTTATGTTCTTTCTTGTCAGTTAGAAAGAAATGTTAAAGATGGTCTAGAGTGAAATTGTCCTCCAGCCAGTGCTCTGTGAAATTGCTTGTACATATGCTTTTTCTAAATGGGCTTTTTTTAAATTGCATTTTGTTAACCTTTAACATTTGTTTTATTCACTTGTGCTTGGAACAAGAAGGTTCGAGGAACTGTGACTTGCAAACAGCTTTGATTTTAAGGTGACAGAATGAGTGCGATGATTCTGTAAAAGTGTTTATCTCTTCCCTAGCTATGCTGAAAGCATTTTGGCCTATCTCTAAGCAGCAGGCCAAAGAAGGTCAGTCCTCCACTTAAAGGCCTAGCTTCCCTCTATATTGAATGGTAAAACTCAGCTTTAAGAATGGGATCCTCACTATTGTGTAGGGGAAAAATGCCTCAATAAAAAACCCCAACAATAACAGAACAACACCCTAACTCCAAAAAAGCTCCAAAGCCAAACAACAACCACCCAAATAGAAAATAAAAAGCTCCCCTGATTTCTGAATTTTTTCATTATATTTTGCACCTGATACCCAAATTTAGGGACTTAAATTAGAAGCCTCATAATTCAAAATTCCTTCTGGAGTCAGTGAGCCTTAGGAATTTCTGGGGAATGTCGTAGCTAAATTAGGACCTATCTGGTGCTGAATTCAGGAGGGGAAGCCTTATCATATAAAAGAGAGATGACACCTACACTGTCTTTTTTTTTTTTTTTTGAAAAGGGAAGGAGTTAATTCATTATAATCGACCACTCATTTTCTGGATCCTGTGAAACAGTAATATCTTCATACTTCATGTCTTAACTTCTAATAACTGCTAAACACTTAGCTTTTCCTGTTGGTTAGTTCTTTCTGTATTTTCTGTGCCTCACAATCAAAACTATGTATTGAATGCAGTGATTCTGTTTCTTTGAAATACCTTACTGGAACCAATAATTTCATTACTGAATTCTAACATGTCCAAAGCATGTTGTTTCTCTGAGTATCAATTTTGATGAAGTTCCTGAACAGTGGCTGGATATTCTTTGTTTCTACTTAACTGGATATAAAAAATAAAGATTAAAAAATACACCAACTTGATAATAAAGATCTAAGATGCATGTTTGCTGCATGATTACAGACTGTCAACACTAGTCAGTTCCTAGACAAATTTCTTAAATTACATGGGGTTTTGTGCCGATACTTACTGTGGTATTTTTAATAAAGGGTTTGTGGCATTTTTATATGCTACAAATATTTTTAAGATTTTTTTTCTTATTGTTGCAGCAAAAGGATAATGAGTTGTCTGCTTGGTTTGATTTGAGATGAAGGCTTTTTGTTCAAAAGCATTAAAATGAAGTTGGCTTTTTTGTGTGTGCCTAGTACGAGAAATACATAGCATGTCTTAAATTTGTATTTGCTTTAATGTCTTTATTTTAAGACAAGATATACCAAGGTTTGTTTACTTCCTCAGATTTCTTGAAGCAGACCACCTGAATTAAGTATGACTAAACTTGCTTTCTGTTTAAACAGTTTTGTTCTCTTCTTGCATTACCATGCACTTAATATTCCTTTAACCTGTGCTCAGCATCATCTAGCACTCTCTGACCCTTCTTAACTCATCTCCCTTGCTTTAATCTGTTTGGATTATTTTCCCTCTCCTTTTCCAAGAAGTCTTGTTGCCTGACAGTCATCAGACTATGTCTTCACTTCCCTAAGACCTGGCTGAAAAACCAATTCTGTCTGTACTGCTCAAACCTCCTTGAGCCTTTAAGACTAAAGGTGAAGAAAAGCAGTGCCCAAGCTTTTGAGTCTGAATGGTTGAGTGATCACTATTGAGGCCTTCCCACCCTACAGCTCAGCACTAAAGTGTATAAACATAAACCATGAGACATGCTTTTGCTAAATACAAACAATGCGTGATTCCTATATGTCAAACCTGTATGTGAAAACTGCTCTGGTTACAGATTTTTAAACATATTTTAGAAAATCCGCATTGCCATACCATGCACCTTGTGGAGTGGGCAAAATAAATGTATACAAATTAAAGCAAATTATACAATTTTGAGCTTTGCTTACTTTCCCAGAACTAGGCTTGTAATAACTGGGTGGTGTCATATTCAACGTACGTCTGAAATCTATGGGAAAACCGTCTAATTTGGAGTGATAATTTTCCAGAAATACATAGTTATGAAAGTCCAGAATCTGTGTGGTCACTCTTGCACTGTATGATATCTAAAATTAGTACTCTTCAACGTGAACTACAGAGCAGACTCTTACTTTATCTACCAGAATTTATATCCATAAATGCAAAATAATTATTCATACTGTTGGACACAATGTTTTAATTTTGAAGTTCCCCTCTAATCTTCACCCGCCCCTCAACCTTTTATGTGCCTTCCTTCATGTGTTAATTTTGGTTGGCTGTCTTCTTGTGACCACACATGAAAACAATTAATGTGATTTGTTGCTAAGTTGTCGTTGAAATTTACACAAAGCCCTAACAAAGTAATTTTCAGTTGTGCAGGGAATTGCACCCTATATGTATATATACTTCTTTAATTCCAGTTCTGATAGTATTTGTGACATCAGAATTATTGTCTATTTTACCTTTTATATTTGACAATACTGTCAAAATAGACTTCTGGCTCTGCACAAAGCTGAATAAAATCTGTTTTCTTTGCACAGGAACAGTCATATGCAATGTAGTTATAGTGTACCAAATGTATTCAAAACTATGGCTTTTATACAGTCTAAGTAGAATGCAAAAAGCATTTACTATCTATTTTTAAAAAGTGTCTTTTTTATAGCTCTGTGTGGAGGAAACATAACTGCAATGAATGGCACCATATACTCTCCAGGATACCCTGATGAGTATCCAAACTTTCAAGACTGCTTCTGGCTTGTAAGAGTACCACCTGGGAATGGAATCTACATCAATTTCACAGTTCTCCAAACAGAGCCAATATATGATTTCATAACTGTCTGGTAAGAAAACGCTTTTGACATTTATTTAATCTTCATGTGACACTATGTAACCAAATATAAATTTAAAAGAATGTATTTGTGATTTTCGCCTTGAAACTGGTGTTCCTTCTAGGAGAAATCACTGAGTTGCACCAATCCATGTTTTTCAGTGGGCCATTCTCTCTAGATAACACTGGACAAGAAATCAGAAACAGTAATAGTGTTTCTCAGTTTGTCAACAAAAAAAAGCATACAGAGGTATGCTATAATTGCTCTTCAACAATCAAGAGAAATAATACTTAAAGAAGGAGTGATAAGAAGTTTCAGATGTCTGTATTAGTGTTTTAGAAAAGGTACTAGAAACTAAAATAGGGCAGCACTTCATTCACTTCTTCCAAGTTAGGTTCTTTTAGAGTACATAAAACGAGAAGCTCTATTTGTGTTTGGCTATGAGAAAAAGAATTGAGCTAACAACTGTAAAGAAATTATATTTTCTGTGTGCTTGAATCGTGTCTGTCATGGCTCTGCATGATGACCCTCAACAGCAGCCTATCACAGTAATCCCTCCACCACATATTTGAAGACATTTAACGGCTTTAGTCCTCATTTGTACCTATATGTAAAAATTGCATTATATACATGCTGGCTATTTAATTATGTAGCTTATACCACTTCTGGGATACTATTCATTTTTAATGCAGATCAAAAATTTTATAGCAGTTTCCAATGCAAAACCCCCCATTTTATTCACAATTCAAATGCTTCAAAACATACAATTTCCCTGCTAAAACAGAAGGGAAAGAGTCAAAAGTTGTCATTTGGACAAACACATTACTACAAAATTTTCAAAATTTATTTTGCAATGATTTTCTTTTAAAATATATTATACGAATAACTATTAAAAATAACTTTTAATTTGAAATTCTGTTGCTTAATATTTGACAATTCTAATCTGGAAGGAAGCAAGGATGAGCATTTAATACTCTTGTTTCATGATGCTGTCCTCTGTACAGTTCCACTGTTTAGTACTAACATTGATTCAATTTTTCTATTGAAATGAGTATTCCATTTTTCCATAAGGTAGCAATGATCTTACCAGCATTACATATATTGTCTAAATCATAATAAATAGTACAAAATAATATCAATACATTCATATGAAGAAGGATTCAAGAAATTGATCAGGTGCATATCACACTCAGTTTTGGTTAAAGTTACCAATAATTGTATTAATACTTACCTGAGTCAAAACGACATGACCATTTATATAAAATCCATACCACAGCAACGGATTGATTGAGAAAACTCTGAATCACTCATAAAAATAAACTTTAAATCAATTCTTATCTGTCCATATAAACTGTCAATTAGAATTGATAGCATTAAAACAATTAATTATGGAGGGAAAAGCTAGGTTAAAAATGCTGACATTAGAGCATATCTAAAAGTAACTTAGAATAAGCATTGCAAATAAAATGTGCATTTATTAATGTCAACATGTTGTTTTCAAGGGCAATCTTGTATTCAGCAGCCTGTAAGCATTTTGGGTTTATTTTTGCTAAAGCCAATATTCATTCTTGTTTTTTCAAATTATTCTGTTAATTAATTCAAAGAAGACTATTTATCTCTTAATTTTCCAAGAAATTATCAGATTCAAAAGACTGGGGGCATGAACATTATTAGTTTTATTTATTTTCTGATAGCCACGTTTAAATGTATAGATACACAAATGTGTTCAGAGGATGCAGCAAGTAGATGAAGTACAATCACAAATTCAGTAATTTTGAGTTGGCTGCAATTTTTATGAGAAAATAAGAATTTGACTTACAAAAGGTGGTTGAATTAGTATTCAGTCCACATGCAGGATATGAAAAGGTCTTCAGCCCTTCATGTCTGTTTATCTTATTTTAGTTGTCTCATGACACCATACAGCATACAATAGTTGCTTGGTTTATATTTTTTGCAGCTCAGTTGTCTCATGCCTTGTAGTATAATCTAGGAAAAATCTACTGCATTCACTTAAAATTTGGAGAAAAAGATATAAATTTTTTGGACCATAAAAAGAAAAAAAACTCTCTGTTTGTTTTTCTTAGGGATGGACCAGACCAAACTTCCCCTCAAATTGGACAATTTAGTGGCAACACTGCATTAGAGTCAGTCTATAGCACTTCCAATCAAATTCTGATAAAGTTTCACAGTGACTTTACTACAAGTGGCTTCTTTGTACTTAGTTATCATGGTAAGTGCGACAAATTAAATGTTTTCACTGTTTATACTGGCCATTGGAGGAAAACAAGGCATAAAAAAAATCAGTTGCTTTTTCTAAGAAGAGTTGCTGTTATTAATATGATTGACCTATATAGTTCAATGAGAGTGAACTACATAGTGTAGTTAACATTAATATGCTTGAATTAAATGCTGACTGAATGAAAACATATCTGAATTAGTTGATCAAATTCTACCTCTTTTTGTAGTCATCCAGACCCTCGGTTGGCTGGTCTTTTACATTGCTATAATTGTAAGGGAACAGATTGAGAAGTAAGGGTGGGTTTAGGTGCTTTGTGAATGCCTGTTGGATTGAACATCCTAAGAAACACGAACAGACTAGAGCCTGTTTTCTGGATCCTTGTCAAATTTTGTGACTAGGAGACTTTCTCTTTGACTTATTAAAGACAGTGGTGAATACAGATAGACAGAAATTATGGGATTAAAGGAATTTTAAGCTAAGCAAAACAAAACAGAAAAATACAAATCCACCAGCAATTGACTATGGAGTAGAGACTTCAGCAGGACTAGGCAGAGAGAGATCAGAGTTTCCATTCCAAATCTTGGCATCTAAATTGCATGTATCAGCTTGCAAAGGATAAAATGACATTTTGTATTCATTAATTAGTCCATATGTATTGATATCTATTAATATATCAGTATATGACCAAACATATGCTAAAATGCTCTTGGAATCATAGAAGTATTTAGATTGGAAAAGACCTTTTAGATCAAGCCCAATGATAAACCAAACACTGCCAATTCTACCACTAAACCATGTTGATTAATAGCACATTATATGTCTTGTAAATACCTCCAGGGGTGGTGACTCCACCACTTCCCTGGGCAGCCTGTTTGGATGCTTGACAACCCTTTTGGTTAACACATTTTTACTAATATCTAATCTCATGTGGAGTAACTTGAGGCTATTTCTTCTGGTCTAGTAATTTGCTAGTATTAAGGTGTCTCTAAAGATCTCCTTTTACTTCTTTCTTTTGTTGTGAAAATTGTCATACCACAGGTGTGGGCCCTAATGTGCAATAAAGTTGCAAACTGAGCAGCAGAAAGATTACTGATAAAGAAACTTTAAATTTTTTTTGTACTAATGTTGTCAAGATAAATAAATCTCTCTGCATCTTGGAGTCTATGATCCTTCATATGAGCTGAACAAAAATTACAGTAATAAAGGCAAGGCAGTCAAGGAGTCAAATAAAAGCAAGGAGTCAAATTTATTTAAAATAAATAATTTTGGGATTAAAATTAATGGTACTCCTGTTACCTTAAATGAGGGACATTTGAGATAAATTGTATGAATTCTTTATTGAATCAATTTTTAATTATGTTCATGATTTTTGCTATTATTTCTTTTAAGATGCAAACAACACAGTTGTTTTGTGTTTAATTGGTGTGTTTTATTTTAAATTGCATTATTCTAAGGCTTTCTGACTCACAATATAAGTAGATCTTCATTACATGATTGAAGAAAAGGAGTGTAATAGGAAGATACCAAATGAGGGTCACTCATTAGTAACAAAAGGTCTTACTTACAGTGTAAATTTTGTGATTTTCAAAAGTTTGAAAAAATAGAGTACTAAAGGATCTAAACACACAAAACAAACAAAAATGTGTGTTACTGAAGCTGAACTGTCATCTGCCATAAGTAGATGATATTTTGTGCAAAAGAGAAATGCTATAAACCAATAGCATTTATATATGAAAATGTAATATTAATGAAAACCAAGCATACTTCATCCTGAGCATTGAACATACACTTTAAGACACGGAAGACTCCACTGTAGGTAAAAAGATGTCAAAGTGATTTCTCTTGACAGATTTCTGTGCTAATTGTATTGAGATCAAATAGTATTTTGTCTGTCTCCAAACATGGGCCCATCTTCATTGGATCTTTGGGGAAAAAAAAATCAGTCTGTACCACTTCTGCATACACTTCCTACTTATCTTTTTATTTATTTCACGTGGTTAGCTTCCATGGCTGTTGCAGCATATGCTAAATCTCAGAAAATTGTTTTCGGTGAAACTTCAAATGAGAATTTTGAAAGCAGGATTATTCTCTGACACTGTCTGCAGGAGATGTGTGCTCCACAGCTGTTTATTTATTTAGGGAATTTCACGTTCAGAATGCTTCTGTCCATTAGTTATGCTGCCTCAGTGTAGAATGTTTGGGATTCCAAAACATTTATTACAAGGTTTCAAAAATGGAAGAGTTCAACAGTAAAACTGTATGGTAAAAAAAAAACAAAACAAAAAACCAAACCAAAACAAAAAAGCCCCCACCACCATAAGACAATGATTGAAAAATACAAAAATATTTGCTTTTTGACTGGGATTGCTCAAATGAGAAAAATGGCAACCACTTGTATTTATGAAGAGGGTTTTGCCACTAAAATGAAATAACTAATTCAGAATGCAGACACAACTTCCAATGTTTTCATTTCCTTTCTTTTGGTTCTTTTGAAAGTTTCAAAATAAATTGAATTTTTATGCTTATCCTGCTAATGTGGATATTAAATCAGTTATTGCATGGATATAACTATGTTTGAGAATGTCAGCTGTGCTTTGTTCCTGTTTACAGCCTATCAGCTCCGTGTCTGCCAGCCTCCAGCAAATATACCAAATGCTGAAATTCTAGCTGAAGATGATGAATTCGAAATAGGTAATATTAAAAAAAAAAGAGCAGAATTTTTTTATGAAATAAACTTGCTGTGCACATGGTGCTTTTCAGAATGGAAATCATACTTGCAATATTTTGGAATTTTGTTGGACAATGCATTTTTTAAGAAATTATTTCTCTTCCTTAAGCATCCTGAATCTCATCTGTTTCAGAGATTACATATAGGTTATTATATAACTCTTTGTAATTTACTTAATTTTAAAATATGTTCTTCATACTGTTTAATATAAAACATTGTATTACACTGAAACTAACAAATAAAACTTCTAAGAAAACATGTAGATAATGGCATATTCTACACCAGAATTAAGGTTCAGTGACCTAAAAAGTAAAATCAAATTTATAAAACTTACGAGGATCAAAAAAGGGGATGACATTTTGACTTTCAGAGAGATGTCAATAGTATTACTTAGCCACATATATTTCAAAGAAATGTGATTTATATGACCTGATTTCAGATGTCTGGTCAGCTAGTTTTGCTCACATGATGGCAAAAAAATATATATATTTAGTGTATGCACCAATATATGATTCATATACAGGACACAAAGACAAATCACTTTTTATTTTTTCCTTTTCTTCTGTAGTATGGGCCAAAGAGAATTGCTGGGATATGCAAGTTTTTACTTTTATTGATACATAAAACTATATGTATTTTTGGTTTCTTAATTAAAAATTTACAGTTTCTTATTCTGAGAGTGCCAAATCTAGATAGCATCAACAAATCCATCTGCTATTTCATTTTTTTCCCCTCAGGATTGTATTAATTATTGACTTGATCTTAGACCTTTATTTAGTTTCATAATGGTTATCCTATAAATTATAATGCTTAAAGCTCTATGGACACTTGGTTCACACAGCATCCGTCAAACCCAGACATCTTAGCAAACTAACAAATAGTGTGGTGGAAAGAAGTGATAGATGCAGCACAGTGTGCAACTCAAAGCTCATTTACCATATTTCTTAGACTAATCAAAGTTGTTTATGCCAGAGGTCATTTATAGCCCATTGTATAATATGGTGGTAAGAAACTTCATTAATCAATAATGTTTTCAAAGCTAAAAGTCCCAGTTAATTGCTGTTTAATGTTTCTTTTGTTTGTTTGTGTTTTGCCCTGTGTTGTTTTTCTGAGCAGGAGACATAATAAGGTACCAGTGTCAGCCGGGCTTTACACTGGTTGGCAATGAGATCCTGACATGTCGACTGGGGGAAAGACTTCAGATGGATGGAGCACCACCTACTTGTCAAGGTTTTATCTTCTTTTTATTTTCCTTTTATTTTCCTTCCTTTCCTTTCTTTTCCTTATTTGCCAGACCAGTTCACTGGTGATTCCTTAAATAACTTCTACATCTCTTTACACAAGACAGCATGCTGAAACTATTTCAGACTTTTGATGATTTATCCCAATATATCACTCATTGGTTTTATTTCATATATGTCAGATATTAATGTAAAAGAATTAATAATCTTTCAATGAACTTCACAAGTTGAAAGGGCTGCTACTCTACTTTGTGAAAATAATTTTGGGTTTGTTTTTGTTTTTTGGAAGGGAGTCTGGTAAATAATGAGACTTTCATTTTCTCTACAACATAATAGTGTGAAAATTTATATTGGAATTTTCAAAATGCTAAATTAACATAGCATGGATTTGGGTCAACAAGCTCACAAAATAAATTTTTCAGGGCAATTTTAACTACTCGCATTTTTTATTCAATGTGTTTTAAAAAATAGGTTTATTGTATGTGTGTGTGTGTGTGCATGTGTTTGTTCACTTTTCCTCTTATTGAGAACTGTGAAAAGAGAGATAATGCCATCTCATTGTTAAAGTCAAAACAATTACAGTCCTGCCAGCCACTAACCACACTTTAAGCCAGTCTTTATTAAACTAAAATTTGATGTGTTATGCTCGAACATAATTTTTCCATAATTAAAAAAAAAGGGAGATTTTTCTTTTGTACCAAACTGATTAGGGAACAAATGAAGATAGTCTTTGCTCATGCTTCGTTAAAAAAATGCAATCTCTTTGAAGTTCCAGTGATGGGCAAGAGTTTATGTTTTCCTACTAATTCTTCCATTTATATCTGGAAGGATAAATAAGGACCTACAGTTATAAGCATGTCTGATAAAGCCTTTTCAAGAAAAAAATACCTAACCAAAACTCCACAGCCTCATAAAAGTATAAGTTATATAAGTAAAAACCCTTTTGAATTCGGCTAGTTTCTGTGATATTTCCTTGAGATCCGTCTGCTCCTGAGCTTAATATTTTAACATCTACAGCAGGATTAAAATACTTTCTGAAATCAGTAATAATAAGTGCATTTGATTTACATTTGTATTATATGGAAAACTGCCATCTGTTTTTTCTACCCATCTGATGTTTTGATGTGTCCTTCTCCAGTAATTTTAATTCATTAACATACCCATAAAATACTCATGATGAAAGATTTATTTGGCACTAGTAAATTAATTGTGAATAAATCTACTACATGTACAAGTAAAACTTTAGTATTTTACTTTTTCTTAGCAAATTCTAAAGTTGTAAAAGGGTGAAAAATATAGATTTTAAGAAATTAAACATCAGTATATAAATTTTTAGGATTTTGTTATTACTATAATATTCACCTAAGCTTTCAGAGTTAAAAAAAAATCTTGTATAAATACACTCTTTTCCTCCATTCCTGGAAAGCTGGAAATGTCTACTCTTACCATTGGATAAGCTGTTTTCCCCTGATTTTATGGACAAATCTATGTAGAAGTCAAAATCATTCACAGCAGTGAGTCTAATTCTTAAAAATGCAAAGTCAAATTGAAATGTGAGCTTCATGAGAACTTTTACACTGATAATTTCTTAAAATCCAGGCATTTACTTAGATACAAATGTGTCTAGAAATAGCTTCCAAGACCCAAATTTAAATTTAAGTCCTAGGCTGGCAGACATATAGCATTTAATAGGTGGAAAACCATAGTAACCTGCAGGCAGTGCTTTAAATGTTAAAATGATGCAATATTAGATAGGGCAAATAGAGACATATGTGCTGATCCTGAGGCATCCTCTCAGTGTGTGTTGCTGAAGGCATATTTGTATTCACTGCAAGACCCAAGACAAAAACTCAGGAATTATGACTTCAGTTACCATAGTTAATCTTTTATCTGTCAGATATGAATGCTAAGTGTTGGTTCCAATGCTTAATATTAAATCAATGCTCTTACAATTTCTGTTTAAAGCAGAATGAAATTCACATGGTCTTCAGAGTTAGATTCAGAAAATTAAAAAGAAAATTGCAAAGGAATTTGGTGAATTGTGTTAAAAATGGCCAATCCTACTGGCGGCCTAGAATAAACAGCAGCATATTTTCTTTCATATTTATTTATATGATGTCTAAGTCTGAAAATCACAGTATGTAAGTTAAATTTCAATAATGAAGCATGAATGGAGTTTTATGGAATTTAAAGGCACCAAAAATACATGCCAAAATTTTCTGTCTTTCATGGTTTTACTGTATCACATTGGTCTATAGATACCATACTTCATTGTGCAGAGTAAAACACACTACATAAGTCACTTTCAAAGAAAAGTTTCAGTTGGTTCATATTAGTATTAATTTACTAATTCTTTTCACTGGTTAGAGCATATGTTTGTTTTTGAACTTAATTCTGTTATTCCTGATGCCTTAACCTTGTGCGTATCTTATATGCTTT
This sequence comes from Argya squamiceps, assembly GCA_037834095.1. Classification (NCBI taxonomy): domain Eukaryota; kingdom Metazoa; phylum Chordata; class Aves; order Passeriformes; family Leiothrichidae; genus Argya; species Argya squamiceps. Next base: position 135,343,934 of record JBBMKD010000102.1, on the reverse strand, counting down.
ATCCAGTGTAAAGTGACATTTGATTGAAGTTTTCTTTAATTATTGACTTGAAATACATTGATACCTACATTCAAAATTAATCCATAAGTAAATCTGAAAAATGCTGCTGAGCAGAATTTAAGCCACAATATATTAGTCTTGAATCTAATGTATTGCAGTATAAAGATATATGAGACAATTGCAGAATGCCTAAAAAAAAAAAAAAAGCAAACTATATTTAATATTTATTTGGTAATTTTAATTATTACAGGTTAGTTTACATCACATTCCGTACTATTTAAAATAACGTCACTTTTTTTTCTGTTTTTCTCTGGTGTGTGTCAGTTGGATGAGCATTTCTTAAGATTCTTGTGGATTTCGTTTTGGTTGTGAAGATAGTCACTAAATTCCAAGTTTAGCCAATTTCTATAATCTTATTTAGTCAGAACAGAATATTGTCGAAACAAAGCATATAACTTTGCCCTTAATTTTCCTTTAAATTAGCTTCTGCTTTCTGGATAAAATTAAAATTTCAGAATAAGAAGATTCAAACTGTATTTTGCATCAGAATAAGGGGACCCTGAGTAAATTCTTTAATGGTGACTCTTAACTGTATCTCAGATACATTTTCTCTGATTCACATAAAACTTAGCTACCCAATTCCTAAGGGAATCTGTTTAACAGAAACAAATCTTTAAATTCTCTGTAAAATTCCTGAGCAATATTTAGCTGAAAATCCTGAAATTATGGAGTTTGCAAGGCAAAACCAGCTGCAAATAAATGAGTGCAGCAAGATTACTGCTGTGCTCTTCCTACCACACATTTTTATATAAATTTATGTCTGTATGTGCATATAAAGCTGAGAGGATTACTTTGTTCATTTTCTTGAAATATGTGTCACAACTGGCACAGCACTGTAGTTTGACAGCCAGATTCCAGCCATATGAGTTTTAAGTGGGGTGGAGGTGCTGTATTTAATCTCTTCTTGAGTAATTGGAACAAACAAAGGACACAAGAAAAAACTTTTGAAGTTTAGTAACTAGATGCTAATTTGCAGCTGAGATACAAATATGTTTAAAATACACAGGCAGATAGTTTTTCAAGTTCAGTTTGGATGCGTTTGCAAAGACTTGGACTAGGTGATCTTTAAAGGTCACTTTCAACCCAAATATTCTATGATTCTTACAAAGATTTTGGGTTTTTTTAAATGGAGATAAATACTCTTTTTCTCCCCCTGTCTCTGCTTTTCTGTGTTATTTATCTCTCTTCATAGTCCATTAACTTTTTCAGCATAAAACCTGATTTCTGTAATTAATGAGAAAATATTATTTCCCATGTTCTTGAGAAAACTAAGATCTTATTATTTTTCTCATGTAACTCAGGACTAAGTAATTTTCATGTAGGAGTTAGTTATCAATATAAAAAGATTTCAAAGCTCCTGTTTAGCAGTGTTAGGTTCAGCATATACTGAAGGCATTTGTTCATATATCATGAAGCAAACACAGTTTTTGAAAAAAATCTTCCAATAACATGGTAATGTCAACTATTTCTATTTAATGAGATTATTATTCTTGTAGACCTAGCGAATCCAGATAAATTCAAAATTAAATCCCTTCATTATATTTTAAATCACCATGTTGCTCAATTTAAGGAAATAGAATGAGTAATGCTGTTCGTTTAAGCTCGGGAAAATCTCATCAATCACATGAAACAGAAATAATGGCTTTGGATTTTTTGCCAATTTTTCTGTCTCACAGTGCTCTGTCCAGCCAATGAAATGCGTCTGGATTCAACAGGTGTAATACTGAGCCCTGGATATCCTGACAGCTACCCAAATCTCCAGATGTGTGCATGGACCATCACTGTGGAAAAGGGTTATAATATCAGCATGTTCTTTGAATTCTTCCAGACAGAAAAAGAATTTGATATACTTGAAGTTTTTGATGGTAACTATAAGATGCATAACTCTGGATGATGCCTTGTCTCTATAATTGGTTTTTTCTATTGCTTCTGTCTAATTACTATTGTTTATTCATATCATAATTTTTCAGTGTAAAAAATCTTTAGCAATTATTTTGATTTGTTATGATAAAAAAGAACTGCTGGATTACTTTATTTTAAAATTGTACTGCACGTTATACTTAAAAATAATTTCTGTTTTGAGCAAATATATAGCTTCCAGTTATAACGTATTTAAATTTTTTAATTCAAATTAATTTGCCATTTGCTTGGAGGATGATTTGCACGTATATTAATTGTGTGCATATGCTTTATTGTATGTTATTTTAAACTTTGTAATTCCTTTTTTCCTGCTTTTTTATCCTTCCTTTGTACCAAGGACCAAATAGTCATAGCCCATTGCTCATATCTCTCAGTGGGGACTATTCATCTTCTCTAAATATAACCAGCAATGGCCATGAAGTATTTCTCCGGTGGTCAGCAGATCATGGCACCAATAAAAAGGGTTTCAGGATAAGATACATAGGTATGCAAATGTGACTTTCTATAATGTGCATAAAATTTCATTGTGCAACATTTGTTTATGTGAAAAGGGTAATATAAGCTACATTTGGTATCCTTAATTAACCAAACTGAAGGGAAATTCAATCTGTTCTGTATATATGAACCTAATGTCCCTCATCTTGTGAGGAAAAAAACGCACATGTGCTCTGTAGAGAATTAATAAAAGACAGGGTTTTAAAATGGCATAAGCCAGTACTAAAGATAAAAGAAGCAGCTTCCTCCTTCTCTCTCCTATTTATTTGCACTTGTGTGCCTCTTCATATTGGGGTGTTTTTCTAACTAATTTTTTATGCAATTCACCATTAAGAGTTTTGGTGGGACAGGGGAAAGCATTGCAACAAGGCAGGAGTGAACACCTATAAAGTGGAAAACCCCTCAAGGGTTGAACTCTTCGGTTTAAGGTTCAACAGAAGCAGCAATCAACATTAAAAGCCAGTATTTTATGTATTATTAATTCAAATTAGCATATTTATGACTAGTGCATGGAAATGGTACCTGACAAAGTTAGATTTTAGTAAAACTGCTTTTAGAGAATTATTATATAACGTTTATTTTACCGGAAAATTATTTTAATTATTCTAGGTAAAGTAGATTTGTTGCAATTTGCAGCAATTGCACAAAATCTATATTTGATTTTTTTATGATGACCAAAGATATGAAATTATATACAGGGAAGAGTACTGGGGATAGTATCTGTATATATTAGACAAGTTATTGGCCTAAAGCTGTTTCATTTCACAAGGTGGATAAAGACATAAAGAATAATTATAAAATTATTTCTGCTGTGTTTTTTTGGTTTTCCTCACTTAAATTTTGGCTACTTAACAATTGAAAAAAAGGAATTAGGATCATATATACTGTGAAATCATATCAGTATCATCTTTCCCTTTAGGAGAGGACACTTTTCTCAGACTTAAAATGTTTGTTGTTCATTAGGTAAAATTCCCTGTTTACTAGAGGTAAAATAATATATGGTACTGATTTTCATTTCCTGTAGTCCCTTTTGGATCTGTTAAAAGAGAAAGAAATAAAAATTTCCAAAGTCTTTCCTTACAGACAGTGAGAGAACTGTTGAGTGGCAGACAGGAAATATTTTCTAGTGATCTGTTTCACACAGAAATTCTGGTATGTTTTCTTACACACTAAGGTAGAGCTCTCTGTATCTTTGGTTCTTTCAAGAAAGTATAAGTCAGGAGACATTTAGTTAAAGGAAGAAAATACTTTCATAGTATGTGATCTGAAGGATATAGCAGTAGTTCTGATTCTGCTCTTTGCTTTAAAATATTTAATAAATATTTGTTGTAAACAAACAACCGTGTGACTCCATTCTGGTCAGAGGAAGCTTTCATGTGAGAAGAACATTGACCTGGATTAAGTCATGAGACATGGAAAAGTCTCAAGAGTGATTGAAGCAGAAGTTCTCTATTTGCCTGAAAAAAAAATCACATTATCAACGTTTCTTCAAAGCATAAAGGAAACACTTGGAAACAAATTTCCAGCATAGTTTTCTTTCCTACAAAAAGGGAGAACAGCCTTTATGGCTAGCGGCCAGTAATCAAATTAATCAGAGACTAAATTAAACTGTTACACAAATAAAAGTAATTTTAAAGTGGTTACCAGGTTATAACAGCCTTTTGATCCACTCCTATGACAAGACAGCCAAGCCTAAATTACTTGGTACTCAATGAGCAAGGGAGATAAAGGAAAGATAGTAAGTAACCAGTATTTAATGTCACAGTCATTAAGTACAGAAATAATTTCAAAGTATAAAAACTCTAAGTCTTAGAGATATTTTTGCTCTCATAATGAATTATGTTTTTTTATAAAGTCTCTAGATAAGACTTCTGTAAGACTTAATGTGTTCTAAATAAATCAACAACTAAAAGCAGATTCAGTATTTTTGCCACAGATTTATGGTGATAGTCATAAACATCATTAAAATCTATTTTAAATGTTTTACTTCCCATTAGTTCAGTGTATCACAGAACTTAAATGAAAGAACTTATTTAGGACCAGAAAGAAAGGGCTATTTAAAAAGAGTTATGTTCAGGATGTACTAGTTGTTTTCATCTATCAAAAATTTGTATACTGCTGAAATCTATACAATTGCAATAAATTTCATTATGAAATTAAAGTTCAGTAACTTATTTGATTTAAAAAGAAGATAGTAAAAAAAAAAAAACAAAACCAAAACAAAATATGCCCAAACCCCAAAGCTATAGCCTGTGGACTTGGTATTTTCTGAGCTTGAGAAGAGTTAGCTCTTCTCAAAGGAAACTTTCCAGCAGTTTTCTTTTTGCCAAAACAACCTTGTGTAAACAATATTCCTTTCCCATAACAACAGGTGTTGTTTGCTATTTCTGTTATTTAGCCAATGGGAGAGGTGTCAGTCCTATGGATCAATAACGTGCCTTTTAGCACAGCATGTTATAAAAGGGCTGAATGAATTGTAAATAAAGCTTCTGATTTCTACTGCATTCTGACTGGAGTCAAGCATCTTTATTTTGTGTCCTATTGCGACAATAGCCAATTGTAAAAGTGAGCTATCAGTATTTTTTTAGAGGCTACTGAAACCTGAGTCTTGTAAAGAGCTTGTAGAGCTCTATTTTTATCATCTTTATATGTTGTGAAATTGGTCAATGCATGCATTATCAGTACACAAAATACAACTTTTAGTAATGGTTTCTCAGTGTCCAGTCAGATGTGCCCTGCGTTAAACAAGAATCTCTCAAGAATTGTCACCTGAATCCTAACCCCATATTTTATTGATGTAATGTTTCTGTTTGAAGCTCTGTACTGCAGCACACCCGAGTCGCCCTCGCACGGGTTCATTGTCAGCCAGACGGGCGGACAGCTCAACAGCGTGGTTCGCTGGGCCTGCGACCGCGGCTTCCGGCTCATCGGGAAAAGCACTGCTGTGTGCAGGAAGTCTCCATATGGGTATTACTCATGGGATGTTCCAGTCCCAGCCTGTCAAGGTAAATTCTTTTAATTAAAAAAAATATATACTCTAAGAAACTTTCTGTTTCTAATGTAAGCCATCAGTTTTCTGACTTAAAATGAAATAGCAGGGAAATATTCCGTGGTCATACTTCTGTGCCAAAATTTTTCAACTTCATAAAAACAAATGTAGTTTTAGAGAAAGAATATTTCAAGAGGTATAAAGTGGCTCATTTGTGGGGAATGCTTTCTCCGGCTAGCTGATTCCCTGAGCCAATTTATAGCAGTTTGTAAGTTCTTCAGGTAGCTCGCTGGAGTGTGGATTCAAGGCTTGGAAGAAGGACGCGTGCTCTCCCTCTTGGGTTAACAAGGATGTTTATTGAGGTGCAGTTCCATGTGGCCAGGGCCCTGCCAGAGCCCCGTGTCCACACATGGAGGCAAGGTGGAGAGAGAGAGAGAGAGCCTCGTGCATTCCCTTTTTCCTCAGGTCTGGGCGGGGCGGCCCAATGGGGAAGGGAAAGGTTACATCAGGATGAACCGAGTACATCAGGGGTAGGAATGGAGGGGTGGAAGGTACATACCATTACAGACAAATAGCAAAATACAAATACAAAAAACCTGAAATTCGCACTGCTACAAAGAGGAGCTAATAAGGCTGACATACAAGAAACAGTGCTTTAACATTCAGTGAAGAATAATTAAGAACTTCATTTTGGTCTAATAATAATTTCTGAAATTTCTGGTGTTTTTGAGAACTAATATAACTAAGGTTTTCCAAGGACTGTGCGTACTTTTTATGTATATCTTTGGAACTGGAACTATGTTGTGAAGTTTGTGAAAAAGGAATAGATTTTAATATTTCAGTTTGATTAACAATATTGCCCAAGCTAACATATAGTGACCAGACATTTCTGTCATAGAATTAGGGAATTTTGAATATTTCTTATTTGTCATTTTTTCTTGTCAAAGTATCTGATGTTGCAGTAACTTTTCCTGATATTTTCTCATGTTTTCCCCTAACAAAAAGGTAATTTTCATATAATCATACCAGGGTTTGCTTGGAAGGGACCATCAAGGAGTAGTTCTAATCCCTTAGGGATGGGCAAGGACACTGTTCACTCAACCAGGTTGCTTAAAGCCAGTCCTGCCTTGAACACTTCCCAGGATGGGGCATCCACAACTTCTCTGGGCAACTTTTCTGTGCAAGTTTCCAAAAATGTGAAATTCAGATCAAAACTGCTGTGAACTAAAATGTCATTGGGTGACCCTTGGGAAATCTGTTTATGCAGAAGTCTGTCATCAAGCATTGCTGCTTTGTGTCTTGTTTCTTAAAAAATTAAGGTTTAAGGGAGGGACATATTTTTCTTGTGACACAAGATTGACTGTTAACATGGATAATATCAGTCAAAATTTATCAAGTCAATAGTGGAGATTTTTGAATATTGAAGGAGTCATTAATCTCAATGGTAGGTATAGAACATCTCAGGTTGCAGCTAGAATGTGTCTGATATATATTTTACTGATTGGTAAAAGAGACAGAATGTGAATTATGTGCATTGCATGAATAAGCAATATTGTAGAATTTGTTGGTGCTTGGGATTGCAATCAGTGCTGTTTACATGTTAAAAATATTTTGCAAGTGAATATTAATTTTATACACTGCTGAATGCTGGCCCTGATGTAACATAGTGGACATTGTTCAGGCAACTCTTGTAGTTGTCTTAAAGTTCTTCTTATTAACATGCTTTTGAAGGAAGGGGTTGAGCTAGGCTAGTTATCAGTAAAGAGTGTTATTTGGTTACACCTTGGTTGTATAAGCATATAGTTATCATCTTGGAATGGACAGATTTGCCTAATCTACAATCCAAGCTATTGAGGAATTTAAGAAGTAATAAACATGGTCACGTTTTCATTTAGTGTCATAGAAGTCATTCCCTTCTTTGGTGATGGCAAGTGAAATAGTTTTATCAGATGTTCAGTAAAAGGTGGAAGATGGACAACCTCGTTTAATTAGCTTGTCACTTTCTTTATCTCTCTGGGGTCATGTCCTCATACCCTCTAGAGCTTTGAATTCAATTTAAGTTTCTTTGGATCTTCAATTTCTTTATCACAGTTTTCTTATTTTCTTCTAAATATGTGTTTGTCTCTAGTTGCCAATAGATACTGTGTCAGTCATTAGGTGTATGTTTTTGTGGTTGCCAAGACAGGGTGATAGCAAATTAGAAATAATTTTCTGTGATCTTTTCAGCACAATGTATCTGTATGGTGAGGTTTGGGTTTTCTTTTTCTTAAATTTCCATGTCATATGCAAGTATTTTTTTTATGGCAAAGCAAGAATATTTTAACATTGATTCTTACACCTCTGTTCTGCAAGCTGTTAGAGGGTTGGTGCTTTACCTCTGTCTAGCTGTGATTATTAGCTTCGGTACTGTGCCACACAGTTGTTATATTGCTTATGAAGCAAATCAGTTTTATGTCAGATCAGCTCCCAGTAGAGGCAAAAATAGATTGCACTCTTTTTTTTCATCCAAGTATTTATACATAGTCTGAGAGGATTAACCTTCCTGTGTGGGCATGATAGGTACTTTCTTAGGGCTCGAGCTTTGACTTCAAAGTAAGGTACTTCAGACTTAAATGTCTAAGCCCTTTTTTTACTTTTTTTTTTTTTTTGGATTTGACCTACATTAGTTATATGGTTTTAGAATGTGGAAAAGGGTTAGTTTTTATTTTTATTCCCAACACAGACAGAGCATTTTTTAGAACCAGATCTTCTCTTGGTAAATTATTTTTTGTTAAAGAAAAGAAATAAAATATTAGCTTACACTTTTATTTGCAATTTTCAACTTACTTCTCTAAGAGATAGAGGAGCCAGCGAGGAGAGTTGCTATGCTGGATCTTTTTCTCAGCAACAAGCAGGGGCTGATTAGGAATGTGAAGATGAAGGGTGCAGTGACTGTAAAATTATAGAGTACAAAATACTTAGAGCAGTGAGGAGGGTGGATGCTAGCTAGCCTTGACTTCAGAAGAGCAGAATTTGGCCACTTCAGGGATTTGCTTGGCAGACTACCACGGAATAAAAGCCTTAGATTTAAGAGTGGACCAACAAAACTTGTTAATAGTCAAAGGATCACTTCTTCCAAGCTCGGAAATGTTTCATCCTCAGAAATGTTGTCAAAGAGAAAGTCAGGTGGAAACTTTGGGACATCTGCCTGGATGAGCAAGGAGCTCCTGGACAAAACAAAATGCAAAGGCAAAGCCTAGAGAGGGTAAAAGTGAGGACAGGCATCCTGAGAGGAATACAGATGAACTGTCCAAGGAACTGTGGATCAGGATAGGAAAGCTAGAGCCATGATAAAATAAATCTGTCCATGGTTGTCATGGGGAACAAAACCAGCTTCTAAATATATATTGGTGGTAGAATGAAGATTAGGCAAATTGTGGGCCCTCTCCAGAAGGATGCAGGAGACCTGGTTATGTGGGACATGAAGACAGATGAGGTGATCAGCAGTGGTTTTGAGTCAGTCTTTGCTGACAAGTGCTTCAGTCTTGCTTCACAAGTCATGGATGACAAAGATGAGGGCTAAAAGACAGGAAACCTGGAGAGGGACTTTTCACAAGGGTATGCAGTGATAGCATAGGTATGGATGGCTTTAAAATCAAAGACGATCGGTTCAAATTACACCTCAGGAGGAAATTCCTTACTGTGAAGGTGGTGAGGCTCTGGAATATGTTGCCCCATCTGCTGTAGATGCCCCATCCCTGGAAGCGTTCAAGTCCAGGCTGGACTGAGTTTTAAAGCAACACGATATAGTAAAGTGTGTTCCTGCCCATTGCAGGGGGATTGGAACTATATCTTTAAGGACCCTTCCACCCCAGGCCATTTTATAATCCTATGATTCAATATTTTCAAAAGGGTATTTTTTTTTCTGCTTTCCAGGTGGAAAAAATAGAATGTTGAAAGGTAATTTTAGTGATTTGCCTGGGGTCACAAAGTACAACTGATGGAAGAAATCTGAACATAAACTATATTCATGTTTCTCAGACTGGTGCCTCACTAGTTCAACCATGATGGTCATATTTTTTCCAGATATTTTGTATTACCTTTTCTTTGTTATCATCTTCATTTTGAAGTGTTAGCTGCAGAGTTATGAACCATTGTTCTTATTTTTTACTTCCTCCAACAAAATGCAAAAGCTTTATTGGATTCAATTCCCTAAAATTTTAAGAGAATTTATTTGCATGCTTAAAAGATACCTTAATGGGTTAAAAATTAATTTTTATGAATTTAAGACTAGTGATTTTGCAATGCATTTTGCAAGGCTTTCTGAGGTCAGTGGAAACTTATATTGAAGACATAAAAACTTTGTCTTTCTCTCTACTCAGCAATATCTTGTGGAATTCCTAAAGCTCCACTAAATGGTGGGATATTAACTACAGATTACTTAGTTGGCACCCGTGTTACTTATTTTTGCAATGATGGATACAGGCTATCAGCCAAAGAGCTTACTACTGCAGTCTGCCAGCCAGATGGAACCTGGAGCAATCACAATAAAACACCTCGTTGTGTAGGTGAGTAACATGGCAAAAACTTCTGGTGAGTGAAAACCTGTCTGGACGTTTTGTGTATTTATCCAGGGCACAAATCTTCACATGACTTAAACTTTCATCTTCAGGTTACTTTAATCTATGAATTATTGCTGGTATTAAATTATTATGAAATACATATATGAAGTACATGTAACTAAGTCATGCTGAAACTTAAGAGCATAAGCAGAATAAACATGCTAGAGCTCATAGAATACAAGTAAATAATTAATTTGCAGTTAAAATTAACTGTTGCAGAGGTTTTCTGCAAAATTTATCTCTTCAGTGAGAGCTGCACAATTCATATACTCTTAACAAACCCATTTTACTATACAAAACCTGTGATAATTGTTTGAAACTGCTGCATATTATTTATATTCATCCCACCATGTAGTTCTACTCCATCTAAACTTGGGGGCACATCACTGCAGAGAAAATACATTTAACTCCCAACATGAAGTGGATATCAGTAGTTACAAATGGGATATGAAAACCCAGGTGATTGTAAGAGCAATACAGGGTTGTCAGTGTCTCATGCTCATTAGGATTTGAATTATCTCACCCAGTGAAAATTGAAAACAAAAGTAAATTAAGACTGGAATATTTTTCAAGGATTTCCCCTTTCTCCTTTTTTTCCTTCTTTTTCTTGGAAATTTCATTCTGTTGTGAATTTTTCTCTGTCTAAAGAACCAATGAAAATAGGGAAAAAAACAGTGGGAAAAATTATGATTCTTATATTATTTTTTATTCAATTACTGTTGTAGAATGTTTTTGTTCCATTTCTGTAGGAAAAACACTTAGAATAAAGAAAAGATAAAAATATATAGCTGTTGAAAAACAACTTGGATGTGGATATTATATTTTCTGTCACCAATGTGCAGCCTCTCAAAGAAGTCTTTCAAATCTCATAGAATTTATCTGGGTAGAAAAATCTCTCCATTTAAATGTACTTAAAATTTTAGTAAAGATTCTGGTGCCTGATGTAAAATGTTACAGAAAGTCTGCATATAGTGAATTCAACCATGGTATAGCTCCTATCTACACCTACTGCATCACTCTGCATACACAATGCCTTCTCTTTCTGGATGATTATTAATTAAATGAGACAACTCTTACCTGCTGACCACAGCCTAAGTTTTCAGAGATTATGTCACTGTGTTTAAAATACATTTTTTGATTAATAATGGTACAGATTTTCCCAATTTGCCTGTCCTAAGCCACCAATAACTATGTCTTTTTGTTATTTTGGAAGTTGTTACATGTCCGAGCATCAATTCTTTTACCCTGGAACATGGAAGATGGAGAATAGTGAATGGTTCACACTATGAATATAAAACAAAAGTAGTTTTTAGCTGTGATCCTGGGTATTATGGTTTGGGACCAGCATCTATTGAGTGTCTTGCTAATGGCACCTGGAGTTGGAGAAACGAGCGGCCTTACTGCCAAAGTGAGTACGTGCTGTATCTGCATCTGCTGTGTATGGATTTCATGAAAAAAAAAATTTATTGGGTGACCTAGAAATTAACTAATTTGGTATTCAAAACAGTAAATTAGAAGGTGTTTCTTAGCTGGAATTCCTGGGTATCCTAAAGGTTATTATTTACAAATATAATACATTAGATTTAGTGACAAGGATGTATCTATAGGCACACTTCTGCAGCTTAAAGGTCTCTAAATTTATAAAGGTACAAAGAGAATATTTTCCTATATGTTTATTTTAGGTCAGGAATGCTGTAAAGTCTTGAAAAATGCAAAACATTTGTATCCTGGCTGCACACTTGATAAATAAAATAATCTTTCAGGTAGTTACCATGTAGTGTGCATTTGCACATATCCACATCATTCCTACCATTAGCTGGTATGCTGATAACCTGCAATAGTTAATAAAAAAAAAAAAATAATAATAGTCAGATATTTAAACCAACTAAACATGTAGCTATAATTGTGTTTCCCTCCCCTACTGCTGCGAAAAGCACATTTCTTTATAAATTTACATTTAGACATCTCTTTTTCAAGACTGTGGGGTTTTGGTTACACTTTGAAGCCTCAAAACTCTTTGTTTTTATGAAACATGGTGTGATCTACCCTCTGACAGAGTGGGACACCTGTGCTTTTGGTTCCTCTATCAAAAATGTGTGTATCTGCATGTTTCTGTATAAATAAAAAAGAAATCTAAAAAGTCTGTAGATGAGCCAGATAACTATGGCTTAAAATACATTCATAATTTATTGACAATACATATAAAAAAAAGAGATTTAAAAATGCAATTTCAAAACCAGATTAATTATACTGGCAACTAACCTTAATTTTGAGTTCTTTATAACTGGAAATATAATATATAATTTAGAGAATTTTTAAAAGTTAATTTCAATAGTTCATCTCTGCTAGTGTTAAAAATACTGTGTATATGTCTGTATCTATATCTCTGTCTATATATATTCAACGTACTAAATTTGTATTTGTATCTCTTTTTTGCTTTAAAAGACAAACTACTTTTAGATACGTTTTGAGAAGTTTTGTTTGAAATATTGTGACATTTTCTAGTAGGCGTAAAGTGTAGTATGTAATTTCTGCATTTTATTTACTACTAACAAATTGCTTTTGTTAATCATTAAAAGAAAATTGACAAAGGAAAATATTACTTTGACTTAAAAGATGGTTTCAGTTGTAAATAAATAGCAAGAAATTCTATCCATATCATTCACTCTTTATAAAAATGTAATGTGTGAATGCTAGGGTAAGCATTTCATTATGACCTAGAAGATCAAAATGGCCCCTTCCTAAAGAAGCATAACTAAATCTGATAGCAATTGTGATGTTCCAGTATTCAGAAAGTACTTGATAAAACCAAGGTAATTAAACAGCATTTAATAACGTTATCAGTGGCTTTTTTAATTGTACAGAAAATATTTTAATTGTTCTTCTCCCTCTCTTAATTTCTGGGGAAGGAATAGTTTTTGTTTGCAGGTTTTTAGTCTATGATTTCTACAGATTTCTCCAAAATACTTCAAGGTGTGAAATTTATTTATCTGATTGACTGGTTGATAAGTATTTTTGGTTGATAGGCATTATTGTATGTGTGTCTGTGATTCTCAGCTGTATACTTATGGGGTTTTTTTTTTATTTTGCATGAAGTTATTTCCTGTGGAGAACTTCCTACACCTCCAAATGGGAATAAGATTGGAACTCAAATCACATATGGATCTACAGCTATATTTACTTGTGACACAGGATACATGCTAGTTGGCTCTGCAGTGAGGGAATGTCTGTCATCTGGACTCTGGAGAGGAATTGAGACCAGATGTTTAGGTATGGATGCTACTGGCATGACTTGTACATTTTCTTTCTCTTTAAGAGACGAAAGTAAGCAGTAATCTTGTCTTTTTCTATTAGCAGATACATTGAAGAGAGCTCTGCATGTGTGTGGCTGGGCTGCATTGTTTTTCTCATCAAATTAGAACTATGTTTATATTTTCAAAAATTTTAATGTCTTCACAACTTGCAAAATCTGTGTTACTGTATTTTTGTATATGACTTTAAAGTTGAACTATACATAAACAGCAAGACTGATTCCATATGTGTCAGGTCTAGTACATATCCTCAGTAAAATATCTGCACAGTAGATCTGAACAAAGTGGTTGTGTCATAGAATTAAACTATGTTCTTGAAAAGGTACAGGAGAGAAAAAAAGTTTGTGGAAAGTTTGACAGGACCACTGCAGCCTTATTTCTGAGAGAAAGCCACTATCCAGATACTTATTACAGAATTTGAGAACCTTTCCTTGTACAAGGTTAGGCATCTTCTCTTATTTAATACACTCAGACCTCATTGCCTGAATTACATATGAATAAAATGAACACATGAAACAATTTTAGGGCTTCTTTCTGATTCTTATCATGTGTACCTTGAGCTGAGTTATTGTATTTACAGTAGAAACATAAGTTTTAACTCTAATTTAACCAAAATTTTAATCTCAGTTGAAATCAAAATCATGTTAGTATTCTGATTTAGGATGAAATATATGTCATATTGTATCTTGTTGTTTTTAGAGGCATGAGTATATAACAGAATATCCATAAACTGATACTGTCAGAAAACTGGACTAGTAAATACATTAAATATAGGAGTTTGTTGCAGTCTATCTTTGTACAGATTGCCATTCACCTTTTTAAACTACTTTTCATCCCATATATGCCAAAAGTGTTGCTTATCAAGCTACAAGTCTGCAGCTGGAATGTTCCCTGACATACAGCAGAGAGGGATGGAGGCTTTCTTTATGTTTCACTTTTACAATGGAAACCATTTAACAGAGGAGGAGGGAAAAAAAAAAGATTTTCATGTTTGATATTCTTCATCTTCTAAATCGTCAGCAACTACAAGATGTTCTAAATCTAAATTTTTGGAGCACCATAGTATGTGCATAATCAAAATGATCTGCTTTTTTCTTGTTTGCCTGTTTGTTTGGTTTTATTTTTACTGATTTTTCTGCAGAAGTTACAGCTGTTGAAGTTTGGAGAAATGTAAGTTTTCTTCTGAGAAATATTAATATAGAAACAGATAAATTGCATGCTGTTTGTGAATAGCACCTTGGAAAAATACTTGCATTTAAGATTTATAATAACTTCGTGCCAAGTAAAGAACAGAACAGAATGAATTTCTCCTACATTTGTCTGTAGAAATAAAATAATAATATAATTTAATAATAGTAACAGATTACATAATCTTTACTTGGAACTTAAAAGAGGGCTCCTACTTCTTAAAACAGATTCATTATTATTCAGTTCATACACTATAATGTCCAGAAATAATAAACAGTTAAAAAAACCTATGTAACTAGAGTAGAAAAACTGTAATCTAAAACACACATATTGTGTCAGACTTATAGCACTGCAGCAAATCTTCTTCAGACCTGTAAAGGTTTATTGTGGCAAATTGTTGAAGACAGCATGAAAACAAGCATTATTCAGGAAAAGTACACTATACATCCTATATAGCAGGCAAAAAATGTATATCTTGCTGAAAAAAATCCCAGAAGAGCTAGTGACACAGCAAATTTATAAAGGGAGAGAGTAATGGCTGCCATAATTTCTCTTGCAACAATGCTGCCTAGCGTGTTACATCACTGTGCAGGAATGAGCCCCCTGTAAACTCAAAATAACTCAGTTCAATTCTTGTTTCTTCCATAAGTAATTTGAAACTGAAGATTAGAGGGATGAGCTCAGCTAATGACAAATCAGAAATAAATATTTTTAAGAAGGTTTTTGTAAGAAAGTGGAAGAAATGGAGGACATTAATGAAGCATTAGAATATGGGAGAAGGGAGATCAAATGCAGCAGGAAGACCTACAGAGTGGGTATTTTAATGGTTCAAGAAATTAATTTTTGTGCAACTTATCAGTAAATTTCATTATCTACTTCTGATGTTTCTGTGCTCTCTGTTGTAAACATTTTTTATCATTTATTTTAAAACCTTTCCACTTTTACTTTCTGAAGAATGTAGTTGTTCTTGGACTGAAGTGATTACCAATGTATTTCTGTTTTAAGTTTTGAAGATGCCCTCAGGAGTACACTTAGATGATACATATGAAATCCTACAGAATAACATAATACCTTTTTCAAGTATTCTGTTTAAAAATGCAATTACTTTTTTGTGAAAGTGCTACTGAAATAATTACATATAACTGTTGTGTTAGATAGCCTGATTTTAAATTCCAGGTATGTGTGATTTTAAAATTTTATGAAAGGTGGAATAAACAAGAATGTCAGTATCTGCAGTAGAACTTTAAACTAATCTCTGGTGCACCTAATGAGATATAGATGAGAATTTTAACTGAGGTAAACTTTAAATCACCAAAAATATTGATTAAAATCCAACTTATGTTATTCCATGACATTGTGAACAGTAGTCCATGATTTTGATGACAGCCATAATAGTGTGAGAATATGATGATAGGTTTCACAGCTCTTTTTTGTCTTTCTTTTATCATTCTGGCTTCTTTTACTAAAAGATGGATAATTTATGGATAATGAATCTGTGGCAAAAACTAGAGCACTTAACATAACTGCCTTCCTTTCTCGATCTCACTTTTTTTCTTTCTTTAAATAATATCTAAGTGACAAAGTAGTACTTCATGAGTAATCATACTATTATAATACTAGGAAATTGACTTCTTGGTCCTTATTCTCTATAGCCAATGAGAAGAAACAATGTTCAAATTGAAAAAACAAATAAAACCAAACGGAATAGAGCTTCTGAAGTAATTCTGTTGTCAAAGTTTTAAAAACTAAATGTTTCAGGACATTTTATTGTGAAAAAATGACTTAAATATTTTAGAAAAAAATAACAAGCAAAGACTAAAATCATGACAGTTGTGTCTCCTAGGTTACAAACTGTCTCTCCCAATTTATCATGCTCAATCTTTTTCTATACTGGTAACACTGAAACTGTCTATTTAATAAACCCTGAGAAACATTCAGAAACATGGAATAGATTTGTACTGAATATCCTACTTATAAAAAGAGGCTGACAAATCTGTGATTTTGTTATACATTTTTCTCTTGGAAAAATACTTAATTATTCAACAAAAAAATTATTATTTGGTCTGTTTACACAAAAACTTTGTATATTTACAGTATTTATAGATTATATATTTAAAATTTTGTGTTTTGCATTATTTCCTATATTTATGGCTTTTTTTTTTTTTTTGCTTTAATTTAATGTCAGGAATAACATTGACCATAAAACACATATATTGCCATACTTCAAAAATTTGTGATTTCTTTTTAGTGTATTTATTTTAATGTCTGTAATCAGATATTTAGTAAACTGGGCATTTCCTAGAGTAGAAGTAAATCAGGTCTACTTTAATAACTCTATAGTACTTTCAGATAAACTTTAGAATTAACTAGTATATGAATGGTGACAAACATTTCCTAAGATTTCTCTATCACTGACTTCCTTTCTTTTTTTTTCGTTTTCTCATTAGCACTATTTTCAATATTTTTTTTATTAGGTCAGAGGAGAAGCATTATCAGAACATTACTTTTACACGTCACGATTTGAGGACCAGGACTACTTATTCCTTTTTTTTTTTTTTCTCCTAAAGGAATTTGAGGCCATTTTTTTGCCTTTTAAAATGGTTTAGGTATTATTTTGGTTAACATTTTAGACAGCTTAGTCAAAAGCAACTTAACAAAATAAAACTAACAGCAAAAAATGTAGCATGCTTTGAAAAGCTTTCTGTTAGAAACAGTTCTTACATGTAATGGAGCAGCTCTTTTCTTAGATTATTACAAAGAATTCTGATTTCTTTCTAGAACTTTACTCATTGTTAATGTAATGTACAAAGTTCCATACTTCTCTTTGGGGGGTATCTAACTGAGCTTCTCTCATGCTTGTTACATGATGGATAGTAATTTTAAAAGTTATTTAGATGTCCCATCAATGAAAACTACATTAAAAGACAGCAAAGTATGATTTTCAAGGAATACTTAAACTAAGAGGAAATATATTTTATGCACACTTCTCTTTTTGGTCAGCTAACTCCAGGTTTTCACATTTCTTGAACTTGTGACTCTATCCTCTTCATCTCAGCTGTACAGCACCTATCACTTACTTCTTAATTCCTTCTTCTTTCTCAATTCCTCATGACATCTAAATATCCTGATGAAACACGTCTGTTGATATTCACTCTCTTATTTACCAAAAATAATTGCTGTTATTTCACACAGGATAGACTCAGCAACTTCTGGAACAATAGTTTTGTTCAATAGTTCTGCATATTAGTATTAAATCTCAAATAAAGATAAACTGTGAAATATGATTAAATTTTTAAAGGTCTGTAAGATCTCATATTTTGTTGTTGATTGTGACATGATTAAATGATGTTAATTCAGTCCATTTGGAGAACACCTTTATAAAGTGTTGGTATGAATGAAAATGCAAAAATGAAGAAGGAAGTTTATTTGATTAATAAGGCATAAAGAAGTGTGGTTCCCATACATGGCAAATACTAGAGGAGCTTTCAGTAAAGGCAGATGGATAGAAGGAAAGAGCTGTTTAGGTTACTGTTTACATTAAATGTCAGCATTTGCACTTCCCAAACAATAATATCAGGAATACCTTTCATCTCTTGTCCTAAGAGAAAGGCTACACTTCACATACTGCATCTTTGTCTGAATTAAAAAATAATCCATCACACTGAGCAGATCATGAAACAAATATTGATTCTGAATTACCTACATTTGCATTACATACAGTTCATAGAATTTTCCTTGGACTATATCTGGTCTAGTCCTCTGGGCTAAATGCCATCATTACTCATATGGTTCTAAGTTGTCAAAAAGATCTGTCAATAATTTTGACTACTTTTTCTCTAAAAGGAGATGGATCACATTTTGTTCACCTAGTTGAGTTTCTCAGTGTGCTTCCTCTGAAAGGGAGTTAATTTGTTCACAGTAAAGTCACTCTGCACATTTAAAAGTTAGAAGGAAGATCTGAACCAAAATTCTAATGTGAACACAAACTTTGATGTGCTAGCAGGGGAATATTTATCCCAGTTTTACTCAACTGTTTTTTCATACAAAAATACTGGTTTAAAATGCTAATGAGTCATTGTTAGCAGCTTGTTACTCATAAAGGAAAAAACAGTTATCCATCAGCTCTGTAGAGAACAATGCTGTCAATGGAGTTAACAAAATAGCAGACATATCATCTGGGGCAAAGCAACCATGTAAGCTAACAGCAAAGATTGTTCAATGCATTAATCTATCAGTGATATTTTTTATGTTTTCTCAATCAGCTTTTAGTCACTGAAAGGTTTCTGTGTCTATGTAACCTCTGAAGTCTATGTAACCTCTCTGCCACTATTTCATGCTTGAAACTTCTAGAAAAATATATAAGCAACTAATTTCTTCATCTTCACTATTTTTAAATATCTTTTTTGAACTCTTGGTATTTCAATTAAGGGGGATTCTGTATCTCCATCATTACTGAATTAATATAACTGGAGATAGCCATATGCTTCTCTTTGTTCTTCTGTACTACTGTATAATAATAACTAGACTTTCAAATTAGGTATATGATGTTTCGTCTTTAAAGAATTATTCAGCTGTTTCAAGGAATTCAGCAGAGAACTTCCCTCTGTGGACCATGTATTAAAAAAGATTTAAAATAACTCTACCATTCATCTTGAGCAGTTTTAGTACAGCTTGAACAGCTGTCAAGAAGAGGCTCTTCTGAAAATAACAAGAGAAATGCCCCAAGCCCTCTTTTGTCCAGGGCTGTGCCTTCTTATATCTTTTTATGGAATGCAAGCCCTGTAAAGAAGGAAAAAAATGCCAGGAAATAATTCTTCCCTTTTCAGCTGAGGTCATCTTGACAGGTTAATTAACTTTGTTTAATAATTAATAACATAAACCTCTGTTTTCAATAATACACCAGTATGTAGATTTATTTCACTACTTGCTCATGTTTGACACTAGTGACAACTAAAATAAGCATAGTTATTTTTTTTGCCATTTAATGTAAAGATTCTGTATTCATTTATTCCTGTTCTTTTCATCTCATAGAACAACCTGCAGAAAAGAAATCTCATTTACAGCTAAGGTTTCCAAGGTTCTGACACTAAGTTATTATGCTCATTCTTCATTTGCTACAATAGGATTTCATGTCAAATTAGGTAATTTATTTGGTGCTCACAGGTTATTAATATCCTTCATTCCCAGTCTTTGACCAATTTTGTTTTTTAATAATATTTCATGCAATTATTCTTCTCAAGTTCTTCTAGACTGGAAATTGAGAATATTATATTACTTATTTCTCCTCTCAAATCTGATACCCGGTTAAACTTTCACATTTAGTCTCTTTTAATAATTTTTTTGTAATTTTCACTTGTCTTTGCAAAAGTGGTATCTTTTGATTCAGTTATAGGTTACATTAAGACCCACAAGTTACAGGTCTCATCTAGATTCATAGAACTGCTATAAAAGTCCTTTATATCCATGTCATAGAAAAAATGGAACTACAACTGATCTTACAGTACAGCACAAAAGTAGAGATATTGACAATGGACAGAGATGTCATGAAAACAGTCTAGAATAGCTTAGCCTAAAGTAGTCTAGAATCCTAATTTAGTGTGAAGTCAGCTATTTACTACCAGGATATTGGAATGTACTTATTTGTCACAAAGCTCTTATAGTAAGAGTTTAAATGAAAGTCCTGAGAAACAGTTACCATCAGAATTGATCCTAAAAAATACCAGAAAATATAGCAATAAATATGAGTATATCCTTAATCTATAATGAAGATCTTGGCATTATTTTCTTAATAGAAAAATGTTAAAAGCAAGAATTCTACTAAAATTCATGAGAAAAATAAATAAACACCTGACTTTCGGAAGAAATGCAACAAACCCAGAATAGAATTGAAGAGAAGTTAAGTAATAATGGCTCTTCCAAATACAGATGTTGATAGTGATAGATGTTTTTGTTGGTTTGACAGGTATTTTGTTTTTTCTTCCTCTGTGTTTTTTTTTCCCCTTGACATTGGAGAAGTAATGATAGCAATAGGTTATAGTATCTGTAAGTTGAGGTCTTTATTTCCCCTGGCAGAGAACATCACTATGAATATGTAAAATAGAGTGGGAAAATAAAGCAAAGAATAAAATTCTGGAAAATATTGATGGTCTCTGAACTTTTTGGATCTTAGGGAACTTACTCATCTGCATGAATCAGTGGAAATTCCAGTAAAGAGTTCTCCAATGTTTTTTAACAGGAACTAAATACAGCATTATATATACTTTTCATAGCAAACATAGTGAACTGCTCACCATATGCTATTTTATTTGAAAATAAATAATGCTGAACCCATCATTTTGAGGTGTTGGATTATTTTAGTTTGTGGGCTTTTTCTTTTTTTTTTTCTTTTTTTTTTTTTTTGGTGTGTGTGTGTTTTAATGTATTTTGTTTATTTTTTTTACTATCCCTCAGTCACACTAAACTTCCTCTGGAAAGCAGAGTAAAAACTGTCAAAAATCCTGCAAATCCCCAAGTTTTTGTTTGTTTGTTTAATCTCTTTTTAAAATCAAGATAAAAAATGTGTCACAGGTCTGGTATATCCTGTTTTAAAATGCTGTTTACTTCATTAACACTGTCACTGATTGATTTAGAATTCTGTTATGACAGAACTACAGTTTTGTAACAGCTTTATTATATTCTTCATGAATTCAGTTTTATTTTTCAGTTTAGAAATCTTACATATAGAGTCTCTGCTGTTTCAAAAAAAACTTTAATTACTAGTAATGGAATGTCCACAATTGGTCATGCAATATAGTTAGTGCTCCAGAGAGATAACTGCTACACAGAGTGGGAGGAAATAATCAAGACAGAGGGTGGGAGGAAATAATCAAGACAGAGGGATTTGAAGTAACAGAATCATTAAACAGCCCGAGTTGAAAGGGAATTTGAAAAATCATCTGATCCGACATTTCATGGCAAAGAGAGTTGAGATGGGATTTTCTAGCAACCTGTTTAGTCACATTTTGAAAACATCCAGTGATGTAGACTCCCATTACATCCCTGAATAGATTTTTCTGGGGAATTATTGTTCTTACTGTCAGAAGAATTCTTTCTTGGGTCATGATGAAACCTTTCCCTGTGCAGCTTGCATCCATTGCCCTTTGTCCTCTTCATGTGACTTCATGTGAAGGGAGAGCCTCCAATTTTTTTGTATTGTAGCCACCCTTTAAGTACTGGAACATTGTGATGAGCCCCGCCCCCCCACCTGAGCCTTCTCCAGGAACTAATGTCTTCAGCTATTCCTCATAGGAGAGATTTTTCACCCCTTTGATTGTTTTCATGACCTGCCTTTGCAGTCTGTCTGAACCTTTCTGCATCTTTCACGTGCAGCTTGGCAAGCACTGAGCAGAGTGAGATGATCACATCTTACCACTGCTAATAATGTTTCTGCAGATGCAGCCCAGGATCCATTTTGCTTTCACTGCTGCAGCCACACACTGCTGACTCACGGTCAGCTTCTTGTCCACCAAGGCCCCCAGGTGCATTTCAGTGACACTGCTCCCCAGCCACACAGATTGTGGCCTGTTCTGGGCTCTTTGGTTCTGTCATCCCAGGGGCAGAACCTTGCAGGTGCTTTTGTTAATCTCATACAGTTCTTTCTTGCTTGCTCCTCCAGCCTGTCCAGGTCTCTCTGTAAGATCTCTTTCTTCTCATGCTTATGCCTCACCACCACTCTGGTGTCATCAGCAAACTTGGTGAGGCTGCTTTCAATCCCATCATCCAGATAATTTCTGAAGATATTCAATGGCATGGGGCCCATTAGTGATCCTTAGGGAATCTTGTTGTGATAGGCTTCCAGCCTAAGTGAAAACCATTGATCACAACCCTCTTGGTGCAGCCTGTTAACCCATTCCCTATCCATCTTGAAGATCACCCACCCAATCTCTATCTTGCCCTTTTGTGCAGGAAAAGGCTGTAGGAAGTGGTGTTGAATACTTTGCTGAATTTCAGGTAAGCAACGTCCGCTACCTATCTCCTTGTATATATAGTAGATGTTGAAGAAAGTCAAAGGAAAGAAGAAAAGAAAGAAAAAAAAAGAAACTCAAAAGTCAAAAGAAGTCAAAGGTAGGGTCTGAGAGGTTTATGACAATCAAAGCAAGTAGGGTAAGAGGATGGGATTTTTAAATTTCTTTAAATTTTGTGGAGTGAGACTGGGACATTACTGCAAGACATACAGATGATTTGTAATGAATTTTCATCTGCTGAACTTGTATGGGTTTTGTGAAGTCCACACACAGTTGCAGAAACTTCTCTTTGATCTTAGTTACCTCACATGTTGAATTGCTTCAGTATTATTCTCTCTACACAGAAAACAGATTGACCTTTCTGGTGAAGTATTCTTCTTCCACTCTGCCATAAAGCAACACTATATTCTTAATTAAGAGCCAAGCCATATATTTTAGTTAAATGGAACTAGAAAAATATTTCCTTGAGCACAGTCTCAATCACTGCAGACTGTCTGGTTGCACTTTTGATAGAAACTAATCTTTTACTGCTCAGTTTTTATTTCTCATCTGGTTAGTCCTGTTTATAGCCAGAAATATGATAGGATAGGAAAATTAGTTCCTTTGGAGCATGTTCAAAAAAGTCTACTACATGCTGAATGTATTATGAATTTCTTGTAAAATCAAGAAATACTCTGACAATTTTTTTTTAAAATGTGTTATGTTATCTTATCCTAGAAAACATAATTGTCATGTATGCCTGTTTTTTACATAAGACTGAGGGAAACAGGGAGGGAACAAACAAGGGGTAATATGGCCTTGAATAGTACCAGATTTGGACTCCTGCTAACTACACAGAAGTGAAAATCCAGTCATCAATCTAATATATGTGGAGGTTCATATGCTAGCAATACTGTAAATTCTAATTGTTTTATCATGTTTTATCATTTCATACAGTGAAATACAATACTAAGCCCAAGTTGTAAGAAAATGTAAGATTTCCTTTTTTTTTTTTTTCATTTTTTTAGAAAATTTCTAGCTCCAAATGAAAGAGGCAAAATGCAGAAAAGTGCATTGGGGTATTAGAAACATTTAAAATTTCAAAAGAAAAAACCATTCAAACCATATTGGTTCTAAATGTCTTATTAGCAATCCCATGCTTTGGAGATTGGTTTGTGGGGGCTATTTGAGGAAAATTAGAAAAACAAAGGAGAGCAAAGGAGTTTGGGTGGCTGGTAATTTTTTTTATTTTTTTCCAAAAATTACCAGCTGAAACACTGCTCATTATTTTTTGCTTGTCTTACTCTTCTTTTTGCAGTGAATTCTCTACCATACCTCACAGTCTTCATGAAGTCAACCATTCTTTGAAAAGTTTCCTGTTAGCACATTTTTTGCTGAATCACAGTACCCATTTTCCAGAATTCTTTACAAAAAATAACTACGCGTAGTTTGTCTTTTTTCTTCCCAGCCTCTCTGTAGACTAAATGTCTCTTTATGACTTTCATAGTGAAAATACAATATTTCTCATACTTTGAAATACAGAGTAAAAGATTAAGCCTAGGCATAGAAAGATTTTTGGCTGCTGTTTGGTTGCCAAAAGATTTGGCGGCCATTGTGCTGACTGCCTTCAACCAAAGGATCTTAATCTCTTTGGGATTCCACCGGGAAGGAAAGAATGGAAAACATTACTGAGAGTCAAATTCCAGCAATAAATTGTTCAAGTTAATTTTTTTATATTGTATGAAAGCTATATTTATAATGTCCACATGGATTGGTATCTATAATATTTGTATTATTTTTATTTATATGGAATTTTTCTATTTAGTTAAATGTACGATACTTTAAAGTTACCTTACTCATTTAATCATAACCAACATAAAACTAAGGTTAATAATACATGTTTTTTAAATGCTACAATAAAAAGGAATTAATCACGCCTTTAGAGGAAATTTGATGATATATATGATATTTAATCTCTTTGCTACATAATTTTTTTGTAATTTTTATATGTGTACAGTTATACCTGTACAAATGCATGACTGCAGCTGTCACCAATCTAATAAAAATAAAGCTTTGACTTAGGTCAATAAAAAAATCTGGAAAGATATTCAGCATTTCTTTGTTTTAGTTAAGGAGGTCCATTTCAAATTTCTATGGTGTATTTACTGATTTTTTTATTTTCTCTTTTTTTTCTTTTTCTTTACTATAAAAAAATCTAGCTGGTCACTGTGGTATCCCAGATCTTATCGTCAATGGACAAGTAATAGGAGAAAATTATGGCTATAGAGACACAGTCGTTTACCAGTGCAGTCCTGGTTTTCGGTTGATTGGCTCTTCTGTAAGAATATGTCAACAGGATCACAACTGGTCTGGTCAGCTTCCGTCCTGTGTGCGTAAGTAAGCATGGCAACACATACTGATTTTTGTCACAGGAATGTCTGTGTCAAACAAGAGGAGGATTGAATGATCCTCAAAAGTATGGGGCCACAGAAAATCTATCATTCATCTCTTAGGTGAAGTATTGTCACCTAAAATTTCCACTGCATCTTTTGGCTGCTGAATACCTGCTGTTATGGGTATGAAAAATTTTCAGAAAGTGATAGGAGTTATGAATGCCATTACTCAAATTTGAAAATGGCTTTATGATCTGTAGTGGCTTTTGGAAATGTTTAATATATATTTACTTTCACTCTTTTAGTTACATAAGTAAATACTGCAGATTAAAATGTTTTCCTTACCAAATTATATTTTTTTTTCTTCCTCACAGAGATGCTGTTACTTTGATTTGTGATTTTGGGGATCTTTTGAATGAATATTGTGCTTTGTTAATACGGTTCATTTTGCATGATAAGGGTGTCAAGCCATCACATGAAAGTCCTTTAAGTAATAACAGGAATTAATTTAGGAAAATTTGAGATTTCTCTAAGCACTTTAAAATAAATTACTACTATTTTTCAGGTTCAGTAATGTTAGTGTATTGAAACTGTATTAAACAACCTCTGAATATCCTACAGCTCTATTTTGTAGAAGAAATTTTCTCAATGCCAAGACATAGTATACAAAGTTAATTAATTTATTCTGTGATGTTTTAATTTGTATTTTAAATTACTGATTAACTTTTTTTTTTTGCCAACTATTTGTTATAAAATAGAAGTAAATGTTTACATTTTGGGATCATTTTGTAAATATTAATTTGTGTCCAATTTTCCTTACTTTTTTTTCATTATTTTTTTGTGGCCGCAAGAAATAAACTTTGCCTTCTGTAGTCAGTTTTTGTATAAACATAAGAAAAATTTCACTGTGCCAATAGTTCTGTTTTTTTTTTTTTTTTCCAAAAACAGTCATAAATTTATACCTTCACTAAGTATTTAGGCCACAAAGATAAAATATTGAGTTTATACTAAGACAAATTTATAAGAAATAATACCTGAGGAACTAAGGTAGTGAAATGCTTCCTTTCAATTTCAGACTATACATAATGAAAAACTAGTGCTTGTTTTTCTCCTGCTTCTTCAGATGAGTTTTCTTCATTTGCTTACATTACTGCATGTCAAATTCTATTAATTTTATTTAAAAATTTAAGGAAGTTCATGAACATGAATACATCATGGAAAGTATGCAGTGTCTTATAATATCAAAACTTGAAAATACTAATATATAATTATTATCTGTTGCATAATAAATAATGAAAAGTGATAACATCTTGCTCTATTTTTGGGGGATTTTTTTTGACTGGTGCTATGCCAGCCGTCAGCTGTGGTCACCCTGGTAGCCCTATTTATGGAAGAACAAGTGGAAATGGTTTCAACTTCAATGATGTTGTGACATTTTCATGTAATACTGGGTATGTCATGCAAGGACCAACCAAAGCTCAGTGCCAAGCCAATAGGCAATGGAGCCACTCACCTCCAATATGCAAAGGTAAGAATGCAACATTTACAGGTTTCTAACTAAATGTGGTAAAATTGAGGCTGAAAAATAAATAGAGGCAAAAGGAATACAAGACAAAGTGATCCCTCTCTCATCAATAGAGAGACTGATTAACATAATAAAGACTTTTTGTGATTCTATCATGTTTTTCACGTAGGTTGCCAGGATAATGGCTGCAGAGAACTGTTTATGTGAGAACTTTCTTATGTGTCTGTAGGTTGTATTGTTTTTTAAAAAATTGTTTCTACAAGTTACTTAAGCAAAATTATGTAGAGGTAGTTAAGAGCTTAAATAATTTTCTCTGCATTTTTAGCCAACATAGTTCTAACAGACACATAAGAAAACCTATTTTGTTCCTTTTACATTTCCATTGATGCTCCACTGATCATCTTGACTTTGAAAATTGTTATTCTAATTCATTAACATTGTCCATATGTGTTGGTTCTCAATGCTTCTAGATATTGTATGCAAAATTCCTTCACCTAGAAAAATAATACTTTGAAATTAGTCCTGTTTGAATTTTCATAAGCAGTTTTAGGAAGGTTTTGTCAACCCTGTATTTTTAAAATCTCTTATGTTCTTTTTAAATATTTGGTTTTATTTTGGAAAATGTACTTTTTGCTGTAACCAGCATGTACATATGCAGAAATTCTAATTATTGTTCCTCAGCATCTTCTCTGCAGCTTCTATGGATTTTTATCTGTGCATAAAGTAAATCATCTGTTTTTATATAAGTTTTATTGACTGTGTTTTCTTTTCAATAGGTGTTCTCCACTTTCATTTGATCACTTTTCCCTAAGAGATACTGGCCAGTAGTTTACAGAACTTAAATTTCTAAGGAACTTTTTGTTAATGAGAAGATATTATTTTCTAAATTTACAATACTGAACATGTACTGCATGTTTAGGGTACCTACTTAATCTCATTTTCAATGCAGTTGCTATCAGTCACCTTGGTATTCTCATACTGCAGAGTAATGTGCCAAAGTGCTGACAACTTATGGGCGTGTAGGGATTGGTAAATAAGTTGATGAGGTTTCTCTTTGAAATTTTACACAGTCCTGAAATTGTATTTTGTATATTGGTTTTAGGAGAGAGTTTAAAAAGAAAAAGAACTAATCTTCTGTTGGGCGTCATTAATCATGTCTGCAGTGTACAGTGAAATCCTTTCTAATGAATATGATTATGTTTTATTTGTTTTGAAGTTAAATAATAATAATAACTGTTACCTTGCTTATTTGTAAGTTACCAAAAGTGCAATATTATAGAAAAGACTGAACACTGTTGTGAAGACTTTGCTTTTGTCCCATAATCTTTTCATATGAATTCAGCAGTGAACTTGCTGTTATAGTATTTACAACTTTGTTAAATATCTAGTTTCTTAGCCAATCATGTTAATTGTGGGAAACTATTAAAATGGTCAAAGGTCCTTGCATTTTATTTCAAATGCTCACTACTTCTGAATAATGAAGAAATTCTTTTCATTACTTTAAATATATGCTTAGTAACATGAAAATGGACAACATTCACAGGCATATGGTGTGATTCTTAGGGCTGTCCTGTGCAGGGACAGGAGCTGGACTTCAATGATCCTTGTGGGGAAAAAAAAAAAAGAAAAAAAGACACAAATTTAGCTCAGGCTTTCCTCCAGGAAAAAAAATAAAGTTCAATATTGACCATCAATGTAGCTAACAAATCGTTCTGTCCTTTACTGTTAAAGAAGTCAAATACAAGCAGAAAGCTATTTCTGTCCTTGGAAAAGGTATGTTTTCTAGGCTTTTGGTAGCAATATTTAAGACCTGCTAAAAGAAGCACACAAGCAGACTACAACATTTAGAATAGTGGCTAGAGAGGACATGAGTCATAAAATGCCTACATTAAGGTGATTTAGGTAGGAAAAATGATCTTGAATCACTTACATCTGGCAATACAGTTTTTCTTTTGCAGATTACAGAGTTTTTCAGCATATTTTGATAATTTCATATACAGACATCCATGTGCATTTACCTCTGAAATTCAATAAACGTGAATGCAGGGTGCTGCACCTGGGGAAGAGTAACCCCAGTAACTCCATACACCAGTAGAAGCTGGGGCTGACCTGCAGGGAAGCAGCTCTGCAGAGAAGGACCTGGGTGTCCTGGGGGACAACAAACTGTCCACAAGCCCAGCAGTGCCTGTGTAGCCATGAAGGGCAGTGGTGCCCTGGAGTGCATTAGGAAGAGCATTGCCAGCAGATCAGCAGAGTTGATCCTACCCCTCTAGTCAGCCCTAAGGAACATCTGGAGAACCTGGAGTGTGTCCAGTGGAGGGCTACAAAGGTGGTTAGGGGACTGGAGCATCTCTCTTACAAGGATAGGCTGAGAGACCTGGGCCTGTTCAGTCTTGAAAAGAGGTGACTGAGAGGGGACTTCAGTAGCTGAAGGGAGGGTGTAAAGAGGATGGAGCCAGGCTTTTCATGGTGTTGCCAAGTAAATGATAAGAGGCAATGGGTGGGAACTGATGCACAGGAAATTCCCCCTGAATACACATGCACACAGGTTTATGCAAGTGCATGTATATAAACTTGCAGTTGATTATAGGG
>JBBMKD010000102.1:135275580-135314778 GCA_037834095.1 Argya squamiceps | reverse complement strand
TTTATGCAAGTGCATGTAGATAAACTTGCAGTTGATTATAGGGATAGTAATTTTTATAGGAACTTTAGTTTTCTAGAGTAACTTTGAGTAAGTGATGATGTGTTTCCTTGAGCAGAGGAAACCACATGAAAACTGTTAAAAAAAATCTTCGTGATGCCCAAAATAATATTATAGTGAACTCATAGATAGCTGTAAGACACAAAAAAGGGGGAAAACCCAGATTCAGAAATTTTCAGAAATATAAATTTAAAAGTGATAAGGACTCAAAAACGTAATCATTATTCTTAACCACTAGTTAACCTCTATTTTTAAAAGCTCCTACCCACTTGTTGGGATATGTTCTTATTCTGTCAGATTCACTAGAGTCTTACCTAACTGACCTTGTGCCCTTTAGCTCAAAACATGTCTTAAATGTGATCCATTATCAAAATGTTGGTATAGGAACATAAGTATGCTTGCATTTATGTGTGCATTAGACCAAAGTCACATCTAGACACAAAATATGTTTCTATTTGTGGAAAATAGTATATGTCAAGGCGAGAATATAAATTCATTTTATTGGTATGTTCAGTAACTTTTAGTGGCCAATAATTTTACAGTATCATCACACTGTAAAGAGGCATTTTCTTTTATTTGCTCTGGGTTTAACATCTTCTGGCTTTAGTGTCTCATCGTTTCAGTTCTTCCTCCAAATTCACTACCATTATATAAAAAGTTAGGGTATATAAAACCAGGATAGCAACATATTGGTTATTTCTCATACAAAGAATAGGAGACCATTTTAGGAGACTGTATTAGTATGGCTCTCAAATCTGTGCTTTTTTTTTCCTTTTAGTGGTCAATTGTTCTGATCCTGGAATTCCTGCAAATTCTATAAGAGAAAGTAAAATCGAACATGGAAATTTTACATATGGCACAGTGGTATTTTATGACTGCAATCCTGGATATTTTTTATTTGGCTCTTCAGTTTTAATTTGTCAACCAAATGGCCACTGGGACAAACCTCTACCTGAATGCATTAGTAAGTAGATAATGAGTTTGTTTCTACAAAGAATGTGGACTAGAAAAGATATAATTTTGCACAACATTTTCATCAGTCTCATGACAGCAATTACAATAATCATATTTCTATACATTTGTGTGTGTGCAGTACTGATGGAGGGTCTCAGTAGCTGCTGAAGTAACAGTTATATTGTTCTTGTATGTAGCAAATAACATAGAATACTTATGAAATGCAATATCCAAACAAACTTGTCTGAATGCTCCAGCATCATAATCCCTGGTAGCAGGGATTCAAGGTCAAAACCTGTACACTGAATTCACCAGTAATGGCACTGTGGAACACCTAAGGTGTCCTCTGGACAATGTTCTCAGTTTACCACACTGATGGATGTACCTGAACATCATACTCATATACAATTTATTCACTAAGGCAAGTGGATCGTCACAAGTAGGGTATTTTATTCTGGTTTGTCATGAACAACTTTCGAACTGTGATGCAGTTATAGCCAGAGATGTTTCTTTGACTTTTAATTGGCTGGGACAGTTGATTTACCTGGTTCTTTATTAGTCTGTGAAAAGGGTTTAATTTAGGATCAACATTTTTCACTGAGAAAGGCTTCTTTTCTCGGGATTAAAGGGAAAACAGGCTAAAGGTTCCTTATTCAGGAATCATGAACTGATATTTGCAGTACTGTCGCTATTTGTTCTCAGGAGGCTTCACTAGTTCTACTATTATCCCTCAAAAAAAATAAAAAGTAAACTTTTTTTTCTTATTATTGCTAAAAATTTCCGTCATGGAACTTTGTCCCTTTCTTTGATGGAAAAGTAGCTTGATTGCAAGTCACAGTTAAACTTAAAACAAAGTGTCTATTGATTAAATTTAAAGGCAAAATTACCATTTCAAAAAGAGAAATATAAGCAATATTAATCTTATTGCTTAATAGTAAAATATCTCCAAAGATAAATGAATTTAAAGGTAAAGTTGAAAATATTTCTTCTTTCTACATTTTTTTTTAAATCTCTTAGTCATTTTTATCTGAATCGTCGCAAGTAATTTAATAATACAGCCTTTATTCTTCTTTTAAAAAAGCTTTGGGTGTAAAAGTGATTAATGTACTTTTGAAAGTGCATCTCCTGCTTTATTTGTGTTGTTTTTATAGAGGTGGTCAATGAATTCTACCTAAGTGGTATCGTTGATATTCTGTAATCGTAAGCTTACCAAAACTTTTTAAGAGCCTTTTCTTAATAGCTTCTGGAATGTTTTGCAAATTATTGCTGGAATGGGACCTTTTACAATGG
Organism: Argya squamiceps; assembly: GCA_037834095.1. Classification (NCBI taxonomy): domain Eukaryota; kingdom Metazoa; phylum Chordata; class Aves; order Passeriformes; family Leiothrichidae; genus Argya; species Argya squamiceps. The sequence goes on along the minus strand of JBBMKD010000102.1, from coordinate 135,312,477 downwards.
CATGTATTGATAGGACAAGGAGTAATGGTTTAAACTAAGAGTTCATGTAGATTAGATATATAGAAGTTTTTTTTTTTTTATGAGGCTGTTAAAATAGAAAGGAAGAAATTAGTTCGTGTTAGGAAAAAAAAAAAGAAATTCAATCAACTTTTCATATGAAATCCCAACCTGACAACATTAATATCAAATTAAATTTTGTAGAATGCATAATCAAATTAAGGGTAATATTCAGGGTGCTATAATTTTTTAAGTCAATTATTAAGGATCCAAGACTTCTAGACATAAATACAAACATTAAGGCATGTATAGGAAAGCCCAAAGGTGGAAACTGTAAGATTCCAGTATGAAAATAACTCTGTCCTGTATGACATCTGAATAGGGTAGAAGAATCAATCAAGAACACTACAGATAATAAAATACTCTGAAAAACTGCGCATGTTCTTCACAAAAAAAAGGTCTCATTTTGTTGAAGCCTGCATGACCAACATGTCTTTTTATTGAAAATGTTCTAAGTCTTCATTCTCAGCAATCATCTATAAGTGATAGTAGATTTTAGTTAGAAGCAATTGATTTTAAAAATAACACGCTCACAACAAGTGTTTGTTATGTAAAGTTGTCTGTTCTGGTTGTTTTACTCAAAGTCCTCAAAGCCTGCAGAATGGTCTCAGGGCCAGTGATACTAGGTAGGATTCAAAGTCAGTAGCTTACCGTATTCCTAAATCCTTTGTGGTCCTGTCAGGAAGGTTCTTTACCATGAAAGTTGGACCTTTGGGAAAACGTGTCATTAAATGCAAATCAGTATATACAAAAACTGAAGCTCTAAGACCAAAATATTCATTTAAGAAAGACAAATTGTCACATATGATTTTGTATGCTGTATTGTGCAATCATAGTACTGTTGCATGTATCCGAAATGCCGTGGAATTGAACACATCCTCAAACCTGACCAGGCTTCTGATCTGGATTTTTCTTTAATAAAAAAGTCCTGCTGAAAATAGTATTTAATACGATGAAATTTTGATAAAAACTAGAGTTGTATGATTTAGCAGCCAGTTCTACTACATTGATATTTGCAGCTCTAATTTGTGGATTTCTTGGTACATAAATACAAATATTTCTGAACAAGATAATCTACATACCATGGACAGATGTAAGATATGCAGAAATCAAACATCAGGGCTAGATTCAGTTTTGTGTACATAGTAGATTCAGTTTATGAATTTCAACTATGCATTTCCCAAACTTAATTTATTTGCCTTGCTTTTAAATTAACGCCTTGATCTGAATTATTAAAAGAGAGGTATTGTGCATATTCTCTGCCACAGCAGTGACTTTGGCAAATACTGTGTTCCTGTATTTTTTGTGTGCATGTATTTGTGCCATAAAGATCAACTTAGTGAATGAATGGTTTTGAACATCAATATATGTATCTAAAATATCTTTTTTTTTTTTTTGACATCTCCAAACATTTCTTTCACAGCTTTTGGTCATAAGCATATTTTGCATTCTAGTCCCATGATTCTTCCCCTAATCCTAAAAATGCTAATCCCTTCACAAAATTTATGTGTGCAGTTGTGAAAATGAAAACTAAAAAATTGTTTGATCAGTGATAATAACCTTCTTTTATCTCCAATAATTATGCATTGTAGTGATTGACTGTGGGCATCCTGGAGTTCCTCCTAACGCCATCCTGTCTGGAGATAAATATACCTTTGGTTCTACTGTTCATTATACCTGCACAGGGAGACGATCACTGCTAGGGCAGTCATCTCGCACATGTCAGTTAAATGGACACTGGAGTGGATCTCTTCCCCACTGCTCAGGTAATATACATGGAACAATGACTATGTCCTGAAGTTGTTTCAAATATATTTTGATTTTTTCAGAAGGCCATTTAAAAATCTGTAAAATCATGTATAAAACTGAATTATCATCTCAGTAGTAGTAAAAAAAAGTAAAACCAAAATAAGTATTAGCAAGAAAATAATCTGGAAGAAGTAGACTTTCTTGGTGGTACTTAATATGAACAAGGAATTTCACATTCAGTTGACTGTTAATAAAATCAGTTTGCTTTGAAAATATTTTTTATGTGATTTCTGGCAAGAGTGTTTTAGTTTCCACAGTGAAATCTTGCAACATTGTCTCTTCAAGATGATGGATTAATTTTCTTATATTTTTTGTCTTAACTTGCAAAATGTCTACTGACTTGATGACACCTCAGATATAACTTGGTTGTGTAATACATCCATCTGTATAATAAGGCCAGGTGGGCTCCACATAATTTCAAGACAGGATGCTCAGTTTTTGAGGGAACACCATCTAATCCTTGTAATAGTTTAGCCCTCACCAAAGTCAAGATATGCTTTCTGAAAAACCTATTGCTTAGAAATGCTGTGTTTCACAACTTCAGTTTGATTCACTTTAAGAGCAGTGATCAAGTGAAAAACAGAAATCCAAGTCACACACTAATTTGGGATTTGATTAAATCTTCTTTGTTATTGCAGACTCTATAAACAAATACTGTGATAAATGTTAACTAGTTTATCAGTTTTAATTCTCAGTAAATACTGGTGGAAGTTCTTTCCTGTCCTGCTTATGATTCATTGTTTAACTGAAGAAATCAGAGGGGTTTTGAATCTTATTTAAACTGATGTAATTCAGAGAACTTAGACATGTTTAATGGCAGAAAATAAGAAGAAAATAAATGACATGTTTTTCTTGGATTAGATCTATGCCAAAACTAGAAGTGAAAAAAACTGATATGCAAAACTGACTATGCTATACTAGTTTCACATTTAGAATCCAAGGTTCTTTACAGTATTAGTAAATAATAGAATCATGGGATGGTGGAAGTCAGAAGGACCTTTACAAATCATCTAGTCCATCTGATAGTTACAGGTAGGAACATCTTCCACTAGCGTCATAGAATGGTTTGTGGTGGAAGGGACGTCCAAAGATCCCAAAGTCTTCCCTTACTGCAACGAGAAGGGACCCATTCAACTAGATCAGGTTACTCACAGTCCTGTTCAACCTGACCTTGAACACTCCTAGGGGGGTTGCATCCACAACTTCTCTGGGCAGCCTGTTCCAGTGACTCATTGCACACTTCATAAGAAGTGTCTGCTTTATGCCCAATTTAAATTTAGCCTCTCTCAGTTTAAAAATGTCCCCTCTTCTCACTACAGACCTTGATAAAAAGCCACTCTTCATCTTTCTTCTATATTTATGTATTGAAAGGCCAAAATAAAGTCTTCCTGAAGCCTTTCTTTCTTCAGGTCAAACGTCCCAAATTCTCTCAGCCTTTTTGCACAGCAGAGGTGTTCCAGCCCTCTGATCATATTTATTAACTTCCTCTGGACCTGCTCTTTCAGTCTTTGTTCCTGTCGTATTAGACACCTCAGAAATGGATACAGTAGTCCAGGTGGAGGTCTCACATATTTGAATTTTTTTTTTCCTGCTACCCTCATCTTTTCAGTGTATTCAGTTATAAACTGATTCTCAGCTGCAGATTCAGGATACAAAATTTTACAGCCCTTGGCATAGGAATAGTTGAAAATTAATATGAAATATTAAAATAGAGTTTCTTAGTTAAAGTATTGTGTTGCATTAATTTCTGAAGTGTTGGAAGAATTTTTCAGTATCTGAACCTTCTCCTTCAAACTCTCAGGAACCTAGAATGTGACAAAACCTAGAAAAATGTACACCTTAAACTTTCTATTGATAAAGCAGAAGGAAATTTGCCCTAACTAGAGCAAAGATAAAGTTCTTAAAATCCATAATTTTTAAAGGTATGCACTAGAAATAAACTTGAATGTAAAATAATCTTGTTTAATAAATAATTATATATTCATGTATTTGCAAATTTGAACTATTTTAATAAAAAGGGTTTTTACAGTTAGCATGAATCCATATCTGTCTGGGGGAAAAATCCTCTTTAGATAAAATCTAAGGCTACTTATTGTAGTTTTTCTTAGTATTAGTAAGAAAAAAATTCTAAATTTTGAATTGCAAAAATAATTTAAGAAATAGACAAAAATATCAAGGAATACAGCCCAAAAATGGTACTATTTATAGTATTTCTCCTATTAAATTAAATAAGTGTTGAAATATCTTGGGATATTATGAGTGAGGTACATGAATTTTTTTTTCTAATTATTGTTTTTCTACCTTCTCTACTATCACATAGGAAACTCTAATCATATCTAATTAATTTTTTTTAATACATGAAGAAAAATTTCCTTGACATGGGAACATTTAAATGTTAATCATAATAAATCAAATTGTATAGAATACAAACTTATTTTCTTTAACTTTACTGTACTGTAACAAAATATAATTCTTAGTAAAAATTTGAGATTTTGTTTTCAAAGCTTTTATCTGAAATGCTTTCTCATTATAAAATAATTTGCAGTTCATGACACAGAACTTCTATATTTTGCATCTAAATTATGTAAAATCATCAACTTTCATTATTAGCCTTTAAATTGATTTCTTCATTTTAATGCATAGTAAAGCTTTGAAATTTGCATGTTTGTTGATATTATTCATAATATATAATACAGAATATTTAACTGAGAAAAGATACAGTATGCTTATCCTTTTAGTATATGAAAAAGAATTTTAAAAGAAAATGCTATATCAGTGAACATAAGGGAACTAAATTTTGTATCATCCTTGTGACAGTTTCTTGTCACATGACATTAAGCTAGAAGGAATTGTCACATCCCATTGATATATACTGGCATTCAGAAATAGTTTTCAATCAGCATATGCATATTTTTTGCAATATAAAATTCCTCATATATGCAACAGGGTTGAAAATAGTCTAAATACCCTCCATTTCATGAAAATTAAATGTCAACTGAGATATTGTTACATATGAGTGAAGGATGGCTCATTACTAACTGTAAAAATAATTTAGTTGAGTCTGCATGAGGGAATAAAAATATGTTTTCTTAGACTTCATCACAGCCTACAACTTCCTCATGAGGGGAAGAGGAGGGGCAGACACTGATCTCATGTCTGTGGTGCCCAATGACAGGACACAAGGGAATGGCCTAAAGCTCTGTAAGGGGAGGTTTAGGTTGGATGTCAGAAAAAGATTTTTCACCCAGAGGGTGGTTGGGCACTGGAACGGCTCCCCGGGGAAGTGGTCACAGCACCAGCCTGACAGAGCTCAAGAAGAGTTTGGACAATGCTCTTGGGCACAAGGTGTGACCCTTGGGGATGGTGCTGCGCAGGGCTGTGAGCTGGGCTCGATGATCCCTGTGGGTCACTTCCAACTCAGCTTATTTTGTGATTCTTTGATTCCATTATATCTGATGTAATTAGTCATTTATAAAAATCTGTAACCTTCAGTCAAAAGAACTGGTGGTTAACCTTCCTAAAATAAAAAGCCTAATAATCTAAAAAAAATCTAAAAATCTAAAAAATCGAATAATCTAAAAGGTCTAAAAATTTAATAATTAGGCATTAGAAAAGAACACATGATTTTACTTGAAAGAGGAATATGTGATTTCTTTTTGTCATAACAAAAAAACTATTTTCATTTTTTCATCATAAAATTCTTTTAGGCATAATGTTAAGTAACTTGCCAAAAACTGAGATGTTATTGTGGAGACTTTACAAGTATAGAATAATGAGAAGGCCCTGTTCCAATTTCGTCATAGTCTAACTAAATACTACTAGAAAATGTAAAATGTGGATTCCCAAAACAACAAAAAAACACTCTTGGTCTAGGATTTGTTTTTTTTAATTATTTCAACAATATGAAGCAATTGTTTTTAAAATTAGAGGGTTGTTAAGTCACCTAAGTACCTTGGACATAAATTATTTTGAAATCTTATAGAATTTTTTGCTATAATTTGGAACTATTTGCAATTTCTTTTTAAGCAGAGCTGGCAATCTGCTTTACTGATCTGTGTCACATAACAAAATAGTTAAACAGAGAGCAGCCTAACTTCTCAGTCTGTGATTTTGAACCAGACAACTAGCTCTTTTACTTACTTGAGTGTATTTGTTGTTTCTGAAATCATTTAAATACACAGTACCATGTACTTCTTAGACATAATGGACTAAGCCAAGTGTTTGCTCATGCATCATAGTTTTCAAAGCAAAGTAAGCTAGTTCTGCTCTTCTTCCTTCACTCTTCAGTTCTGCACATGCTTTTGTCAGTAAAGAGTTGCGTCCAACCCTTCACTCCCAACTGCATTTTTAGACATATGCAGTGCCAACTAAGGCAGCGGAACACTTGTTTTTCTCTGCATATAAGACTCCAGGGTCCTAACTTCCTATAGAATCCCTCTGTAGTGAGTTTGTCACTTTTAGTCTTTTGCATATTTAGAGTTTGCAAATTTGTTTACTATTTCTATGGAAAAATTGCTCTTATTATTTCTATTTAAGCTTAGACAAACCCCAGAAAAGTATGGCTGTTCTGCATAACAGATTATTTACATAGTCGTTTTCTACTTGATTCTTGAAATATTTCATCTTTATTTAAAATAGTGTAACTAACTACAAAGCAATGCTAATATTCTCTCAAAAATACCAATGTCTGGCATATTTTTTGTCTAGAAAACATTCATTTTATTTGCAAGTTGCTAGAAAAAAACCATAGGTTATGGGGAAAAACTTGAACAGTGGAGCTCCAAGAATTCTAGAATTTGACTCTTCAGTATTGAAACTCAGTAATATAATATACCTTCATCTCTCTTTACATAGAAAACTATCTTAAAGTTCTCTAAAAAATTTGGTGCATGATCCTAAGTAAATATTAAAAGATTCAAACTAATGAGCTCCTGCTCATACAGTGAGTTACTTGGAACTTCCTAAAAGTTCTTACCATAGTTGAAGATTTAGATGTATAATCTTAGATATTATTCTTATTTTTTTATTGTTATTGTTATTGCTGTGTTGATTATTCTAACACTTATATACATCAGATACCATTTAATATTATTATTTTTATATAAATATAAACATGCTTACCATTAACCCTTTGTCTTAGAATTTTCTGAAACATTTATATCGAAGGGAGATTTTAGCTATCAGGCAGTTTTGAAATGATGTTTCAACTTTTTTAGAATTCAGGAAAATGCTTAATGTCTAGTACACATAACATTGTTGACTAGAACTTTCATTCAATGGTAAAACTGTTCCAAAACTGGTGTAATCATAAAACTACGAATTATTTTATGAACACTAGTTATACATAAACAAGAAAATTGTCTTTGCAATCAGGACCTTGGTTTTCCTCAGAACTCCCTATTTTAAAATCAAAAATTACCAAGGTTTTGTGCTTGTCTTTTTTCCCCCCCTATTTTATTTGATAATTCTGTTATCAAAATTTTAGCATGGTGTTAGGGGAATTTGAGAAAATTGTAATTCTTTTTCTGTATTCCTATAAAACAAATACAAAAAATTAGTTGAGTATCAAGTAATTTTGCAATTATAGGGTCTCACACCCACTGATATATATGGGGATTTAAAAAATTATATGGATATATATATATAAAAACTTATTTATAAATACATAGACACATGCATTATAAATGCAGAATCATAATATTATTTCACACTTATTCTAATCTTTGTACTCTAAAATCTAGGTGATACAGCCGGTTCTTGTGGTGATCCAGGTATCCCAGGCCATGGATCAAGAGAAGAAAACAATTTTAAAATTAAAAGCACGATACATTTCAGCTGTGATGTTGGATATATCCTCCATGGCTCAGAAGAAAGAACATGTTTGGCAAATGGAAGCTGGACAGGAAGACAACCTGAATGCAAAGGTAAATCAAAGATCCACTCAATTTTTAATTTTTTTTCTAGATACTGTTGATCAGGAAACTAATTTTGCATTGCCAGCTTTGTGTTGTGAACAGAATGCAGTTATTTTGGACTGAAGAATTTTTCCAAGTAAGTTTTTTTACTATAGCAGTGGCTTGGCATCAGTTGACAAATTTGAAACCAGTTCCTGGCACCCATGAAAATACATGTTTACAGGTTTTGATGAAAAAAAGATAGATAAGCCTCTAGAACTCAATTTTTTGATGAATATTGTTTCACTTAAAAATCTAGGCATAACCTGACCTTTAATCACAACTATCATACACCTGAATTTCAGACAAAAGACCCCAGTTTTAGGAAAATGTCAGTGTCAGGATTTCTTTAGATTTATACATATAAATGTATAAATGGTTGGCTTAAAATTTCATTTAATAATACTGTTAACATTATTATTTTTCAATAGAAAACAAAATGCTGAAATGAGTTTATTTGTAAAAAGTAATTCTGAAAATTTCAAGGTAGACGAATTATCATAACAAAAAGCTATAACAGGATATTTCTGAAGAATCATTTATTGCTTAAATTACCTTGCTTCAGAATAGTAAATAACTCCCAACAGATTATTTTAAAAAACAAAATATCTTGAAAAGAAGAAAATAATTAGAGAACCTTTACTCTTATTTTCTCCTTTATCGCTGTTGACTGTATGAAAGAGTAAATTCATTTTAAAAACAGGTTTCATAAACTGGTTTTGCAATATTATCTCCACTCAATTATTGTCAACTTTACATTTCATTAAAAAATAGTATATATATGTGTATATATAGATATATAATTTTCATGCTGGTATCAAAAGGGATATGCTTTTCCCAACTGTACTATCTGCTAGTTTTCTTTGACCTCATCTATTACAGAAATAAATCAGCTCTTATACATTTTAAGATAGTTTTATGATATTTTTTTCTTGAAAAATATAGTTCACAGATATAGGTAGGTGTGGATAGTGCATGCACAGGTATATTTTTCTAGTTTAAGTCCTATAAATTTTATATATATATATATATATATATATGTAATCACATAAGAAGGTCATATTCAAATTCCCAAGCTGAACATTAAAGCTTGGAAAATATCAGGGTTCCACATGCCTAGGAAGTAGTAGTTGACTCCATTCAGTGCTTTGAATGCAGAAGAATATTTTTGTGATTCTAGAAATGCATGATTTGAATTATATCTAAAATTATCATTGTAGATCAGATGTTTTCTCATAATTGAAAGTTTGTTTTTGCAGCTAAACTAGCTTTACACTAATGCAGATTATAAAGGTAAATTTGTAGGTTTTGTATCTCCACAAACCAAAGGGGAAAAAATAGTAATTCATGCACATAGTTTTTGACTGTGCTTTATCAGTAGGTGGTGAAATTTACATTTTTAAAGAACAGAATAATTTTCTACCAAGTAACACTGGTGGCAGAAGGATTATTCCTGCTTCAATTTTTCATATTTCAGAAATCATCTTTTCTATGTTATGAAATTGTTTCACATTTTCCTTTATAGCTGTGCAGTGTGGTAATCCAGGAACAACTGCTAACGGAAAAGTCCTTCGTATTGATGGAACTACATTCTCTAATTCAGTAATTTATTCATGCATGGAAGGATACATACTTTCTGGGTCATCTGTAAGACAATGCACTGCCAATGGAACATGGTCTGGATCCTTGCCAAACTGCACAAGTAAGACGTATTTCTAATGAATATTCTTTGTTTTTCTTCTCCACTGAAAGTAATACATAAAGTAAAATATAGAAGTCTCATGCCAATAAATTTTCAGCTTTTTCTTGCACTACTTCATACATAATTTTGTATGCTAAATATTTTTCAAAATATAATGCTATGCAAATGTGAAAAATACGTTTTTTAAAGGCAGAGTGTAGTAAAATGTATAGACTGCTGTTTCACTTTAAGGGAGTTGTATGGTTACATGATTTGTCTACTTTAATTCTTTACTAGTATATATATTCAATCTTGTTTATATTTTATGATATGACATATCCAGACATTTTCATTTTGATTGCTTTATTTCATCTTGAAAAACTAGCAGTATAATATTCCATTCTTCCAGAGAGTAGAAAATAAAAGCCATATAATGAACACTTGAGTATTCTTTCCTTAGTGACTCCAAGGTCAAAACTGTTGTCCCATTTTGACATATCATCTTCTGTTTGGCCTCTTCGTTAACCTTAAAACTCCTTTGGCTACCCAACTAACAGAAGCTATTCCAGCATCTCTAACATTCATAATGAGCATTTTGCAACACTTTATTTTCAAGCCCATCTGTTCCTTCTTTATTACATGTCCTAGTTCATCTTTTAGTAGCAATTATGAAAATTTTACATTTATGTGATGCATACAACTGCCTGTCATTTTGAAGAAACATATCCTCATCAGAAGTATAGCAAACTGTTTTTTAAATTTTGAACACACTTACAGCAACCCAAATAGAAGCCAAAAGCTAGATGATAAAATTTCTTGTGTTTTTAAATCCATCTTTAATGGATTTTTTTGCAGTCATAAAGCCTGAGAAAGGGCCCAGCGTTTTTGTTTGTTTATTATTTTACAAATTAGAATGAGAATCAGATTAATTGTACCAAAGATAAAGGTGTTTTGTGATGTCAGCTGCATCTTTATTTTTTTCTTGTGTTTTAGAATAACATTTTATGGAAATACAGGCCAAAACAGTCTTCTCAAGACATGTATACTTCAGTAGAAACATGAGATTTTAACTTGAAATATGTTGACAGAGAAAGTATCATAATAAAAGAAAGAGAGACAGATTCAGGATATACCACTTTTTTTTAGTCAAGGTGTTATCAAAATTTACAGCCAGTCCATCCTTAGTACAGCTCCTTCTTTCATCATTGAAAAGAGGGTGTTTAGAGTTGTCAGCGTAAGAGGGGAATAGGGGAGATAATTTTATGTTCCTTTACAGGCTGGGAGCCCTGGGCAGCATACCATGAAACAAGACTGACCCGTGTGCAACGTCATGCAGATCTAGACCTTAGCAAGCTATTATAGAATTTTCTTAGAAAGAAACAATGCTACTATTTCTGCAGTCAAACAGAAACAATGTTCTCATGCGAGCTTCTTCTTGCGCTGCTAAATAAAAAACAAAGCTGTGCAGTCAGCAAGGTGTTATCACTGAGTGGGGGCTTGCCTGCAGCACCTCTGTTGCCACGAGCTGGCTGAGGCTGTGCCCGGGCAAGAGATCCTTGTGGCACAGCCCAGGTCTGAAGGCCACCCTGGCTGTATGGCATAGCTCAAGGTCACTGAAGGCCATCCTGGTTGTGTGGCACAACCCAGGTCTGAAGGCCATCCTGGCTGTGGGGCACAACGCAGGTCTGAACGCCATCCTGACTGTGGGGCACAACACAGGTCACTGAAGGCCACCCTGGCTGTGGGGCACACCCCAAGGTCACTGAAGGCCATCCTGGCTGTGTGGCACAGCCCAAGGTCACTGAAGGCCATCCTGGTTGTGTGGCACAACCCAGGTCTGAAGGCCATCCTGGCTGTGGGGCACAACGCAGGTCTGAACGCCATCCTGACTGTGGGGCACAATGCAGGTCACTGAAGGCCACCCTGGCTGTGGGGCACAGGCCAGGTCTGTGCAGCACAGGCCTGGGGCTCCCCAGGTTCACTCTATTGGGATTCACTGGCTTGTCAAAGGAAATGCCCTTCTGGTCAGCATCACTGCAACAATTTAAAATGTTTTTGGCCTAAAATACTGACTTGAGCAAAAGTAGTCCAACTGAAATGAAACAAAAATTAGAGGGAAAAAAAGGATAAAGGCATTAGCTTTATATTTTAATGCAGTCAAAACAATAGTATATCTGTAAAAATATTGTGGATTATTTTGGTAAAATTTACACGTTAAGGACAATAAATGGAATATTTCAGATAAAGAAATTTTCAGAGTATATGAAAGTACTTGTGTTAATAAGAGAAACCGTTCTGTCTTTCCCAGTTCTATGTTGTTTGAAATATGACCAAGAAAAATCTATGGCTTTTTAGTTTTTAATTAATTTGAAATTACTGTGCTAACTAAGTAAACTAAAATAGGCTGACCTCCAGTTTTCTTTTTAGTACATTAGGTACCTTTCTTCTTTATCAATACATTTATCACCTTTACACTAACTCAGATAACCCTGTGGTATGTTTTCTAGTCTCTTCTGTATTCATACAGTGATTGCACAGGACACTTTAAGATTTGATACAGGCTGTGTAATTAGTATCTGCTCACTCAGACCATGGTAAACTGTAGAGAAGGTATACTATATATATCTTGGATTCTCAGGTCCTGAGTTATTAGGTCAAGGGAGCGACACCACAAATATGAAGTCATGGATGTTTTGTGGTTTTCGAGATCTGGATCCAGAAGAGGTGACATTCACATTAGTCATACTTTGGCATTGAGTTAGATGTGGCCAGGACATGTACTCTGCCCAGGAAACTGCTTCTCACACTTTTCCAGAAGAAATAGCTATGCTGTAGTGTGATTTTCAAGTTTACCATGCAATAAACCATAAAACACATGGGATGCTATATTTTGTATGAACTAAATTTCTCCCCTTTTTTTTCCTGAAAACAACCACTTTTTAGCATTGCCACTAGCGTTCTCTAGATTTCTCTACTCTAAAAACTGTTCCAGGAATTGAGAGATCCAGTTGACCTGATCTGAGGGAAACCTACCTGTTTTTAACATTATTCTCAGGTTACAATGATATAAAAATTTTTATTAACTCCTTATGAGAATTATATTTCATTAGGAAATTAAATTATCTCCTGACATGAGAAATCATAAAAGGTTTTACAACCAGTCTCACACATTAAAGTACTTAGACCTAGTTTTATGTAAGCCATAGCTCATGTTTGGGGGTCACCTGAATATTCTCACCTGTTTATGTACATAGCAATTATGAGAGCATTTATAAAGTGGGAGGCTTGGCAGGCATATGTTTTAGATTTTCCAGATTTTGTTTCCTTTCAGAATACCACAGAAAAGTAAAGTAAGTAATAGGCATCTACTTTTTTAATAATGAAACTGAATTGATAAGAAATTTTTAGCATATCAAAGGGTGGTAGTGGCATATGGATTATTTCTTGATGTTTTTGTTTTTTTCATTTTGTAATCTTGAAATTTTGTCAAGCAAAATTGTACAGTCCTTTTCTACTATTGTTGAACGAAAGTATTTATGTTCTCCAAATACAACTGTTTTATAGCTTTACATATGTTTGGCAGCTAATTAGGATGGGATATCTTCATCTTCTCTTGGTGGAGATAAGGTTTATATCACGTTTTCCTTCTACTTTTTTCCCCAATGGATGCCTAGTTTTGTCAAGTTTTTTTCCCTCACATATAGATAAATCTCGCTTAGATTTTAAAATATGTTCCTTAACTATTTACTTGCAGTTATCAGTTGTGGAGATCCAGGAGTCCCAGCCAATGGCATGAGATATGGTGATGATTATGTTGTTGGGCAAAATGTTACTTATATGTGCCAACCTGGCTATACAATGGAAGCAAATAGCTCCTTAATTCGCACTTGTACAAGCAATGGCACGTGGAGTGGAGTAATCCCAACATGCAAAGGTACAACATTTATTTTGTTTGTTAGCTGTTTCTTCTATGATATTTACCTACACTGTTTATTGTAAATTGTTAATTTACTGCGCATTTCCACAGAAAACTTACTTTTAGTATGAATACATTGAATTGATTTCTTTGGCTGCAGAAACAATGACTTCATCTTTTGCTTCTTTTCCCCTTTATATTCCTACAAGTACAGTACATTGAACAGTTTTTTATAGTTCTGTAGAATACTTTATTACTTTGCTGCTAAACTGAACTACCCAATATGAAATAATGGCGTAGATTTATTAATTGCAGTTAGCATGTCATGAGAAAGTAACCATATATATGTACCTGCTTTTACAAACAGAACACTCAAACATGTAAAAGATCTAAATATATACAAACTGAACTTTGTTAAAGGCAAATTCATCTGAATTACTGTCTATAATACTAAGATTTTTTTCCAGATCTTTTATTAGACGGGTATCTGTAGGCATCACCTTGCTACAGAAAGACTAAATTGTTCCTGCAGATTTCCCAGTAAAGATTTTTCTGCTTTGTGCTGTTTTTTCTACTGTGGAAACTGAATGGATTAATCTCAAGATATTCCTTCTTCCTGTTCTTCAAATTGCATACCTGATTTTTAGGGTTTTTTTTTTGTTGTTGTTGTCATGTTTGGGGTTTTTTAATGTACCCTGTTAAAATTTTAGCAGCAAAAAATCTGAACATAACTGAAAGACAAACTGTCTCATCAAAAACATTTTCTCTGAGAAACTCACTAAACCCTGAAACAACTTCTCTCTAGAGTAATTTTTCTCTCTCCCTGATACCACATATGTAGAAAAATAGCATTACCATTTGGTGTTTTCTTTCTGGGTTCACACTAAAGATGTCTGATCTCTATTCTTTCAAAACTTAGCTGCCTTTGTACTTACTGTTTTTCTTATCCATTTCCTGCTGTTTCATTTTAAGGAAGCAAAGTAACATACCTGCTAAGCAGCACTCATTTTCCTCCCATGAGTTCATTTGTCAAACAAGATCAAATTAATTTCAAATCTAGACCATATTTGATTTTTCAGCAAGAATTACTTTTCTTGCTGAACACAGTTCTCCCAATATCTTACCAAGTCCAGTTTAATTCTAATTCACCTTTGACAATGTAAGTTTTTAGGTTATTTTTCTGACACATTCTTAAGGATGTCAAACACTGAAATGCTCCTGACATTTCTTTTTTTTTTTCTTCCTATTTGCATTGTGCCCATAGATAGCCTCAGTTTCAGTTAAAAAATGATTTTGAGAACTGAAGAATGGAATAGTGGTCGTATTGACCAACACACTGTCTGTCTCCAAGAGTGGCTGTAAGTTAACAGCTAGAAGATCATAAGACAAAAAAAGTACTTATGATAAAGTATCTCAGCCTCAAATTCTTATGGTGTCAGGACACCCAACTGGGACCAGGAGATCTAACTCTGATTTGGTTCAAGCAGAATGATACAAAGAATTTTACTGTCAATTCCAACTTTGAGGTTTTGAGTCTTTCTGGTTTTGGGTCATACATATTTAAGGCTTGTATAAATGCTAATTAATAATCCTATGAAGAATCTCTATTGTTCTCAGAATTTTATTCTACTTTAGATAGTTTGTGTAAGTGCACTAAACAATTTAATAGTGTTAATAAAATAATATATAATATGAAGTAATGTAAAATGTATAACAACTTGTTTTTACTGTCAGGTTGAAGTGCCAGGGTCCTTTGGTACTATTTAGTTAAAATAATTGGAAAATGAACTGGGCAGAAAACACATGAATAATTGTCACTGTGCCATTGAAAGGGAAGATATAAATACTGCTCTGCTATGCCAAATTGGAAAAGGATGCATGTTCATCTGCAACTAAATATTCAAATATTCTAGCATTGTCTTTTTTGCAGACTTTCATTTGTAATATACTTGTAGTTCTGAAACTGAGAATGTTGTGGTACATATTTATGCCTAACTCTCTGATCAAAATAGAGAAGCATTTTGGCTTGTTGCTGGGTGATGTTTTGTTTTGCTTTTTCACCCTAAAATTCTGATGTTACACCTATTTTCTTCTACTTCTTCTTTCTTTCCCAGTTATTCACCAGTATTTCCTCCCTTGTTAGTCAGCTCAGAAGTTAAAATGTACGAACCCTTTTAAAGGGATTATTTGTGAAGCTCCTGGAGAATGAAGACAGAATTCTGCTGCTTAGAGGACTTATTTTGAATTTCTTTTATTAAAACATCATAGAAGTGTGGAAAAAGCTATCATGTCCTTTTCTGGAGCAAAACCAAGGCCCCAAAATCTAGATTTGGTTTACTGGCTGGCAAAGGATTATTTGATACTAGTATTCTCAAATAGCCATGAATGATGCTTTAAAGTATCTTTATCGTCTACATAACTAAGATTCTCTCACTGAAGAGAATGATAAGAATGTAGAAATGGTACATAGTGAGCCCTCTGCAGGTTACATTCATATACATATTATTCATCACCTAGTGCCTCCAAATTCTTTTAAGCCTGCAAGATGACAGCTGTTGTAAGCATTAGTTTAAAGCTAATGGGTGCAGCATTTAACTTCCTCCATTTTTGTGACCTGTGTGTTCTGTGCTTGATTTTTAATCACCATATCTTCTCATTCATCCCAACTGGCTTTACCAGATTAAATTGTATTAGTTTATTTGCTTTTTCTCTTTTGCTAGCTAGTTTACTTTTTTTGTCTGTCTTACTTATTCTATCAACTTGGTATAAATTTTATACTTTCTCTTTTTGGTTCAGGTTTTCTTTAATTTATGTTCTTTAACACCTTTTCACCTTAAGCTTTCAATTAGCAGTTGTCTGTTACTACACCACTCTCCAGTGAATAATACTTTTATCTTCATCACAACAGTTGTGTCTCTATTTCTACTGCCTTCCCATACTGGTTTTCCGTCCTCTTGCCTGGAGAGAACTGAATAGAAGATGCTTCTATTTTTTCCTAGGAGGCCTAGAAATTAGAAAATATACTGAAATACTTCTTGTTGGCCTTCTTATAGGTAGTAATACTAACAAGTTTCAAGGAATTGCAAATCCTTACATTATCTCCCTCTTGCTAGCTACTAGATGCGTTTTTGGTGATGAACTACTCACAAAGCAAATAGTAACCAAAGTGTGCTACTCAGAAACAGGCTTTTAAGTAATATTTTGGAACAGTTGTCCTGAAATTTCATCCCTATGCATTAAATCTAGCAAATGTGTAAGCTGGCCAATGGGAAGAAAATATTTTATTATTGCTACACTAATAAAATATGGTTGTACTCTATGTTGTCTTAACAGACAAAAAAAAAAAAAAAGTAGTAAATTACCAGACATATCTTAAATTTCGTACACGTCATAGTTTCCATACTGATTTTTAGGTAGTCTTCCTATTTGGTGTGATGCAGCACCCTGGTTTATTTAAGACACTTCATCAGTCATCGACTGCCTCCTAAGTGAAGGAAACCAAACATACTAACTTCAGGAAATGTGGCAAAAATACAGTGAGAAAGCATGCCCTGACTGTATTGTCCTCTAAAAAAAGGTGAAATTAGCCCATATGGTTCTTCTAGTAATTGTGTACATCTGGGATATTTACAACAGCTGGGCCTAATTACTTTGAATATTATTGCAGCTATTACCTGCCCAACTCCTCCGCAGATCTCTAATGGAAGGTTGGAAGGAACAAACTTGGACTGGGGATTCAGCATTAGCTATGTCTGCTCTCCAGGATATGAACTCTCTTTTCCTGCTGTTTTGACTTGTGTTGGGAATGGAACATGGAGTGGTGAAGTACCTCAGTGCTTACGTATGTATTTACGTCATAGTCTGTATTTTGCTCCTCAACTATAATGGTTTTTTCCTCTTTAAAATTTTCACTTTTTTTTTTCCCTCGCTCCTCCAGTGACTCAATTAATTTCAAATGTGGGACAATTACAATCCTTCTAAAATTTTCTAAAATTTTCCAAAATTTTAATATTACTAGTAGATTGAGAAGGTCATGGGAATATCTGTAAAACCCTATGTGAGCATATAGGAGTTCTTGGACACAGGTGCAAAAAATATTACAGGCAGTGTGTACAACATAATCCAAGGCAATTAAAGATTAAAGGTGTTGTCTTTTTTTCAGATCGAGCTACATATATGGTAGGGTAACTTTCATTATAATTTCTTTCATTTCCTCATTATTCCTCTTAAACTTCCTGTGATGTCACAAAGAAATTTTTCTGGCTGTAATGTTGATTAAGGCCTGGATGATTCTGTGACAGTTATCTATTTTTCACCCTGCAGTAAATGAATCTATATATTTTATGCAGTAAATTTTATTAATCTGAAAGCTATAAATATCATTGATGGATTTTTATATTGCTACAAATTTCATTACAGTATCCAAGCCCATTCACTATGTAATATTTTTAAAGTGATTGTGGTTCTTCTGAAAGATATTCAATTGATTGCATTGAAAAAGGAGATTTTGTAGTTATTTGTGGAATAATTATGCCACTCTGTAATGGTCTTCAAAAAGGAGTCTAACTGGAAGAGGATAATATCTTATTCATGGCTTTACAGTCTCTGGAATTTAATTTGAACTTGCCAAGTAGCTGTGCTTGCCAGGTAGCTTGCTAAACGTTGCAAAATGCACTTCTCTGTTATTTTACTTTTTTTTTTTTCATCTCCCTGTCAAATTTTTTCTCTATTTTGGCTTTATCCCAGTACTATGAAAACATATCATATAGATCATCTTTTCCTTTTTTTTTCCAATTATAATCTCATATCATCAGCAACAGTTTCTGACTGCTGCTGAAACTGTGTGCCAAAGGTGGAACATGATGAAAGGCATTTTTTCTGGAAGAAAAAGAACAAGACCGCTATTTGTCGCTTAATTGCTATGTAGAGCTCTTCTAGAGTCCACTATACTGTGAATATCAAGGACTATGGAAAATTAATTTCATGATTTGTTCTTGATTGAAAAATTGTGTTCTTCATTCATTTTTCGATACCACAAGCTAATTATGATTTTTAAAGTTGGAATACTCAATACTGCAGTACACTCTGAAAAATTAGGCTCTACCTTTAAACTTTTAAAAAGGTATATTTAGCACAGAATGCATCTGCCTAGGAATTTAAGGCTATTTCATGCAGATTACATTAACTGAATGTTGTTGATGTGCAGTGGTTACCCATTGGCTTGCAAGAGAAAACAATTGGCAGCTAGTGCTTGTCGAAAAGCTTAAGCCAGTTGCCATCTGGCAGAAATGAGGGGGAACTGGTGAAAGTCATTCCCAATAAGCAATCTTTAAGCAGTTCTTAACATCAGAAATTTAGTTCCTAGCTCGGTTCCATAGAGCCTGTCGCTGAAGATATGCAATGTATAGTTATGACATAGGATAATTACTCAGAATGGAATATGACCATATCCTTGGTTGAGTATTTGTCATCTATGACCCAGTAAATTTGTTTGCTTAATTACTCATGCAGTAATTTCAGTACAGGAGACTGCTGGTTGTATAAGCTTAGCAATAGGCAGCAAAAAGGTAGACCTATGCCAGAAAATTCCTAACTGCAGATATGACTTAGAATCACAGAATTATCATAGAATATAATGAATTGCAAGAGACCTATAAAGATCATGGAAGTCCAATTGCTGGCCCAGCGCAAAGCAACCCAAGGAGTTGTATCCATGTACCTGAGAGCATTGTCCAAAGGTGTCTCTGTCAGGCTTGGTGCTGTGACCACTTCCCTGTGGTCACTTCCAGTACCCAACCACCCTCTTGGTGAAAAACCTTTTCTTGATCTACAACCTAAACCTCCCTGACACATCTTCATATCATTCTCTTGGGTCCTGTTACTGGTTACCACACAGAAGAGATCAGTGCCTATTGTTCCGCTTCACCTCATGAAGAAGCTGAACACCACAATGAGGTCTTGCCACAGTCTCTTCTCCTCTAGGCTGAACAAATCAAGTGACCTCAGACAGTCCTCATGCAACTTCCTCTCAAAGCTCTTCACTCTTTTTGTTGCCCTCTTTTGCATACTCTGTAATATCTTTATATCCTTACATTGTGCCACCCAAAGCTGCACACAGCATTCAAGGTGAGGCTGCCCCAGTACAGAGCAGAGCAGGACAATCTCCTCCTTTGTCTAGCTGGCCATGCTGGGCCTGATATCCCCAGGACAGGGTTGGCCCTCCTGGCTGCCAGGCCACTGTTGACTCATGTTCAATTTGCCATCAACAAGGACCTCCAGGTCCCTTCCTGCAGTGCTGCTCTCCAGCAGTGTTTTGCCATTCTGGATGTACATCCAAGGTTGTCCCATCCCAGGTGCTCTTGTTAAATTTCATGTCATGGGTGATGGCTCAGTCCTCTGATCTGTCTGGGTCTTTTTGCAGGGCACAGATGCCTTCAAGTGAGTCAACAGGTTCTCCCAATTTAGTGTCATCAGCAAACCTACTTAGTATACCTTTGAGTCCAGGTGTTTTAGGAATCTTCTAGACCTGTTTGTACCAGCTGTGTGGTATTCACTGTTAGAATCTGGCAAGCTCAAGTCTCCCAAAAAGACAACAGAAGTTGATTTAGAGGTTTCCCTTAGTCCGTTGAAGAATAATTTGCCAGTGTCAACATCCTGACTGTGTGTCCTATAGTAGACTCCCATAAAAGCATCCACTTTGTTTGTGTGTCCCTTAATCCTTAACCAAAGGCTCTTAACATGCCATAATGTCCTGGTTTTGGCCAGGACAGGGTTAATTTTTTGCAGTAGCTGGGAGGGGGCAGGGCTAAGTCCCAGGTGTTATTCTATAATACCTCACATCACTGCCAGGGGTGGGGGAAAGGACTTTGGCTTCTGAGGAGAAAGGCATTCCTTCCAGTCAGAGAAACATGATTATGGTCAGATCAGGTTGGGCTCTGAAGTAAACGCTTTGCAAGTAAATCACCCTCTCTTTTGCACACTTTTGTAATTAATATTGTTGCTGTTACTGTTTGTTTTCTTATCTCATTGCTGTTGCCAGTAAATCATTCTGATCTTAACCTGTGATCTCTGCCTTTTGTGCCTGTAATTCTCAACCTCAGCCTGAAACAGCAGGTAGGAGGATGGGAAAACTGAGAGGAAAGAGAGCAGCAGTGTGCTTTTGGGTAATCTCGGGGGGGGGGGGGGCCCGAATTCGGCAGTACCATTCCTAAACCAGTACACATAACAAACAGCAAGCTCTGCCACCCCTTTCTCCTGCCTCATCTCCCACCTCATTTGCCCTGCCAATCCCTCCTGAAGACTGTGTAATCCTCCATACTGGCACGTAGTCACAGGACTGATCCCATCAGCTTTTACTTGTGCCAAGGATGTCAATTTTCATGGGCTGAGTCAAGGCTTCTAGGTCCTCATGGAGTGTCAAGTTTGACAGGCCAACTGAGGAACAAGAGTGGCTGCTGCTTGGTACAAAGTAGTTTATTACATGGCTAGATCAGTCTCACAAAGGAAGAGTGCTAGAGTCCATGCCCTCATGCAAAAGCATCCTAGCATAGAGTTCCCATGTCCCAAGCAGAAGCAGTCTTGATACAATGCATTATATTGATGAATCATCCAATCAGCTACAAACATGATGCTATTACTGTCTTTTTGCACCTATCCTGGTCTAACACAGTTGTGCGACAATGGTCATCATTTCTCACATGAGGCCTAGGCCTACAGCCTATCTATTCTATCTAGCAATGTTAGCAATGCTGTTATGTCTATGTTATGTCTAGGACTTAGTTAACTTTGTGAAAGGTTTGACCACCGAACTTTGACTGGACTTTAGGGCTTTTCTATTTACTAATACAGTCTCTTTATTCACTTAAGGCACTTGAGGCATATTTTTACTTACCTAGAACTAAAACTTACATTCCCACTTCATGTTTGTGACTTTATGTATCTCAGTTTCTCTGAGGGTTTCAAGCCAACCCCTGCATTCCTTTCTGCCTCTAAGCCTGTGTGCATGGAGTTCTGGGAAATTTCTGTCTGGTTTCCAACAATGGAGAAGATTGAAGGATCTAACTAGTACTCAAAATTCTGGCATGCATTCCCATTGCTTATCACAGATGAACCTGGTTTTGTCCCTTTCCCTCTTCCAATGTAGTTTAAAACTCTACTGGTCAGCCCTTCTAACTCCTGCAAAAGAATAATTTTTCTCTTCTGAGAAGAGACAGTCTACTGACTGCCACTGAATAGCAGTTGATCTGGTGTTGTATAGATCATAATACGATCAAAAACCACAAAGTTCCTCTGATGACACCATCCTCAGAGCCATCTGTTGATCAGCTGGGTCTGCCTGTTCTTTTCAGTATTCTTCCCCGATACCGAAAGGATCAAAGAAAACACTAGCTGTCCTCCTGATCCTTCAAACAATTGTGCCAAGGCCTGAAATCTCTTTTGGTAACCCTTGGACTTCTCTTTGCTGCCTCATCACTGTGGACATAAAGAACAGCAGATAATAATCAGAGGGTTGTACCAGACTAGAGAGTTTTCTAGTAACGTCCCAGGCTTCAGAGAGGCAGCAGGTTTCTCTATGAGTAAAAGTAGTTTGGTTGGCATATTGGGTCCTCGGATTCCCTCAGAGGGATTCACCTATGAAAACCACCATTCTTTTTATTTGACAGAGGTGGTCATGATGTAGGGGGTAGATTTTTTGCCCTCCAGTTCCAGAAAGACCTTCATCTGCATCTTAAGTTGTCAGCCCATCTAGTTCCAGGGCCTCATACTCATTGTATTAGGGCACCTGAGAAGATGAGGCAGGCTAGGAAGGGATTTGCTAGTCCCCACAAGTAATAACCTACTTCCATTTCCCCTCCTCTCTTAGATCCCCTCGTTCTGCCTGGTGGTGAGAGGTTTGGGGATCCTTTGTTTCTTGTGTCATGGTTGGCTGGTATATTCATCTCAGGGATGGTAGAATATGATGCCACAAGTCAATCTCCTTGTCTGATGCTCCTCAGCCTGAATGCCTCCTTGGGAAGTTCAGTCACCAGGCTGAGCATCTCCTCTACCTGAGCACATCTTGGACAGGGTGGGCTCACTGCTGCTGTCAGACATCGACAAGAAATGTGGTGTTAATCAGTTATATTTCTTCTAAGAATAAAGCTGGCCTCGCAGTCTTAGTGCCAGAACTCCATGGTCCTGTTCTGTTAAAGGCTCTGAGAGTCCTTAGTGAAACATTTCCATTGAAAGTGGAAACACTTAAAACTTTCAGTTCACTGCAGCTTTAGTTTGTTCTGTAGTCACCTGTTCTAGCATCAGAGGGACACTGCTGTGTTTTACCATGATGCCTGGTTTCCACACTTCCTGGTATAAGAGGGAGATATTCAGTAGATATCCAATGACTAGGTCTTGACTGACAACTAAGTGGTGGAGTTTACTTAGTTTTAGAAAAAATTAACAAATTTACCAAAACCTCATTTTTGAATGTGAAAATTGTTTTTCCTTCAGAGTGATTACTTTGTTTTGTTGGTGCAAAGAACTATTAGGAGACAATTTCAAGTCCCTATGTTAAAAATTTGTGTTTAATGCACTCTCAAATTAAGACACAGAATTTTCCAGTGGAGGCGTAATAACCATAATCTGTTATTCACAAATGAAGTATACTGTGTGTACACTTTGTGGCACTATCCCCAATCCATAGATTCTTTCAAAATTTGGCCCATAATTCTGCACACAGTCCACTGCCACCTAAAGTGAGGGAGCTGCATAGAATTCTGGTATGTTACAGATAGCCCTTTTTCTTCACCAGTGTGGGTGTGCATGGATTTCCCATACAGTCAGTGTCTGTAGAAGGAAGCAGAGACCAGGAACATGTCATGACAGCAGGCCCTTTGAGAAGCTTAAAATATGGGTGACAAAGATTGAAACATTACAAATACATTTTGAAGACTGTTGTTTGAGAGATGTAATTTAAATTATGCTTTACATGAGAAAGATGGAGCACAAAATTCCACTGTCTGTACAGCATGTCTATTTAGAAACATTATTGAATGTGTACAGGTTAGGGGTTTATTATTATTATTACGCAATTTTCTGTCTGATATGAAATTAGACTACACAATACTGGAATTCATGGTGTGTCAAGGAATAATATAGTCTGATGACACAGGGCTTGCCATAGCTGATTTAATTTCCTGGGTCAATTATTCAAAATCCAGCTTCTGACAATATTCAGCACTTCATACTGCAGAAGAAGGATGGTAAATTTGCTAGCACTGCAGTTATGACATGCTACAGACACAAGAAACCTTTAGGTGATAGGAATAAGGTAAAAAATATCCATTTAAGAACAGATTTTTAGGAGTGAAATTTATCCTGTCTAATACAGTTTATTATATGTGAGTTTTTGATTGCTACAGAAGTTTCTTTATTATTGGTTTGGTTTTTTTTTTGGTGTTTCTTCATTGTTAACTGTTCTAACTTTCAAGTATTGTACTTCCATACATACCAAATCTTACTGTTCAATGAAGAATGAGGAAGCAGGACTTTATGATTTCTAAAATCTCTCTACTAAATCCTTTAATCATACAGAAATGTTGAGCACTGTGTAGGTGGCAAGGAAGCAGGAGAGGAGGGAAGATTGACAGGAAAGTTTGATACACTCTCTGATTGCACTCTAAAGATTTGCAGATTAATGTGGTTTGGGGCACGGGTGAATTGTGGATATTTGGGATTTAATAAAATAAGTTGTCATTTTGATTTATTAAGTCTCAGGTACTGACCAAGCACACTATGTAGTCATTTTGAACAACTACCAGAACTACTACAATCTGGCAGACTAAATATTATATATCTAGTCTCTCTGAATTCCTATTAAATGTTTCCATATTTGATCAGTGTTAAATACAAAATTTGGAGTCATTTCTTCACTTAATCACTTAGTTCAGCTAAGTGGTTTTTTGGGTTTTTTTTTAATAAATGCCACATTCCATTTCTGTCATATCTTTTTTTCACAGCAAAGTTCTGTGGTGACCCTGGAGTACCTGCTCAAGGGAAAAGAGAAGGCAAAAGCTTCATCTATCAGTCAGAAGTCTCTTTCAGCTGCAACCCTCCTTTCATTTTGGTTGGATCTAGCACCAGGATTTGCCAAGCAGATGGAACATGGAGTGGTTCTTCTCCTCGATGCATAGGTATGATTATGCCAGTGTACTGAAATTGCTTTCAATGCTTATTATTCCTCTTCTTGCTAAGTCAATCTAGGCTTTTTCAGTTATTTTGAATTATCTTGGTGTTATTCTGTACTCTCTAAGAAACAAATCACTTTATTTTTGTGTTTGTGACTGGCTTATTGCGTACTGCTGAACAAGCTTAATTTTGTCATACATTCATGTATTTAATTAAAACACTGCAATTGCCTTTGTCTTTAATATGTTGCAATTTTTTTTTAGAACCTACACGCACAGCATGTGAAAATCCAGGAGTCCCAAGGCATGGATCACAAAATAACACATTTGGCTATCAGGTAGAGTATATTTTTTAATTAACTTGCATATTTAAATATTTTATACCACCTCAAAGTCTAGACACGTCTAATTAGAGGTTCAAAGACTGCTTCTGTAAGAGTTGTTTGCTGCTGCGTTGCTGTGTTTCCTTATTTCTACCTGTTGGATTACACCAACCTGTGTCCCTCTCAGCAATGCACTACATGAAAAACTTGTGATCAAGTTCCATTTCATTACACCTTGAAGGTTTTCAGTATCTCCTGCCAATATATAAATGCTCCCTACAATTTATTAAATAGTCTTTTCCTCCTCAAAAATGTGTATACTGTGTTCCAAAATGCCAGCGTAGACATACTCTAAAAAAGGACTTTTTTTTTCCTGAGAGAAAATCTGTTTGGAACCACAAATGAATTATGGAGTCACAGATCTGTTAGGAGAACTAGTCCAGTCTCCCTTCTCAAAACAGGGTCATCTAGAGCAGGTTTATGAGGGCTGTCTCCAGATGGTTTTGAATATTTGGAAGGATGGAGACTCAACAGTGCCTCTTGGCATCCTGTTCCAAGTTGATCACCCATACAGTGAAAATGAACACTTTTTTTCTTAGTTTTAAAGAGAATTTCCTCTGTTTCAATTTATACGTATTTCTTCTTCTTGTGTCTCTGGGCACCACTGAAGAAAAGTCTGCTTCTGTTGCTTGTGCTGCCCCAAAGGGGTTTTTTTGCAAGCTGGATAACCCCAGGTCTTTTAGCTACTCCTTGTATTTCAGATGCTATAGTCCCTTAAATAATTTTGTGGCCCATCACTGGACTCAATATAGCATTGTCCTTGTCTCTCTTGCACTGGCGAGCCCAGCACTGGAGCCAGCATTCCCTTAGGACTCACTGGGGCTAGCCAAGGTGAAGAAGAACCTCCCTTGACCTGTTTTCAGTGCTCTGCCTGATGCCTCCCAGGAGACTGTTGGCCACATTTTATACAAGGCTGTGTTGTGGCAAATGGTGTTTGCATATGTTTTTGTTGGAAAAAGAATTGTGAAACTGAAAATTGTTTTGAACTGATAATTTCTTGATTCACACAAAACACTGATGTCAGTGAGATGTTTTCATGAGTAAATAGTTTAGAGATGGAAAAATGTACCTTATAATTTGCTAGGAATCTTGTGAACAAAGAGAGAGCCTAATCTATCCTGTGACATCTGTGTTTGATGTCAGGGCTGAAAGCTCCAGGCACATGAAGAGAAATGAACAGAAGAGTACCTAGCAGCTCCACAACTGTATGAGGTCTCTGTCTAGTAGCAGGAGAATAAAAACCACAGTTAGCTGGAAATGCAAGAAAGGCCTGAGTGAAATTTGAACACATTTGAAAAATGAAATTAGTTTTTAAAAGCAAATTGTAGCTCAAGACTTTTCAAAGTTTCATGGCCAAAAACTTCTTTGGTTTATCCTTTTGGTGGCCTTTATGCAGTACTATTCAGGCTTGATTTTTAGCAATATTTGTGTTTTCAGATTGTGCTAGATCACAATCATATGCAAGTGATAATAAAATTGCCTGTTTTCTCTAGGGACTGAAAGTGCTGCTCTGTGCCAAGATAGGATGAGCAGGGGCAGACCTTAGGCTAACTTTGTTTATAATACAATATTATGCTAGAGGACAACTCTTTACTAAACTATGTATCAAATAAGTAATTTATTAAGCATTTTCTATAGTTTTATTGTCACAGTTTCTCTCACATATTAATGAACTTTAATTGAAAAAGATAATTCAGTCTCTCATTATTGTGTAGTTTTTAGAACTGTAAAAAAAAAACCAAAATGTTGATTGACAAATCATTTGTAAAATAAGTGTAAATGCTGACAGAGTTTACAACCCTATAAATTCTAAAAAAAAACCAACAAAAAGAAGTAAACAGTTAATAAGCTAGTGCCCAGTGTTTAAGATGTATATGCTATAGTCTCCTTACCCAGCCAGCAATTTATTCTCATGTTCACACACAGAATTTCATTTTATGTAGTAAGTAAAAGGGCAACTTTGGGTTACTCTAAGTATGATTGCTTAGTTAATACATAACAGGGTAGAAGTATCAGTCGTACAAAGCTGAGTCATACTAAGAGTCATACTAAGCTGAGCTTAGCTCTTGATTGGGTGGAAACAATTGTGAAAATAATTGGTTATAGACAAGTTATTGTCTGTAGATCCCAGAAAGAAATACTGCATTATTAAATATTGTATAATGTTATGACTCCTTTGAAAACACAAAAATATTGTAAATTAATGTATATTATGCTGCAGTTAACTTCCTGTGTGAGTGGGATAATACTGATCTTTAGTTCTATCCCTAGCAGGAAGGTAAAAAATAATTCTAAATTGTTCCAAAATATAGATGTGGGGTTTTTTGTTTTGTTTTGTTTTGTTTGGAGTTTTGTTTGTTTTGTTTTAACTCTCTTAAATACTTCATATTTAAACTAATATTAATAGGGTAACCTAATTGACTTAATTGTCAAGGTTTAAATCTATTTCTCTGTCTCATAAAAACAACACCAAGCTGTAGCCTTACACTTGGAATTCAAGTCTTCATATGTGGAATCGTGTTTTAGTACTTTTCATCAAATGGCACTAATTCCTCTATCTGACAAAAATCACTGACTGACACTTGCTTTTCACAATACTGACATCTGGTTATGAGCCTTCCTAGCACCATTGTTTTGCTCCTGTTTTTTCCCCTCTTGATTATCTGTTTTCCTATCTCATTGGTTGCATTGAAAGTTCAGGCAAACACAAGATAATTCTAGGCTTGACTGAAAGGCGTATCTAAACCTGACATCCTGGAACCTACACTAACAAATATCACCACATCACATTTGAATAATGTTTCAGCTATTAAATTAGAACTTTGTAGAAAAAGAGGCAACAGAATTTTGCATGGACTTAATTTTTCAGGATTGAATTCTTCAGGCAGAAGCAGATCAGTTTCTTACGTATTCAAATAACATCAGAACACCAGTTTAGTGCTACTTGGATATCTGGCATGGCATGGAAACGAGCTGCATTATCTGCTTTAATTGTTACGATTACATACTTCTAGGATGTTTACCTTTCATCTGAGCCATTTTTATTTGACAGATCTACTTTAGCAGTGTGTTACAACGGAAACAAAATAACTTTAGAACTTTGTCACAGTGTCAGTAACACACCACTACAGAATTTAGTGAATACTGACTTCATCTGTAATCTGGAAAATAAATCACTCCTTTGAAAGAAACTGTGGGGTTTGAAATACTTCTTCAGCTGTATTACTAGAAACATAGAAAAGTGCTTATAGCACTTTCACCATAAGCTATTGTAACACAAGGTACTACTGAATTGAAGAAACAGTTTAGAACTGCTCAGACCAGTCAGTCATATATATAAGATTTATTACTTCTCATACTTTTCCAACAAGTTTTGTAGAAATTCAGCTATCTTCCCTTATAGGCCTAAATTGAGTCAAAGAGCAGTCTTAATTTAAAAAGGAAAATAGGCACAATGCAGCAGTGGTAGCCTTCTGCTAGCTCTTGGGTTCTATCTTATGAAATTCAATATGAAACTTGATCTGCAGATGTTGAGCAGCCTTGCAAATAATCTCCTTCTGTGAATGTAATGCTTATAAAAACTTCTGTGTTGATTGAATTGTAGGATGAATTTCCAAGAGAAGTGCTTTACTACCACCATATAGCTGTCTCCATTAGCACAGTTGGCACCACCACTGCATCAATGAAAATGGGATTTAAGCCGTATCAGACACCATGTATCTGCTTCTCATTGTCCTGAGGTCTCTGGTGTCAGTGTGTTAGTGTCACAGTCTTAAGGGCTTCACTGGCACGAATATGATATTTTTTTCATTTGTGTTTCAGGTGGGGTTATTTGTAATGTTTCTAACACACTTTTACGCCACTGACACCACAGCTCATTTTTATACACGTTATGTTTCAATCTATACTATAAGGCACATTTCACCTATGTTAGATAGTTGTTCTTTTTTACCTCTGAAACCTGATTCTGTCCAGGCTTATATGTCTTTAAGGGTGAGTTGTTCATAGCAACAGGATCTCCAGTGCTAAGACTGTTTTATCATAGTCACACTGTAGTCTTCTTCACAGCATCCCATTGTCTGCATTTCTCAAGGGCTTTGCTGTTGTTCCAGCACCAGGCCTATATTTCTCTGTAGTGCATCACATTAGTGGGAAATAGCTCATTCTGCACATACTAGATTTTTTTTTTCTGCTATGGCTATAAATCTGTGGTTGTACCATACAAAGATAAAGAAAGGCATAAAACCTGGTCACAGCTACCTGATCATAGGAAACCTAAATTTTACAGCTAAAGCAAGTTTGGAAACAAAACAAAACAAAACTGGAACAAACACAAAACTCCAGGCAGCTCAAGACTCTTTCAGACAAAAGAAGCCTGTCAAGCTTCTGCCCAGTGGTCTTGCAAACTCAAAACCCTGTTATAAGGGCAGTAATGTATTAGTGGGCTACCAGACTACAGATATAGTGAAGACTTCAGAAGTATGTTTTCCTTCATTTAAAATGTGATGCTAAAAGTTACTGAAGATAAATAACTGGCATTCTCTTAGCTTCTCAGTTCTTTGGCACAAATTGCTGGGGATGGAGAAATTTATCAAAATATCTTCATGTTCTTTGGTGAACTGAAATCTAAGAAAAAATTGATTGTAGAGTAACTCATGAGAGTTATAAGTATCTTCTATTCCTATAAGGAATGTAAGAAATATGACAGATAATAGCTTATTATTTTGATAATTGTTATACATTTTTTTCATCTTATTTGGTGAAAAAATTATCTGGAGTACTTTATAAATAAATGCATGTTGATATTTATACATTTTCTTCTCAGATTGGTATTTCTACTGTTAGAGAATAACAAATATACACTCTTTGGGGTTTAGCAAAACAAACAAAAAAGAAAAAAGTTAATTTTTATGTTAATTTTGGGACTATCCAAGCTATAACTGACACACTAGAAAAGGCAGCTATAGAACAGATATGATCAAGCACTATTCTTCTTTTATTTATTGGATGAAAACGCCATTGTCCAGAGTACTAATGCTTCTACTTGAGCAGTAGAATAAAAATTAGGACAAATCTGAACATCTCAGGACTGGAAATTTTTTGAGCATGGAATACTGTATTGTGGCGCCACCTGGTGACTCTGACACAAGAATGTTGCAAAGTAGGCCACAAAACTTTCTAAAATTTTATTTGTTTAATAATTACTATACATATCCTATATAATTAATTAACATAATATATTGTTATTACATATTACCTGTTATATTTTTTCATTTATTTGTAATCTTGAGCAGCATGGCAGCACTTCTTAAACATCTTCATCCCGTAGGCAACTGTTGCATTTTTGATACTGCTTTGGTGCTTACATATATAAAGGTTGTGTTTCTTGCGAAATCATAAAATCATGGAATGGTTTATGTTGAAAGGGACCTTCAAGATAACATAGTTTCAGCCCCCCTGCCTGATCTGCCTTGTGGTAGACCAGGTTACTTAGAGCCCCATCCAGCCTGGCCTTGAACACAGCCAGGTATGAGCCATCAACAGCTTCTCTGGGAAACATGTCCTAGTCTCTCACCACCCTCACAACAAAGAACTTTCTCCTAGTATCTAGTCTAAATCTACTGTCTTTTGAATCTATTCCCCCTTGTCCTATCACTTCACGTGCCTATAACCACTCCCTCTCCATGTTTCTTGTAGGCTCCTTTCAGTTACTGGAAGGCCACAATTAGGTCTGAATGAAGCCTTCTTTTTCTAGGCTTAATAAACAGTTCTCTCAGCCTTTCCTCATAGGAGAGTCCCTAAGAACATTTTGGTGGCCCTCCTCTGGATTTCCTCCAAGTCCGCGGTTTTCTTGTGCTGAGACACCAAAATGGGACAGAGGACTCTGGGTGAGGTGTCACCAGAACAGAGTAGGACAGAATTACTTCCCTTGACCTGCTGCCCCACACTGCTTTTGATGTATCCCTGGAAACAATTGGCTTTTTGGGCTACGAGTGCACACTGCTGGGTTATGTCCAGCCTCTCATCCATCATCACCCCCAAGGCCTTCTCAGCAGGGCTGCTCTCCATCTGTTCAGATCACAGCCCACCCCTACTATAAGGTGTAGTGCAGCACCTTGAACTTGGTCTACTTGACCCTGAGGGACACCTTGTGTCATTGATGTCCACTGGGATTCTGAGACATTGATCGCTACCCTCTGGATGTGACTGTCCAATCACTTTCTTATCCATCTAACAGTCCACTGGTCAAATACATCTTTGTCCAATTTAGAGAGGAAGATATTGTGGGGGGACTCTTTTGAAAGGCTTAACAGAAGTCCAGGAAAATGGTATCTGTAGTGCTTCCATGTCCACTGATGTAGTCATATGAACACACCTTTCTTAAGGCTAGTACTTTTTAAAAGCAATATATTTATGTTGATTATTGATTAATAGATCTTTACCACACACAGAATAAAAAAGCTTCTATAGCTACTTGGAGCGATTTCTAAAATTTGTAGTATTTTACTACTTTGTGCTTAACCATGCAAGTGATTTAGTGTATTTCCTTCAAAATCTTTTGAAAGTAATTACATAGTCCAGTGAGCACAGAAAAGAGCAAAATAAAGGGAGATGAATTTTAAATCGCATCCTGTGTTGATGAGCTACTATCTGTAGTTCATGAGTTATTATTAAATTTCATTCTGATGAGAAACTTTAGCTGAAATGGAACAGTTCTATAAAGTTTCAAATGATACTTGTAGGAGTGAAATGCTGTTTCCCAGTACTAAGCTATCAGAAAAGAATCCATATTTTACCTTTCAGCATCAGTCTGTATCAAGTGTTATGCATTTAAACAAAATAATTAAAAATCAAACCCAAACCCGAACTCTAAATGTGCTGTCACAGATAGTTTAAAGTTTTCAACTTCTTGTTTAAACATGAGTTGATAAATATATTAATACAGGTCACTGCAGAAGAGTAGATACGATCTATGCACCTTAATATTTGAGTTAACCACCCACAGTACGTGATACAATACTCTCTGAATGATGTACTTCTAATCTAATTTTCTCGCTTTTGATGGAAACTAAGAATTATTTGCATTTTCATCAATTTCACCATGACTGGACATGCTGAACAAGTTATTCCACTTTATGTTTGTGCAGAAACTATAAGAATTCTATTTTCCTTTTTATGCAACACATACCCTTAATAAGGATAATAATTAAAAGCTAATCTCAGATGAATTGCTCTTGTAAATTATGTACTTGTGCTCCAGTTTCTATTATCAGTGGTACAAAGAGCTGTTACTCTTTACCTTCTCTCATCAAAAAACAAAATTAAAATATCATAGGAAAATTCTGAAGCATGAGACAGTGTTGTTGACCATCCTTGTCTATTCTAATCAAATATTTCTCATTATAACCTATGAATACATTCAGCATTCCCCAAAGGGGGATCTAGTTCAACAAAAGTCCAGAAGAATCAAATACCCATTTCAATTCTGCGACTTGCCTTGTTTATGGCAATTTTGCACAATTGTCTCTCCTTTGGACCGGAGTGGGAAGGGCACCATAAACTTTGTTTCCAAACTCACAGTTCATCAACTGTTCCAGGCCCAAAGCAACATACTAGAGAGACCACAGAAGATGAGGATTCAATTTTCTTCCGTGGAGGATCTAATTTTGAGGGAAGAGTAATTCTACTGAGAACGAAGCAGTTTTTTATTTCATATTGAATTGTTCTGTGAAATTAATTTAGTTTCCAGAGAAAGAGAATCACAACTTATCAAGTCTGTATTATGTGAAGGAGTGATCAAATTTTGGGAAAAATATCCCAGCTGATAGTTGCTCATAACAATATTACTGTGTTTTCTACTTTTCAACAGGTGGGAAATGTTGTCCAATTTCAGTGTAAAAAAGGACACCTGCTCCATGGTTCGACTACACGAACTTGCCTTCCTGATCTTACATGGAGTGGAATCCAGCCAGAATGTATACGTAAGAAATGATAGTTTTTTTCTTTTCTCAAATTTTTTAAATCTAGGTTATTTAGCTAATTGCAGTAAAATTGTCATAAAGTTAATCTATATGGCTTTATTAACTAAAAGTTAACAGAAATTTGCATTACTAGATTACAGCAGCTAGAAATATAATTCTGAGTGAATTGTTGTACAATAAACAATAGAAAATTAAAAAAAGAGTGAGAGAGAGAAAATAGGAAGATCTTAATCCAAAGTCAATTTCCATTTAAGAAGGTGCAACCCTTCCAACTCAGGGAGGAGGTGGTGAGAATAGGATGTATCAGAAGGCTCTATTCTAAAATATTCAAGAAAGCATATAATTAAAATTGGTTCTAGTAAAGAGTTTGAACTGCTTCCCAGCCAAGGAGTCACAGTATTTTAAGATGAGGAAAAAAGTGTTTGTAATTGGAAATTTTTGAATCTGAAATAGAATCTTTTTAAAGTATAGAGAGCAGCACTCCATTTCATAAATCTTTTATACTTCAGCAAATGATAATTCACTGAAGATATAAGATCATGGTTAGTCTTTCTAGTTCAGCTAGTCAGCTGTATTTTTCTGGAAAGAGTCTTACCTTGTAAGGTCTGACCCTATAGAATCACTTCAGTGAATGGAGAACATATCCACAGAAGGAAACAGCATTACTATTATTTCAGCTGGTGCTACCATTAGTCTAAAGGAAACAGTAAATCAGTACTTTACTGTGTTGAAAGGTGAACTCCGCTCTTGGGGGTATGCTGTCTTTGAGATAACACATAAATCCCATATATTCTGATGATTGTTAAATATACAAGAGTCTTCATATGACATTAGAAATAGTAACTTAATTTTTCTGATATTTACAACTCACCTTCAATTTCTCCTTGACCTTTCATAGTATTTTCCAACTGACCATTTACTTACTGTTATACAGTTCTACATAGATATCATAAGTGATGTAAGTCACAAGCCATGGTTGCTTTTAAGTCTGGTATGATGTGTGCTGTTTCTGTTCTCACATGCAGACAATTAATTTTGTTCATGCAAGTGCATTTAAGAATGTTCTCGATCCCTTGGAATTGAAAGGTCCATGTTTATGAGTGTATTTACAGACTTGTGGTGATATTTTATAGACGATATAGTAATTTATAATGTGAATTAAAATATATTAATATGTAATTTCTATTGTTTTTTTACTTTGTTAGTTAACTGTCAGAATGGGCATATATTATCTTTTCAGAAATATTTTCACCATTTTGACAGAAGGATATTTTATCTTTTCTTTGTAGCTCACAGCTGTAAACAACCAGAAACACCAAGTCACGCTAATGTTGCAGGAATGGATCTTCCATCACTTGGCTATACACTGATTTACACTTGTCAGCCAGGCTTCTTCTTGGCAGGAGGATCAGAGCACAGAGCCTGTAGGTCTGATGGCACATGGACTGGGAAGGTTCCTGTTTGTGAAGGTAAGTTCTTCTGTTTCCTGCTGCATCTGCCATCTGTCCATCATATTTCAGTGCTTTTCTCCACTTGCAGTTGGCACGTGCACGCCAACAATTTGATTTGGCCCAGGCAGCACGTTTTTATGAAAGGCAGGTCCTCCTTGATGAACCAAATCTCTTTCTATAACAAAGTGGCCTGCTCAGTGGTCACTCAGTACCGTGTTCTGGTGAGACCACACCTTGAACAGTGTTTGCAGTTTTGGACCCCTCACTCCAAGAAAGATATTGATGTACTGGACTGTTCTCAAAGAAGAAGAATGAAGGTGGTGAAAGGTTTGGTGTAAAAGGCTTATGAGAGGAGGCTAGGGAAGCTGGGGGTCTTTATCCTGGAGAAAAAAGGACACTGAGGGGGGACCTTATTGCTATCTGTAACTATCTGAAAACAGGCTGTAGCAAGGTGAGTATTGGTCTCTTCTTCAAACTAGCAAGTGATGAGAGGCAATGGCCTAAAGCTGTGCCAGGTGAGGCTTAGGCTGCACATTATGAAAAGTTTTTAGGAAAAGTAAGGAAGAGTTATCAAGCATTGGAACAGGCTGCCCAGGGAAGTGGTGGAGGCAGATGTGTAGATGTGGCATTTAGAGCCATAATGTAGTGGAGGACTTGGTAGTGTTAGGTCAGCTGTTGGACTGTAAGATTGTAGAGGTCTTTTCCAACCTGAATGATTGAATGATTCTGTAGTAATATTTGAGAAAGATGTGTAAAGTCCAAGAAGATGAGACACTGTGTGAAATTAATTCATAGGGTTTATTATTATTTTATATTTTTATGTAAGGAACTGTATACCACTAGTAAACAAAATGTATCCACTTTGTCCTTGCTGTTCCAACCTTTAATTTTGTTTCTAATTTTTACTACCCACTTTGTCACGGTAGGACATGAAAAACACAATAGCCAAGTCATGGTGAGAAAAGTGGTTTTCATATGAGATAAGGAATATACTCAACTATAGGAACTGTTTGAAATTTTATTTCCTGAATAATTAAAGGCCTTTTCAGATTACTGTTACCTAATGTTTCAGTTGTGGTTATCCCCAGGGCTCTTACAGAGGCATTCAAAGGCTTTGTAGCCAAACACTGCTACTTGGAAGGGAAATCGGAAATTAATAGTTTGTATTACTAAAAAGCAGATGTCCTGGAATTGCATGCCAGGCAAGTGCTAGGGGAAAATAAAGCAGAGCTTTGGGAAAAAGCTAGAAAGCCAGCAGCCAGGAAGACTATGACTTGTTCAATACTTGGAAAGTATTATGCCAGGCCAAATGTGATTCATAGATTGCATTTTGATTCAAGAATTTTCTGCTGTGGCTGTTGAAAGAAGTTGTTCACTTCTTATTGTAAACTTCACAAAAATAACTTGGAAATAGATGAAAAGGAATAAAATGTTTGGAGCTGAGAGCTGTAAAAGGATGTGTAGGGGAATTAAACTAGGGGAATTCAACTTTAAATACAAAGCTGTAATCTTGAAACTCCTACTCAAATATCTGGACTTAGAAACTTAAACTTCATAGTTAACTGGTTTTAATTGTGGATTTGTATCTCACATTTGTATTTAGGTTTTATTTTGTGTTTCACATTCCATTTGTGGGCTTGACTAGAAATTTATTCAACTTGACAAGGCAAATTGACTCATCATTTTTTTATGCTAAAGCCCAACTGGAAAGTGTGATCCAGATATTTCTAACCTGAACTTAATGTAGTCAAAAAGCACATGCTGTTGAACCATGCCTTCCAGGTCAACAATGTACAGTCAGTAAGTTTCTTTCACAGCAAAGGGGAAATAGAGGTTAGTCAATCAGTAGTAACAGTCCATGAGAATCTTAGGTTGTGTTTCAACCCTCGCCCTTGCTTCTTCACAGTTTTAACATACATGACAAGAAAAGACCTTTTGAAAAAACTAACATTTATTCTCAAAAAAATTATTAGCTCTTCTTGCAAAAGTTTGCCTTTTATGCAGAAAAATACTCAGATCAAGGGAAGGTCGTTTCTTTTCTTGTGTATTTTTACAAGATGGATTGGAAAGGAAAGGCCTGGTTCAAGGCCAAGACCCAAAATACAAAACATTGAAATCACAGTTGGAGCAAGGAATTGTGTCTGGTGCTGCATGAGAATATTTTACATTAAGAGACAGAATTATTTGTCTTCTTTATGTTCCAGTGAATCCAAATCAGTTTCTTCAAAATAAAATAGCTTCATTTCCAGGCAATTATAGTCCTAGTGCATTTAGTTCATCCTCTTTGGTGGTGGGAGAGTTCCTGCTCTAAGCAGAGAAAAAATTATATTCTCCAAATTCCAGTTCTCGTGTCACCTGAGCAGTTGGATATACTGTGGACAGCCTCTTTTTCTTTTTTCTTTTTCTTTTTCTTTTTTCTTTTTCTTTTTTCTTTTTCTTTTTCTTTTTCTTTTTCTTTTTCTTTTTCTTTTTCTTTTCCTTTTTCTTTTTCTTTTTCTTTTT
>JBBMKD010000102.1:135247922-135275480 GCA_037834095.1 Argya squamiceps | reverse complement strand
CTTCCCTTCCTTTCCCTTCCCTTCCCTCCCCTCTTTCCTCTTTCCTCTTTCCTCTTTCCTCTTTCCTCTCCTCTTTCTCTCTCTCCTTCTCTCTCTCTTTCTCTCTCTCTTTCTTCCTTTCCTTTCTTTCTTCCTTTCCTTTCTTTCTTCCTTTCTTTCCTTTTTTTCCTTTCCCCTTTAAAAAATCAGGGCCTTCTCCTTCAATATTAAGAGATTCAGGCAGTACCTACAGGTTTTCAGTCTTGAACACAAGATGTCTCACTCAGTACTGTTGAAGATAGTTAAGTCCTGGAGAGAAACAATTACAAGCTCCCTTTGTTGTGTGTGCCTTCACTTTTTGGTCTTACACTGCAGTCCATGCAGTGTTCGCTGTTCCTAATCCATGTGTCATAGCCAGGATTAGATGCTATATTAGAAGCCATCTCACATATCAGGTGCATGACTCAGGACTGTAACTTCTGAAGCATGGATTCTGGTGTAAAACCCTGCACTGTTTGACTGCTGAAAATGGCTTAATAGCATCCAGGGGGCTGGTTTAGGAGGATATGGGGCAACAGAGTAAATTTGTGTGCAAGTGCTCCTCTCATAGTAAGGTTTGATACCAACTCATTTGTATTTGAGATTTGAACACCATTCTATATGCTTTTTAACAAATAAATTCTGTGATGGAAATTATTTTCTTCATTTCTGAGTAACATTTTGCTACTGATTTATCTTTATATCATTTGTTCTTTTTTAACAGCTGGTTCTAAAATATTAGTGAAGGATCCCAGACCAGCATTGGAAACACCAAGTCCCAAACTAAGTGGTAAGTTCTCCAAGGTTTATATAGTTATAAACCATTTCTATAGAAAAAACAATGAGGATCACTTTAGTGAGATTGTACTGAGTTGTTCAGAATGTGTAAAGGATATTAGATTAGGCACTAGATTAAAAAGGGGGAAAAGATAATTAAATCATTCCCTAATTTTGAAGTCCATCTACCCTATGGTATAATTTATATCTATATACAGTTTCTGTTATGTAATGAGAGTTTTATTGGTTTCGCTGAAATCACTGTGTTCTGTGTAAGATTCTATTCAATTTCCCTATTTGGAAACTGTACCAACCTTGAAATAATTTAAAGATATTTTGTAGTTTTCTTCAGTCCTGCACTTTTTTTACATATTGCTAATTTAAATTGCTTTACCTAAATACTTAATATTAGCCTTGAACTTAGCCTTTAGGAAAAAAGCTAATTTTAGCTGAGACAAGGTAATCTCTCCAATTCTGGATGAACTCTCCAGCTTTAACAGATCTGCTGAAGACCATATTTTGATGTCCTGACAAGAGAAGCTCTCTGTCCTCTGAAGACATTTTTTTGAAAAGACCAGTCTCCTTCACTAATATTAACCTTTGGTTACAATAAACGTATTGAATTTCTACTGATAATGAATAAGATTTAAAAGTAGTATTTTAGCATATGGACATTTGGGGGCTTTTTTAAACATTTTGTGTACTAGTTCAAAACAATGTTTTTCAATGATGTGCTGCTGAATGGTAGACATCAAGTTTTTAATTCAGAAAATTTACATTCATTTTGTGCAATCCCAATTAACTGCCAATATAGCACATAAAGATAATTTTTTCCTAAAAGTAGGAAAATATATTTCAGGCAGACTACAAATAAACAGCATCAGAGCATTTCCACCATGCAATTTCCTTGTTTGCAGGTCCAGTACCTACATGTTCTTTTAAGAAACATATACAAATATACATGCAAGTACAGAGGCAGAAAAACTAGGAAAGCTCCTTTACCCTTCATGGAGAAGACCTGTCTTTGTGTTGCATAAAATAAATGATGAAGGAAAAGTGTGGGTATTCCAGTGTGCTCCGGTCTTGGATTTAGGGGTATCCTGAGAGAGACAAGGACAAACATTCTTCTCTCTCATCTGACATGAGATGCCAATGCACACATGGACACAGAGCTTTAAGTTTGGTGTGAATTACTTCAAATGATGTGAAAGTTCAGATTTTAAATAATGATTCTTACAGGGATAACTCTGATACATTACTTTGGAAAGTGTAGTAAGCCCATCCTAAATCACTTTTCATTTAATTGTTTGAAAGGTATCTCATGTTAAGATTTTAAAGATTTGCATGCATCAGTTTTTACATCATAGGTAGTTTTTTGTTGTTTTGATGGGGTTTTTTTGGTTGCTGACATAGCATTAATTAAATTAATAATTTTTCAGTTTGCTAATAAGTATTAAATGTTAGGGTATAAATCTAGTGTATTTATTCCCCAGCAGATTATGATCTGTTTTAAATTTTTAATTAGAGAATTATTTTTTTTCTCCTGGTGAAGCTCATAATGTTTTTAAGCATTTGAAGAGAAGACAAAACTTCTTACGTATTTTTTCATTAGAAAAATAGACAAGTTAATAAAGAAAATGCTTAT
Organism: Argya squamiceps; assembly: GCA_037834095.1. Taxonomy (NCBI): domain Eukaryota; kingdom Metazoa; phylum Chordata; class Aves; order Passeriformes; family Leiothrichidae; genus Argya; species Argya squamiceps. The sequence continues at coordinate 135,273,040 of JBBMKD010000102.1, read as the reverse complement.
AATATTTCATGTAATTTAAAGAAAATGTTTATTAAAATGTTGATATCTAAATAGACACTAATTTCTGCAAAATTCAGTGTTAGCCATATGTCCGTAGGTGTCTAAGCTGGCATAGAAAAGATTCTACAGTGAGTGGAATATGATCTTCTGGCTAAAACTTTTAGAATTTGTGAAACTGGCTAACTCTGGACAGGTCTGTATTTTAGGAAAAAAGCAAATGAAGATGCAGTTTTGGTTGTTTTCTTCAGTGCAAATACATTTCTTTCATAAAAGTTCATGCCATGTTTCTATATTCTATATCTGAAAATTATGCCTCGTGTATTTATAAATGAGTAAAGAAAATAAAATGCTAATATTTAGCATACATTTTGTTGGTTATTTGACTTTTTAAATACTACATATTGCAAAATATATTGAAACATGGGTTTTTTTGTATAGTTCCAGATGATGTATTTGCCCAAAATTATATATGGAAAGGATCATACAATTACAAAAGCAAGAAGCAACCCATGACTTTGACAGTCACCAGTTTCAATGCAACTTCTGGAAGAGTAAATGCAACACTGACAAACAGCAATATGGAATTGCTGCTATCAGGTATGGGTTACGGGAAACAAATTTCCTTTTTTTTTTTTTTTTTAATCATACATTGGTTTCCTGTAACTTGCTGCATAACTTAAATTTTATTATCTTATCAAAGAAATTTTCAGTGTATTTCAGTTCCTTTTCAAATGCAGGGATTTTTACACTTCTTTCCTTCCCCTCATTGCCCTGGTTTTTTTTTGGTTTTTTTACTTTTCCAGGTTTTTACTATATTTGGAATTAATAGTCAATATGGAGTGAAAGAATCATATAAATTATCACATTTCTCCTTAAAACATTTTAAATACATTTTAAGTACTGTCCCTGAGATATTCTTAATTCTTAATTATAAAATTTCCCCACAGTAGCCATATGTTGACCTAGAATACCTAATGAACGTGGAAAGAAACTAGAGCTGACACTTGTTAGGTTTTCTAAGTAAGAAAAAAAAGTTAGAATCATGGAATTGTTTATGTCTAAAAAGGCTTCTAAGATAACCCAGTTAACCTAATACTGCCAAGTCCACCACTGAAGCATGTCTCTGGAAGTGCCACATGCAAATATTTTAAATACCTCCAGGAATGGTGATTCTACCACTTCCCTGGACAGCCTCTTCCAATGCCAGGCAACCCTTTCAGTGATGATTTTTTTCATGACATCCAATCTAAACTTCTTCTGGCACAACTTGAAGCCATTTCCTTTCATCCGACCTTTTGCTGCTCGAGAAAAGCACCAAAAACACCTTGCTTCAAATTCTTTTCAGGTAGTGGAAGAGAGGATGTAGTCTTCCTTCAGTCTTCTTTTTTTCCGGACTTAACAGCCTAAGGTTTCTCAGACTCTCCTCATAAGGCTTGTGCTCCAGACCCTTCTCCAGCTCCACTTTCCTTCTCTGGACATGCTGCAGCACTTCCATGTCTCTCTTGTAATGAGAGGCCCAAAACTGAATGCAGGATTTAAGCTGTGGCCTCACCAGTGCCAAATATGGGGGCATGATCACTACCCTGGTGCTGCTGACCACCACCTGACCCTATTTATTATACAACTCATAATGCCACTGGCCTTCTTGGCCACCTGAGCTCACTGAAGGATCCTGTTCAGCCATAACCAGCACCCCCAGGGCCTCCCAAGCCTGTAGTGTTGCCTGGGGTTGTTGTGACCCAAGTGGCAGGCCTAATGATCCAAACTGTCCAGATCCTTCTGCAGGAGTCTTCCCTACCCTCCAGCACATCAACACTCCTGCCCAACTGATGACACTCCTGGTGTCATCTGCAAACTGACTGAGAGTACCTTATCCAGATTGTTGATAAAGGTATTGAACAGGACTGGCCACAGCATTGAGCTCTGGGGAATACCAGTTGTGACTGGCCATCAACTGAATGTAACACTAATCAACATAAATCTCTGAGCTCATCCAGCCTGTCAGCTTTTTACTCAGTGAAGAATCCACCCATCTAACCCATGAACAGTCAGAGTCTCCAGGAGGGTTCTGCTGGAAATGGTGTCAAAGGCTTTACTAAAGTTCAGTGAGACAACATCCACAGGCTTTTTCATCCACTGAGTCACCTTATCATAGAAGGAGCCCAGAGAGCCAAGCAAAATCTGCCTTTCAGGTTTGGCTGGACCTGATCTCCTGGTTGCTGAGAGGGATGATCTACAGGAAGGGTGTGATAAGCCACAGAATCTGTGTTTCTGCTGAGATCTTATTTCCCAGTCTTGAGTAGAGTGGTGAATTTTTATCATTAGGTTTGTCTGTTAAATTATTTTGTAGGTGTCTTTTGAAGAATCGTGCTTGAGAGTGGACTGAACGCTTTCTGATTTCTGACTGATAACCATGCTTGTCTTGGTTGTGTGTGAATTTTTTCTATTGTATTAATTTTATCCGTGTAGTTTTTGTGATGAAATTAGGAACAACAGATGTAGTATTTTGTATTTTTAGAATTAGAAAAGTAAACCTCTATGTTTTTTCACTCAAAACACTCCTCCTCCAAATAAAAGGTTCCTTCAGCTAGACACAAATGTGATTCCAAATGCCCTTTTCCACTCTGTGTACAGGCATTACACATGTCATCAGGTATTAATATTTTTTTTTACTTCTCTGTCCTACACTGAGAACTTATATAGTGAAAGGGTATCGTAGGGCCAGGGAAGTAAGGATGGATCAACAAATACATTTACATGCTAGAAAGCTGAATTCACCTATACTCAGTTTGTAGTTTTCTCAAATGAAAAGTAGTTCCTTCCTACTCCATAATTAACTATTTTGCAGTCCATGATTTGATGCATCTATTTTTACCTCTTTTTATTTTGACACCTGTGCTTGCTGTAATTATGCATAGAATAAACCCATCATGCCAAGGCTCATTCATTTGAGCTCAGTGCAGTGTTAACACAAAAGTAAGTCTTCTCATTAGCTCAGAGATTATTTATATGTAATGATACCTCCTATAGGGCAGTCACCAATCCTTAATGTAGAGAAGACTTGTTTTTCCAATTTGGGCATGATCACAAGAAACGTGAATTAGGAATCATTGTCCATGGAAGATGAAATCACTAGACATATTTTGGTATTTTATTTTCATTTCCAAATTACCAAAAAATGATATTTGGGTTCTAAATAATTATTCTGCAGGAGTGAGTCAGTAATTCTGTCCACAAAGTAAATAAGGTTGTGTACAAGTCTTCTCGTTATATGGAAGAAACTGTTTTGTAATTGACCGTACTAACTGATGAAGAGCAATCCAATTGTAAAAATATTTTCAATTTTTTTTTTTTTTTTTAATTTAGCAGCAGCTTTTGGAATAGGAGTTGTGTCTGGATGTTCCTATTATCACATTTTCTGTGTAATTACTAAATTATATACATTGAAAGTAGGGATGTGAGGTTTAAATATACTCTTCCTGATTCAGAACAATATTTTCCATTTCAAATCAGATTGGTGTCAATGTTCTGCCTAAGGCTTGATGTAACAGCTATGTGTATGGGGTTTCCCTTCTCTCCTTTCTACAGGCTAAGCTAAAAACTGTTTCTATTGAAACCTTATGATTATTGAAATAGTTTCAAACTAGAATGCATCTTTTTGAACAAGCAATGTTGGCAATTGGTATCTATTCTTCCTGCTTTTCTTCTTTAAAACAAGAGATGATGTGTTTATTCTCAAAGATTATATTATTTTTCTAGTCAACACAAATATGAATTTTTAAAACTATATTCTACAGGAGTGTATAAAAGCCAGGAAGCTCGGCTAATGCTCCACATATATCTCATTAAAGCACCCTCCCATACATCTGCAAGCAAGTTGAAAGAGGAAAAATGGGCTATGGATGGTTTTGTGAGTATATTTCTGCTACAAAAGGGAGGGATTTTTTTTTTATATGATTGAAATCCTGCTGGGTTTTACATCCAAAAAATCCTGAGACATATAAAATGGAATCTTTTTAGCAAGGCTGAGTCATTAAATTACATGAAAATTTTCTTGTAAAATGTAGATCAGTCCAAGGGAAAATATGGGAACAGTCTACTGTGCCTACTCTTTAGTGTAGGCAAAATTATAATGCATGTTAGTACAGCAGCTTTTCTCTTAGGTCTCTTTATTCCAATATATTTAGAAATTTTATCATAATTAAACATAAAACAACTTTATAATAATATTATATTCAATTAATACCATAACAATTTTCATCATTGTATTAACATACATGTTTTACTTTTTGGTGATTTTTTATAAATATCTTGAAAAGGAAGAACTGTCACATGTATGTGGAAACCAAAATAGGTTGCTCCAATTTAAGATTAGACTCCTTGGGGTTCTGGGTCTGAGCTTATTCTTTGAAACAGAGAGGAAGAGAGCACATAACTGAGAGGAAGAGAGGTAAAGGAGAGGGTAAATAGCCCAGATTTCTGGGATGTGATTAAACCATGAAAAGAAAACGCCTTTCAAGAATAGATAGAGAAAAAAGTGGATTTTTTTAGAAAACAAAGAGCCTAAAATTGTTTGGATGAGGATAAACACTCATACATTCCTTACTGCACTGTCTCATTTTTTAAGGAATTTTTCTGTTTTCTTATGTTTCACCTCTTGGTTAAGCACTACAGGGACACCACTATGTGTGCACATCATTTCTACATTGAATTGTACACATAAATTTATATTTTTATAATGAGTGGCACTGGTTGAACAATATTTTTTTAAAGGTGCAGAGTGACAACCTTTAGCCTTTTTACTGGTACATTTATTGCTTGATGAGTTTAGTTTAACTGTCTTGGCTTGTACAAACTTTAGGCTTGACGAACACGCTCCTGAGGCAGCAAAGCAAAGAATTTACTTTTTGACTTCTAAATATGTGAAAGTAGACATATACTCCCTACATTCTATATGCTATTTACATACTGTTCTTACTTGACCTTTTTGGTCTTTGAGTCTTGGAACAGCACGAAGAGGCTGCTTTAGCCCAAAATAAAAAAAAAATCACAAAAGAAAGGCACCTGGTCTTCAGTGAAAAAAAAAAGCTTCAGCTCACTGCTGAAGATAATACTGTGTCTTGAGAAAGGGCAGCTTAAGGGAAAAGCTTGAAGGAATCTACCTAGAAAACACTGATTTTGAACCTAATAACTATTCTTCGAAGCAAATATCTGTCGAGTTGTATACAGTACACTACTTTAGTCTGTGCTTACTGCAATAAGAGAGATAATCATAGGATCACAACCATCCCCTCCCTCCCACAAGCCTTTTAGTTTATACTACCATATTTCGCCCTTGTAACAAAGCCTTATTCAATATTCTTCTGATCCATGGCTATATAATTAAGTGCTTATGGGGATAGATACTGAGAAAAATCAATTTCAATTAATTTGCAGTCTTTTTAATTTACTTTAAAACTAGCTATTAAAACCACAATACTTCATGCTTAAGATTGTATGCAACATAACTTTTTCAATCTACTTCCTAAACAAAACAGAAAATTATGAAGTATGTAAGAGCTTAGAAATACTGACATTTGAACTACCAGAAAATTTAGGTCTTAGTAGTTTTAAAAACAATACAGTTAAAGGTAGTATAAGATGTCATATGTGACCATAAACCACCATGTCTAAGTTGTGCCTGTAACAGTCCTGTCTTTTCTTTTGAACTTTGTATATAAATTTCCTAGAAAAAGAGAGTGTTTATAACAGGGAATAACAGCTACTAGTCAAGCATATTAGGGTACAGAATAGAATAGTTTCCATTCAAATATATACATGTAACTTGCAACACAGTTTTCCCCATTTAATTCACATTGCTTTTATGTTTACAGGTTTCTGCTGAACCTGATGGAGCAACATATGTTTTTCAAGGATTCATCCAGGGTAAAGATTATGGACAATTTGGACTTCAAAGAATAGGTATTCAACAAATTTTAATTCTTTGCTAGTTTGCTGTTCCACATTCAGTTTTATTATATGTATGAAGGTATTTGCAGGATGTTAACAGAATTGACATTTTATAGAATCTTGAGAAATTAATTTCTTTAAACTGTCATTCAAGTAGTAGTTACAAATAAGTTGTAAGGAGTTACAGATTACTTGCAATCTACTGCTTAGTATACATATTCATTTGTAATATTTTGAGCAATTTTTTTAATCCAATTATATGTAAAATGCATTTAATTTGATATCTTAATAGCTATCTAGAAAACCCATGTCGTAGAATGCTTTGATAAACTGATTTCTTGCTTATGGTGATAAAACACCATTTCACCTAAACATTTGTTAGAAGAGGGAAACTGCTAAATATTTTCAGGTAAATATTTACATTACTTTTAAGAAGAAAGAAATCTTAATTGATAAGTGTTAATTTCCTAAAAATTAACTTCTTGTCTCTATACTAAGAGAGCACTGGTAACAGAGCTCTGGTGACAACATTCTGTTGTACTATTTAAGAAAATAATTTCATTTACTTTTCTAATGTTGTCTTAAGAACTCTGATATTTCTCCTACCATAAGAATTTGAATTTAGTTTATACTGAATTTTAAATTATAAAATACTGTTGGGAATGCCTTAGAAGGGGACTTGTTTTTCACTAATATAATGGCTGTTTGGATAGAGTTCTTGCCTTCAGATAAAATTCCTATACGTGGATGGAAAATTATGTTCTTTCATCCACAAAGTATTGTCCATTTTTAATTTTTTTTTCAGTAAAATCAGGAAAATCTTTAATTCTTGAATGTACTAGAAAGAAGGAATGTAAACTCAAATTTTTCTCTTTTTATAATTCTAAGTCACAGTAAAATATACCAGTCTTGTTTTTCACTGTAATTTCATATGCAAATTACTTTGCAAGAATTTTTAGAAATATCCTGATCAAGAAATGTTTTCTTTAAATGCATTGTTAAATTCTTTTATTAACTTCTTAAAAATATTTGAAAGTCATCTAAGAAAAATTAAAATGCTAGACTTCCCTGGCAAATTGTTTTCATAGATTATTACACAAATTATATTTCTTCATTTGATTTTTGGATATGTTTGAGATTTTTTTCTGTAATATATTGTAATTCATTATTTCATGTGCACAACCTCAAAATTAGCTTCTCTGAAATAAAATGTTTTGATTATTGTTCCCACACAATTTTCCTCACATGGTTGTTTTTTGGAGGTTTCAGCCATGGATGATTGTTTGGGATCTTATTTGTGGGGGGTTTTTTGTTGGTTTTTCTTTTTTTTTTTCCTGTGTATTTTCTTACATGGTCAAGAAAATCAGACAACATTATGACCTAAGTAATTCATAAAAGATCTAGTTAAAATCTTGAAAATTAACTTTGGAGATGCATTAGAGAGTCACAGAATCAACGAGCTTGGAAAAGACCTAGGAGATCATCAAGTCCAACCTATGACTGAGCATCATCTTATTAACTAAGCCATGGCACTGAGTGCCATATCCCATCTTTCTTTTAACACCTCTAGGGTGGGTTACTCCACCACTTCCTTGGGCAGCCCATTCCAATGCCCAAACACTCTTTCTGTAAAGAATTTTTTAAATTATATTTCTGTCATTGTTATAACCTTTCTTCACATTTAAAAGGAGTAGAACTTTTCTGTGTAGATAATGTATTCTTCAGCCATGCATCAGGTCATATTTCTATTTTTTTTCATCAATATCTGGCTTTAGCGATTCAAAATTGCTCCTATTTCTTTCACTTTGTGTATCAATAGCAGCACCTAAGGAAGTAATGAGTTTTCAATTTGCCTTTTCAGGTGATTGTCATTTTCCTTGATAGTATGTTTGGGTTTAATAAATGTAGTATTTATTAATTACTGAAATACACAAATAAAACCAGTAATAATAAAACCAATCTAACATATGCATTATTATAAATTTGACTTTTTGTATCACAGTACAGTAATGTGTTTTCATTACATACAAAAAATAGAATCCCATGCAGAATTATGCTGTAAGATATTTACTGTACCAGAGTAGGTGTACTGTTCTGCCAACATGTGCCATCCACATATTAATCAGAATATGGTATATATTAAAATTCCAGGTGGCTTCAGCATACAGCTGTATGTATGCAGCAGAATATATAACAATGACTCAGTAACAAGGTGTTATTAAATTCCAAAGATTATGGAGTAGTGTGTGCTGCTGATAACAGACATATATATGACATTACTTGTTTTTTCTTATTTTTTTTTTAGGTCTTAACATGTCTGAAGGTTCAAATTCTTCTAATCAACCACATGGTACAAATAGTAGTTCAGTGGCCATTGCTATCCTTGTGCCTTTCTTTGCCCTTATATTCGCTGGTTTTGGCTTTTATCTTTATAAACAAAGGTAAGTACAAATTACATATACAGAATTCCTCTATTCCTCTTAAGTGTTGGTGACTTTTTTTGTCTTCAGTTTTTGCTTGTGTAAATGAGGTTTTCTGTAAAAGAACAAAGGCTTTGTAAAATATGCATGGTAGACATATATTAAGCACTGGTATAACAACTAAGAGACGAGTTTATTTTACGGCTCTGTACTTTCATTCTTACATATTTAAAATTTTATAAATTTATCTCTTCATGATAAAATAGATGCTTTAAATTATTGGCTTATGCTGAATAATATAATTGGTAGATTTTGTGTGTATTTATAATAAATTGCCTTTATCCTTTTCTTCATGTGACAGAATTGAGTCATATCCTGAGTAATTTTTCTTCATGCCTGACCAGTTTATTTGCATACAAGTATATGCAAACATTATGTCATCAAGAGATTTGATTTCATTGTGAAACTGTTTCTGCATCTGAAATTATTAGTTCATATGCAGTTATATTAAATAGGCTCCAGTCTTTTCAGTTTCATTAGTCTAAGTTCAATGTTTTTTTTCATGTTACCAAGACCAGTATTAATTCTTTGGATGCAGTAGGATTCTCATGTAGCTTTGAAGCATTCGATGGCTAAAGAAACCTTAATCACTTTAATATCAAGACAGTTCATTGCATACTAGCTGCCAAAATGGTGATTTACATCTGATAGTCAGACAATAATACTAATAATATATATTACAGGAAAACATTAGTTTAAAATGTACCATCATTTTTAATTAGTACTACTTGTTTTCAACTGCTCTAGCATATGAAAAAATTCCCATGTAATTTTTTATGTATTTGCTATTAGCTGTATGCTGTAAGCACTTGTCTTGGTTTTCCATATTGATGACTTATAATATAGTATACATTTTGTATAGAAATATAGATAAAAAGCTTTTAAGGGTTTGAACTCTGATATTTTGAGTTATTTAGTGAAAAAGATGACATAAACTTATTCTTGGTAAAATTGCTGAGTCTCTAAAGGGAAAAAGAAAACCTGAGTCATCTGTCTGGGGAGTTATTGTGTCTTTACAAGATTTTGTTGTACTCTCTATAATCTGATTATCCAATGCATAACAACTTGGATAATGGATAATGGATACAATAACAATGGATAGCCTCTTCTAAGGTTGTTAACTAAGTTTCTAAGTGAACACCATTTTCAAGGTATCATACAGCCCTTAAAATTTAATAAAGACAGTACTAATTCTTAGCGTAAATATTGTAAAAAAAAATCAAGATTTCATATTTAGCTCCTATAATTTGAATTGGGAGCTAAACTCTGTTCTGATTCTTAAACCATACTAAGTCAATGAGGAAAACTGCAGTTACAAATTTTCTGTCTTTCTTTTACAGGACTGCACCTAAAACACAGTACACAGGATGCTCTGTACATGAAAATAATAATGGACAAGCTGCTTTTGAAAACCCCATGTATGACACAAATACAAAGTCAGTGGAAGGGAAAGCAGTACGATTTGACCCCAACTTGAACACTGTTTGCACAATGGTATAATGTGGTAATGATTTGTCTTCAAAGTCTGAAAATTGACACACAATACAGTGCACACACAGTTCACTGATTTAAAAAAAAAAAAAAAAAGGAAGTGAAAAAAAAAAAATTAAAGCACACTTTTCAGGATCTAGTGGGTCACCTTTTCCTGAGGATGATAGGCAAGTCTGGATTGTAGTTATTTTGTTTTTATTTTGTTTTTCATAAACTGGATCAGAATTCTTCTTTGTGTATGCCGCAGAGAGTTTTAAAAAATTTTGCTGCACTCCATGAGTGCTACTCACAGTTTATTTGCTTTTTTAAAAAAGGAGGTTATTCTAAAACATAAAACATATTTGCATATATTGGAGGAGCATCCACTATCAGTATTCTGTGCTTTATAAAAACTATAATAGAGGGACTGGGTTAAAAAAAAAAAGATATAGGTAGAAAATAAGAGCTATACTTACAGGAGACAATAGGTCACTGATATCTCTTTAACAGTCATATGCTACATCTTTCTCATGAGTTTGTATCTTTTTTTCCTTTTTCAGCCCGTTAAGTATTTTATTTTTCTCAGAACAGTTGAATTTCTGAGTCCAGGATGTAGTATTTAGAAATCAGCAAGTATAACTTACTCTTTTCGTATCACAGAAAAAAATTAAAATTTCATGTCCTTATAAAGTGAATTTTCTTCCCTGCTTTACATCTTGCTTCATTTCCATGTTCCAAGTCAAGCTTGTTTTCTCTGTTTCTATTAACAATATCCACAAATTGTAATGTTTATATATTTCTTTTGTCAATCATATATCTAGACAAATTTTACAATGAAAAATCTAATATGAATTGAGCTTTCTATGTGACTATGTTCCTTTAATGTTGAAGAACATTCAGGTATGACCATCTTACATTTGTTTCAAAAGTTAAAACATAATTTAATATTTCCTATAAATAAGTGCAGTTTACAGTAATATTAGTAATGAAATCCCAATATCAAAAATAGGAGTCTATTTTTCAGTCCCTGTTACTTAAAACTAGGCCGTATCTCACCTGTTAGTTCCTTCAGCATTTTGACAAAATGCATGCACAAAGCATGATGCAATCCCATTGAAACTGATGGATACTAAGAGGCTTCAATGAACTTTGGATCAGACCTACAAGGCAACAGGAAGTAATAACTTGGAAATAATGTGTTTCCACATCTATTATATCTATATATTCCAGTACTCTATGGAAACAAATCCTTACAGCTCATTTAAAATTGAATATATTACCATAGTGCAATGAAAAAATAAAATCAATAGATATATATAAAGCCATGATTTTATTAGGGACAATCCATTCATTCTAGGGATAATTCAGATTCCACAGCCCTCAAATACAAGTTTTAGACATTCCAGAATCACTTTTAAGGAAATACAATTTTTAGTTTTACAGTTATTTCATATCAAAATTATTCAGCAGGAACTCAGTAATTTATTTGGTGTAGGTCATTGTCTTCCATTCATAGCATGACTCACAAATGCTGTGTGTTAGCCAGTGTGAATTATATGTTATTGTCCCTTTCATACATTAATAATTCTGTGAAAATAACCTTTTTATTACCGTAATAGAGAGTGCCTACCAAAAATCATTGTACCCAGGATTGCTGCTTGGATTTCTATAATGTTTGATGAATTTCTTATAAATCATTTTACAACACTTTGTTTTGAATATTCATACAACTCTGTCAAACTGTATTCTACTAAAAGGATGCTGTTTTATATTTTATACCATTGGTTGTTATTTATTCTTGTTTATTCAAATGACTGCAATAACTATTATTCATTCATTAATGTTAAGGTTAATACATTTGAGATTGTTTAAAATGTTTCTTCTGCAACTGGCTACTCCTCTTATATTAATGCATACACTTTTGTAAAGAAGTATATTTTTATGAAAAAGGATTTGTAAAAGTATGATGTAAATTTTCAGTGCAATGTAAACAAAATAAAACCGGACAATTGCTTTTTTTAACCATGTCTCTTCTTTGGAAGATGAGCTTTAAACTTACTCAAGTTGGGAAGATGAGAAAATAACCAAATTAGGAAGTCAAATTTGGTATTCTTGTGGATATTAAAATCATGTAAATTTTTCTGAATCTATCTGCAATTTTTAGGTGAAGTTGTAAGATGTAGATTACTTTCAAAAATAATTGATGAGAACAATGTTTAAAGCTGTTTATTTTCTAAAATTAATTTTTGGTTTTACTTGAGGAAGCAGTTTTACAGAAAATAGGCCTACCATTGTCAATCCAGTGGAAAGCGCAGGAAAAAAAAATTAAAAAGTAATGTAGAAAACTTCAGCATTCCTCAAGATTGTAGATAGCCTTTGTTTATTATTTTGCTACCTATTCTCAAAAATGTGCAGGACATATTAGCAGGTAGTACCAGTGCATACAATCTCTTCTGGCATTAAAACCCTCCAGTGATTCTTTTAATGACATTGAAGTAGAAGGAGGGATGTTAATTATATTACTATAATATTGAAACTCTCTTTTAATGACTCCTTTCACTTGCAAGCATGGAAAGTGGATGGCAAATCCTGATCTGAAATGCTAGTCATAGAATAACTGGGCATGGGGGAATAGTCTAAAACTCATTTGTGAAGTTGGTGCTCTATTGTAGCGGCGTGAGTTTCAGGGTTTTGAATTTGTATTTTGTTATTTGTCTGTAGTTGGTATGTTCCTTTCACCCCCCCTGGTTTCCTTCTGATGTAACCCCACCCCCTTCCCTTTTCCCCATTGGTTCAAAGTGTTCCCAGGCCCCGACCTGGGAAAAGGGGACACACAGGCCCAGTCATTCTCTCTCTCCATGTTCTCTCCATGCTGAGACAGTGGCTCTGGCAAAGCCTCTTCCACATGGGCCTGCACTGGATTAAACATCTTTTCTAACCAAGAGAGAGAGCACACTTCCTTCTTCCGAGCCTGAACTCACGCACAGCCAGCTGAGCTGAGGAACCCACACAAACTCTTTCTGTGGTCTGGGGAATTGCTGCTTGCCAGTAGCAGCCACCCCACGAGAGAAACCACAACACTATATAAATTGAAAATGCCAATTCAGGTCCATGTTGAAATTGCTGAAAATTGTGTTGTTAAATACATTAGAGAAAGAAGCATGGATTCAATGCAAAAAAGCATGAGGAGGAGGGCATGGTGTTCTAGAGCAAATTGGTTCACTCTGCAAAACAAAAAAAAAATCCTATTTCACAGAGCCAGACTAGACTATGAAATTAAGCTCTTATATATTTTGAAACATATAATGCATAAACAAAAATCAAAGTAAATAAAACATAAAAATAGGTTAGCTAATTCCACAATTATGTTAAGTAGCTTAGTTAATATACCCAGTTTGCACTTTTCAAGATTTATGCTGACTTCATTGTTATAGAAAATGCCCTATTCATAATAGAATGAATTTGGGGTTTGGTTAGTTTGTATGTTTGTTTGTATGTTTGTTTGCATGTTGGATTGCTTCGTTTGTTTGTTTGTGGATTTTTCTTTGGGGAGAGGAGGGAGATTGTTGTTTGGGGTGGGGCTTTGTTTTTTATTTTTTTTACTGTAGCACCTGACATGTTTGACTTATAAATTATGTGCAAACTGATTTTCTAGTAGCAGAGTGGTCAATTTTCACTGTGGCAGATGGAATTCCAAGTTTTGGTTGCTTCTTTGGAGGTTGCTGGCACAGTCTACTCACTGTCTTTTTCTTGGGAAGGTAGCTAAATAGAAGATACCACTTTGGCTACATTATTCAAGCAAACAGAGTACACAGAGAAAACGTGCATGAATAGAAGTTGTCATGCAACTCTGTGAGTCTTTTGAAGATTAAGACAGCTTGTGCAATATTATGGAGTGAGGTTAAAATTTTCTTTAAAATTCTGTAACATTGAGCCCCTTTATTTCTACATTATCCTCATGTCAAGACCCATCTTGTCCAGTACGTGCCATTAGATCAGACTAGGATCTGGAAACCACACAGTTTCAACTACATTACCAAAATAGCAGTTCTAGTAAAACTTCTCAAAAGCATCATAAAATTGAGCTTAAATTCTCATATTTTACTTTGATTTGTGAAACAGAACTGCCATTGATATGAAGATATCTTAATCTGGAGGAATTCTTTGACAAAAGTAGAACAAGCTGTTCTTGTCAAGGAAATGGTTTAATGACTACAAATCCTAAAACTTCCCATGGAGAGCTGTCGGGAAGTAAAGTGGGCCTGTTGCCAAGTCGTTAAGCTGTTAATTCCATGTGTTGCAACATCTTTATTTATGGGATAATCAGAGTTGGAGAAAAATATGCCTTATATAAGTTGTTATATTAAAGCCCCACAGTCTTTGTTAGATTGACTTATGAAAATATTTTATAATTTCAGATTTGCAGTGAGGATTGATATAGGTACACAGACTACTTAAGCAATGGTAAATTCAGCCACCCAGTTTCAGGGCTCCTCTTACCTGTGTTGCTTGTAGTCTTACTAGCTTTCATGGTACATCAGAAAATGTACATAGCATCTCTCAAAATCCTCCACTTTCATTTCTATGTGTTTCTGTGATTTAATTTTGATTTGGTTGCCAAAAGTTCAGTTAAACATGATGGAGGAAGATGCACTAGGTTGGTTTTCCAGTAATTTCTATTATGGTTAACAAATAAACATATTCATCTCCTTTTCTATCTTTCCTTATGAAATAATTTATACATAAGCAAGAGAGTGTTCATATGAATGAGGCAAGCATGATACAATATTTAGGAATGTAATTAAGTTTTAAGATTCCTGTTCTGTATATTTATTTTCCAAGATATTTTTGTGATCTCAGATTTTAAACAAATGAAGCCCTGACATTTCTGCACTTAGTTTCAGACTGTCTCCCACTGCCTAGTAGTCATTTTCTCCATCATCTACTATGTACTGATGTCCTAAGTGACAGTTAGGACAACCAAAATGATTCATCTTTTAGTTTCTTTATGTAGTAAAATAAGTACAATAACTAATAGCTCAGGAAGATACTTTTGAATAATTTTAATGTCATATATTATGCAGAACCTATATTAAATTAATGCTTGATTGCAAAAAAATATTTCAGTAAAGTAGCTGTGTTCTCATTAATTATCTTCTTGTTTCTGAAACTAAGACAAGATAATAGCCTAATTTGCTGAACTAGAACTAAGTGTAGTAGTAATAAGTGTAGTAGTAGTAATAGTTCTGAAATGTAGGTGCCATCCTTTTATGAAAAATTGTTATTTAAGAGATATATCACAGTAATTATCAATTATCAAATATGAATATTTGACAGTGTTACATACTTTGTTTCATACAAATTCATGCTAAAGAAGCCAGATTAATCTGATCAGGTCAAAAGACATTTTGTCTGAAGTATATATATATTGAGAACACACTTGTAGAAAATGCCCTAGCAGCAAAACAGGCTGAAGAGAAGGTAACTTCCAACAAAGGGACTATACATGCATTTTAATGTAAAAACCACATTAACTAGTGTCCAGAATTTTATGCTCTAGTTGCAAGTTCACATTTCTAAGTGTAGAATTATATATCTTCTCTGTATGCTGAAGCCATGTCAAGGTGATATAGATTATCTCTAAAAGTTTAGATCATATCTAAAAAAGGCTAGTTGTGGTGCCTCAGTCATGCCTATAATTTAAAATAAAATGATGGTGGATTTTGTCATTAGTGAAAAGCAAAATTAATACAATTGACCTGGTGTACAGGGATTTCCAGTCAATAAAGAAATTGATACCACATGTAAATAAGCTAAGATAAATTGTCAATTTCTCTCTGAGAAAGAGTTTAAATAGCACAAGTAAAATTCATGAGAACAGGCAACTGTCTTCACCACAGCCATGGGCTCCAAAAAATCATGTTAAGTGACAAAAGCAATTAAGGAAATAAAGAGCCGGTAGTTGAGGAGTCAGTTAGGGTGAATGTCTCATATCATTCCTAAGGATCCAGAAGACACTGATGAGTATATATTTATATATGCTGGATGTATATTTGTGTGTACACAGATTATAGAGATATTGTATAATAAATAATAAACCAGATGCATCCATGCACACATCTAATTTAAAATCAAGCCGTCTGTGGTGAGATTTTCTTTATTCTTTTTAATGGAAAGCCAAAATATATACAATATAGAATATATACTATATAAATACATAATTTGTAACTAGTATACTACTCTACACAGCATAGGACGCATATGCAATATGTAGGTTATGTATATATTGCATATAGCCTAATACATATATATAAAATATGTAACTTTTATACTACGCATTTTTTTAAATTATGTGGCTAAGTTAATTTTACAAGTGGAGGATCCTCATAAAACATTTATTGCTTCAAATTATAGTATATTTGCCACGTATTGATCCATAACAGTAATGAGTCCAATGTGTGAAGTAACATATGTTTCATGTTAAAATAATAAAAAAAGGTACTGTAAGAAATGCCATGACATTAATAGACATCTACAGAAATCTGAATAATTGGTAGCCTCATATTTAAAAAAATCTTTTAAACTTTTAATGATCCTTTTAGTGTAGTAGCATAATTCTAGTCTTCGTGCTTTAACTCTATTCTTCCATTCCAAAAATGTTAATAGTTTCATTATACAACAATAAAAATATCCAGCTACATGACATTCTGTCCTTTATCATAGTTCTTACCTCTAAGGGTAAGACCTGGGTACCTGCCTATGTGGGATGTCATGACTCTGACATAGCTAGATTTATTTTCCCAATTAAACTTAGATTTTAGAAAGATACAAGAGATATGAACCCTACTCTTATGCAGTACAGAAATATGATGCAACAGAAAGTAATGTGCCTTCATTTATTTATTTTTTCCACTTTTTAACATATCAGGGGTAGGTTATAAGAAAACAAAACAAATTTCTCTTATTTTCCATATATGAAATTGGCAGAATATGGTGCTTAATGATAAAGCATTTTCTTCTTTCTAGTGTGCTTTCTTAGTAAGCACAAAAGGTGAAAAACCAAAAAGAAAGATTAAAAAAAGAGCACTATCAGCCAAATCTTTCCCTAGCTGGGACACTAGAGAGTGAACAGATAATACATCTGCTGTTGGCTTGATGAACTTAAGGGCCTTTCCAACCTAAATGATTGTATGATTAATGCTGTTGTGCAATGTGAACAGTATGAAAGAATTCTAGGATGACCATGTAGCAGTTGTAAGCCATACAGTAAAGTGGATCATAAAGGAGAGCAGATTGTCAGTTCTGTTTCTTAGTCATGAAAAGGTCCATGAAAGTCAGTAAGAAAACCATTCTGTTCTGTGGCAGGTTTTGATATTTCAGAGGCTTTTTAAGAGTTTAAGAGAATATATGTGTCCAGCTAGAATCACAATCTGTGTATTACTCTCCTGAGAATGCTTGCTGTCCAGATCTTGACTTCTAGAGTCTGGGTGCTGAACTCTCTAAGTACTAAATAAAGCTAACAGGTTTCTGGCAGCATTGTGCTGGCATTTAAAATGCCTTTGTGAAATATTTGTGTTTGGACAGAGCAACAAAATCTGGGGTGAAAAAAGAGGTTTTGTGAAAATGGTCTCTCGTGGGAAGATGGGTCTATATAACTCATGTTAGATGTAGAAACAAAATTGTAAGTTCTCAGAACTAAAATATATATATATAAAACTCTCAATATTTCTTTCTAGTCAATTTTTAGAACTTCAAGTTAACACTTTTCTTAACTATTCTGCAGTAATGGAAAGCTGCAGTTATCATAGCCAGGAATATTACAATTGAGTAGGAAAAAAATTCAGACTATTGAAGTAGTTAATTCTCCATCATTGAATCACAGGATTATATTATCATAGAGTAACTGGGGTTTGAAGGAACCTCAGAAGCTTTATCTAACGTTTCTCAGGTAAACCATCCAGTTATCAATGGATAACCATCCATTCCATCAATGAATGGAAACTGCACAACTTTTCTTTTAACCTCTTTTACTTCCTAACTGTCGTCACTGGAAAAAAGTTTCTTTGTCTGTAAAAGTGGAGTTGCTTATGAATTTGGCTGTTGTTTCTTGTCTTCCTGACATGTATTGCTGCCAAAATTTTGACTCTGTTTTCTTGAGGCCATTTTTGCAGGTGTTTGGATGACTGTCATTAGGTCCTCCCTGCAAAGTTTTCTTTTTTTAGGCTAAATGTACTCAAGTCTCTGAATCCTCACAAAACAAATTTTGCAGCCCCAAAACTTCTTGGTGGCCAAGCCAGTTTATCAACATCTTTCTTGCGTCTAAAGTCTGTAAACTGGCTGCAGCATTCTGGGTGATGTCTAACAGATGTTGAGTAAAAAGGAAATCCCTCATTCCACTGCCTGTACTACTATTAACTCTGGCCAGGATTCTTTTGGCCCTCGGCTGTGGAGCACACTGATTGCTCATAATCAGCTTGCTGCTTGCTGCAACTCCCAGAGGTTTTTCAGGAGAGCTTTCTTCCCCTGCTGCTAGCTCCAGCTTGTCCTGTAGCCAGAGGAAAGCCTTTTTCAGGTGCAGGGTTTCCTATTTGCTCTTCATGAATTTCGTAAAGTTCCTGTAATTGTGTATCAGGTTCTTTTGGATGGCAGCACTGCCTTCAGCAGTATTGGCTGTTCTTTCATTCACACATTGTCATTTGCATATTTGCTGAGAATTCAGTCTGTCAGCTCCTCTGGATCACTGATATGGATATTAAACATTAAAATATTCTTGAATGGACATGTGAGGAACACTACCAGACCCCTTGGTTAGGGTAAACATTGTCCTTTGATCCTGACCTCCCAAACAATTTTTTTTTTATTCATGTAGGTATCTACCCATTCAAACTATAATGTCTTAACTTGGATACAGGAATATTTTGAGACACTTTAAATACTTACTAAAGTTAAGATAAATGACATTAGTACTCTTCCCTCATCCACTACAAATATAGTAAATTTTTATTAAAAAAGGCAATCCATTTATCTGGGCAATATTTTTAATACAGAGGTGGTCAAATACACTTAAAGGCTGCCCAGAGAGGTTGTAGAATCTTCATCCATCTCTGGAGATAATTGGACTGGACACATCCATAATCAACTTGGTTTAATTGGCCCTAGTTTATATGTGTTAGTCTAGGTGACTTCCAAATGATCCTTCCAACTATTTTTTACGTTTCTGTAGAAGTCACAGGGGAATGATCAGGGATTCAGGTAGAGAAGAAGTCAGGGAAAAGGTTGCTGAGTGGAATCATATAGTTTGTTTACTAGAAATGGGGAAACATCTTTTATACTGGATTAGATGAGCTCTGTTCATTCTTTCTCATTCACATTTCATTATTAATATGACAAGGGAATAGTTGTCTCCCTTGTCATGCCATTTTCAGTTACTTCATCTCTAAATGTGCCCCTCTCCTTCCATCTTGAAACAGTTCAGCAATGTGGTAAGGAAAGAGAGTAAATTAAGGGCTAAAGGCATTTAAGTTGCTATCTACTTTGGCCATTTCCTGGGAAGAACCCAAGGAAATGAAACTGAGTAAGAATGGAGAAGTGTCATAAGATTATGCAGGGTGAAAATTAGATCAAAGAATTAGAATTTAATCTGACTACTCTTGCAAAAATTAAAAAACAAAACAAAAAACCAAAACAGATTAACAACAAAAAGAGACTTAAGGAGAATCTTAATCCTTTATTAGATGTACAGGGAAACAAAAGCTGACAAAAGAGACAAAAGCTGAGGAAAATGCTGAGGTATTTGATGTCATCTTTGACTCAGTCTCTTATAGTAAGACCAGCTATTCTTGGAGTACCTGGCCTTCTGACCTGGAAGATAGAAATGGAGAGCAGAATGAAGCCCGCATAATCCAATGGGAAATAGTCACTGATCTGCTACACTGCTTAGACACACACCAGGCTGTGGGGCTGAATGAAATTCACCCAGATGTACTGAGAGAGCTGGCAGAAGTGCTCAGTGAGCCACTTTCAATAATTTGCCAGCAGTCCTGTCTAACTGGGGAGGTCCCAGTTGACAGAAGGCTAACACATGTGGCAGACATCTGTTACAAGCCAGTTTAAACACAGAAGATCAAAGAAAACCAAGTCTCTGTGAATAAAATGGAAAGAAACTTGAAGAGACAAAATATTCCCAAAAAACAAGAAAAAAACCAAATGAGATTAAATGTTGATGCCAAAAAAAAATTATCTATTTTTATTTAATAGTGAAAGAGGGAAAGGCAAAGTAGAGAAAAGTTAGAAGAAGCTAGGGTTACTTTAAAAAGCACTGGAGAAGTCACTACCATAGTGTGCTACCTTTGTTTCTGCTGAGACGGGGGCACACCATCATGTGGCATGTACAAGCAAATCCTGTGTGGTGGGTTGACCTTGGATGGATGTCAGGTGGTCACCAAAGCCACTCTATTATCCCATTCCTCAACTGGGCAGGAGAGAGAAGATGTAAAAAAAAGCTAATGAGTTGAGATAAGGACAGGGAGAGATCCTCCCCCAAATACCAAGAACAAGTAACAAAGAAAACAGACTTGACTCAGAAAAAAATAATTTAGTCTATTAAGAATTACTTAGAGTTGAATAATGAGAAATAAAAACTAAATCTTAAACATTTGATTCCTCCTACCTCCCCACCTTGTTATTTCAAACTGACACTGGTAAACATTCTTAGAAATTATAAAAGCATTTAATTTATTTTCAGCCTTGCAAAATATAGCCTTCAGTGTTATACCATCTAGGCAGCATACTTGCTTGTTTATTTGAGGCATGCAACATTAAGCTTCAAGGGAATCTGCAGAAGTAAGCAAGATAAGAAAGCTAAAGTAAAAAAAAAAAAAAAAAGAAAAACCAAAACAAAAGGAAAAAAAAGAAGACAAAAACAAATCATGGCAGGCTGACAATTTTTTTCCATCATTTTACTGTTGTGACTATAGTGTACCTCTGTCTATTTCCATCACCCAGCTTCTTATTTTGCACTTGAGTTGGTAGCATGTGAAAACTGCAAAACGTTATATAAAGTCAAGTACATAAGTTTGACATAGTCCTAGAGAGAGAGAGGCTTCCACATAGTATACATGGAATGTTTTCCTAAATAATTGAAAGCATTTGCTTTTAGGAAAAATAACAAACCTTAAAACCATTTAAAGTTCATTTTAAGAGTTTTTAGATGAAAACCAGGTTATTAAACACTATGTGTCAGAGTAGTGAACTGAATTCACTCACTGTATTATAAGGATTTTTATTAAATTCCAAAATTCTTCCTCAAATTTTCTAGGTGGAATAAATTATTCTGGTAAGATTATTTACATAATATATTAGACCAGTATGTGAATAAATCCTGGTGTACAGGAAAAATGGTAGAAGAAAACCACCTTTAGGGAATCTTGTACAGTACTTGTAAGGTGAATGAAGAGATGTATTTTTCCTGTTTCTTTAAGCTGTTGAACTTTGAGTCTTACTTTTCTAGTAACAACAGAGAGCCTCAGAGTATGAAAAATGTGTCAGTTGTATTGGAGGGGACTGAAGTATTTTTATAGGAATTTTGTCTCAAAACAAAATGCCTATTTGATTTTTTTTTTTTAAATAAGGTTATTCATTCTCTACACTTAATCTAATGCCTACATGAAAGAGGTTTGAAATCTCCACACGTGTTATTGTGAGTAGAATAATAAAAAGTCAAAGGACCTGTTCTTCACAGCAACAGATTGCCCAGAAAAGTTATGGATGCCTCATAGGGTTCAGGGCCAGGTTGGCTGGAGCTCTACTGAAAGGTGCCACTGCCCATGGCAGAAAGAATGGAGCTAGATGATCTTTTAAGTTCTTTCTAATCATAACCATTCTATAAGTCTTTGTTTCTACAATTCTCTTAAGACAGGAAGTGTTAGGGTTCAATTGACGGAGCAAAATCAGTCTGAGGAAGATGTTCTGGTCTTACTTAACTCTGGCACTATATGTAGGCAATGTCTTATTATAACATCTTATTTAACTTGGGGATTACATTTAGGGCAACACAGAATTGTACATGTTTGATGTGAGTGCAGGTGGAAAATAAAGTTCCTTGCTGCTGTCATCAGGAAGATAAATCAGCCACAATCACTTTACCACGTTTTACAGCCTATAATTAGCAAAGAGTGTTGAGAAAATATATTTAAACTGTAAGATTTTTACCAGAAGTAGTTACATCACGTCAAATTAGAAACAAAATAGACATAAACTATCTCATGGAGCATTTATAGGTCTAAGAGTCAAAATCCCCCACGTATTATTGACTGGACATGTTACTTTTTCCTGCTTTCTATTTGGGTGATCTTGCAGCTAAGTTCCTTTTCTCCATGAGAGAAAAAAAAAAGAAAAGTATTTCACCAATTGCTCTTAAACTAGCAGCCTACATAGACACTGCTTTAGAAAACACACAGGCTGGTTTGGATGGCTGTTTCAGTGTTTGATTTTCCCCAAGCCAAACTCATCACTGAAGAACAGATGAAAAGTCATCAGGTAGAAGTCCTGAGTCACTGGTATTCCTCGGTGGGGAAATCCCACGCATGCCTTACTTGCAATGTATATGGAATACATCTATCAGCTCTCACAGTTAAATCCCACAGCCCACTCAGCAGATGGCATGATGACAAAGCCTTTCCTGGAAAGACTCCATATATATATGCAAAAAAGGCTGATGTGGTACACAGAATTATGGAAGTGTCTGCATTGCCCTTTGCTAATGGTCTCTCAACAGTGAACTGGCTAAAGGACACACAGGTCAAAGAATACATTGACTTTTATCCAATATCCTATGTTAAGATTTTTATTTGACACCGGTAGCATTGAACATTTTAAAGCCAATAAAGTCTGCTTCCAGAAAAGCAAAACAATAGTGAAAGTATACTTTTTTTTTTTTTCTTAGAAAAGATTAAAAGATTCATGTAAACCATTACCATAGCGCTAGTACATGAGACAGAAGGCTATGGAGTTTTTGTGAGTTTTTTTTGTTTTCTTAAATCTTCCTTCACTGAGTAACATTTTCTGAGAAGACAGAGCTTATGTTTTGCTTCATGTAGGTATGATCCTGTAAGCTCTGAACTTTTATGACACTATCTCCATTCCTCTTGACTTCTTCCATAGTGGCAACTGAAGAATGACACTTACAATGTGTTTTATAAGAGTAGAGGAAAAATTAAAAAGTACAGAGACCATAGACAGATGCATTTTTTTTGTCTGTGCTAAGAAAGAAAATAAACAAAGGAAATGTCTGCTGTGGAAAATCATGAAGAAAAATTTCTTGCATGAGCAAATGTCCCACCGTAGTTAACAGAACTGTACTTCCTCATTGATTTGGCACATTCTGCATTCATTTGTGGATCACATCTGGAGAACTAGCCCACTGGAGACAACACAGGGAAAAGCAAAGAAGGGAATTCATTGAACAGGGAAGGTACTTGAGGCAAAAAGTTGGGCGTTATGGGATAAAAAAAGATATCCACTAAATTATGTCCAAGAGCAAGATTAAATTACTTATTACAGTAAAAATTAAGACAATAAAAATATCTGTCTCAACAGGGCTACAGATATGAATGTTTTCAAACTCTGAAATAAGAAACTTTATAATTTAAATCATGTCCTCATACCAAAAGGGTTGCTTTACAAAATAGTGGATAAAATTACACATAGAGAATTCATTTGTAGTGAATATATCAAGAAATATATTTTATTTCAATAAATATGGACATTTAAAACAAAAAAATTAACGTTGATTTGGAGAAAAATATATCAGAGAAAAATGAATTACTCACAAGCAGCTGGTGACTTTGTTGATCACATGGTTTGTCATCCCTTGCAGAGAGGTATCTACACAATTTCATAATTTAAGATATCAGGAAAATCTTTGCTTTCTGTGACTGGGAAAAAGGAATGCATAATTTCAGATCAATTTCATCCTTTTGACTGATAACATTGAAAGAGAATAAAGTGATTAGAAGGTTTACTGCAAAATTTTTGAACATTTGTTTAACCCAGGAATGTATTAAGCATGAGTCCTTGAAATACAGTAAAGATTTGCTTTGGGACATCTAGGCAATATTTGTTCATTAATTATCAATTATGTTGACTAGAAAGTAGCATGGTTCTAAGCATTCCCTCTGTAGCAAAGGATCCAAATACTTGCTTCTTCAAGCAAATTTGAAATGTTTATTTTTTTCTGTTCCGTATATATTAGAATGCCTATGGTGTCACATTAAACAAATTTTCCTGTCAGATATAAGTCTGGAAATTTCCCTTCCTCCTTCTCCCATTCCCCAAAAATTTGAGCAGTGGATCAGGAAAATAATAGAGAACAACATTCCTTTTTTTCCTCCTCTATTTTTCACACCAAACTGATTGACTATAGTCAGGAATGGTTAGAGTGCTAAGTAAAATAAGTAGTTTCTAGACTGTTTGGGGTAATTTTGTCCAGAGAATTTAAAACGCTCAGTTTTAATGATAAATCCCTGCAATGTTATCTCATTAAATTTTTTATTGTTATTACTATTATTATCTCTGCATTTCCTTAACAGGTGGGGAAGTTATCAGTCAGTTCTATGTAAAGGGATGCTTAGAATGCGTAAGTATGTAAAGCAAAGCACACAATTTCATATGGAATAGCTATCAAAACACTACAGTAATAGATTGTCTAGTCCACAGAGACACTGAAATATTTTTAAAAAAACATATCCTAAAAAAGAACCTTTTAAAATTTCTATTATAATTTTAAGCTTATTTCTTCTTATTTTAATTTTTGGGGTTTTTCTGGCCTTCAAAAGCAAGTTATGAAATCACTGATAGTACTAAAAGGAGGTTCAGTGAGTTAACTTCTGTTTATTTTACTCTTTACTGGTGAATTCAGAAGGAGAGAGACCCTGGTTGTGCATAATCTCAAATAACAATTTTGTGTTCCACAATATAGATGACAATTTCATATGAACACATTTGTCTTTCATCATAAATCTCCTAATATTACAGAGAATTAACGTTCCCTCTGCAATTTTTGAGATTTATCCATAGGATTCTGTGCTTTACTGAACTAATCTGCAGAAGTAGAGGATTAAAAATCCAAACAAAAATCGGTTTTTGTTGACAGTCAGCGGGAGATCATGAGACAACCAATATGATTGATAGACACGTCTCGTTTATTGCAGGCTGCGTTCA
>JBBMKD010000102.1:135234910-135247822 GCA_037834095.1 Argya squamiceps | reverse complement strand
GCTGCCAAGGTCAGACTGCCCCAGCTCAGCACCCCCCTTTGCGTGGCCACGGCCAGCAAGCCAGTCCTCCACAGGTTTTGATCAAGCACTGTGTAATAATTAATTTGCTAACTAAGTATGTTAGAAATTATTATGTTAAATATCCAACAAAAGTCCCACATGTCACACAAATTGCTTTGGTAATAAATGTGAAAGGTTGCTAACACAGTTATGCAAACTTATTATTTACTTGTTATTTAAGAGAAAAGTTATCTCTTGAGAGTGGAAAACCTTATTTTGCACAGTGGTGACTTCGAATGAGATGAAACAGTAATATGCAGCTTTCCAGTAACTTACAAGAACAAGAAAAACAAGAACAAGAAAAAATGATTTTTTGATGTAATCCAACTACTCAAGTCTTGTTTGAACAAATGACTTTGTGAGTGGAAAAGCTGCAAAGTTCACAAAAACTTAATGTATGACTAAAGCATAAAAATCTATTAAATATCATTGTTCTTTATAAATAATCTCAGTATAACTTGTTCAGTAAATGAATGGATCTGTACAACTGAGGGCATCAAACCAGTACATCAGAAACTTGTTTCAAATTGTCATGTTACTAAACTAACCAAAATAATTATCTCTGTCATAATAAAATGATTCTGCATTTTTTGAAAGCAGATAAATATGCTTTTTTAGGTACACTTTGTACTGCATGTTTTATGAGGAAACATACTTTGAGTGTTTTAATAAATAAATTAAAAGAAAAATAATTTTCCTTGCAGCAACATGACGGGTGATTAGCCTTGTCTTGCTTTGTACAATAATGTACAATGGTCTTGGAATCTTACTTTTCTCTACTCACATATAATGAATAAATCAACTAGTAATAGCTCTACTAATTATTACATGCTTCACTAAAACCACACATTTGTGACACAAAAAATGTATTAACAACTAAATAAAGCAAACTACTTTTAAAAGAATTTAGCATTTAACAAAATAGCTAACTAAATTTATTATAAAATGTTGATACAAATATGTGAAATGACAAAAAATAATGACAAAAAAAAACCAATTTAAAAATCCCAGATGGATGTCAATTTCAAAATTTTTTAGGAAAATTGTATACAATTATTACACTGAAAGCAAAATGCCTGATTTTTCTAATGGGCAGGAATACAGTTATCCTGGAAAGTTATCATTTAGATAATTAAAATGACACAGGTCTGTCTGAAGTGTAAGGTTCTCATAAACTTTTGAAGATTAATAATGAAGAGGATTAATGTAAAGACTGTATAGATTATATTATGCTGTACTACAAGACCTGTGGTATATTCTCCTGTAATGGAGCATTCAATTCAATTCAAAACTGGCATTCAAAATTCTGATGATCCTTCATTCAGAATTCTCATATTCATTTGCATAATCCAAATTACCTTTGATGAAACTTTTCCATAGAGTATTTGTAGAATCAACATTTTTCACCCTGTGCTAGATTTTGTTATTCAAATCTCTGTTATTCAAAAGCCCTGATAAATTTCTGATAAAGGTCTGATAAATTTCTCAGCATGTCACTATTCTGCATGCTGCCAAACAGTCTTTACATTTGTTAATCTTTATTTTGTATGCAGGAGAACTTAATTTTGATTAGAAATTCTTCTTGATTTAAAAAAGGTGTAATTGTCTTGACTTCAGTTAAGCTTTTCTCAGTGGGGATCTATACTACTGTGTGGAAGAGTCAACCTCATCACCTTGAAATATAATTCAAGAGTTTGAGTCATTGTTGATATACACAGAAAAGAGCAGGATGTTATAAATTTCCATTACTACAGTCTTCAATTTACAGCTTTGTTTCTTTTTGGAGAACACCTGTAAGATTCTAATTACAGAAAGAAAAGGTAAAACATGATATCCATGAAGATAAGCAATAAGAGCCTTACACTCTATGCTGATATTCTCCAAGTAGTGGACTTTTTCTCGAATATAAATGCAATAAAATGTTTTTAGGTGAGAATATATTATTGAGAAATTTCAGAAATATATCATGATAGCATTTCTCAAGGTGTTTAAGAAACTAATTTCAACCTTATAACAGTAAAAGAAATGAGAAAATTGAATTTGTTATCACTACTGAAAATCAGTGTTTCTGTAAATATGGAAAAAATCCTAAGACATGACATTTTAACAAAAATTTCATGTTGTTTGGCTAGAAGCTATGCAAGACAGGGAGGTGACTTGAGACAGCGAGCAGGGATTCACCAAGGTCAAGTCCTGACTGACCAACCTAATGGCTTTCTATGATGGAGTGGTTGCATCAGTGGAAAAGGGAAGCACCACAGATATCAGTTTTCTGGACTTCTGTAAGGCCTTTAACATGATCCCCTACAACATTCTTCTCTCTAAACTGAAGAAAGATGGATTCAATGAGGGGACTGTTAGATGGATAAGAAATTCAATGGACAATTGCACCCAGAGGGTAGTGGTCAATAACTCTGAGTCCCAGTCCCATCAGTGACAGCTGGTGTCCCTCAGGAATCTGTACTGGAACCAGTGCTATTTAATACCTTTATTAGTTGCGTGGACAAAGGGATCAAGTGCACCCTCAGTAAATTTGCAGAAGACACCAACCAAGCTGAGTGTCAACAAGACAAAGCTGTTATCACACCTGAAGAATGGAATCCATCCAGAGGGACCTGGACAAGCTCGAGAAGTGAGTCCATGGGAATATCATGAAGTTTAAGAAAACCAAGTACAAGGTGCTCTATGTGATTTGGGGAAACCCTGAGTATCCATCCAGGCTGAGGGATGAACAGATCAACAACACCCTTGTCACAAAGGACTTGGGAGTGCTGCTGTATGAGAACCTGGACATGAGACAGCAATGTGCACTTGCAGCCTAGGAAGCAAAACTTGTCCTGGGCTGCATCAAAAGCAGCATGGCCAGGAGGTGGAGAAAGGTGAATCTGCCCCTCTACTCCATTCTGGTGTAGTCTCCACCTCAAGTGCCATGCCAAGCTCTGGCATTCCCAGTACAAGAAAGACATGGACCTGTTGGAACAAGCCCAGAGGAGGCCACTGAGATGATGTCCATGCAACTAATAAAGATGAGTTGCTAGAGCAACTCTCATACAAGGAAAGGCTGAGAGAATTGGATTTGTTCAGTCTCTGGAAAAGAGAAGGCTTCAGGGCTGATGTAACTGGAGCCTTCCAGTATCTTAAGGGAGCCCACAACAAAGATGGAGACTATTTACAATGACATGTAGGACAAAAGGGAATGGCTTCAAACTAAAAGACAGTAAGTTTGTAGTAGATATTAGAAAAAAAATTCTTTACTGTTGAGGGTATTGAGACACTGTGAGGGTATTGAGGCACTGGAACTGATTGTCCAGAGAAGCTGTGGATACCCCATCCCTGTAAGACTTCAAGATCAGGCTGGATGGAGCTATGAGCACCCACAGATAGTGACAAGTGTCCCTATCAATGGGAAGTATGATCTTAAAGATTCCTTCTATGATTCTATGGTTCTGCATTAGTAGTTTGCATAGAAAATTACATATGCACTCATAAAACCAACACTATATTTTAAATTATTTTTAATAGATATTTGTTTAAGCCATTGTAGTTCAGAAAGATGAAGATTTTAGGAGACACTGCAGCGAATGTAATACTATTTCTTTCCCAGACAACAGACACTGAGTTTAAAAAGCAGTTATCTAAAGAGTATGAAAAACTACACAAAACTTGAAAAAAATCATTAAGCTCTTTACCTGGCTGAAAGTAGGGGAAAAAATGAGTGAAAAAAGTCTAAAAAATGAGAAATAATACTAAAACATTTAGGAAAGCTTTCAAAACATTCCTTTAATAACACAATTTCACCTCCACTCCCACTTGCTCTATTCTTTCTGTCAACCCTAACATTAATTTTTCTGCTAACATTTAGAAAACACCTAACTGTTGCCCAGAGGAAAATGCTGTTGAAGAGCATTTCTCTTCTCCTACGCAAAGGAGACTACAAGTGTCTTGTGCAGAAGTCTGTTAATGGAGACTGGAGTGACAGCATACATCAACTTGAGGATGAAAGTTACTCCAACACCAAAAAAAGAACCCCAAAGCCCACAAAATTAACAGAGAGACGGGGAGAGAGACAGGGAGACAGAGGAAACAGAAAAGGGATAACTCTTCCCAGGTGCTCTTTCTGGGATAGGAGAAACATGGTCCCACACGAGCATTCACCACTACAAGCTCTCACCACTGTAGTGACAATGAAAAAGATTATGAAGATGATGATCTTTTGTAGATGTTGTGCTTTACCTCAAGTTCAGTAGACTCTCCATATAGAGCAGCATAAATGTCCTATTGGTTGTGACTCTTTATCATTTTGCTGGCATTGATTGAAGTATGTTAATCATAATTAACACTGATCAGCTCTTAAGCTTTTGTTTACAATATTATTGAATAAAATTTGTCAAGTATTGAAACTATTATTTTCTCATTTGAGAATTGTGTTTTAGTTTCTTTAAAATGAACCAAAGAACACAAACAACACACATAGAGGAAACGGAGAAGGTGACTCAAAGACTACAGTTATGTACTTCCCATGCATCACAATTAAACAAAAAAAAAAAATAAACATGTGGGTGCATGAGAACGATGAAAAGCCATATGAGACTAACAGCATAGGCACTCTAAAGCAAAAGTGTTATTGTGTTGCAAAATGTTATCCCAATAAATAAAAAAAGTCATATAAATAAATAAGTCACAATAAATAAGAATTGCAAATAGTAGATCAATAGTATTAATAAGGACAAGCCCAAAAGTTACTCAAGAGAGGTTGCAAGAAAATAAAGAGAGGCTTTCTTTTTCTCTGCACCCTAACTCAATCCATCCCTTGTGCTTTAGCCAAAGCCCCAGCCATGGTTCCAGGGCAGAACATCACATGGCCAGGGATCTTTAGAAGCCTGCTCTTCCCTTTCATAGTGCCATGCCAGCTCTGCTCTGCAAAAGTAGCTCTGTTTTTGAGAACCCAGACCCTAAGCCTAAGTTCAGGCTGAGCCCGAGGCACTGCTTCTGTTGTAGTAGGACTAGGTCTAACAGAATTTTTCCAGTAGTTGTACTGTATGTCTTCTAGAAAGATTCTTTAAAGACAAAGCAAATCAAAACAAAACAAAACAAAAAAAACCAAAACCAAAACCAAAACCAAATTTAACCAAACAGACCCTCTATATGTAATGAATATTTTTTTCCTCAAGATATTTAACTTTTTAAATGTTTGTATTATTGTGTTTCCATTTTTTAAATCAATGGACCTGAAGATGCAGATGGCTAAGTGGTTTGCAGATGGCTGAAAATGATAAATGGTAGTGACAAGGTTAGTAACAGTACTTTTGTTCACTGTATTAGTGCAATCTGTTTCTGCCTAGGAAGGAACATGAACTATTAAGTGGACTTAAATTAACAAAGTATTTTCCCGGCTTTTGCTCTGATATTTTATGGTTTTGTTTTCAATATAATTCATATTTATCTGTACTGAGTGTCATTTTAATACACTTGAAGTTTTATAGCTATTAGCTGTGTCTTGGGTGTCACCTGCTCTTTCATCTGTCTACATTATCTAAACATTTTTCAGACATATTTACAGGTTTTTGAGTTCGTGGCATGTACCTAATGAAGAAAAAAAATCCATATGGTCTCAGAGACGCATTCTGAAACTATCCTGCAAAACTGGTAGAGGGAAGTACCCTGTGTTTGGTTTTGTTTTATTTTCTTGAATTAATATGTCAACTGTGATAATTGGGAATGGCTAGGTTACTAGTAAAAATAAAAAGTATTATGTAATTTTTTTGAGTATTTATCAATTATTTTCCCTTTTCCAATTTACTAGACTGACAGTGAAGAAAGTAGCAGGAGATAATAAAAGATAAGCAGATAGCCAGAATATTGGAAAAATATAGGAAAAATATTATTATATGAATATGAAAATGGAGGCTTACTTTGACTCAAACCAATGGCTGATCTGATTAGGCCTCTTTTACATGACAGTATACAGCACCATTTATTTTCAGAATAAGGTAGAGGATAAACAGTGACATTCTCACTAATTCAATGTAGTCTTAATTTCATCTCCATTCCATTGCTGGGCAATGGAATTTTTTACTGGAATATTTTCTCAATAATCTCTACATTAAAACAAAACAATTATGAGCTTAAAATAAAAAGATTTTATACAGACACTACTTTGTATTTTGCACGGTTTTTTCCTAGCACAATTTATGACTGGCCTTGCGATTTTCAACTGAGAATTTTATCTATCACTGTCGATATGTGGCATGATGTCATCTACCACCCCTGGCCCCCTCCTCTCTACCAGATGAGAGAGTTTTATGCAGATAATTGGTGCATAAAGCGATAACCCAGGCTGAAAGGCCCAGCGAGGTCTCATCTCTGGTACCAGAAGGGCTCAGGCCTCAGCTAAGAATCAACTTCTTAATCTGAAGAGCAGATGTGGGAAGAGATGAAAGAAATGTTCTTGACTGAGAGACATTGTTTTGCAAACTATAGAAGACACAAGAGTTATCACAGAGGCAGAAGCCTCTTACACCCTGAAGCATTTGTGACTTCTCCCTGGAGTTTTGACATGGATTCTGTGGTTACTTTCCTGGGGGTTGAGAGAAAGGATCTCAGTGTGTGCCCCACCAACAACTGCATGGTAAAATACATTGAATCCTAAATTACATTATTTCTTTGCTAGCTGTAAAATTAATAGGTATCTTTAACCTCATGCTGCATTTACCTACTAGTAGTTTTATTTTTGTCTTTATTCCTGTGTAGTATTAGTATAAGTCTTATGTCTGTTAGTTTTATGTCTATTCAATAAAAAATTCATTCCATGATAGGCTGAGTCAGCCATTATTAAAGAACTTGTGAATGAGAGTGGGTTTTGGTACCTCAATAAAGGTACTGCCCATTGCCAGTGGCCTGGGAAAAGACAAGGATTTCTATCATCAATTCGACTCCAGACCCACCACTATAAAATTATCACAGTGGTGCAGTTAAAGCAATTACTTGATTAATATTCTTCCTCCTCTTTTCTAGTTCCAATCAAATACTCTAATTCTCATGTCCTTTACAGTAAAAAGACATTCATCAGAGTTTATGGGTAATGTTTGAGGTATCTTGTATGTCTGGCTCTTATATATTTATGTAACTTCTTTTGAAAAATTTAGGGTTTTCTCATTTGCTAGTCTATGATCATTAATGACCTGCTCACCATACAGTTACCAGGTTCATTCCCTCAACCCCTTTTGAATGTCGTCTTCTTACTTTTTCAGTCATCTGGTACCTTCATACTTCTTAAAAATAATTTCCTGTGAATAAAAGATATTGTCAGAAAGTTCTTAAAATACTCAATACAGCTCTTCCAACCCTTCAGACTTTAAATATTTCTCCTGTATTCATGAAATATACTCTCTACTTATTGAAACCAGAGAAGTCTCTCAAAGCAAAATAAACATAGCCCTGCTTCCATCTTAATACAGAACAGAAATAGTTAGCAGATAGTTCCATCTTTAAGCAATATAACTGAGCAACACTATAACATTTGGCTAGATTTAGATATACTGGAATTTAGTAGCTGATTCATAATCTCAGTTTTACCTGTTATAATAGTCTTATATGGTGCTGGGATATGGCCACATTTATAAAATAGTCTTAAATAGATTATCCCACTGCAATGACACAGCTTAGTACATCCCTTTAAAGCCAGATATTTTCAGAATAAAGCTAAGTGGAGGAAGTCCAGGAAGGATTGACTGAAGTCATATAGACCAAAAATTGGTTTTTGTGAAGAGAAAAGTTAGACAGAGCTGCCCTATGGAAGAATTGAGACTTCCAAGGAGCAATAGGATTTTAAAAGAACAAACAAACTGCCAATGGATTATTTAAACACAAAAACCATAGAGTTGCAATTCTACTTTGGAAAATGAGGAGAGATAATTCAAGCTACAATGTCAGAGTCAAAATCTGAGAACCTGTAATTCCAAGAGATTCAGCACATAGAAATTGAAAGTGATAGTATCAGGATGTGATAAATATCAGGATCCTTAAAGCTTTAGCATTGAATGACTGACAGGGAAGAATATAAGCGATATTTAGTTCCTAAATGCAAGAGTTTAATTTACATTAGCCACTATTAGTAATTTTAATTTAACTAATTTTAATTTAATTGTGTGTTTATATCATCTAGAGATGGCTAATACAAAAAGAAGTAACTGCCCTTCCAGTGACAACTTTTCTCCTGCAGAGTTTCATTCCCCTTATTCACACATACACAAATACATTCAGGGCCTCTTAATAATAAATAAATAAATAAATTTGAACTTGGTATGATCATCCACCCTTTTCTTCAAAAAAAGTGACAAGAACTAAAAATCCAAATTGAATCTGTGAAATTTATTGAAATGCTGACTTATCAGTGTAAAGTGCACCTCAATTTTGAGCAGATCTCATCACCCAAATTTCCATTCTGTGGGAATATTTCCATTAACATAGCCAAGAGCTGACTGCTGCCCTGAAACTGTGAAGGTAATTACTTTTAAAAGCCTTTGACCCCAGGATATTAGTCATGAACAGGTAGTTTGCATTTCCTTGTCCGTCCTTGTTCCACACATTTTCTCCACAGAGAGCAGTCTATTTACATAGAAATTGCAAAAATAACCTTTTATGAATTTAGCACTTACTGTCTGCTTTATTTCTACCATTCCCTCTCTCAAGCCTAGTGAAGGATGAATATTACAATAATGCATACATATTCATAGGCGTGATTGTAGGCTAATTCTCACTGGTCTGTTTTTATTCACAACTTATAAATGAGTCCTTAATAGCCATTCAAATCTATAAACAACCATCATATAGTTGGTCAAATTGTCATTTAGCTGCAGAACAATGACGAAAAAATATGAAGAATTTAATACAAAGTACTTTCTTTTGACATGTAATGGGAAAAAATATGAAAACATCCAAAAATACATATTTAATGTGGATCCATCAAACAGTATCTCAAGAATTAACCTTTTCTGTTCTGTTGCATCTTACTACCACATTGCAGTGGATGTACATTGCTGTAGACCAATCAAGAATGCAGCTGACCAAATCCAGAGATGAGGCTTAAAACTGTTGCAATGTACCAGTGTTAGTGTTCATCATGACCTCAGTAAGACAGGCATTCAGAATCTGTATTCATTTAAACACCATGTATTAAACCAAATGCTATAAAGAAATAGAAGATAGAAAATCATGGGTAGCATCATAGAATGTTTGGGGTAGGAAGGGACATTTGTTCCACCCCCTGTGCCCTTGGCCTTCCACAAGATCAGGTTGCTCAAAGGCCCATCCAAACTGGCCTTGACACGTTCAGGGGTGGGGCATCCACAGCTTCTCTGGGAAACCTGTTCCAGTGTCCCAACCTCACAGTAAAGGATTTTTTCTAATATCTAATCTAAACGTACCCTCAGTTTAAAGCCACTTCGTCCTATCATTACTTGTCCTTGTAAAAGACCCTCTCCAGTAGGGTCTTTTAGGCCCTCCTCTTGTAGGCCTCTTTTATGTACTGGAAAGTTGTTATAAAATCTTCCTTTACTTCAGATTAAACAATCACAAATCTTTCAGCATGTTTTCATTGAAGAGATGTTCCAGCCTTTTGACCATCTTCATGTTCCTCCTCAGGACTCACTCCAACATGTCCAAATCCTTCATATCATGGAGGCTCCCAGAGCTGGGCACAGAATTTCAGGGAGAGTCTCACAAGAGCAGAGTAGAGCAGGAGAATCACCTCTGCTGACCTGCTGGCTACACTGGTTTTTGCTGGATGTGCAGTCAATCCCATTGTCCATATCACCAACAAAGATTTTAAACAGCACCAGGTCCTAAGGAATACCACTTATCACTGGTCTCCACTTGGACATTGAGCCATTGAGTAACACCATCCAGACAATTCCTTTTGCAGCAAGTGATCCTTTTGTCAAACCTGCGTGCCTCCAGCTTATAGACAAGAATGTCATGTGGAAAATGTCAAATGCTATTCACGTGACCGGGTAGATGATGTCTGTTGCTCTTCCCTTATTTACTATCACTGCAAGGATCTACTCATCAGAGAATGTAGACAAATTTTTCAGGCATGATTTTCTCTTATTGAAACCATGATGGTTGTCACCAACCACCTCCTAGTTTTTTATGTACCTTCACATGGAGGATCCAGGAGGATGTGCTCCATGATCTTGCTGGGCATAGAAGCAAGGCTGACTGACCTGTAGTTCCCTGTATCTTCCTTTTTCCTTTTTTAAAAATGAGTGTTATATTTCTCCTTCTGCAGCCAGTCAGAACTTCACCACACTGACACAACTTTTCCAATAAGATGGATAATAGCTTAACGATCAATTTATTTTTCAGTAAATAAATATGAACAGTATTTTGGAGCTTTTTTCTTTACATGTCATGGGTGTGAATTTCAGTAAAATAACCTACTCTCTAGTAGCTCACTAATAAAACTTCACACCTGTGGAAACTTTTCTAATTAAAAAAATTATAGCCTACACAGTTTTTATCATCAAAGTGCTGTAAATAATTTGCAAACACAGAGACAGAATTGCCTGGAAACATTCAAAAATTCCATTCTGTTGCCTCACTTGTACATACTAATCATAA
Organism: Argya squamiceps; assembly: GCA_037834095.1. Taxonomy (NCBI): domain Eukaryota; kingdom Metazoa; phylum Chordata; class Aves; order Passeriformes; family Leiothrichidae; genus Argya; species Argya squamiceps. Next base: position 135,237,142 of record JBBMKD010000102.1, on the reverse strand, counting down.
TCATATGCATTTTTCCTTGAATTCACAGTCAAATCTTTATCAGCAGTATTAATTGCCATAGAAAATGTTAAAACGTATCTGATATAACAAGTTGGGTTTTCAGTAGACTTCTGAGAGTCAGAGGCAAACTAAGATTTTTATGCATTTGGATGTCTTTGTGTATATATCCTTCTCATGGGTTAAAAAGAGAATCAAGCAAAAATCCTAAGCACTTCATCATTTTAAGATGATGAAGGGACTAGAGGATGTCTCATATGTTGAAAGGCTGAGAGAACTAGGACTGTTCAGATTGGAGAAGAGAAGTCTCTGGAGAACTTCTCAACGTCTGTGAATTCCTTCAGGGATTCTACAAAGACAACAGAGCAAGGCTCTTCTCTGTGGCGTCCAATGACAGGCAAGAGGCACAAATTGAAACAAAAGAGGTTCCCTTTGATCATGAAAATTGAAAGATTTCAAGAGTGACCGAGCAGGTTGCTCAGTGAGGCTGTAGGATCTCCTTGAAGATACCCCAAAGTCATTTTGATAGGGAGCCTGCTCTAGATGTGCCTGCTTGAGCAGAGAGACTGAACTAGATGCCTTCTTGAAGTGTCTTCCAACCTCAACCATTCTTTAATTCTGTGAAAAAGAGGTATAGTTCCACTGTACACATGTTGGCAAAAAAAATGGTGGGATCTTACCCCACTCTGATGCTAAAGGCAAACCTTTGCCTAAATGAGGAATAAGCTATATTTTCTTAGACTCATAGATCTATCTTTGCAGATTGGCTTGAGGTAGCAATTTATTTTTGTTTACAAACTTAATAGAATTGGCTGTACATTTGGCATTTTCTTGAGATCACTTTTTGATACTTAGGCAGTCTTCAAATAATAATTAGTTGCATTCTGACAAAATAGAGGATTATGTTCTCCCTTATAGAATTAGCAACACACTCTTGTTCCACTCACCTTGTCTACTTCCCAATGAAGAAAACATCAAAGACTAAAACTAATTTCTTATTTTGCATTTGGTTTAGAATTTCTCAAAACATTCTCTTAGCTGTGGTACAAGATGGTCATCAAGCATGCGGGTGTTTGGCGCAGCTTACCAGCTAGCTTGGCACCAAGCCCACATATAGGAGTCTCGTGAGTCTGAACCTCTGGCTGAAGCATGGCAATGGCGTGAAAGGAAGGAGGACTCTCACATGGGAAGCAACTAGGTTTATTCCACCCAGTGACCCACCTGAAGAGTGAGCTCTGGGCTTCAGGTTACAGGTTAAGTACCATGGGCGTGCACCCAGCAAGGGAGAACTTAGAACCAGTTAACTGCAGGGGGGAGGATGACCTAGAACAGTGGACACTTAACAGAACAATGAAAGAAGGCGGGAGCTCAAAATCTTGCCAAATCACTGAGCATCTTCAACAGAATCTTCCAGGCTTTAGGGAGTGATTACAGGCTGATTGACAAGACCCACTACCAGGAAAAACCAAAGGGGTTTGAACACTGGGGGGGTGTAGGGATAAACCATTATAAAACTAATAACAAAAACATACAGAATTTTGGAAAACCCAAAATGCACAGCACAACACAAGCATATATAATCTTCAAAGCTGGACTCTGCCATGCATTGCTTTATCATCTGAAATTACCCTGCAAAATACTTACTATTGTTTAACTTTCCTATGTCTAATCAATTTGAGGAAATAAATTTTATTAGATGATTTCATTGCCATGTCTTCAGAATGTAAGTAAAGCACAGCTCAGGCTTATGTAGGGTTAGAATTTATACAACTACTTTAACCATGTTAATTTCCTGTCTAGAAAAGGTATTGTAATCCCTTACCTCTAATTTTTAAAAACTTAGATTTGCACTATTTTTGCAATCAAGTATGTAATCTTTCATTAGTAAATTTGCAGATGACACTAAGCTGGGAGCGTGTGTCGATCACTTGGAAGATAGGATGGCTCTGCAGAGAGATCTGGAATGGTTGGATGGATGGGGAGTCTAAAAAGATGAAGTTTAATGAGTGCAAGTGTCAGGTCCTGCACTTTGGCCACAATAACCCCCTGCAATGTTATAGGCTGGGGATAGTGTGGCTGGACAGGGCCCAGGCAGAAAGGGACCTGGGGTTCTAGTCAGCAGCTGAACATGAGCCAGCAGTGTGCCCAGGTGGCCACGAAGGCCAACGGCATCCTGGCCTGGATCAGGAATGGTGTGGCCAGCAGGAGCAGGGAGGTCATTCTTCCCTTGAACTC
>JBBMKD010000102.1:135223952-135234810 GCA_037834095.1 Argya squamiceps | reverse complement strand
TAAAAAGAGACTGGATGTGGCACTTGATGCCATGATCTAGTTGAGGTGTTAGGGCTGGGTTGGACTCGATGATCTTGGAGGTCTCTTCCAAGCTACACATTCTGTGATTCTGTGATTCTGCAATCATAGATGGAATATAAAATCCTGTGGATGATAACTACAGTTCATATTTATGCAGTTCTATGCCAAACCTTCTTTGGTGTAAGACAAGAATGAAAATCTTTAGGAAAAGGAAAATATCCTTTTAATGAACCCAAACAGTTCAGTGGCTGTGAGGCTGCTCTGCTTTGCCCAGTGTCAGCTCAAAATGCTGCACATTGCAGGTGTCATTCCCTGATCTCTTAGTCCTGGGTGTACAGTACAACTATATTTGGACTATCTAAATACTTTTAACTTTTATTATAAGTGCTGCAATTCTACTGTGGATCTTTCTGCCATTGCAGGGTACATAGAACAGCTCGCTATGTGGTGCGGCTGTATAAGTGAAGAAGCAGGATACCTGATAAGTTTGACCAGCAGAATTGACCTTCAGGCTGGAAAGAAGGAAATGGAGAACAGAAATATCTGAGGAGATTATGGCATGAGACCAAGCCAGTGAAAGAAACATAATGGAAGTACCTCACTACTTTAGTAACTGAAGTCAAAATAACTTACTTTCTGTTTTCATTTCTATAGAGTTTGTTGGTTTTTTTCCCCTCTGTGTACATTTTGAAGTTTTTATTGATTTTATAATGAAATTGAGAGGAACAAAATGATACTACTTTGATTATATGACCCTGGCTTACAAAATTTTGCTTTTCTATTTGTATGACTGGATGTGCAATCATAAAAAAGAACAGCCTGGTACAAGGAAAGGTGGTCTGACCTGTCAAATTATATATTTGTATTTGATATCCAAACCAGGGGGAATTATAAACTAGAAGTTGGCAACCATTTCAAATATACAGCTCTGTTAGAACATCTGCTGCATTAAAACAATAATGGTTTCAACTTTCCATTTAAAATAATCCTTTTAATATTTTTACTAGGTGATATTTCATGATGTGTCAAATCATTATATAATTACATATTTCAAAATAAATAAATTCAATTAAATTAGCTTAAATGAATTTAAATAATTAAATTTACTTTCTACTAGAAATTTGAAAGCATTTATTAGCAATAAATCTTTTTTTGATAATAATATTCCTACTCTAGGAATTCAGGTAAATGGTCTACTTTAAGACACTGACTAATATCTTGTCCATCTTGGAAAGTGGCTTTGCAGCCCAAATATTACATAGCACCTCTACCTCATGTTAATCACAATTTATTTCCTATGTGACTTATTTCAGTCCTTGGCTCTTATGGTTCTACTTGGAGTGATCAAAAATAAGACTTGTTTAGCTGCTAGGCTACTGCTCTGTACTGGAAGCTCCCCAGTTCTTGATTCTGCCATATGAAAAGAACATACAAGAACTCCATCTACTTCAAACAAAATAGCCATCTTGTCTAAAAATATCTTTTAAAGCTTCAACACTTTGAAATAGTAGAAGGAGATTATCATTTCAACATCTGTTACACAAGAAAGTCTCTTCTTTCTCCACTGAGTTGTTTACCCTCAAGCCGTGCCTAGTTATTCACATAGAATAAGGTATAGTAAGTAGCTTATTTTTAGAAATTTAAACAGAGCAAACTGCAAAAATGAAAACAGATAATATAAGATTTTTTGGTACCAACTTTATATTTTATTTTATCGAGAAAAAAAGATATAAGCAGACAAAAAATCAGTAGAAGTATATAAAAGGGTCAGGATCATCACTTCTTTAAGATACCATGTGATGTACATGTAAAGAAAGTGTGCATGCAAAGAAGATAAAGGGAAAAAACCCAAAAAGTAATCATTGATTTTAACAAAAAGCCTCTGTGATGCAACCTTGGAAACAGGTACAATAGGATTCAGATTATTGTAATGACACATGTTGACCAGGCTGAAATAATCCCTGAATTTGTGATCAAGGAGTGAAGATGTTGCCCATACTTCTCTAGTCAAAGTCCTCTTTACTCTGCCTCCAAAAGAGTCAACCGCCTATCCCTACATCTTTGATGAGATTTTGAGCATGTTCCCATTTGAGGCTTTTCTGGGTGGTAATATCACTTGTTGACAGAAAGAAACTTCTCCAAAGTTCTGAAGAAAATTGACGATTTTTCTTTTCCGTGTGAACAATCTTTGGCTGCTGAGGACATTGGTGGTCAGATTACAAGGATTTCAAATTATTTAACACTATGGACATTGGAATATAAGCATGAAAGTTGCTGGGGTTTTTTTTCTCCTTTGCTTTAGGCATTTTTTCCTTGAAGAGAGCAAATTACAGTGAAGAGAGATTAAGATAATAAATGCAAATGTCATCTTTTGTTTCTCTTCAGATATATACTAGACTAACTATCAGAGCATTCAGTGACTCCATTCTTATGCTAGGAAAAGAAAGACCCCTTTTCCTGAAAATGTTTGGTCCTCTTCAGTGTCATTCCAAGCCTCACGGAGAGCTAGACAAAAAATTTCATTGTTAGTAAAAACCTGTATAAATAGGTGAATGAATTCTAAATTTACTATCCTTATCTATACTATTGAACCCTATTTAAAAACTTCAAATATATTTCACTGAGACCTTAATTTTTTTCATATGGTGTGCTCAAAGCCAATCTCAAATTACTATCTTTGACACATCCAAGTGTGGCAGATGTAGGGCAGAACCATGCTGTCACAGGCACAGTACAAGCAATCCTATGCTTACTGTGTTTTTCCTTAAATTATATCCACTATTTGGAACCCCATGTGAGTGCTGTATACTGATTTCCTTACTGTCACAGAATTTTGAGGGCTTTTTTTTTTTCAGTGATTGTCCTTTGGTTGTCTTATGATTGAAATATAAGCCATTCTATATTCAAAGCAAAATATGATTCAAATTCACCAAGAATCTTTCAATCAAAGCATTAACAGCTGGATATGATAAATAAAGAATGATAGTAGAGCTTAAACACTGAATTTCTTACTAGGTCATTAGAAAATTATAATGCATATTTGATGGAAGATTTTTAAATGTGCAAAAGAGCAATCTCATTAATTCTGCTTTTTTCTTTGTATACCTGATTGCAAGCTAACAGAGGTAATTATGAGAAGAAAATTGAAGGTAGCTATTCATATAACATAAGCCAGTTGAATTAGCTAAACCTTATCTCTGTTCTGCACTACTTATGAAGCTGCTCTGAATTTGAAGTGAGAGTTTGTCCTATCCACTGAAGAAGGTAGAATTCACTGGTAAAGTATTTGGAATTATACTTTGCTACTCCTGTACTGTAGCCCATGGAAATCATGTTAAAAAGCAATATATAAGGGAACTCTACATTTTTCCTACAACAACTTGGGATTGAAGGCCCTAGTCTGGGTTTACACAAGGGAGTTCTGTGTGGGGCTTTTTCAGGGCTGTTAAGGTTTCCTACTTAACTGCTTTGAGACTACTTTTATGTAGTACAAGAAGTGAAGGACAGTTTTCATTCCTGACAGTAAAATGAGTATTACAGCATTTCTTTAATCTTACCTATGGAAATATAGAGAAACATACAATAAATTGGAGTGACATACACCATGGGAGGCTGTTAATCCCACCTCTAGCTCAAAGCAGGGTCAGCCATAAAGTCAAACAAGGATGTCCTGGGCTGGAGACTGCACAGACTCTCTAGACAAGGTGTACTAATTCATGACTGTGTTCATTACTTGCCTGTGATGATGACTTAGAAGTTTTTATATATAGTCTGAACCTTTCCTCTTTTAACTTATGCCTATCGTCTCTGTCCCTGCAAAGATACTTTCCTATCTTGATGAGCTCCCTATAGATGTTTAATGGCTTCTGTGAGGTTTCCCCATAGTCATCCCTTCTCAACACTCAGCCTCTCCTCAGAAAGAAAGTGTCTAGGTCAGCACAGTGGCTTTCCACTTAACTGTCCTTTGATTACTGATTTCTTTCTGTTTGCAATGAAAAATTAGACATAGGATTCTAGATGCAGTATAATGAGAGCTGACTAAAGAAAAACAATAATTTCCCTTGATGTACTGGCTGCACTTCTGTTAACACAGCACAGGAGGCTCTTGGCTGTCTTTGCTGCCAGTGCACACTGCTGGGTGATGACCAGCTTGCTGTCTGGCAAGATGCCCAGGGCCTCTTGAGTGGAGCTGCTTTCCAGCCCATCAGACCCTACCCTGTAATGCTGTCAGGGATTCTTTCTTGCTATGTACAAGATGTCCCATTGAGGACAACCCATGGCTCCTGTTGAGAGCCTGTCTAGAGCTCCTTGATGGCACTCCTGTCCTTGAGTGCAGTGACTAGTCTAACCTACCAGTTTGGTACCATTTGCAAACTTAAGGGCACAGTGACACTCTGCTCAGTCTTTCATAAAGACATTAAATGGGATCAGCCCCAGGACAGACCTCTGTGGCACTGCTCTTGTAACCAGCATCTAGGCAGAGTATTACCCATTAAACATTACACTGAGTAGAATAGGTTAAACCCTTTTTTTTTTCTTTTTCCTTTCCTAACTGGTTGTCCATGTATCCAGACAAGATCCCTAGCTGGACACAGGAATACTGGTGGGACAGAGAGACAATTGGCATCCTAAAGACTAAAAAAAATTGTATCCAGTGCCCTCCTCTTATCTAGGCATACCATAGAAAGCATTTCAGTTGGTCAGGAGTGATTTGTTCTTGATGTGTTCATGGTGGGTATTCCTAACCAGATTTTTCTTTTCCAAGAACCCAGAAATTTCAAAAGGATCCATTCCTTGATTTCTTCGGGGACTGTGGTGAGGCTGACCAGCCTGTAGTTCTCTAAATTATCTCCAAGGTTTTTAGTAGATGAGTGAAATGTTTTGCATTCTCCCACTAATTGGAGAATCCCCTGATAAAAATAACTTTTCAAAATGGTAAAGTTGCTCTGCAATGATGCAGGCCAGCTCTTATCACCCTTGGATATAAGGTATTCATCCCATAGACTTATAGGGTTCAAGTGCTCCGAAGTGATCTTTGACTCATACCTCATTCACTGCTACCAGATCTCTTCCTTGAATCCTGCCTTTTACACAAGGGTCAAGGACACCTCGTAGGAGGAAGTTTTTCCTTTGCATCTGTCCTGGTTTAGGACAGGTTAGGGGGAAGATCTCCAGAAGGAGCCCCCCAGAAAACAAACCTCCACCACCCCTCCCCCCAGCTCTGGATTTGGGAAGGAATTCCTCGGAGGAAAAGTGGAAAAAACCTGTTTATTGACAAAATAAACAAAAAACACTCCCCCACACAAGGGAAAAGAAAATAGCCTCAGATGATACTCGGGCAGTTGCTGTGCAGGGAGGGCGCAGAGCTTCTCTCGCAAGCCCCGGAGATCCCCAGATGTTTCCAGGTCAGGTCCGGAGCCGGTCTGATGATCTTCAGGGAGGGGGGGCGGGAAGAAGAAGAAGAGGGAGCGAGAAAAAAGAAAAAAAAACAGGCTGGTAGCGAAGCAGAAAAGCCTGCAGTGAAGCAGAAAGCCAGCAGCAAAGCAGAAAGCCAGCAGCAGAGCAAGCCAGCAGCAAAAGCAAGCCTCAAGGACCAGTAGCCCCACCGAAAGGGGGGGGGGAGGTATGGCTGTCAGACACAAGGGGGTGGCTGTCGAACACAAGGACAAAATTGCACGATTGGGATAGGAGGCACCATCAATCCAGGACAGCATCCCTTTGCTGAGGCAAAGAACACATCCAGTACCTCAGCCTTGTCTGTCCCCAGTTTAAATCTATTCCTCCAATACAATCCAGAAAATGTTTCCTTCTACACTTTGGGTTTTCAGCAAAGTATCAAAATCTTAACAAAATTTAAAATATAAGATAATTTTAATAATTTTAAAGTGAAAGGGGTTTACTTTAAGTTTTCTGTAATACCTTACTGGCATACTAATTTTAAAAATTGGGGGCATTACGCAGATGTTGTAGAAAGGTACAAACTATGAAACTTAGGAAGCTTTCCAAAAGCGTTGGTGCTCATAAATCATACTTGAAGTAAAATGTCATTGTGGTTTTGGAAAGCCTACACTTAATAAATCATTGCTCAGCAAAAGATTTTTCTCCCTGAATGAAATACAGGATAGTAGGTACACTTCATATAATTGTAGTTTTTCCTTCGGAGGGAAAAGGGGGACAGAAAGGTTGTAAACCATATCCTTTTTAAAGGATATGCATTTCAAACAATATTGAAAGTAATGGACCTATTTTGTGATGATTAGACAAAGTTACTTCACTGTAAATATTTGTCAGTTGTTATTGTTGTTGGTAAAAATTTATAATGCACATCCTGATTTTATGATCACTTCAATGATAAATTTTCACTTTTCCAGTTCTGTTGATTTTAAAAGCATGTTTATTCACATGGGAAGTATGCAACCAGATGCATTCAAAGTTTTTCTCTCAGGAAATTTCTGTCCTGTTATTTTGTAAACATAATAAACTACAAATATTTTTTCTATAGTTTTACTAAATATTTAGTTGCATAGAAGCTCTTATCTGTCTTATGAATATTAATACTGGAGAATTATTTCTTGTGCCATTTACAACTTATTAACTGTTTGTTCATATGGCAAAACGTGATTTCTTTAACACATTCCTGTCAACACAGTACTGTTGCTCACTGACTCAACATAATGATGCTTTTAGATAAAGAAAATACTTCAGTACTGAAGTGGTGTAATTGAGGCAGGCAGCTATTAGAGCTTAGCTGATGCATGATAATTCATTAAACCATAGTTATTCAATAGCTTTCACTCATATGATAGTCAAGTATATGTTACCCTTCATTTTGTTGATGCAAATTAAAAATCAGTGTGTAATTCTTTGCATTTCTACCAAAATCTTGTTCAGTATTGTTATTGTGATAGTAAGAAGCATTTTTTTTTTTCTTTTTTAATAAAGGAATCTAAGTCTTAGTGTTAGGCTAGAAATATATTCAAATTTTGGTGAAAACCTCATTACATCTTTATAATAATTCTGTGGGTGTAAATGGAATTTTTTTTTTTTGTAACCACCATAGGTTAATTCTTATGATAGAATTATGGTGCCATATACCTTAGAATAACTGTGTTCTACCAGCATTTTTTTTTTCACTAGTACTGGAGTGAAATTAATGGCATGCAATACTGTCTCTCTGCATTATTTCTTTCCTTAAAAAAAAAAAATCTAGTTAGTGAAATGTCCATAGCTAGCAGTAGTAAGTTGAATTCAGTGCTATTTGAGGTACATTTGATGCTCCATTAATATGATGTCTCAGGAGGAAAGAAATTAAAACTTTTCTAACACTTTCTTCAGTTTTTTAGCACTTTCTTTGAAAAATGCTCATAAGAAAATCTTATGATTTCAATGTTCTTTGAAAGATAGATAAATGTGCAACCTAGTAAAAATTCTTCAGTAAAATATTTAGTAGGATAGAACATCCTTGTATGTTAGATTTTTATAACTTCAAGACCAATACATCAGTTATCACCATGTTCATAAATATTTTTTCCACTGTAGAAGCATTGTACAAGGGAAAAAACAACCTACTCTATTAAATTGTCCATTTACTCCATTATGAACAGCTCCCCAGCCATTTATAGTAAAAGTGGAGCTTGCTGCTACAGAGTATACTTAAAAGGGTTATGCAAAAAAAAGCCTGATATTTTTATTTCATCCTTTAAATGTCCTTTCCCTTCATGTTTTTGCTTGATCTCTCTGTTGGTTGTCATTTCTTAATTAAGAATCACAGAAGTACAGAATCAACTATATTGGAAAAGACCCTTAAGATTATGGACTCCAACAAATTACCTCCTGCAATTGCAAGTGAGGAGAGTTTAAATCCTGTTCCTCTTCTATAACATTAGCACAAACAAATGACAGGATATCACTTTGGAAAACAGGGTTCACAGTAGGTATGTCATTAAAGGTTTGCATTTTTCCCAGCTGAAAGAACACTAGACTTGAGAGAGCAACTAGCTTCCTAATTAATTTGGTTCCAGATGTTATTGTGTAAAAAAAATTTGAACAACAACTTGTTTATTGCTGTTGTTGCGGTTACTGCTGCTGCTGTTGCTGCTGGTGTTGCTGATGACACTGACACAGGCTGCCCAGAGAGCTTGTGGCTGCTCCATCACAGGAGTTGTTTAAGTCCAGATTGGATGGCACCCTAAGTAAACCCTGAGTAATGGTATCCCTGCCCATGGTGCAGGCCTTGGAGTTATATGGTCTTTAATGTTCCCTCCAATGCAAACTATTCTATGATCTAGTATAAGGACAGACAGTAGCAATGCTAGTAGCTGGAATAAAGAGCACATCACAAAGTTTGAAAAAGCAAAGAATTTTATGTTTGACTCTTTGCAGCAGGTATAAACTAGTTCAGAACAAAGCAAGTAAAGCTAGGATTAAAAGGTTTACCTTTCAGTGGAAATCTTCCAATTTGTTTTCTTTTAACATTAGGTATTATTAGTCTTCTTTTACAAAATTACCATCTTCTTACTAAAATTCAGCTGCAGAATAACTGTTGTACCATTTTCTGAACAAGATGCTATTACAAACATTCCTGTAATTGCTTCTAAAATACATCAATTCAGCAGCACAATGCTACTGCTACAACCATCCAAAGGTCAGTCTAAGTATAATGTTCTCCATATTAGCCACAGGACAAGGAACAGAGAGCAAATAAAGGAAGAGTTTGATATATTATCTCTAATAGGTAATCAGTGACAGGGAATTTGCAAAAATAATGAGGAAAAGTGATAGTAAATTACATTAAATTGTTCTTACATACACATAGTGGGCCTAAACTTGAAAATGTAATTTGTTCATAACATTTATTATCTCTTGTGGGGATTTTGCCCCTCTAGGAATTGCAAGTTCATGTACTGCTTTCTAAATTTATGAAAAGGAAGATGACTATGTTCAGAAATAGTAGAAAAAACATATTTGAGGGAGTTAGCAGTGAATAATGTTTAGTGCTTATAACACGTAGACATAATAACTTGCAGCTTAAAATATGTACTTAGTTGGGTGTTGGAATAAATTTTGAAGAAACATTGGTAATGAAAATTATGAGGAAGACAGAAGTGACAAAGGAACAGTTGGTGAATAAGAGAAGCTTGTGGAAAAAAAATTGGAAGTGACAACAGTAGAGGAGAACAAAAGAAATTATTTTACTGTGAACAAACTTTGCTAAATTCACTTATTTATCTTGTCCAGTTACTTCAATTCACAATAATATAATCATCGTATTTCAGAAATGTTTAATTTTTTTTGCACATATTCATCAATATCTACTGTTGAAAATTCATTTATTACACTGTTATATAATACTACTTATTACACAATATCAAATCATAAATCCTTGATGTCTGCCGCCATGGTATGTGTATTTACAGGAAAAAGGCAAGTGCCTCTCAAAGCAGAATTATGCATTTCAAAAAAAAATACAGACCAGTCACAAAGTAATAATCAAAAGTATTTAAAATATGATTTTTATTATTTACTAAATAAAAAGTAAAGAGGAACCTGTTTCTCTTCGAGACTAGATTATGCAACAGTGGTACATCAAACACACTAAGGTGTTTTACCAAAAACAAGCAAACAAACAAACAATAACAAAAGCAACAATGAACCTAAGGAAGATATGTAGTTTTTCAGTTTAGGCTGCTTTCCATTATTTCTTAAACCTAAATATTTCCATATTTCATATTTCCCCCTCTACACTGCATTGGTGCAGCCTCACTGAGTCCTGTGCGCAGTTTTGGGCACCACTATGTAAGATGGATATAAAGCCATTAGAGAGCATCCCAAGGTGAGGGCCTGTGAAGATGTTGAAGGGCCTTGAGGGGAAATTGCATAAAGAATCACTGAGGTCACTTGGGTTTTTTCAGTCAGAAGAAGAATAAACTGAGGCAAGACCGCATTGGGGGTCTGCAGTTTCCTTGTAGGGGAAGTGGAGGGGCAGGCATTGACCCCTTCTGTCTGGTGACCTGTGGTAGGACAAAAGGGAATAGCAAGAAACTGTGTCAGGAGAAGTTTAGGTTGGATCTTAGGAAAATGTTCTTCACCCAGAGGGTGGTTGGGCCCTGGAACAGCTCGCCAGGGAAGTGGTCCCAGTACCAGCCTGACAGAGTTCAAGAGGAGTTTGGACAATGCTCTTGGGCACAAGGTGTGGCTCTTGGGGATGGTGCTGTGCAGGACCAGAAGATGGATTTTGGTGATCCTTGTGGCACCTTCCAGCTCAAGAATATTCTATGATTCTATAGTTCTATGATTAATCATGAATTCCAAAGTATGATTTCACTCAACTTTGCCTCATTTTTATATAGGTAGGAGTAAATTTCAAGTGTGCAAATATTTGTAGTAACAGTGGGTTTTGGACTTAAATTATGATGATCTTTGCAGTGGATTACTGTATGAACAGATTGCTACAGTAAGATTTCTTGTTATTTTCATTTCATCTCAAACTTCCCAAATGCACACATATTTGAGAAGCTATTATTTGATTGCCTTTTTTTCCCTTTTTGTATAACTTAATTATAGAATCACAGCAGAAAATGTGTTACACAATCTTTGTTGTAGCTGTAATGAATTGGGTCATATTAGCAAATCATTGATGTTCAAGTACAAAAGAGAATTCAAATTATCTGTGAAGGAAAAAATTTGTCGAGAATTGCTGACAATTTAGAAATATTGTTAAATTTCAGAAATTCCTGAGCAACTTAGGATGTGCCTGGAGGAGTGTAGTGGTTTGAAAGCAAAACGAGTGAGAGGCTCCAAGTCAGAAATACAATTTAATAGGAAGAAGAAAAAAGGA
>JBBMKD010000102.1:135208892-135223852 GCA_037834095.1 Argya squamiceps | reverse complement strand
CTTGGCTCCTCCCCCTGGGCGGAGCATCTCACAGTGGGATAATGAGTCATACAGGGGGTCCTTGATGGCCCATTAAACAGAGATAACTCCTGGTGGGAGTTATCTATGAGTCATGCAGAAGAGCCATTAACAGAAGACCCATTAACAGAAGACTCCTTAAGAGAAGACACCTTAACAGAAGAGGAAGGGGGAACCTGGAAGAACACTGCTTTGACAATTGGTTTCAACAGTTCATGAAGATGATGATAGAATACTTTGTGCATATCTTATACTACAACCCAGGACAAGGAGATACATGGAGTGCTTGCATCATTCCTGTATTCCAGGCATCTACTTTTTTGCTGCTTGTAGAGACAGGACACAAAGTGTGGTGGGTATTTCATTTAAATCTGTAAGTTTTCTTTATGGTAGTATTGTTTTTTCTGATTCCTTCTAGTCATTTTATTTTTGTTTAGTTTTATTTGTTTTCATTTCTTGGTTGCTGTCAGTACTGCAGGCATTCAGTGCCATAATCACAAATACCCATAATGATAACTATATTTTGTTGTAATGTTATCCTTAAAGTATTCAAGGAGATTTCCTATGATATGTACTTACATTTGAGTTATCTTTTGAAGATAAAAAGGTCTTGTGCTTATTAGTAATGGAATTATTTTACTTTAAAAAAAAAAGTACTTTAAAAAAAAAGTATGCATACCAGAAAAAGTGGTGTTTTAACTTCTCTTAAAATTCACCCCTCTTAAAGAATTTATTAATACTTTCATTCTTATGGTGATTCACACAAGAATCAAACTGGACACCCTGTAGAAATGTGTAATCATTGATTTTTACTTGAGTGATTATAAAGATGTCATCCTGTGTACAGTAATTAGCTAATTAATAAATTAATATATTGAACAAATGAAGGTTTTAACAGAAGGGCACAGTAACCCAGACAAATGATCAACAGAATAATATGAGACATGTTCAGGCAGTGCAGAGGATGTCAGTGCAACTGCCTGAAGAGTCTGCCAAAAGAACCAGATGCTGCTGTGGAGAAAATATGTTTCTCAGATGGCATTGGAGTAGTGTTTGTCATCTGAAAATGAAAATAAGACATGGCAGACTGAACTGCACTGGGAATGCCCATTATTTAGACATGCTTCCAGTAGTTTTAGGGATTTTCTGGTCTTGAAAAATAGGATAAAACCAAACCCACAAACATAGAAGGCCAAATCAAAATTCATTAAGGTAACTGTCATGAAATATTTTCTTCCCATTTTGAAAACATATTGACAATAATTTTATCATCTGAGAGATTCATCAAAGTAGATCTGTGTCTCACCATACTAATAAATAAATGCAATAAAAATTTTACAGAATTACATGCAGCAGGTATGAAAGACAATCAGTTTTGCATTAGAACACAGAATCATAAAATAGTCCTTGAATGACCAACAATGGTCCAACCTGTCAAGGGGGAGTCTAGATGAGAGTATCTGACACCCTGTTCAATCACCTTCTCACTGTGAAAAAAATCCCTCTTTTATCACTATGAAACTGCGCAGTACAACTTGTCCTATCCAAATAAGAATCAACTGTAGCAGATTAGCATAAGTTTGTTAAGTAATTAGGACTGCACCATTTGAAGGTTTAAAGTAGCCCTGTTAACCTTTATACTCACTCTAGTCTCCATTTAATAATTACATCCGGATCCATATCTGTTCTTTAAAGTCCTAGAAAAATTTCTTTTGCCTTAGTGAAAAAATCCAAATGATACAATCATTTTTATACCAGAAGTTGACTCCAGTGAGGATTTCTATATATAAACTGATGCTGTGATACATTCTAAATTATTTGGTAGAGTTCAGCCTGTTGACAAGAAACCAACTATGAGCACTTGTACAGCATGTATATATAAAGTCTTTTGATGTTTGGATCCAAGGTTAACCTGAGATTAAAAGGAATTGGAGCACTCAGAGAACGCAGGTCAAACCAATATGGTTAAAAATGATGTTCTGATTTACTTCGACTAAGATGGCTGTTTAAATGCACTTCTAAATAGTTTACATTATAGATGCAATTTTATTGGTACACAGACAGAAAAGAATGCAAACATACATTGTTGAATAAACTCTTTAAGGCAGCTACTGGTGTGCAGACTACTTACTATGCATGTTATCTATTAGGAAGCCTTCTATTTCTTATTAACACCTTAAGAGGTATTTCTTGCTACGCAACAGATTTTGGCAGTGAATTACTGACTGCACCACTGAGGCCTTACAGGCCTTCACCTGAGGCCCAGTATAGGTGATTCACCCACAGTCCAAATATTCACTATCTTCAAACACTCTGCTACATATATATGCTGTAAATAATGCCCTGCTAGAGTACTTTCTTATGGGGATCTCAAAATAATTTGTAAACATAGGATTTTATGTTGAATTATAAGGAAAACCAAAATACAGGAGACAATGAATGGTTCAAGAAAAAAGATATTGTCATTTACTTGTTATAAGTTTTGCTGTTTGGCTTGTCCCTCACACAGCTAACTTAAAGTAGATGGGAGAAAAAAAATAAAATCAATAATTCTGATTTAGAGAATGAATTTTTATATTCATCAGGGATAAAACATATCTATTCCACCCATTATTCCAGTTTCTATATGAAAAAATGAATTTTTTCATTGTTTTACTGTGTCAATCAATTCTTGCAAAGCATCAGCTTGCTATAAGCAGGAATTTTTTTTTGTCTGCATATTGGAAAACTTCTTCCCACTTACACTGTAATATGAAAATAATGAATTATATTTTTTACAACAGTCACAACTGTTGACAATGCTTGCGTTACAACATTTTCTGATAAATTAAATGGCTTTGTAGCATAACTGTTACCACAGGTACCGGGAGATTTCAAGAATAAAACAGGATAATCTCAGTTTAACCATCTGGAATAATTTAATAAAGTTAAAGCTATTTCAGTGACCTTGTGGTTTTCAAGTTTGATGAGGGCAGCACTCCACTTAGAACACTGTTTTGTGAACTGAGTAGCTTGAAGAGGAATTTGTGAGCTGTGTTCAGTGCCTGATAAAATATGGGTTCATTGAGAACTTTCCAGCTGCCAAGGATTCTACTAAAAATAGTTAATAAAATACTATGTGTGGATCAGTTCCATTAGAACATTTGATTGTTCTAGTGCGTTAATAAAAAACACACCAGAAATTTCCAGACTAGACTGCTCAGAGTAATGGAAGTCCATAAATAGTTTATCTTGTAAATAATTTAAGAATAATAACTAATTCTTGCAGTTTTTCCAGAAGTATAATACGGTGTCTTCAAACTAGTTTGCATCAGGAATCCACTGATTTGACACTAAAATCAGCTTTAAAAATTCTCTCTAGAGAGATTTTTTAAAAAATCAAATAAATGTCTACATTATTTTAAATTAAATATAAATCCCATTATTAAAATCAATAGTTATAAATTTCCTTTTTTGCATGAAGTGAAAATGCATAATCAGAGAAAAACAAGTCAGACAAATTAATTTGTTTAAAAAATTGTGAGATAGTGGGTATATCAAATAGCTGCAGATAAACAAATTTTTGAATGACTAGTACACTACCAATTCATATGGAGGCTTGTCTACAACAGGTACAACCATCTTTTTCAGTTCCATAGGGAATAAATACAAATTTAAACTAAATATTGAATTAATGTATTGTTTTTTAAGGAAAAATGAATATGCAAATGAACCTGACAGAATACCTGATACGTAAAATCCAATCCAGCCTTGCCTTTTCAACTTTATTTGTTCAATTCTTGAGAAAAAAAAATGAAAGTAAGAAAAATATTGATCAAATGTTTCCCTTTTTTCCATTTTTCCTTGAAAAGAAGGTGGCAAAATTTCAAAAATTTGGGGTGTTTATTTCTGAAAAACCATACATGATTATTGCACAAAAAAGTGGTAATGTAGACACTGAAATGCCTGCCTGTGTGTTTCTATGTACTTCTTCTGTTCTGTGATGATCTGACTTTGTAACTAATGAACTCAGTGGGAAATTTGATTATCATAATCAAAATACAGCATTCCAAATTGTTTTCTGCAAATACAAGTCACAAGAGCTTAAAATGCCCATGAACGCTTTCTAATAATGGCTGTTATACCTAGCAAGTCATAATTTGTCACAAATAATAATATTTTCTCACTATATAACCTCATAATCCTTTTGCTTTATGTATTTTTCTTCCACTATTTTGAATCCTCGAAAAACTTTATCAAGTCCAGCATTGCATGATATTCTCAGAATGCTCAACACTTTGTATTGCATGAGGAAGCTCTTTGCTGCTGCCATAACACAAACAGGAAATAATGATTTTAAAACTCTATTCAGTTTCTAGGAGTACTTGACACAGTGATAAATATGAGAGAATATTACTTTATTTATTTATTTACATGTGATTGAGAATGGAGCTCCACTGCCCTAGGCACTGTACAAATAAGTGAAATCTGGATGGAGCAGTGGTGTGGATGGAGGTGTGTGGCCACCTTTCTGTCAGCAGCAAGAGGAAATGATGTGTCAGGAATGTCAGTAAGCAGAAGCAGGACTGCTGGCTGCTCTCTGGCAAAGAGTGTAATACAAGAGCAAAGGAAAATCGTTATCAGTCTGGGAACTTGAGCTATTGGTAGAAATTGCCTTCTGTGAGTTTCTGTGCCATTGGCTACAGTAGGTTGTGATTTGTCCCCCTCCACATCTGTACTTCATGTTCCCAAAGACATGAGAATGTTCAAAGCACATTTGTGAATACTGACTATGTTTATAGGATGGAGAACTGAAAGATCAATTTGAGATCTGTTTTCAGGAACTTCTTGGTCTTTGATTCTGTAATTTCCTGTAAGGAAACAATCCAGATATATTTTCAAACTGAGCCACTGGAAACAAAAACCTACATGACTAGGTTCTTACAGAACAAAATAAGCTCAGATTATCCATTCAATGTAGTAGCATTTTGCAACAGTTGTGCCAGGATAATGTCCATGATGTATTTATACCCATGGATGATTTTAAAGAAACTGTTTGTGTTAAGTAAAACTTGATTTTCTGCAAAAAACAGAATTAAAACTATGTAACTCCTTTTAAAACTTGTTGCCTAACAAATCATGTTTGTTCTGAATAGAAGTCCATTGCAATATAAGTCAGTGAAATCTTAGAGTTAGGAAAATTAAAAAACGACCCCAAAACTGGCATGGTTTAACCTAAGCAGGTAACTCATCATCATGCAGATGCTTGCTCCCCCCGATGGGATGTGGGGCAGAATTGGAAGGCAAAAGCACAATCAGAAAAACTTCTGTAGCTTATTTCTTGAAGGATAGTATTTATTAGAACGAAATTTATTAATAATTTCTTCTTAAGCATAGGTTGTTTGATTTGATAGAAAATCAAAGATTTTCAAGGAAAAGATAATGTTTAATATTGTTCAGATATAAATTGAATTTTATTTATTTGAAACACATATCTATCACCCAGAAATAAATCACAAGAAAAACATTTAAATTATAAACAAAAAACCCTTGATATGATGCTTTGAATCCTAGTTTCTCCTATCTGCTGTTTGCAAAAATAGGGAAAGATTACTTAAGCAAGAAATTCTTTGTGGGAAAAGAAAAACATTTAACTAGTATCAATAGTGGGCCAATAGAGTCAATACAGTCTGACTGAGCAGCTGTCTGAGCTGGGGCTGTTTGCTACAACACAGGAAAAAAAAAGGGATATGTTTCTAGTCCTGGCAAGCAAGTAGAATAACCCCAGAGCATGAATAAAAATTACAATAATGTAATCATTTTTATGAGGAAAAAGTCATAGAAAATATATCATGTTTACTTAATCCTGTCACTCCAGGCTTGCAAATGTAAAGAAATCGACTTAGCACTAAGTGATTTGTGTTATTCAGTGCTGTACTGTAGTCAAATGGCTGATATTTGACAGATGTTGAAAGACAGCAGCATGAACTTTGTCCCTTCATCCCGAATTATGCAAAATAATTTGTATTTGTCGTTCATTAGGTGCCTAAATCTACTACTGTGGCATCTGTGACACCTTTCAAGATATATGTTACTTATCACTAACTCAATAGCCTATTCGCTGAATGTGAACCAAATTATTTAAGGTAACAAGATCTCTCTGGAGAGAAAATCTCAAGTTAAGTGTTCCCCTGGTGTTAGTCTCGGAAAAAGTCTTTCCATCTGCAACTACACAGCACGTTTGGCTGTTTGAGGAGATATTAAAAATCTACATTTCCCTGTGAGCTGAATCCTAACACAGACTTTCAGGATGATCAGGCTGTCTGCTCTGAGATATCTTGGTATATGCATCTGGCAGATATATTCTGCTCTGTAATCAAAGGACTAAAGGAATTTCGAGGGTAAAGGAATTGTCCAAATTTTTTGGAAAAATGTTTTGAAACTTGCTCTTTCATATCTCTTTGGGAGAATGCTATCTCAAGGTAATGGGTATTCAGGGATAAGTTGTTGACTTGTCTTTCAAAGATATAACAGATAGGAACCCAAAAGCTATGTAATAGCAGCTTAGGAGTAGAGGACCATCATCATCCTTGGCCTTTCAAAGCAGTTTCCAATTTTCCAGGCACACCTTGGCCAGGATCCATGATCAAAAAAATGTTTTCTTGTGCTAAAAATTTTATTATGAAAAAAAAAAAAAAGTACCTTAAACATAGGAATTTATTATTACTATCATTAAAATTGTAGCTGTTTGATCATTTCTAATCTTGCACTTGCCCTTACATTACATTTCTCAGTAGTCCATCTCCTGTGGGTGGCCTGGAATTACAATTTGCTAATGAGATAGGCACTTCTTTCATTACTTCAGTGAAATTCTTTTAAGAATAGAGACTATGTGACTTTCCTGTTTGTTGGCTTCCTTTAAATCTTGGGATGAAAGTTTTAGTCATCTCAGGCTTTGTTTCAGTTATTCAGCCTGGTGCCAGTTGAGTCATCAGTTGTGCTGTGTTCTCAATATGTGGGCAGAGTTGAAGCACCATGGAAGTGAGGCTGGCAGCCAGGAGATGCCAGGAGAACCTGAAGCTGTTGACATGCACTGCACTCGCTACTCTGGATCTACCTTCTGTGATACTTGCAGGTTGCACACAGTGGAAACGATGTGATACTCACATAGCATGACCATGAACTCAGTCCAAAACCTACATAGCCTGGGAGGCAGAGGGGTGTTACACCATGCAAGGCAATAACAGCAGTCACAGCAGTGGCAGAGAACAGGAGCCAAGCTCACAGTGAGCTCTGCACGTTCTCAGACTTTCTACGAAGGCGGGCTTTTGTTTGTTTTTTGGATCTTCGTGTTTCTGTAGAAAGCTGTTGATGTGCACTACATGTGTGCAACATTTTAGATCATCTAAGACCTCATTATTGGTCATATAGACCCTAAAAGAAAACATTTCCAGTATCTAAATTACTATCTGAGTGAACAGATTTAAATATGACAACATAGTAAATAGCATATTGCATGTATTTTGAGACCATAAGTGTGCAATTTTAAGCTTCAGGGAAGCCTGAATTGTCAAGATTCCACAGGGAAACAACACTAAGCTTTAGTGTGACTTCTGGTACACTCTGGGTTGCAATCCTTTGTGGACTTGAACAGTCTTCACTTCTGTGCATAAGTTCTGCTCAGCTCCCATTTCCTGTGCCCTGCAGATGCCTGCATTTGCAGGGTTTTTTATTCTGCTTCAGTTATTGGAGTGTGGGATTATATGCTACATCTACTGAGCTACTGCTGAGATTGTATTTATTCATGGAATTTTGCTTTCTGACAGGCCCTGTTATTACCTGGCATGCACTCTTTGTGGTGATATGTTGGCCACAGGGTGTCCTACTACAAAAATCATATGACCATGCACAGTCTTCCTTCAGAAGAGAGATACACCCTTGTGAATGCCTTATGTGCATTTACCTAAATGGCTTACTAGATTGGATGTCCTTCACCAAAGACACAGAAAGTAAGCAAGAAACATCCTTTGCACTTTCTAGCATGCAGAAAAAGATGCTGGATACTTCTTAAAACTGCCAAAGTAAAACACATCTGTTTGTATGCTTCTTCTGTCTACCCCTGGCTTTTCTGCATGACAGAAAATGTAGTCTTATGAGAATGATAGTTATTACAACTGAATTTGTTGTATTAGTGTATGTTTAGGATGTAATCTTTCAAGGTACTGAAGGTCTTTTGCTAGCATTAATGAATTTCCAATGACATTTAACAATCCAAAGATCAAGTTCTCATGAAAAAGTTGATAGCCATGAATACTAATACATTTTTAACTATATTCATATTTCAAAACAATACTGAAGCATGGAGGAATGAGGAATTAAGAAATATTGAACAAGTTTCAATAAATCAATACCTAAAGAAGAAATTATTCAAGTCCAATTATACTGGAAGTTTAGAAACAGAATGCAGCTAGGAAAATATCACCACTTCCTGCAGTTTACAAGTCTACCTTCCATCTTTGCCACCAGATATTAGAATAAAATATGAACAGGAGAAGAATAAGAACCCTGGGTTCTTTTCTATTGAAATCACATTATGAAATGTATCAGGAGAACTGTTAAAATACCCAAATTTGTCAGTCATCAAATCTGCAAACAGGGGTTAAATAGCTACATGTAGAAATGTGCTATACTTGTATACAAGCATAATTATGGGTTTTTAAATCATATTTTGCATAATTCTTGTTTGACATGCCACATAACAGACCCTTCAAGAATCAGCTCCTGCTTAAGTGAGAAATTAAGAATTTTTTTCATGTGTGATTCTGTAGCACTTCAGACATGAACTGAATTGTGCTATCATCTTTTGGATTTGCTTATGTGTGAATAGTGATAAACTTATACAGAACATCTGAGACTCCAGACATTTGGAGGAGTATAAATGTCAGTTAGGTCTTCATTTACTATCATTATATTATGATCCAGAAAGCCTTCATCAGAGACACTGTTTTGGGTTTTTATTTCCCCCTACAGCTACAACACCTGGTCTCTCTTGGCAATAAGTTCTATGTGTTATACAGTGATTACCTCTGATAGATAAAAAGCTTCCCTGGGATCTGGAGTGGAAAGCTAACTCATGGAGTCTTTTCACAGTGACCAGAATTATATATGTATTTAATTGATTATTTTACATAATTAAAAAAAAAAATTGATGAATTCAGCACCTTTAAATTGTAACTTCCAATCTATTTTGAGTTTTTCTTCTTCTCCTATTTATGTGTGTTTGAGTACCTCAATAACCTGTCAAGAATTCAAGTTGGGACTTTGTAATTTGTACTGACTATTAGCATTCAATTCACTTAAATAAGCTGACAAAATGTTCCTGTAGTATATTTTTGTGTGTTTTGTATTTTTGGTTGGTTGTTTTGTATTTTAGACTTGTTCTCAGAAGAATGGAAGAGAATGTTCCTGAAAATTCAGAAAGATATGCTTGTCACCAGAACAAAAATTACTCATTTTTTCAAAAGTAGCTTCTTTTACCAGAAATATATATTAAACTATTATTGGGATTCTATGTACCTACCATCCTACCATTTATGTATTGAATTATTAGGTACTGTCAGTAGCATGAGGATGCTGTGCTTAATGTGGCAGTTCGTCCACTACTTTCATGAAGAATTCTTTTTATTGTGGAGACCTGTGGGTTTGGTGAGCTGTCAGGGGATGAGATGCAGGGCTAGAGGGCAGAAAGAGTATCACAGGCGATCTCAATGACCTCAGGGAGGAGTATAGCAGAGTTAGAAATGACATAGTGTGCATCAGCCTGAATAGAGAATAAACAGAAGAATAGGAAATAAGTGTAAAAAGCCAAGGGGATGTAAAATCAATGTCAAGTCTAAAGATACCTCTTGGTCAGGGATGAACCTCAGGGTAGCTTACACCACCTTTCAAGGAAAAAATTCAAACTATTTTGCTAAGGTACTAGAATCTTGTAATTTATTTGTTTCATTTGTGTCATAATGCTATTAACTAACCATAGAGATGAAATCTGGACTTTATCTTAAAAGGATTGGAACATACCAACAACTGTGTCAGAGCTGGAATTCCAGAACTCTCAGGATTTCTTCCTTTTCTTTTGCAATGGTGTTGTGACGTTGGGCAGTTTGTTATTTCTCCCTTTCTGGTCAATGCCTAAATTGTGGAATCAAAAAACCTCTCCTCAACCCTTAATAGATGCAAAGGGAATATGGCATATGCACTGCATAGGTGCTGTAAATTTGCTGACTTCCTATCATCATATAACATCATATGACTTTAAACATAAAACAAAAAGACTGTGATGATGTATCAGAACTATCTTCTTGGAATTTAGATGTTGCAAATAGCACTTTAATGTTTTAGATTTGGCAAGGTTTATTCTTTAAATGGATTGACAGTTTTGTCTCTAGGCATAGACAAAATTGGCAATATGACACCCTGTGACAACAGATTGATTGATTTATGATTTATTTCAGCTAGACTGGTTGTTTAGTACTTGATGGGAAAATTCAAATTGCAACTTCTCAGCAGCAGTAATTTGTGACACTAAAATAACCTGGACTGGAGGGTGAGAAGGCCCACCTACAGAAGGGTTTAAATTGGCTGGAGGCAGGAATTCTATAGCCAGAGAGATGGACTCAGTTGAAGAGACAAGAAACAGACAGCATTTACCTGTTCTGTAGCCATCCTACAGTGTGAGCGCACATGAGCTATCTTTGGGTAGCAGAGCCACGTGGAGTTGGACTAAAGGCTGGACTGGGTGCCCCACATCAGAATTCACAGGACTGATGATATAAGCAGAGATAAGGAATCAGCTCAGCGTAGGACTCAGCTGGGTTAGAAATAGTGTAATTTCTTTGCATAGCAATGGCTGGAGTGCAATAGGGCTTGCCTGTTGCTTTCCTAAGGATGCATCAATAGTAAAATATTTATTAAGAATAACAAAATGACCTTATAACTGTCAAGCAGAAAATATGTAATTATATGCCGTAGCTTCAAGTAGAAATATGAGATCTCCAAAAGCAATGAACACTACATATTTTTGGAAGTTACATACAGGTATTTGTGACAAGGATAGCTCCAGAGTAGAAGTCTAAAAATAATGTGCCATAAGAGCTTGAATCTTGTCCTCATTTTTCAGATATTGATGGCAAAGCAGTTCATAATTCAAAATGGGTCTCAAGAGAGGTACGAGTTCCGGAGTGCAACTTAAACTGCGTCTATCTTACATCAAAGAAATTGAAATATCATTAGCACACAGAAACCATCTCTCCAAGGTATAATAATGTATTCTATATGTCAGCCTGCTGCCCACAATGAATGCATATTGTCCCATTTATCACTTGTTGTATCATTTAGGGTCTTGAAATCAAATGAAAATAGATATACTACTCCTTTCCTGGTTTCTCAGTAAAGTTATTGAAGACTTGCAGTTTATTTAAAACAAAAAGATAAAAACAACCCAGATAACCAGTTGCTAGCAGGGTTTTTTTAACATCTTGGAAAAAAACACTAAACTATAAATTAAATGAGTATATATTTTATTAAAAATAATCATCCATTTTTATCACAATTGCAATTGGTCATTTTCACCACTGCAGCCAAATTGTTCTTGGCTTAGAACTATGAAAGACACGGAAAAAATATTGATACTTCTACCACTGTGGCACACAGTTGCCAATAAACTTGTCTGACTTTCTAAAAGTTTGATCAGTTTGCATCATGGACATATTGTATCAATTGAACAGTATGAAAGCCTGAAAGCAGAAGCCATCTAACTATATCTCCCTCACAAGGAAAAAAAATCTCAAAATTTTGTTCAACAGCATTCTATCTGCTTTGAGTTGTTGAATATCCCAAAGATAGTGAGCTCCAAATTAGCATTATAGCTCAAACTGATAATGCATGGTTTTTATTTTGTGGGACTGTTGTAATATGGTCATACCACAGAATCACAGAATTACAGAATAGGTGAGGTAGGAAGTATCCATAGTGGATCATGTGGTCCAACCTCCCTTCTCAAGCACGGGAATCCCAGGGCACATGGCACAGGATTGCACTCAGATGGTTCTTAAATTCCAGTGAGGGAGACTCCACATATTCTCTGGATAATCTTTTCCAGTGCATGGTCACTGCACAGTAGAAAAGTTCTTCCTCATGTTCAAGTGGAACTTCCTGTGCATCAGTTTCTGCCCATTGCCTCTTGTCCTGTTGGTGGACACCACCAAGAGGAGTCTGGCTCCATTCTCTTGAACCCTTCCCTTTAGAAACTTATAGACATTGGTGTGGTCCCCTCTCAGACCACACCATCTCCTCTAGGGTGAACAGGCCCCGTTCCCTCAGCCTGCCCTTGTAAGAGAAATGCTCCAGTTCCTTAACCACCTTTGTCACCCTCCTCTGGACCCGCTGCAGGATCTCCAGGTTACTCTTGTCCTGAGGAGCTCAGAACCGGACACAGCACTCCAGATGTGCCCCACTAGGGCTGAGCAGGGGGGCAGGATGGATCACCTCTGCTGACCTGCTGGCAATGCTCTTCCTAATGTACTCCAGGATACCATTGGACTTCTTGGCCAGATAGGCACACTGCTGGGATTGTGGACAGTTTGTTGTCCACCAGGATGCCCAGGTCCTTCTCCCCAAAGCTGTTTCTCAGCAGTTCAGCCCCCAGCCCATACTGGTGCATACGTATTGCAACTCTAAAATTCCAACTCGTAGAATGACTACAGACTACTTTTGGATGGGAAAGAGGAGAAATTGAATTATAAAGATATCAGAAATTAAAAAGTAATCACATATATATAAAAGCTGGTTAGAATTGAGATAAATTTAGATTTGGATGAAAATTGGTAATTACATTTATTCATATGTAAAATAGATTTTCATATGCCAATCTGCCAGCTGAATAACTAGCTTTAGTATGTCCACTAATCTGAAATTCAAATAAATCAGTATTTGAATAAGACAAAGTAAGCAAACAGATATTCTAAAATATAGTATAAATGTATAGGAAACATTCATCTGATGTCTTAGATCCCTTATATTTTTAAATAAATTGAGTTTCTGACAACCTCAGTATAAACACTTGTTCCAGATTCCTATCACTGTTTTATCAAAAATAAAGGTGTAGTCCCATATATTGCAAAATAAATGAAAATATGTTACACAAATGGATTTACAAATATTATGAATGTGGTATGCAAACCATTCTATGATACTGTAGTAGATAACAGGAAAAATCTAAACATTTCAGGAATGATCAGGAGCATGTATTACAGATGTCAGACAGGTTTTTCATTCTCTGTTGCTTCAAAGGATGTTATGACATTTTTTAAATTAACTATATAATGTTAAATAGTGTCAGTTTTCTGGGTTGCATGAAGCAATGAGTGTGCCAGACATTTGAGAAACTCTGCAATGTTAAATTGAAGATTAATTCAGTCTTCGTTGGAGATATATTTGTGCCTTTTTAATCAAGTGGGGTGGCTATCTACTAAACTTATGATAGAATTTTCCAAAAACTATAGTCAGTGCAATAGCCCAAGTAAATTTTTCAATTCTTTATACAGAATAGAGAGGATACTGAGGGCAACAGAATCTCATTTGGAATTCTTTATAGACATCAGTCTTATCCATTAAATACAGATAGCCTGAACTATCTAAGAAGATTCAGCTGCTTCTAGAAGTATATTAAAAATAATGCTGCCTTTATAGTTAGATAGGAAGATGGGTTACTATTCAAATTGCACTTAAAATTCAAATGGTCATTTTATAGTTGACTTTGCTGCACGTGCATTCTATAATGATTTTTTTCATTTCAGTGAGAAACAACAACCGCCTACTTCTGACTGCAGATATTTTAGATGCAGCTGAAATGGCTTTGTAATTTGCAATTTTCTACTTCTAAAATATTTAAATATTTTTGTGACCTTTAAAAATTAGATTTATTTTCATACATCTAACTTCTTGTATTGAAGATTTTATATCTGTGTCTAAATATTCATACTAAAACTTTTCATGTGGGATCTGTGCCTGAAAAATGAATAAACTTTCATGTTTAGTAATTCAGTTGCTTCTTCTAGTTTTAGAAAGTTTTACCTGTTTTATGTTTGAGTTGTGGCAGCATAGCTGCATAGTTGGGATAGAAATTTAGAGTGGCTTTATCTGAAATACACCTTTTGAGGTCTTCTTGGAATCTGTGCTCATCTGATGAAACTCACCAGCAGTTTAGAAACATAATTTTTTCCTCAGCAGAATAGCTTAGGTTTTGTTGCCGTTTCTAAGTATTCTTAAAACTGTTCTGCTCCCCAAAGCTCTATAAATACTATTCCTTGTTCCAGCATCACACATCTCCATCAAAAGTCCCAGTTCACTAAGAATGTGCCAAGAATAGGGACAGTGATCAGATATGGAAGCTGGAAACTCATCTAAGGCAACTGTGGGAGTTCCTGTAATCCCATGAGAGTAAAGAAATGAGAAACGTGACCTTGTGGATGTTTGTCTCATCTCTTTCACTAGATATGAAAAAATTTGCACCTCATTTCTACATAAGTGTAGTCCTAAAAAAATAAGGTCCTGACCATGAGGCATACAAGTTTTTTTCATACAGAGAAGTCAAGACTTCAACAGGATATGCAGTTTGGATGGTTGATGGAGATGAGCAAAAGTGAAGTAAAGGTACTTCAGCATTAAAAAAAAAAAAAAAATTAATAAATTAGGCTTTTCTCTGTCGGTTAACTTTGGCTGTTATAATTCATGGTGGATAACTCAGAGGCATTTGTCCATAAGGGATTCCTCAAACACATGCCTAGGCAATCTGTATATGCTCAGTAGTTTAGACAAAGCCAAGAAACAGTTTGTCCTGGGTTGTAGAATAAGATATGCACAAAGTATTCTATCACCCTCTTCATCATCTGTTGAAACCAATTGTT
>JBBMKD010000102.1:135170270-135202022 GCA_037834095.1 Argya squamiceps | reverse complement strand
ATCATTGCTTCCATCATCCCACTCAGGTTGTATTCTGACTCTGTCAGTGGTCTTTTGTATTATTGCATTTATTTTATCCTTTTTTCTTCTTCCTATTAAATTGTATTTCTGACTTGGAGCCTCTCACTCGTTTGCTTTCAAAGCACTACACTATAAAATTTCAAGTGTTTATATATATTCAGAGGATATCAGGGTGAGCTTTGCTTTTTTTTTCTCTACTGTTCCTGGAGTCTAGCCCAGAATTCTTCAAAGGGCATGTATTTGGCCTGGAAAATATTCACAACATCTTGAAAGTCAATGAGGTACAGCACCTGAAAAAAGGCAAAGTACATAGTGCTCAGGCATGGAGCGCGTCAGAATCCAAAATCCCTAGATAGATATGATGGTGTTCACTAAGAAATAAAATGGGCTCACTGAACTTGAGGGTAGGAGCCTGGTAGTCATTTAGCTGGAAAAGCACTGTGGATAAAGGCCAAAAACATTTCTAGAAGCATTTTGAAGTGGTGTTTAAATTCCTGTTTATTAATTTAGAAATAGACCCTTTATATAGCATACACTGAGAATGGATCCATAAAAGCCAGGCAGTAAATTGAGCACCGCTTAATTGAACATTCCTAGTCAAGAGGAAACACCAAGGAAAATGATACTGTGGCTAACTGTGGTTAATCAGACTATGCTATCACAGTGCATGCCTCACTCTGAAATTAAAAGAAACATCTTCCTGGAATGAGAAGCAAGAGATTCACAATCCTATGAGTCCATGGACTTTGTTACTGCAAAGACAAAATGCCATAGCACTTATTCAGGAGATCAAGCTTCTATTGCCACTCTTCTTCTTGTGTGTAAGAAATTAACCCACAATTGCGTACAAGTTAAGAAATATACACTACTGTATGCTTCTTTTTGTCATACGAATATTTAAATGGTTGCAAATTAGTTGTTTCTGTAAAGGGCATTTATAAACACTTGTAGGGTGACTGCAGTGGCCAAGAATGATACCTTTTATTTTTATTTTTAACTACAAGAAAATATGGCTAAAGAGTGGGGTTTTTTTATGGTATTTAGAACCCATGTAGAAGAGGGACAATGAAAAAGAAGGTAAGTAATGCACATCAATAACATATTGTACAGTCACATTAAACTTAATTTAATATATATTTCCTCATTAAGAATTTCCCCACTACAAAGTAGGATTCAGATCTTGTGAGGTAGAGAATGAATCAAAAAAAGAAGAAAAAAAATGAATGTTCTGAGAAAGCTGTGATCTATTCCTTTGGAATAAATTAATTAGGAATTAGTTTTGTGTGGACACAAAACTTTGTTGAACTCTCAAGTATCAAACCACAGTCTGTTGACACATTTTAGTAGGCCATCTGAATCTGAAATTTGACAAAGCTGAAGATCATGGTCTTTCTTTGTAAACCCTTGTTTTAACTTTCTTCAAGATATCAAGATATCTTGATATTTTACAGTCTTACACAGCTCTCTACTGTTCTGGAACTTAAAGCCCTTTTGTCCATGAATATCATCTTTTGAGGGTTGATGGCTATCCCCATCCCTACTGTTCTTTAGCCATGCTTCATCTGGGCTATTAGGCAACTCAGTCCACACTCAGTGTGAATCCATTGTATTACTCTTCTACTCTCTTAATAGTGCTTTTTCTTCTGAATATATTGTAAGTGATATTTTGCTATCCAGTAATGTCTATTCTGCCCTCTGGTAACAGCTCTCCTCCCGCACTATTCACAACAAAGACTCAGTGTGTCTCCATTCTGGTTTTAATCACTATCCTGTTTTATTCCTCTGCTCTAAATTATTTCATTTCTTTCTCCTTTTATTCTTATCACCTCTTCTTTTCATCTTGAACTTCTTCACTGAGCTCTGATTTTCACCATTCATTTTCCTTTAGCTTGGTGTGGAGTAAAGTTCCAACCATTGTCCAGTAGTCAGCGGGGATTGCACCATGAGGCTAGCATATGTCTGGTAGTCTGACATTGAAGTATATGTCTAGATATTTTTAGAGTGGACCATACACTGGAACTTTATAAAACCACCAGCATGTTCCAGCAGATCCCTGCTTTTGGTTTTTTGGTTGGTTGGTTTTTTGGTTGGAGGTTATTTTTATTTTTTAAATTTTTTTTTAAATTTTATTTTTTTCCTTTTCCTTACTCTGGAAGTCTTCAGTTCTTAGAAGATTTTCTTACTGAGAAACAGTCATCAAGACAACAGTTTTGTAAGACGTTGTGCATATCTTCATAAAGACTAAACTGAGTTACATGGCTTAAGTTTTACTTTTTGTTTTTTAAAAAACACAGAAATATCCACTTTGCTTTGAATGGGCTCGCTTAATGTTTTATTTAGGTAGCTCTTTTTCTATTTATAAGAGTTGAAGTTGTACACACGGTATCTTTCAAGACAGAATTCAAAAAGAATAAAACGCCAAACAAACTTGTTTTTTTCACTTGAATGATAGTTAGAGGTAATAGTCTGTTCTGAAACCTCAACGATTTAGGAACTGCTTTGAGGAATGCTTTGGTTAAGTGAGGGTAATATTGTGAATATGGTCACTGTAAAGTTCCCATGGATAAAAAAGTAACATTTTTATCTTGGACATTCTGTAAGGATAGGGGTTTGAGAAATGAGCAAGAAGATGAACAGAGAGATACCAAGAAAATAATTAGAAACTACCAGACACGTGGCTAATGTGTTTAAGAGCATATCTCTGTTGTCAGGTCAGTTATTTTCATTACAGTTTATAGACAACCTGAAATGGAATTCTCAGAAGGGAATGTTAACCTAGACACAACACCACACTCAGAAGGCTACTGGGCATCTGGATCAGAGCGAGTTCTATTTTGTCAGTTTAGAGTTCAGGCTAAGCTCAGCTGAGGTGCATGAACAAGTCATTATGACTTTGAGTGATCTAAATGAATCAGCCTTATCAGCAAGGCACTTCATGGGCTAGTTAATTGTATATTTTGATTGAAATTGCATTTTATCTCAGTAGTTACTCTTAAAGCTGTTAAAATATTCTAAAATGGCTACCTTAATACTCAGTAATTAGGAAAGTTAATAAATATAACTATCTTTGGAAACTTGCAGATAATAGCAATGCATTATCTGTATGTCTTCATCCTAGAATCACCCTTCCCCATGCTTGGCTTTGATATGAAAACAACTTGGGTTATGTGCACTGCATCTTCCTTAGGGCTTAAATATGAACATCATATTCAGACAAAAGGAAGGGAGGAATGAAGTTTAAATGGATATTTTCTCTTAACATGTGTGAAATGGATGGGAATCCTTTCTTTTTATTTTCTCTAAAAATAGTTATTATCACATTTTTTTCATCTCCAAAGATGTTGCATGTTCTCTGTTCTTTGAAGTTCTAATTATTCCATAGCTTATTTTTTGTTAAGAAAATGTTGCTTGCTTATTTACCGAAGAAAGTTATTCAGTGCAAAAAATATAAAGTTTACCTAATTTAATCCATTGAATTATCACAACATCTGGCAGACCTGTTAAAGATACAATTACAGATTGAGAGACTTACATTTGTAAATCAGCATGTGAAAGGGGTTGGAAGTTTAGTAGGGACAGTGGTAAATTCAGAGAGAACGGATTAGGCACTAATGATTAGAAGTGAATAGGTCACTGTGCACTAGGGTTCTTATTACTCAGGCATTTTAATGTCAAAAGAATCATACTGGTCTTCTTGCTGAGCTGTTCTATTAACTCTGTTGTATAGCTTTTTTTGTAATTTCAACATTAAGATGAAACGTGGATTACACTAAGGTTTTTGGCTCATTTGGGGCGTGGGACCATAATTATTGATTTAGCTATTCGTGATTAACACAGTGTTCAAAATCTGAAGCTTATATAAAGTCAGTATTCTCTAATTCCTAGTAATTGGAATTTGCTTTGCTTTTGTCTACTAAGTGAAATAACTCAATTATTCAATAGTATGTCATAGGGTTGTGATGAAGTTGCTTCTGTCTTAATTGCAAAAAATTATATAGTGATTTCCTTACATTTCTTATTAAGAAGTGCACTAATCAGACTACTAAATACTCTAGAGACAGTTTTCAGATACTTATTAAACATTTTCTCCAGTGCTTTACAGTGTCACAAGTGGAAAAGGTCTTAGCATTGTGATAAAGGACTGGAGAACATTTTATATTTCATGCTGTGTGAATGCAGTTTAACTGTGATATTCTGTCTTCTCTAAATTTCAGTTACACAGCAAATTGAATTACAAAAAACCTTGCCTCAGTGACCCTGGTTGTTCAATATGTTTTTGAATACCTAACTCCTTCCACTTTTCAAGTAATTGTCAGTGCCATGAAGGTAGATACTAACCTTCTTCATCACTGAATATTGTCATTTTTTTTTACTTTTTAAAAGTCTCCTTCATGTAGAAAGATGTAGTTCTACAGTCAAGTATACAATGATGCCTCTTCCCACAAAAACTTGAGCTTAAAACTTTTGCTCCAGTATCATGTAACTTATAATTTCTTTCCCACTTATGTGTAGAATGGTAGCTGGAAAGTCAGCAAAAATGAAAGCAAAGGATTTGGGAAAGTGTCCTTTGATTTCTGATCTGCTGAAATTTCTTTCTAAGCAGTATTTTCATGTGTTTTGGCCAACTAACAGAGAAATAGTAACAAGACTTTTCTCAGCTGGATTCAAAGGCAAGTCTGAATTCAAAGAATTTCAATAAATGAAATAAAATACTGTAGCATAACTCAGATGATCTATCCAAAAATGCCTCTGATAAAAATAAGCCTTTTCCCAAGCTTTAATGTATTGCAATCAAGCTTTAGTCTGAGAAAATCCTCAAATGGAAAGAAATTAAAAGAATATTTAATGCTCCCTTCTCAGATATGCTAAACTTTCTCATTTCCTTGCTGGATTCACCCAACTAGACAACTTTGTTTTTCCTTTCTTCCCTTCCCCGTAGCTAGAACGTTCAGCAGGTGTATTGCAGCCCGTGCATATCTTATCTTATTCTCTATTTATCTCTCTGAATCTAGAAGAAAAAAAAATGCAACCTTTCTTTACATACACACAGAAAATAAAAACAGATAGGGAGTTTAACTTGAATAATTTGTCTTCCTCTAAAATATAGAACAGATTTGATTACGCCTTGTAACTCTTCTATGTATTTGATTTTTACTTAATATGTGTAATGTAATCATATTTTGACAGTGAAATACATTAAAAAGTACTGTTATGTTCAAGTTCTGATCTTTTTTATTAAAAGTTTTCTCATCCAGAAAATATCTTTACACAAAATCTAGGTTTGAGTTATTTATATGTGGAGTTATCTGAATTATTTATTGTGAATGAAAATAGTTTCCTTTCCTTTATCTAGCATGCATGCTTGATTAAAAATTCAATCTGTTAATGACCCTGGTGCCAGCTTTGATAGGAGGTCACTCTTGAGTGTAAACCAGTGATGAGCAAAAAAATCATCACATTCTGGTAGGCCATTTACTCCCTCACTCACCAATGAAGAATTGTTGGATGCTTTATATTGTCAAGCATTTTGACTAGTCCAATTTTAAATTGGCTGAGTGATTGGCCACCCAATATTCTCTTTTCTAGACACATAGTTAAGCAGTATTTACAGGCATGGATTTATTTCTTTGTATTTCTGTCATTATTCCTTGTTATACCTCTCTGAAACAATTATTAAACTCCTATGCTCTGTTTCAATCTACTTTATATTTGCCTGATTTTTTTGCATGAAGTACTCATCCTTTTGCCTTGCATTCTTCAGGTAAACAGAATAAAACAATGCAAAGCTGTCATTTCAGTTCAGAAAGAGTAGAGAGGAATCTGACTTTCATACTTTCAGTGCAATGAAAAGTATCAACTGTTCTGTCTATATGGCTCTGGTGAGTTTTCATGGTCAACTTTCAGTAATTGGACAGATATAGGGGTGGCTTCAGGGAGGAGCTGCTGGAAGCTTCCCCTGTGACTGAGACAGCCAATGCCAGCTGACTGTGAGATGGACTCACTGCAGGCCAAGGAGGAGCCCATCAGAGAAGATGGTTGGACCTCTGGCGTGATTTATTTTAGAAACGGAAAAGAACCTGTGCAACAGCAAACACAGCTGAAGGGAGGAGGTAGACTCTGTGACAGAAGCAGCCCTGCAGATTCCAAGGTCAGTGAGGATGGTTGGCTAGAGGGTGCTCTAGGCACCAGAGAAGAGATCAAGAACAGAAGATTTCTTATCAGCATAAGGGAAAGATCATTCCCTGAGTACTTTCCTGCCTCTGACATATTGGAAAGGTGACATACTGCATTTTTCATGGTGGGCTCTACTTGCCTTCATTTCCATTTCTTCTACTTATTTTTTGTCTCACTGACAGAACTCATTGGTTAATTGAGATACTTTACCAAACTGTTTTTCCCTGAAACACCATAAGCATAACACTCAATTATGACATAATGAGTCTCAGTTTGAAAATATTGGAAGAAGAAATTTGAATTAAGCATGGGCAAGAACTGTCCTTCACCATGGCTCATTAGGATATAACTATGATTTACTATGTTTGGCAGTAGGATTTATATGCCAAGCTGCCATTAAAATCTTATGATGTGAGATCTCAGGAGTCAGCACATCAGTCTAACTAATGTTATAATTTCGATAAGCATCAAATGAAAGCAAGGTTTTGAAGTTCAAGTAAAAGTTTTTTCCAAGGTATTTAAAACTAAAACTTAAAAAAAAAGAGACAGATTAATATTTTCTGAAAGTTTTCTTTATAATTGGAAAAAGTCTGATTATCTTAACATATATAACCTATCAGCCTTACCCAGGTTTTATGGACTACAGTTTAACTACAAACTAATCTAGAAAGTACTTTTGAGTTTATATTTCTGGATATTTCAATGTCAAAATGCATTCTTTAAACATTTATTTGAAAAAAATTCTACATTTCTAGAATGGTTATCCTTTGGTTCTTGCTGCAGTCCTTGGAAGACAGTCAAAACGACTCAGTCAGAAAAAAAGCAAACATAAAAAAGCAGGAGAAGAATTAGTAACAACACATTCCTTACTGGTTTTTTATATGTAGGAGGTACAGGCGAGGGGAAGAAAACACAAGATAGAAAAAGAATAAGAACCAGAATGGAAACAACCCCCCTACATTGGCAGTATGGATGGACTCCACAAATAAAACACTTGTCTACCTTTCTTATGACCAAAAAAAAAAAAAAAAAAAAACCCAAAAACCCAACAGAAAACATTTATTGCTGCTAGAGACAAAGTCAATTGGCAAAACTGAGACAATTTTGAAACAGTAATGTTCAGAATCCAGTCACTTCAGTGTGACTTGGGGAGTATAGCAGCAGTACAGAAACAAAAGCTAATTTTGGCATGGTTCTTTCACTTAGCCTGAAGGATTTTTTTGCCTGCATTAACTTTTCACTTGCTTAAAGAACTTCCCATAGTTTTTGGAAATCTAGGCACAACTCAGAAAGAAGTCTCATGTATACATTTTCAATGGAAATATTCACCCAGCTAGTGAATTATAGCTTATAATGAGGTTCAAGTATTTGTCCATATTTGGTCATATTTAGTTCACATGAAATAATAAAAAAGGCAGGCAGAGAGAAAGCAGGATCTTTGAAAAGGTCATGAGACATCAAGCAAAAGCAATGCTAAGCTCTGTCCTGAGAAATATTAAGTTTTTAAAAGATCAAGTGATCTGTAAACATCCAAGAAAATTCCAGGTTTTGGTAAATGTGTGACCAATACTGAACATTGAAAAGGAACCTGTAGCAGGCAAAGGAGATTAAAAATATAAAAATCTGTGGTCAAAATATAGTTCAAACACCAACTGTACTGAGATAATAAATGAAAAATGTGATCTCATAGATATAATTAACATAAATTCAGTGCAAGTACTCTTTCCTCATTTAAAGAGTGGAATGTCATCATTAGCCACTAACACAGTAAACAATCTTATAATGCCTTAGAAATTCAATCCCAAATTTGGAATGCCATTTATGTCACAATCAGTAATCAGCATCAGGCTATTTAACCATAACCTGGCTGACACAATAAAATTTCAGGAGGCAGAACAAGTTTGAGCACAGACCAATTTATGGATCTTCAAAAAGCTCAGTAGATCATCTTTAACAGGGTTGAGACACCCTTCTTCAAATGTGTAACAACCTTTCTCCTGATGATACTTATAATTAATTTCTATGCTGTCTGGCAATTGTATGCCATAATGATGTCAATAGCAAGGACTGTAGCCTATAGGCTACATTTTTAAATCAAAAGGGTTCCTACAAACACTATTTCTGCTCTTTTTTACCAAAAATGCATTATCTACCCTGACACATTTTTGTGTATAGTACATTTAACCAAAAATCATTAATAGTTTTAACATTTTTGTTTAAATAATAATTAAAATGATTTTCTTAAGTGTTATTTTGTCATATTTATGCCAAACCATTTTAATTCTCATTTACTGCTTTCCAAAGGAATCTAAATTTGGTAGAACCTCTATTTGGCCATCAAAACAAGAGGCTCAGTCATGCACCCCAAAATTTTTGGTTAATATTTCTCTGCTCTAAAGTACAAGGTAGAATCCTTTTCTCTTTCAGTTCTGGTGCATAATTTTCACTGTGACTGAGAATCTACAGATCTTTAGCACAGAATTAAATGAGGCATAAAAATATATCCAAAAGAACTCTTGATTTCTTTCTACAAAAGAAATAATCAGGCCTTTAAGGCACCTCCAAAGATCTGGATATGTTTCAATGAGAAATGAGAGCATGGACATCCTTGGCAAAGTGTAAAGACGTCACATGTTATTTAAATTATATGATGAGTAAAGACACATTATCACCCAGGAGGTGCTCAGATGTAATATAGGATTCATAGACTTTCGCCATGCAACTTTATTGTCACATTGCATTATTTAGAATTACATGTCCTGCTTTGGGTTGCTTTCCTGGTTTGTGGGGTTTGTGTTTTTTATGTTGAAGAGTCAGAAAACAAACTAATTTTGTTTGAGGGAAAAAAAAATCCCTTTGAAAAAGCATCTCTATGAAATGAAGAATTGTATAAAAATATTTTCATATGTATGATACTTCTGTACTTCCTTACATTAGTGCATGCCCTAGGTTTCAGCATATGATGTGGGTTTTTTTTTTTCTATCTTATACTTCTCATAAAAGCCAGATATAAGACACAGTTCTAACATGACACTGTCTCTGGGCAGCAGAAATAATCATTTTGGTCTGAGTTTCAGTTCCATGTTTCCATGAAAACTTCAGTGGAGTTTTCATTCCACTGTCTCTTGGAGATACTACTCTGAATTTTTAAATTTAAAATTACCTATATTTCAGGACAGCCTATACTACAGTGAAGAAGTCCCAACAAAACAAGCCCAACTTTTGCTAGGTGATCAGCAAAATATAAAACATATTCCTCTAGGTTGTTATTTTTTGGAAACATGCAGAACAATTAAAAAAAAAAAAAGTGGAGAAAAGCATTGTAGATTCACTGCTTTCTGGAAACTGGCTTCTTACACATCTGTAACCTAGCACCCATTAGCCTGGTGCTCATAAAGAGCCTGCTGTATTTTGCTGTTCATTAATAAACATCTTTCTGTCTCAATTGCTCTGTTTAATTCTGAATATCTTTCTTCAAATAATGCTATATTTTGTCTCTTATCTCTCCTCAAAAAAACAAAGGACAACAATAAAGACTGAATTTTTATTTTATTTTTAGGTTCTCTCAGGTATAAATAATAAAATCAGAATATTCAGATTTTTTATCTGGAATTTTCTTTTACTCTATATAATTCCACATAATCCTTCCCAACAGAGTTATTCACACAAAACCAACACATTATAATAAATTAGATTTTCAAAAGTATATCAGGCGAATTTTTACATCCTTATTCTCAGAAACACGATCTTAATTTCTTACACAACAGATATGCATAAATTGTTTTTTGGAAACAGGACTAATGGGGTCGGGACAGTTGCAGGGAGCAGGGCAGGTTTCCTGAGGCAGCCCCAGCCAAGGCATAAGGCACCAGCCTGGGGACAAGGCAGGTTGAAGCCATCCTGATCAGGTCCGGTGAGAGAGGAATTGGGGTCAGACACAAACCACTGGGCAGCTGAGGGGGTGGGCTGAGGCCAGGCCAGGATGTCAGCATGTGGCTGAGGATCAGGATCAGACAGTCCCACGGCTGGGTGGGATCAGACTGCAACATGGCAGGAGCTGCATTTCAGTTCCATACACCTGGAACCATGGCCAGGATCCTGGCAGGACATAAACTGTAGAAGGCAAAGCCTTCCACCTACTGCACCCAGGCTAGGGACAAGTGTCTTCCACTTTCTAAAGCTTTGCTAAACAAGCACTAAATATTTCTTCTAATGCCTGAGGCATGGCCCACACCTGGTCATGCTGTGACCTGAATTAGAGTGACCTAACAAAAAAGCTGAGGAAAACAGATGCCAAAATCAGGACGCATAATTATCTTCTTATCAAGTTAGCTGTAGCAGCATGGGGGATTCTGCATGAACCCTTTGAATGACTGCATTTGCCATCTGCTATTCTCTTGCAAGACATTGTGTTTCTGCTTAGCACCCTCAGTGCACGCAAGCAGCATCCAGATACCTTCAGCCACGCACAGGAAAAGTGTGGGCTGCTCCTCTAAAAAAGTAGAGCTCCTTGGAAATATGGTGTGAGATAGTCATGAGCAATTATTATTAAAATTGGTAAAAAAGATCTATTCTGACTATAGTTTTCAGTGTACAGAAATCACTGGTGTTTTGTGAACAAGACTTCCTTGTTTGTACATTTAAACTGGTGAGGGAAATTATATTCATCAATTTTCATAATTCTAGCCCTTCTTTGCAATATTATTTGTTGTACTTTTCAAATAGGTGTTAG
Organism: Argya squamiceps; assembly: GCA_037834095.1. NCBI lineage: Eukaryota > Metazoa > Chordata > Aves > Passeriformes > Leiothrichidae > Argya > Argya squamiceps. Next base: position 135,191,095 of record JBBMKD010000102.1, on the reverse strand, counting down.
TCTGCTTAAAGTGTCTGATCTTTCTGCCTTTAAAAATGAAGAAACTGTAAGTTTGAAGACTCTCTGTTGATCTGAAGACTGAAAAAAGAAAAAGAAGCCTCTCTGCTCCCTTGACAAGACATACACTTAGATGGGATTGGTTTATTGAAGCACAGATCAACATTCTGATTTTTCAGAATGTATTAAAGGGAATCAAACCTCAGGGCAATTATAAGCATGCAACAGTAGTTCCCTGCTGCCTTTCAAACTATAATTTTTCCCTGTCAAGAAAAAAAAAGAAAAACAGAAATAACCTACATAGAAAATATTTTTGGTACTTTTAAAGATTTTTTTTATTATGGAGGATAATTTTTAAAACAAAAACTATTCAATAGCTTGTTAACGTTCTTCTTATACACTACTCAGGCTTCTTGTATATCATAATGTATGATTTCAATATAAAGTTTATATTTGAAAATATGTAAAACATGTTTTTATGTAGTTTTATTTTCCCTAGGGCTGATTTCTTAATCTGTTTTTTCTCCTCCCAGAAACATTGCTTGCATATTCAGATGTTAAAAATAACTTCATAGCAACTGACTTGTCTTCATATCCTGTGCAGGACCACTCTGGAAGCCATTACTGTCAGCTTTCCAGCAGTCTTGTTGACAACTAACTGCTCTCAGTTGCTGATGAAGCCATCAAGAGCACTTCAGTTATTAAAGTATGCATGTAATAATGTTAACATTGCCGATTTTTATAAACTGAAATAGAAATCTTCAAGCCAAATAATATGTTCAAGATATGGCTACATTTAATACAGAAGAGAAACTAGAAATCTCTAAAATACTACTTTGAAAAAATATCTTTTCCAGAGTAGAATGATACCATAAGTTATTATTATTATTTAATTTTGAAACACAAGAAATAAACTTTCGGAGTAGATTAAACAAAAATTTCCTGACAGTTTTTGGGTCAAACAGCATAAATATATAAGCTTCCAAATGTTTTGCAATAGAGCTATTCTGTGACCATAAATACATTGGCACTACTTTACTGGTAATAATAATGACAACAATAACAAGAAAAGTAAACATATCTTGGGATATCATTTTCAGTAAGTTCTTTGACTTTTTAATGGAAGATGTCATTTCAGATATGACTTTTGTAGGTTTTCTCTAAAGTTCAGGATCCCCACTTTATGAAATGTAAATATACAATACCTTTTTTAAAACAAATTGCCTTCATTCCTCTATCCTGTAGCAACATTCTTCACTTCATCTGATTTACTGCTAGATTTTAATAGAAGAGTCTAGATGTCAATGAGGAATTTAATAGCATTAAATTATTATCAAATAAACTGAACAACTATAGTCTTAATTAAAACAGAATCAAATTAACAACGTTTTTGTCAACTATTAATGACATGTCACTTTGATATAATTTTTTGGGGGTTGCATATTCATGTTAATAAATCAAAAAGTTATTTTCTATCATATAGGCTGTAAATCACCTTGAGTTGAATTCTTGTTTCTCTTGTTTTCCTGAGGTCTGCACTGGGAATACTAGGAGAAATAAGATCTGTGCATGTAGTGTATTTGTTACAAACTAAATTTGCTTTCAAAACCAGACATGCAGTTTTATAGGAAATGCATATTCACTAAAAGGAATGAGGGTCTTTAATATCCTGGTAGTTTGGCCAGGTCAAAATTCACTAATTACTTTTTACTATTCTAGAAGTTAATTGTAACCTCATTCTGTCCCTCCCATTGCAAAATATTTGCACTACTTTCTCATTTTTTCACATTAAAAAAAGGCAACACAACTTTTTTTTTTCTTGCAAATTATATTTTAAGATGATATAGATATGCATAACTTTTCACCTCCACCCTTCCTAGGGTAGAATTCCCTAGAAATTATGAAAAACTAAGCTCTGAGTCTGCTGAATAACTGAGCACATAGTCAGCAAAAAAGTGAGGTTTGTGACTTTGGTTATGCAGACTATGCAACTTTCAATGGAAGATGAAATGTGATTCAAAATAATCTTTCCACCTTGTACCTGTTCACTTTAAATAGTGACTGCTGTAAATTTCTACTTGCATAATGGAATGGGAAATTTAATTTTCCTATTTATTTTTGATACTGAAGTTAGCATTTAACAGATTTTCCTGAGTGACCAATTCAGTGGCTAGAGGACAGGCTCTATTATTAAAAATATATCTTTATAATTAAACCCATGTTTCTGACTATTTTTATATCACCTTTGTTTCTTACAGTTATTATTTGAATCTGGCATAGATTCAAGTAATTTTAAGTATACCTGCAGGTAATATACAGGAAAATGAAAGTAATATCTGATCTAATGGTGCCTGTGGTTAATTTGTCATGGATAAACTGGCAGAGTTGCACAGCTATTATATAATCAGGAAAAAAAAAGTGCTTAGAATAGGATGTGGCCTGTCCACAAAAATTCTGAACTACTAAAATGAGATATGAAAATGATTCTGCATTAAGCTATGTGACTGTATTGTTTCTGGTGGGAGATACTCACCAAAGCAAAAGTATAATGATGCTTTAGGATTGAGCACAGTATCAGCATGATTTTAAATGAATGTATGTTTGAAATATAGGTGTCTATGAATAATTCTATGGGGTAAATCTGATCTAATATACCTAATTCCTCAGTCAGGGGAGGACTTTGTGCAAGAAGACAAATCTAGCAATTAATCCACTGGCCTCTACGAGTTGTGGCCTTTGGGTCAGTTTTGAGAAGAAGATACAACGGGTCTATAAATAAACTCAGTTGATTATTTTGCTTTGCAGTTATACTGAGTTTTCAACACACTACTGGGTCTAATCCTAATATAATTTTCGAATACTTTTTTACACATGAATAATGGATGGCATTACTGTCCTTTTACTATAAAAATCCAGGTTATCATCTCTATTTAGAGTCCATAACAAAAATGGGAAATCTTGTGTGTGTTACTTTGGCCAAATTATCATAAGGAATATCCAATGTGTCAATATATTTCTAGATAAAAGGAGTGATAGCTTATCTGTGAAGATAATAAGGTATTATTGGTCTACTTAAAGTGTAGAGGGTTTAGTCAAAATAACAAAAGGGTAATAGTAAGAAAAATATATGTGATTTCCAGTTACAACAGTTTGAATGAACTTAGTAAAAACCCCTCCAATAACTGAGTTAAAACAAACAAACAAACAAACAAACAAACAAACAAAAAACAAACAAGAAAAAAACCCTAAAAAACAAGTCCAAAAAAAGAGAAAAAAAAAGTATTTAGTTTAACCCCCTTTTTCCTTGTGTTATTTCATTTATCCAGTGTCCTTCTGAATCCCCACATCAACACGTTAAAGAAAAAAAGACATGAGGGTTTAAAATCGGGTTAAAATATCTCAGGAAAAGACAAACTCAGAGAGTTCATGGAACCCAGTATGGGCAGGTTAGTACAATGTCTGGGGCATTTTCTTAGGGGTGGGACAAAAATCACATTTAGTGCTATGTTGGGAAAGATCTGTGGAGTCTTTTCTTCTCCATCTAACAATCTCAACTGATGATAAAGTGAGATTTCAGATGAGATTCAAAGAGGGATCAGGGAAGTAGGAAGAAGTATTCCTACTTTGAGTAGGAATGTGGCATACCAGTTTTACAATTCAGTTAAAATATAAATAAAAATTTAGTCTTGATGGAGGCTTCATTTGACTCTTTTATACAATTTTAGTTGGGACTGGCCAAATGTATATCCTTCCCCAAGCTCCAAATCATTCATTCATGAATATTATCTAGATAACTTGAGTCTCAAGATTTACATCTTTCACAAAAATGTAAAAGTGCTCCTGGAAACTATAATAGATTTTTATAAGTTGGAACTTATATAATATATGTCAGGTAAATGTCTGTGTGCATGTATCCATATGTATGTTCTTGTTCTTGATGTAGCAATTGGCATTGATTATCACTGTTGCCAGTTGCAAACCTAAGATGGCTGCAGTCTTGAGCTGAATGCATTTTGACATCACGACTGTTCTTAATGGGTTTTCCATGTGCCCAGTAGACTATATTCTTCCTCACTGACAGCTGCATTCATTCTTTCACATCTGTAATCTATTTGTTCACATCTTATTTTTTTGGCTTATGCAAATCAACTATTGTCCAGAAGTGATGCACCTGAAATAATGAGGCAATGAAGTCTCAAAAGAGAGAGCTTCTTCATAAAAGGAGGGAGGTTTCCAAATAATTTGCACACTAATCATCTATATGCACATTCTCTTGGCAGATATCTTGCACTGAGATGAAAAAAAATATCTGTTACGGGTACTGTGACCCTGGAAAGATGAACAAAAATGTGTATAGACAAAGAGAACTATGAGTGTACTGTAGGTTTACTAAAGGTAGGACAATCTTGCCAGGCCTTCAACGTCCACCCTGAGGATATTGCTTTTATAAAGGGCGATATGTTATGTCTAATCAAGCTTCTGAATACAGTGTATTTATAATTGCCAAATAAAAATCACCACCGGTGTCACACACAATATTTCTGGCTCTGTCAAGATGTATTTGTTTCTGAGTCATGGTTATATGCTGTGGTGTAAAGCTGTCATTTAAGTGATTTTACCCTAATGTGATATAAATAGCTGTGAAGTTCCTTGAGATTAATAACTCCTTCTCATATATATTACAGTGCAGATTATAAAATAATTATTTTTATAAAATGATAAAAAATGAGAAACTTTTTCTATCTGTGATTTTCTTATCCACCTTGAGGAGCTAAAACACTAAGCAAATGAAAAAGTCAACTAATGACAATCTCTGTCGTAAAACAGCTTATTGTCAAAGTGTAGTTAACCAAGGATAGTTACATAATTTGCAGGAACAACATATCAGTGTGAGCAGAGAAAGATCATATGGTAAATGGCATAATCAGAGTTCAGCTTTGGAAGAACAGAGAAGTTTCCCCAGGTGTGATTTGAAAAGGCACTCAAAGTTGATGAAGAAAGAATGAATGAACAAGCATTTTTTGACTAAGAAGCAAAATGGTTGTATTAAATTCATCTTAACCATTTGTTTCAGTGTATTTAGAGGTCTCTGTTTAATGAGTTGCTGGGGTCCATTTTAATTTTTTGCATTATATTAAGCATGGTGTAAAACATATAGTCATATATTTTATGAAATTTTATTAAGCTCCTTTTTTTATTAGATGTGTGCGTGATGTGTTGGGGGATGGAAAATTCTCATGTCAAGATCTAAAGATCCTGTCATGAGACCTTCATCATTTAGGATTGTAGAGAAACATAAGATATGAAGTTTATGTAAAATTTCATTTTTTGCAATATGTCTTTGATCAAAATTAGGTAAAATTCATTGCAGAACATTTCTGTGGGCAAGACATTTCCTAGTAGCTGCTTAGTAAAACTGACCTTATTGTCAATGTTTTTGCTGCTAGAAGCATTTGGAAATCTGAAGAGAATGCTGATTTTTATTTAGCTTTTAGAAAGTTCTAACATGGATGGCTAATTCTGTGAATTTAAAGGAAGCCAGAGTTTGATCTGAAGTGAGAGGCTTAGTAAATTTAGCAGTAGTATATCCAGATGGGTATTCCCTCAGAGATTTAGAGATGAGTTAAGCTCCAAATAGAACATGAATTCTCAGGGCTTTCAGATGCCAAACACCAAAGGAAACATCTCAGGTTACAGATATTCAGGCTTACAAGTAGCCAGTGGTGTAGAAGTTCAAGGAAATTGTTGCAACGTTTTGAAATATGAAAAAAAGGAATGCATTGCACTAAATGACAGAGGAATATACCTTTAAATATGATAAACTGCTTTGGTTGAGATAATAGAACATTCTGACTACAGACAGTCTTTTTCTTGGCTATAGATCCAAAGTTGCTAAAAGCCTTGATGATAAAGCAGATCTCTTAAACTCTATTGGATATAGCTTTTATTACAGACCTAATATAGGGGTCATCATTTTAGCACACTTCAGAATTTGAAAAGAGATTCTGGGTTTTGCTTTAGCACAGATGCAAAATGTGGCATAAAGAAACTAATTGATGTAACATGTTAGGTTTCAAAGTAGTTATTTTCTTATCAAAATGCTTGAGATTTAGATCTATGTGTTCTCTTAGAAGTTGAACTAGAAAGAACAGGAAGTTGTTTTTACTTGCCTCAGAAGTAAAATCCCCACTGTTGTCTTTCTTATTTAGTCTGAGGGTTTTCTAAGAACAAGAAAGTCTGCAGAAAAATTGATACATAGTTATTGTATTATGACCTGAATTCAGTTCTAGACATGTCTAATAATTTTTTTTCTTATTTCTGAGATGTTGCTAATTCACAAAGCATATTCAAAGCATACCTGAAAAGAGTTAGACCTCTTTCACTTTGTCTCCAAACACTTATTTTGTGCAATTATTGTCTGATAAAGCCATTGAAACAACACTGGAACCATGACCACCAAGACCTCCCCTGTGCTGTTCAGTGTCACACACCCTGCTGGTAGGGCCCGTGCTCACAGTGGATGTGTAAGGACAGTCTGGGAACTCACTGCAGCAGCCCTTGTACAAAGCCTGAAGTGTCTCAATGGTTCAAAACAGAATTTGCACATGACCTTCTCGTGCACTGCCCTTGGCCAGTGCTTGGTGGCTTATCAAGGCTCAGGACCTTAGAAAGCCCTGACAAATCAGGCTGCATTAGATAGCAGGGGTTATAGCAGGTGAGAATCTCTGAGAAGGAATGGGATACATAGAGAATGGTAGTACATAACCCAAATTTTTATTCAGGGTTGGTTTGGAGAATGTCTGGGGGTTTTATGTTTTTGTTTTGTTGGTTTTGGGGGATTTTGGCTGGGTTGGGTTTTGTTGTGGGTTTTTTTACAATCTCCCTCACTTTAAATGACTATGAGGAAGTTTTCTAAAATTTCAAACTTCATAGAACCTTCCAGCTAAACTCCATTTTAAATAATGAAGAACATGATTTTTTTTCTGTCATGTGAAAAATCACTATATTAAACACACATAATCTTTATAAAATAATAATTTGCTTAAAAAAACCCCAAACCTATAACTGAGAAAATATAATTACCTTTTTTCCCTACAGGTGAAATATGTGAAATGGAACAGAAAAAAGAAATCCAGACAAAATTTAACAGTTCCCAGTTGAATCTGAATTTAATTTACAGCAACACACAAGCAATGTCCTTTGAAGGGAGAAGGAGAGAAAAATTTATTTTCACTTAATTAGCCTACCTAAAAGTAAATTGTCAAAATTAATCCCTGTCAAATTAGTTTCAAGCTTTTATGGAGGTGTTTCATGTTAAGGTGCATAAACAGACAAAATGAATTAAATAGTCAGGACCACAGACAAGGTAAATCCTGCTTTTTTAGCTTGCTCATGAACAATAGAATCTTGATGAATCAGCACAAGTTCTCATGGGTTCCATCATGTACCATTTCATTTATATTTGCTATACTTCAGTAGTACCTCTAGAGTCTGATGTTCCCCCTTCATTTATCAAACATGGCATATATCCAGCATCCTAAATTAAGAATTAAAGTAAATTATCTGTATTCCAGAGACTCTTTTTTATCAAGAAACTAAATTATTTCTATGGAATAAAACATGTTTAGCAAATAACAAACTATTTGGAAATTCTAAAAATGTTATTAATGACATTATTGTAGATAAGAAATAAAAATACTATTTTATGGAATTCTGTAATTTTTATTGGCTCTATTTCTGAGTGATTCAGAAGAGTGAGGAGGAAAATAATTTTAAACTACCTTGGTGGACTTTTTTTTCTGGTATCATGCAGCAAATTGCTTAGCATATAAAGAATTTTTAAACACCTTCTCAATTGTTTTAACAATTGTATTTCAGGAAAGAGTTCATTAGGGTGATTCGCTGTATTCTGAAGACCCTTTTCCATCTTTGAATATGGAGCAGGATGTTATTGTACCTTGAATCCTCCTCTTTTTGCCTGAAAATTCACAATCACTCTCAATAGATTTTAATTTTGTTTTGTTTCTTTTAAGACATTTTTCATTTTCAAAGAATGTGAAAGGCTTTTATTGAAAATAGAAATACAGATTTTTTCATGTCAAAGACAGGTAATAATATTTAGAATTGATTTTAAATATATTCATAGTGGCCAAATACCAAACGTGAAAATTTTATGGAGTGCAGAGACAGTGATAAAACTCCTACTGTAGAAAACTTCATGATCAAAGTATGGATGGAAATGTTCTTTGACATATCTGCCAAAGGCTTTTCAGTTGGTTATCTTCAGAGAAAGCCCCGTATACCCCGTTTTTAAAAATACTTTTTTAGTTCATTGACATTTAAGCACAATGGTGCAGGGCACTTCTACATCTGAAATAAGGACAAACTTTGTTCGTTGAAGTTCATTTCACATTGAGAAGGAGTCTATCTTAATTTCTTTTGTAAGATATTCCAGTAAGAAATTGGTGGGGAAAAAAGTGCTAGTCTTACTTTTACTTCACTTCTATGATTGAAGGCAAAGAATCTACTACAACCTCAAAAATAAATAATTTGGTTTTTTAAGTTGCTCCTCCCAAAAGTGAAGTTGAATTGGAGATAGATTTTGCTAATACCCATTCTGAACATTATAACAGAAAAAGCTGAATAATCAATGCTACATTTATGGTTGCATGGTTCATTGGATTTTTCATGCATGATTGATGAAAACGGTGAATAAAAAAGAGGTGGTGCAAAAAATTCTCAGGTAACTGGAAAGCATAGACAGCTTAGTGGTTTGAAAACTTTTAAAGAAAATTCTTCTTGCCATGTTTTCCTTACAAAAATTGCAAAGAAATGTGAAAACCACTCTTTTTATCTATGAGTTTTGCCAATTTCATTAATTATGGTACCACGTTTGGCAAGAATACACAGCATTGTGTGTTATAGAGTATATTAAAAATGAACAGAAAAAACTGTCTTCTTGTGCCTACTGTTCAGTGATTCCAGCTAAGGCACAAATGTGATAGTTGTTTATGTTACCAAGACTTTTTAAGAATTTAAATCAACCAGAAGTTTAAAATCCCTCCAGACACATTTCATCAGGTTTAGATATTTCTAAGTTATTTAAATTATCTACTTAAAAGGCATGAACAATTTACTTGTCTTACATATCCATATGTAAGAATGATATGCAGTATGTTGAAATTTTTACAGTACACTTTATATAACAGTATCTTATTCATTTGTTAAAGTAAATCCCTGTAAATTTAGTTTGATAGTAATGGGTGGAGTCTTGTTTGGCCCTTCTTTTTCTCAATGAAACAGACTGTGAATAAATAAAAAGCAAGTTATTGTATTAGAATTTCCTTCGGTGATACAGGAGCCTACTGGGAATTTCTGTGACATTCTCAGTGCTTGTCTGTCTCTCACCAGTCATGACTTCTTTTCAGTCCCTGAGTGCAAGTGCCTGAGTAGCTAACCTAAAGCCTGATTATTATATTTATTTATTTTAATACATGAACCAAAATAGCAAAGGGAAGATACAGTGGAAGATTATTATTGCAAATACGTTTCAAACCCAGACTGTATCTGCTACTAGGATAAAAGAGTTTTCCTAACTGCATGATACTGAGTCATTTAATGCTTTTTGTATGTTGTAAAGGGGGAAAATTGTGATAAAGTTCATGGTTTTATTATCAAATCTTGCAAGCAACTCTACTCTGGGAACTGACTTATGATGAATCAACTAATTTTTTTGTGGGTCGGGAGATGGAATTCAGTCATAATTTTAGGGGTTTAGTTAAAAGGAAAATTATGTCAATTTTTAGAAATCCAACCCCACTCACAACACAAATGTGTCCGATTTGAGACAGAGAGCATCTATGCTTGTCTAGTCTCCTCTGGAATTTCTGGTCTTGTGCAGCAGATGGAAATTCTAGCAAGAGTTATGGCCAATTCCCTGTCTTGCTACACTAGTCATTTTTGATGCTGTTTTTCATAATTCTGTACTTCATTTATTTTTATTCTCTTAGAAACAACCTTGAGTTTACCCACTGTCAGTTTGTATTTTTTTGTTGTCTTCATTTTCTTTTAGCTCTTTCTATTTGCATCCCTAGTTTAATTATAGGAAGAACCTAGATTTCTTTTCAACTTTACATAAGGAATAATTTTTATACTTATTTTTCTTTTTCTAAAAAAATAATTCTTTACCCTGCACTTTTTAACAGGCTTTTTCTGCATTTTTTCTGTCTCAAATATATGTTTCTTAAATATTGGTTAAACAGCAGTCCATGCTACATAGATGAGTTGCAATTAATGCATTGCACATTGACAGTAATATTATCTCATATCTATATTGTGTTTACTATATCCAGACATTACATTTGTTTACTTTCATAGCTTCATCAGGTTGGTAGTTTACAACCACCTTATTATCAGTTCATAAATCCTGGTCTTATTTCTCCTCTGCTTCAATCCAAAGAGTCCCCTGTTCTTATTAGCATCCACAAAAGAACTGATTGTTCCACTGTTCATTCTTCTTTTTCCATCCCTAAAGATTATCCATCCCTTTATGAATAATACTCCAATTCTCTCATATCTTGTTGCTTTCTTTTAATTTTGTGTTATAAATTAAGTACATTGTCATTCTTCTTCCATCAAGAATGCTAACAAAAATTTTTATATTAATATGAATGGTCCCAAGACAGATTATTTAGGAGTTCAAAACATTGGTTATTCCCCAGGGTCATAAGACCATGACTAAATAAATAGATTTATTATGATTTCCTTCTAAAAGTCACAGTAGCTTTGTAATACATTTATTTTGGTGTTGTGGGAATGAGGTCATGCTGCTCTCTCTGAAATACAGTCAAACAGCACGGTTCCATAAGTATGTTGACATTTCCATTAGCTTTTTTACTTTTGCCCTGTGCTCAAAATTATCTTTTTTTCTGATACCTGAATGAAGAATTTATGTAATTTTTAGGCAATACCTGGGTTATCTGCAATCTCAGTGCTGTCTCTGTGACACAATGGTTCGAAAAATCATATTCCTCTTGCTTTAATTGAACTTTGCAAGATGTATTTTGAAAGTCTTTATGAAACTCTTAAATTATAGCTTCATTTTTCTACATTGTTTGATAAGTTTGTGAAGTCAAATTTTTTGCAAGTAAAGAAACTGGCCCAGATTTAAACCTCAGAGTGAAATTCTATATCAAGCTCAAGCTGACTCTGCTGTGTCTGTTTCCTTGATCCTTGTTTATTACACACATATTGGAAGACTCCTGTATGTCTTCTATGGATGTGAATATGAAAAAGAATTCATTAGGCTGTAGAAGACAAAAATGTTATGTCCTCTGAGTAGTACTTTGACATTTGAAGCGGGATATGTTAAATTCTATTATAAACACATCAATTTCCTCAATTCAAGGAATTAAAAATAGTGTTCCAAGATTTTTACAGATCATAAACAGCTTTTGCAGTCATTCTAATGTAGGAAAAACTGAAATCCAGTGTTAAACATCCAGTTTAACCACAATTCTTCATCTGCACTAACCAGCTCATGTCTGACTATATTTTAACAAATGTGTCTAAACCCATAAGGAATAAGTAAAGTGAAATAAACATATTTGGAAAACAAACAGACAAAACTCAAACCTTCAGCACTTCATTAGTTATACAAAGAATAAAAAAAAAAAGCTTATGCATATGATTACTATACCTTAGCTAGTAAATCCCTTGTCATGGTAATACACAAAATTATCAGATCTTGCTCATTTTTTTCCACTCTGTATTCTAATATTTTATTTTGAGGTTATCTGGGTCAGAAAACTGTCAGCAGAGTGGTTGTTATTATCTTCATGTGTGATTGATGTCTCATTTTAAATAAGACATCAGCATGATTCTGCTTGCAGTGACACAAGATATATCAGAATATTTTAATAATATACACTCTGATATTTTTCTGCTTTAAAAAAAAATATGTTTATTTCATTTTTAGCACATAGCTGAACAGAATAAGGATTTCATAATTAGGCTATGCTGTTAGTACCTTTAATTTACCTAAAATGTAAGTAAATAGCAATGAGTATTAACAAATAACTGAACCCCAAGTATGTGATTTAAACTTGAAATGAGAAAATCTCTTCCTGCAGGTTAAATAAATAAAGATGATTGATTAAAGTTAAATTCCTCAGGAAAAAAAGAGAAGACCTACGACTATTTATTTAACCTTTCTATATTCTTACAGATTATATATTAATGAAAATTTTAAGAACTTATTATATTATGGGGTTTTTAAAAGCTTCTAACGTTTAAAACCCATAAAACACATAGATATTAGATATTTTTTAAAATTCCATTTTAATGAAATTTCTATATCATCTATATCATTAATTATCCAGCAGTACTGCTTTGTAATCTCACTGCTGCTTTCTGAAACCTTCTCAAATACTTGAAGCAAAAGGGCTTTCTTATGTATGTATGTGTTGTTTTTTAATGTTTTAGTGTGGTATAATTTTAAAATATTAGTTATGGAGCATTATGTAGCATTCAGCTAGAAATTCCAAGGAAGGGATTTCACCCATTTCTTTCAGCTCTCCAGGAAGGCAGTCAAAGATACACAGAACCTGAAGCCTTGTTGGTTGTCCACTGAAGGCTTTTGAAGTAGTTTTTATGTTTCAAATGGTGATAAACACCCTTTCATAAAGATTTAAACTTCCTTTTCCTCTTTAGCTTGCTTAAGTACAAGACTACTTCTCCTTTGTTTGTGGTTATGTTCTTCTTACATATTTCACTGCATATTTCACTAAGCTAGGAGAAGTCCTGGAGGCAATGCTTTTCTTAGAAACATAGCCATGATGTGTTCAAAGTCATGAGTCCTGAATCATGAAGAGTATGACATTTATGTCATGGCTTTCTTTCTCATCAGACTTGGGCCACTTTGATCCATTTTTATCCTTGCTGAATGCAGTCTGTTTGAGTCATCTCTCTTTTCTTTGTTCCCTAAATATTGAATTTTTCCATTCTGTTTGTTATCAATGAAACTGCTTTTATCTGATTCACTGCAGAAACTGAGCATAGTATGTGGGACCTGTGGTATCTTCTCATTTCTCTGCTTTTTTGTTCCAGAGTCATGACTAGTTCATTTTGCAGAGAATAACTACTCTTCCTATAAAGTCAACCAAACTAAAAACAATTCAGGTAGAAATTTCTTACTTGCAACACAGTTTTTAACACAGATAAATCAAATCCAGATTGGGTAAATTCACAACAATCTCATGCCCTGTATTGTCAATATAAAATCTGTGGCCCTGAACTAGCAAAAAAAATGGGCTGCAACTGATGAGTTTTTGAGTCAATTTGAAAAGTAGAGTCCTACTGTCTATATTCTATTCATGTCTCAATTACTTTCTCAGGAGAAATTTTGAAATATTTTTGGTACACCAGCCATCTGCCACTTCATTTAATGCAGTAAATGAGATTGAATTTTTCTGTTTATGTTGAAGTATATCTAAAAGGTTATTTTGTCTATCTGTTTCACAACTGCTGTCTGAAAATGGAATAATACTGAGGCCCAAGGTTTTGGATGCCACTTAAGATTTTAATCTTTGCATGTTGTTGGTTCATCATTCTTTTCATCACCAACATACCAATTCATCTCCTTGTCCCCCTCATGACCAGAAGGGGACATACCTGAACATACCTGTTCATATCATCTTGTCTTTCCTATTTAATTGATTTAATCTTATGAGCTAGTCATGCAAAATGTCAACCTAAGACAGCTTGACATGCAAAATGTCAAGCTAAGACAGAGGGAAAACCCATAAATATTACTACATTTATTATTACATCATGCTAATGCCTGACTTCTACCCAAGGGTTTTTATTCTTTGGCTACAGGTAAGTCTTCATCTCTATATCTGGAGATTCATACTTTCACTTTTGGTGGTCAAGGTAACTCTATGATTCTTTTATACTTTTTTATAACCTAAGAATTCACTGTCTAGTGTTTGATTTACCAGATTATTTATTTTATGCATGAGTTGCATTGTCAGTTGCATCTTGTAATATGTCCAAATTTGGCAGCAATATATATAAGATATTCCATTAAATAGTTGATTGACAGGATAAAAGACTTAAGTATAAACCTGAAAATATTGGAATCTTATTTTATGTTGTTTTGGGTCAATCATTTCTTCTAAAATTTGCAGAAAGTCTTCATTTGACTAGATTTTCAACTAATGAAAATCTAACTGTGGGAAAATGGCAGAAGACTTGGGGTTGAATATATACTGACTTGTGTAAGCTGCCTTTTTATATGAATTTTGGATAAAAACACCTAAATTGAGTAACAAATACCCCTCAATAGAACGCCAAATATCTCAATTTGCAGGTAGATGAAAGCATGAAAAACTACATAGGAGCTTTCTGGGCAATTAGATCTTTTGCTTTTATAGAAACATTAATTTAGGAAATTCCTGTGCTTCTACTGCCTGTGTTATTATTTCTCATCTCTGCAACACAGATTGACACTTTCCCGCTCTGCCAATACTGTTTTTGCATGGGAAAAAGAAATTTAAAAAAAAAGAGAGAAGCCATAAACTCCCAAAAAAAACAAACAAACAAAAAACCCACTTTTTTTCCCCCAGATTTTGGTGTGTATATACATATATATACATATGTCATTCACTAATATAGCTCATGACCTTAAGGAGATATTAATGTCGAATCCTCATACCAAAAAATGTCTCTCCTTTACACATAGTTTGTATTGCTACTGTCATCATAGTTATGTCATAATAGTTCACAACAGTTGTACACATTATAAGTATATAAAAAATCTAATTCAGACTATAACAAGAAAGGCAAAGCCAGGTACAGAAATATGCTAGCAAGAACACCAGTCACATAAAGCATTAATAATTTTATTTATGTTTTTTGTTTTGAATTTATTATTGTTTCTTGAACATTTTAATAAGACTGTATCCTTTATCTGGAATTTTAGGAGATATAACTATTTCTTTAAAAGATTGAAGTAAAGAAAGACCCTTTATACTGACTTCAGATGAACAAAATCTAGGGTCCTTAATAAAGGTATTTCTGATATTAAGAGCTAATAGTCATGTCCTCAGTCATAGGCTAATAATGAGATACCTTAATATTATTATCTTTACTTAGAGAAAACATAATTTTCTCAATGTTCAAAGGAACCTAAGATTTTCCAGGCATTTTTGAGAAATATTCTAACCTAGTAATTAGGTGGGGATATTGAGGAAAAAAAAAAAAACCAAACCTGTAGGGGAAATGAACTGCAGCAGAATTTACCATGTAAAAAAGCAAGCTGGATTTGGGCCACTATGTTTACGTTTTCATTATCAAGATCAGATATATTTTCCTGGTCACTGTTCCTTCACTATTCATTTGGTTGTATCCTTTCTGCTGTGTGAATGATTAGGAATTCATCTTTGGTTCTGTCAGGTAGTGTTTATGATTTGGGCTTTTCATCAAAATTGCCCTTGCTACTTTCACTCAATTCTAAATTTTGATGTACTGTCACTTCTCTGATCTTGAATTAATTAAATAGATAATAGTATTTTTCCCATGATGGATGTCTGTAATTTAAAATTAATAGAATATTTAGAATGAACTATGTACAACAGCCAATAATTTTTCCTCTGATTCATCATATCCTAAACATCATTTCTGCCTTTTAAATAATCTTGAAGAATATCATCACCTTGGTAGTAACTTCTATTTGTACTAGATTACAATATGTATCAAAAATTCTACTTCTCCTCAGACTTTTACTGGAATATTTTCTAATGTTTTATTAGCCAAAAACCAAGTTATAAAAGTTTTACTAATGGAAAATTCAGAATTAATAATTTATCCATAGCATCCAGGCCTTTAATATTGATCAAGCATAAGCAAAGGCTTTCATATTTGTCAGTTTAATCATCTTTACCAGTTTTTCATTAACTTTTCAACCTATATGATTTCTAGAAAATGGACTGCTAAATAAATGTTTTTGATGGTTCTAATGTGAGAACTGAAATTTCACATTATTTAATTGGAACTGCAATATTAATAACTATACATACAGGATATTATTTCTTTTGTCCTGCATAATCCTTATGGAAATGACTGTGAAAACACCCCTCATTATCATAGACAAAATTTTGAACTCAAGACACCTACAATGTGAGATAAGACAGCTGAAGTATTCAAGATGGGTATTTTGCAATGAGAGTGCACTATTTTACTTTAATTTCGCTTTAATCAATCATGACAATAAATTTTAGTTTCTGGATGCCATTCAGGGAATTAGAGATATTAAAAGAGAAAAAACCTCTCACTGGATAGTGAAGGACTTGTTCAGACTTTATTCTTGTTAATACACATTCTTCAAATTTTAATGTCCTAGTGTAAATAATATTTCTTTAATTTGTTCCTTTTTTTCAGTTCTCATGGTTAATGCTGCTGAAATCTGAGTTTCTGGCATTTATCTGGAGCTTAGTAGGGTGATCCTGCCTATAAAGGGTTGATTTAAATGTGTAAGACAGGAAAAAAGAAAAAAATAAAAGAAAACATTAAAAAAATGTCAAAGAAAGACATTGAAAGATGAAATTACCAGCAGTGGTGAGGAACCAGGGACTGGAGTAGATGATATAGAGTCTTCTTTTATGAAAAACAAACAAACTCACATGAGATTAACACTGATATTTAACAGGCCATGGGCTGAATTCACTAAGGTGAATATAGACAATGTAGT
The DNA here is from genome assembly GCA_037834095.1 of Argya squamiceps. Taxonomy (NCBI): domain Eukaryota; kingdom Metazoa; phylum Chordata; class Aves; order Passeriformes; family Leiothrichidae; genus Argya; species Argya squamiceps. Next base: position 135,174,348 of record JBBMKD010000102.1, on the reverse strand, counting down.
CTATTTTTGTAGCACTATAATTTTTACTGTGATTCCTCATGCCCCAGCTGGGAAACATGGAAAACAGGACTGATTTCTCTTTCCTTCCACCCATCTGCTGCTGACAGCAAATACCACTGGTCAAGAAGCTTCTGCAGTTAACCTGCAAGACTCTTGAAACAGCCTTTTCTATAGAAACAATTAAATGAGGCTGTTTGGAGAGCAGCTAATGTCATCCACAGGCTTCAGTGGGAGGTTTTCAACATTTCTAAAATTCCAACATTCCATGTAGTAAACAAGCAAACAAACACACAAGTAAATTACACTCTCAGAAGATAGAAACAGTGACTAAAGAAATCATTTGTAGAAAATATATCAGCATCTGAAAAGATTGAAATTAAGGGTTTAAGCTATCAAAATTTCTAGGTATTGCAAAGAAACTGCAGAAACTTAAGAGGAGAAAAATATATAACAGGCAAAAATCTACCCAAGATTGCCCCTGGAGCATCACATCTTGTTGTGTAACATAGTGAAAAGACCAAAAAGGTTCGCATACTTCTGCAGTGTTAATTTTGCCTGAGGTTACAGCTACACGTGGAGATTGGTTAAGGCTTTCTTTCTCAAAAAAATCCCAAACTCTTCTAATGATACCATAAGCAATGGAATCACTAAAATATCAGGAGACATAACAAATAATTGAACACATGAAATGAGTGAAAAAATTCTCAATATATTTGCTATCTATTGAGATAAAAATACTGCAGATAATTAGTTATTGTGGTACAGGAAACATACTTTTGCATGATTATATATTAAATATGACATCAATTAACCAATCCTGAGATGTAATCTCATTCTTGTAAATGAGAGCAGGACCAGATCCTCCTCTTCATCACAAATACTTGAGGGTATTTCTTTTACCATTCTTGTTTAATATTTCAGTACTTTGGCCTCATCTCATTAACATTGTCCCTTTTTCATGCAGTTAGTTATTTGCTATTCCAAAACACTTCAAATTAAGTAAACATTTCAATTTAAAGTATTAAGATATAGTGCTCTGTATCCTTAATAAAACCTCAAATCTCCTACACAATTTGTCCAGATGATAAACATTGTAAGCGTAAGCTCAACATTTCAGAGACAGTGACATTGCTACAGATCTATATTAACTCCATTTTTCTACCAGCAGGATCAAGAGTACAGTGTGTTTTAGGGGTTTTACAATATTGCTATTGTTCTTATTGTGCAATTAAGAAATTATCTGTCCATAAAAATCCCTTAGACCCAATGAGCAAGGATTTTGATTGCAAGGACAACTTTTTATTAAAATGTAAATATTTCATTTAGAAAATACCAAAACATAAGGTCTAACAGGAAAAGATCAAATCTGTTGTAAATAAACCTAACAAACTGAACATGCTAATGTGATTTTTGCTGACACAAAACTCATTGAGTCTGGCATGAATGAAAACTAAAGGAAATTTCTCCCCATATCAGATGTAAGGCCCTACTGACTGACCTGACCTTTCTTGTTCCCCAGGGCTCAGACTAAGGACAATCTAGTCCGCCAATCCTTATCCAGACCTCAGATCATCATGGTCTGCTCGTCTTCCATGTAGGTGCTGACCCCGCCAAAGGAAAACCTGGAGAGTATCTAGCTTGCTTGCATGTCTCTAGAGGTGACAGCAAAGGGCATAGAGGGATCAGGATTTTTCTTCTCAATCCTGTGGATGAAGAGAAATATCTTCAGATGCAACAGGGTTCTGCAGGTCAACAGCTGCTTGCACAGTTGATGTTGACCAGAGTGTAAGAAATTTCAAAATGTCAAAACATCTGGTTCTTTCACTTATCTGCTTAAGGATTATTCAGTACTACACTAAAGCAAATAAAAAGGAAACTGCTTAATTAGGCCCACAGACCTATAGATTCAGTCTCACTAACATTAATACTGTGTGGCAACAGGGACATCAGAGAAGATCAGAACCTATCAGCCACTGAAGGGAGAGGCTCAGGCACTGTCTTGAAGAGGGTTGGCCTAAATTCATCACTCATACAAAGGGGAAAACAAGAGTTACATGACAATTTTGGTATATTTGTTGTGATTTCTGGAACTGTCTAAAATTTATTGTTGGATATTTAAATTTGTGGATTATTCAGGTGAAGAACAAGTATGGCAAAAAGGGGACAAGGGCCCTAAAAGTGTTAATGTTTTGTAAGCCTGCAGTCAGCCAATCAACCTGTCTGACAGAGCCCTACACCTGAGGGCAACAGTCTGTCCTACCTTATGAAATACTACTATTTCTTAATTTTTTCTTTGTAATCCCATTCTACCCTACATGTAAGAGCTGCAAAGTGTGTGAATGGTAGGAACTGGAAGAGAAGCCTCCAGCTAGAGGTCTTGTTGATCTGTCTAGTATTCAGCTTAGAAGGCAGCAGTTAGTGATCCATACAATGGCTAATCCAGGGCCATATATCTGTGTGATGGGTAGCATCTGACCACTAGCTGATCAAGATTTATTCAATCAATAGTATAAGTAACTTTTATGTGCATAATCACTACATAATTATTCAATGTACATACAATGTGCATTTAACATAACTCTACGCATAGAATATTGTATTTTCCTCTTGAAATATTGTAAGGATTTGTTCATGGCCTCAATATTTTATAAGAACTTTTGAGTGTACTGTCCAAGGGAATGCTCAAAATTTTGCCCACATTCCAGATTTGACTGATGTCTGTGATTGATGGATCTGTTTTGTGAACAAGGACCCATCAGAATACCAGTGAGTTTAATAAAAAAACCACATCACAGACAGAAACTGTGCAGCATGCTGTGCCCTAACCAGAGGTATGCTCAAAATTTTATCACCTTGGGGTTCCAAGCGTCAGAATCTACACTCAAAGCTTTATGATCCATGTTCCCAGTATCAGAAGTGATGTAAGATTTTACACCTACCTGTCACCCTTTCTGGGCTACTGATAAATATCAGTATTTATCTGTAAAAAGCATCTGTAAATATTTATCTCATAAATAGTTATTTGCTTTGTAATATTTTATGCCTTTTTTTATTGACATCCAAAAATAATCTGCACTTCCTCAGTGTGAAACAGCCTTGGTGTTAACAAATGGAGGGACTGGGGTGTTAATATATATGCAATATAAAATGTGTTAAAAGGTATGAGTGCAGGCAGCTGTAGACACTATGAACCACAGAACTCACAGGCTTGTGTGCCAGAGTGTATGTGAAAGTATGAGAGGTCTAAATGCCAATATTGAGGATTATCTGGGAGTATGTGTGTTTTCCCCAGTGAATTCAATCTTGCATGGCAGTGTTTAATCCACTACCAAACATCAGCAAGGATTAACTGAAGAGTGGGAGAAGATCTGTACCTGGAAAGATGCAATTCCTGAGCCTGTGGCTGGGTGAGCTCAGTCTAGAGTGGATATTCGGCAGACCAAAAGTCTATACAAATATGTGACTACAGAAGTGCTTCTGGGTTGACTGTGCGACATCAAGCTGGACTGTCCAAACAATAGAAGACCTATGTGCTGGGTAAGAAAACCCAGCATCTGGGCATGGATATTAGCTGAAATTGCTGTGAAATATGATCAAGATTCTTCCCCTGTCCTATGAACGTAGCAAGCTTATTCAGCCAAACAAGGACAAACACATGACACTGTCCTCTAATAACAAAAAGTTGTTGTAGCTAAAACAGAGAAGAAAACTGACAATTTAAAAATTAACTTAAAGCAAATAGAGGGTTGTTGTTCCCTGTATTTCTTGAGAAGTATATTTCTAGGACTAAGTCTGAGCAATTCTTAAATTGTTTATTAGACAGGAGTAAATATTTGATGTATACTATTTTTATGCTTAATAGAGCTATCAACACCAGGGACACACAAGTGTTTTAAGGCTGCACATACAATAGCAAGTAGGCCAGCTATTTAAAAATCAGATACTTTGTAGCAGTGTGAATTTCAGGTTTTTTGTATTTGCATTTTGTTATTTGTCTGTAATGGTATAACCCTTCCCCCCCTCCATTCTTACCCCTGATGTACTTGGTTCATCCTGATGTAACCCTACCCTTTCCCTT
>JBBMKD010000102.1:135150158-135170170 GCA_037834095.1 Argya squamiceps | reverse complement strand
GGCACGCTTCATTCTTCCAAGCCTTGAATCCACACTCCAGCGAGCTACCTGGGAAACTCACAAGCTATAAATTGGCTCGGAAATCAGCTAGCCAGAGAAAGCATTTCCCACCAAACGAGCCACTTTATAATACTTCTTTAAGATTATTAACTAAATTATTGCTTAATACTGTTCCACCTATTCTAATTTAATTGTATGTACTTTTAGCAGTTTGATGTATTTATGTCTATGTTTTTGTAACTGAGTTTCAAAAGAAATATCTTCCACTACTCTGAGACAGTAAAAATATATGTGTTGATGTCTCATGTTCTTCACAGTATCTACTATGGGGCTGTGGACTATGGTTTGGGTATGGGTTGAAGATAGTATTGATAATTATTACTGAGTGATGTTTGCACATCACCAAGGCCTTTTCTGCTTCTCACCCCTGCCCCACCAGTGAGGGGGCTGGGGATGCACAAGAAGTTGTGGGGGGACACAGCCAGGAGAGCTGACGGCGACTGGCCACAGGGATATCCCATAACATATGGGATCATGTTCAGTATGTATATCTGGGGGGAAAAGGCAGAAAAGGAAGGTCATTTGGAATGGTGGCATTTATCTTCCCAAGTAACTGTTCTGTGTGATGAGAGCTTTCCTGGAAATGGCTGAATGCCTGACTTTCCCATGGGAAGCAGTGAATTAATTCCTTGCTTTGTTTTGCTTATGTGCACAGTTTTTACATTACTTATTAAACTGTCTTCATCTCAGTCCATGGTTTTCTCACTTCTATCCTTCTGATTTTCTCCCCACCAGAAATTTCCATAGTTCCCAACATATTAAACACCAGAAAATTCCATCTGTAAAACACCATCTGTAGTCATACAGATGCTCAGAAACAGAGCAATATTACCTTTGGTGAATAATTGCTTGTTCTTTTTAGAGCTGTTTTTACTATTGTCCATACTTTATGTAAACCAAAAGAGTTTGTATGGAGACTTGCATATACAGTGTGTACTTATTTCTAGTGATTCTACACGAATTTATATGTCAATAATATCACTTGTTAAGCATTTAAGTTATGAGCTGTAATTTCTCTCAGAGATTTTTGAAAAGAATCATTCATGTCAAGTCCTTTCACATTCACGAGAACAACTTTTGAGTTGTTCTTGACATTATAATGAAAATCGTATCCTGATTGTCTTCTGAATAGTGCTATCTTTTATCCTGAGAACAATTATCTGTAATATCAAGTTCCAAAGCCATTGATTTTAAAATTGAGTTTTTTAAAAATTAAACCACTTGTTCCCTCTCTTTCCTTTGGTTATATGTGAGACATGATGTAATTCATCAGTTATTACTGTAATTTCTTCAGGGCTAAGTAGTACTAACTTCAAAGACTACAGAAGATCAAGAAAAAACATAAATTCTGAGATCAGAAACTGAATATGGAATTCTGTTTGCATAAAATAAAACATGAGGTATTATTAAATAACAATTTTTTACAATTTATTTTTGCTTTACATAATATCTCAACAGTTTAATCAAAATTCTAACCAGTTATGATAGTGTTAACACTCACAATCCGAATTATTTATTTACTATGAAATGTCTCTCCTAAACATTGTTGCAGTGAAAAGTTTACTGTCTTAGTATCTCGTTTCCTTTCTGTTGTATTCACCAGTGGACTGTTCCTATGTACTGATAAAAGACTGTGGTGCATGGCTATGACAAATTGAGAGCCTCCTGATGTCTCTCCCTGGAATGCAGTCACTGTCGTGGTGAGAATTTCTTCTTTCTCTTTGTCGGGATGGCCATAATGTCAATAATGATAATTTGTTCTTCTTTTCCCACTTCATCAATGTTTAATCTCTCTTCATAAATACTGTTTTTTTCTCCATTAGTTTGCAGGTCTCTGATATTTTCAATTTTACTGTATACATGGCTTTTAATAAGCATTAGATATTTACCTTTTTTTTTTTTAATTGCCCCTAAAAATTAGGTTTTCCCACCTTCTGAATTTACATTGGTACCAGTAACTTACCATGCATGAGCTCTTGATAGTTCCAGAGCCTTTTTCACCTGTGCTATGATCTGGTCCATAGCTTCCAGGTCTCTGTTGTCACCCCAGTCTTGTATTCCTTCACATACATCATAACCTGTGTAGAGTACAGGGGAAAGGCCATGGATGTTGTTTGCCTGAACTTTAGTTAAGCCTTTGACACTGCATCCCACAATATTATCCTGGAGAATCTGGCTGCTCATGGTTTACACAAGTGTATATTTTGCTGGGTGAACAACTGGCTGAATGGCCAAACACAGGCAGTGGTAAAGAATGGGCTTAAATTCAGTTGGCTGGTCAATGTTGATGAGTTCTCGTGGTCTCTTTACTGTGGCCAGTCCTTTTTAATACCTTTATCAATGACCTGGATGAGGGAATTGAGCACAGCCTCCACATATTTGAAGATCAAAGGAAGTTATCTGGGAATGTTGATATGCTAGAGGGTAGGAGGGCTCTGCAGAAGAATATGAAGAGGCTGGATTGATGGCTGGAGGCCAACTGGAAGACACTCAACAAGACCAAAAGCCAGATCCTGCACTTGGGTCACAGCAAACCCATGCAGTGCTACAGGCTGGGGGAAGAGCAGTTGGAGAGTGGCCCAGTGGGAAAAGACCTGGGAGTGTTGGGCTGCTGGCTGAACATGAGCCAGCCTGTGCCCAGTGGCCAAGAAGGTCAATGACATCCTGGCCTGTGTCACAAAAAGTGTGTCCAGCAGGACCAGAGTATGATTGTTCCCCAACTGTACTCACCACTGGTGAGGCAGAACCTCTAATACTGTGTTTGATTTTGGGCCCTTCTCTTCAAGAACCATATGGAGGTGCTGGAGCAGGTCCAGGGAAGAGCATATAAGCCAACTGAATGGTCTGAGACACAAGTCTTAAGAGGAGCAGCAGAGGGAACTGGGGCCTGGAAAAAAGGAGGCTTAGGAGAGCTCTTCCTGCTATTTATAACTACCTGAAAGAAGGTTGTAGAGAGGTGGGTTTTTGTCTCTTCCCCAAATTAACATGTAGTAGGATAAGAGGAAATGGCCTAAAGTTGCCCCAGGGGAGGTTTAGGTTGGATACTAGGGAAAAATTCTTTACAGAATGAGTTAAGTTTATTAGAATGAGCTGCTCAGGAAAGTGGTGAGTCTTCATCCTTGGACGTATTTAAAGGAAAGGTAGATGTGGCACATGGGATGGGGTTTAGTGGTGCACTTGGCATTATTATGTTAACAGTTGTACTCTGATGTTAAGAGTCTTATCTTACATACCTTCACGATTTTATGACCCTATAATTCAGTCACTCTAGGACCTTAGACAGTTCTTTCAAAGTAGTGTAGCCAATTGTTATGTATATCACAGATAAAAAGAAGACACAAAATAGACAATTACACAAAGGTTTAAATAACATTGCTTTTACCAAAAAATGCAGACTTGAGCCCCTGTTGAAATTCTTGACCTTTTGTAATTATTTTCTATTTTTCTCTTTTCCCATCAACCACAATAGTAAGGCAGTTTTCACCAACTGCAATGGCAAAATTAACTTGTCAGTACAGCCATCTGAAGGAAATGAATGCTCGTTAATACCCTGTTTGACCTCAAGGATTTGCAGCAGAATATATTACAGGAAAATTTGACTCTCTCTGATTGATTTTGTCTGACCTTGTGTAAATAACAAGAAATTAAGATACTAAAAAAAAACAAACAAAAGAAAACACCCAACAATGCAATTGTTTCACTACTTTGTACATCATGCCTGTCTGGTTAAGTCAAAACTTTTTTGTCTGTAATGCAAGTTAACAGCAAGTATTTTAAAATTGACCTAAGAAAATTTTGATATGGTAGTTGAATCCTACAGAGAAAAGCACTCAAAATATCTGAACATGGTTTAGATTCAAAGAGAAAAAATTATATCATTTTACTGGAAATGGGAAAGTACAAGATAGATATAAATCAGTACTACAGGAAGCTGTCTTGAAAAACACCATGCAGGAAGTCTGTAGAAAGAAATCAGGCAAGATATGTTGTGAATAATAATCCTACAGACATCATTCTTTTATTTCTTTCTATTCTTCATATTTTTATTTTCTCCACATTGACAGCAAACATGTCCATCATTGCTTAGAATCGGCAACTTTTATTCCCAGTTTTCTGTATGAAGAAAAGATCTTCTAATATTACTTTCACAATATCATAGTTCTTCCACCTACAGTTTAATTAGATCAATGTCATCCATCGTTTTCATTCTTCCTCAAAAAATAAGTGTTTCCATTTTTTTTCAATTCCTTCACCACAGTGATTGAATTGTGCTAAATTATTTTTCTGTCTTCCTTTAAAAAAAAAGTAAAAAAAGACATGCTTTCCTCACTCTCTTATGTAGATATTAAAAAATCCCTTAAGGTGATAATCAGCTCTGTGCCAGGCTGAGTTGCAGACAAACTGCTATTTCTAAATCTTCTTTAGACTTTAAGTCTTCCAGAACTTAAGTGGTTATCCCTGAAACTTTTCCTGAAATCAAGCTATTAATTTTCTTTAATATTTAATGTTTTCAGCTATTCTGTGGTAAGGACATTTATTGCAAAATCTGGTAATGTCAAAGAAGATATGTGTATTGGGTTTGCATTACCTGGTTTTTGGTAGCATGGAGGGCTACAGGGGTGTCTCTTGTTAGAATCTGCTAGAAGCTTTCTTAATGTCCAGGAGAGCCAATCCCTGGTGGCTCCAAAGATGGACATGCTGCTCGCCAAGGTTGGGCCAATTTGAAATGGTGGTAATGCCTCTGTGACAACAGATTTAATAAACCAAAATGAAAAGAGGTGGCACGGCTTTAATTTCAACCAGAGAACAGGAGAGTGAGATGATGCAGATTTGAACAGCTCTGCAGACACCAAGGTCAGTGCAGAAGGAGGGGGAGGAGGTGCTCCATGCACTGGAGCTGAGATTTCCCTGCAGCCCGAGATACCATGGTGAGGGAGCTGTGCTCCTGCAGCCCATGGAGGATCACAGAGATCCACCTGCACCCCACAGTGGAGCCCCACACCAGAGCAGGTGGAGCAAGTGTGCAGGAAAATGTAACTCTGCTGATGGGAAAAAAAGGAAGAATTGGAAAATAAAAAAATAGGTATTGACAAAACAATGGACAGGACAATAATTAATGAGTAAAATAATGGACAGAACAGTTAAAAACTCATGGTTAGAGTATTAATAAGAAGGAAACTAGGAGGGGTGTATAAACAGAATGAGCTGCTGTTCAAAACAAATCACCTTATTAATAGAAAAACCTGAGGATGAAGTGCTGAAGGGTGGTATAGTAGAGTATGATTAAGATTCACACCAGAAAATCAGGACAAGGAAACATGGACTAGAGGGACATTTGTGACGTGAACATGAATGTGAAAATCACCATGAATGAGGATGGAAGATTAGACTCCTCACTCTCGTGCTTCCTCTCAAAGTCCCACCATATCCCAGCTTGGTTGGATGAACCAAGCGCTTCTTCTTGCAAACCTTTGGCAATGTGAGCAAGTAATTTTGTATGTGTAGGATTTTGCAGGTGACTGAGAGGCAAATGTGCACTCAGAGTCCAAAAATGAAGCTGATTTAGGAGAATTAGTTCAAAATGTGCCTTTACTTAAAATCTCTAAGTTCAAGGGTCATAAAAAAAGAAATTTAAGGCCCAAATACTCAATAAATATAACCATATTCATGAACTCAGAGACATGTTTGACAAGAGCTAATTTAGGAACAGGGATATACAGGAATATATATTTTATTATAGACTTGAAATATTGCTGATAAGCTGGTGTCTCAGCTGAGAACAAAAAAACCCCATATATTTTGTTAGTCCTTTTTAAACCTGGCAACTATTAATTGCATCAGAGATTAAATAATCCCAGAATTTCACTGACAAATGGGCCCCCTAACGTCTGGAAGATTACTGAATTACAATTTAAAGAAATTTATAGCAAAGATGATTGACTAAAAGTCTTTGAAATGATTTGGAAAAGAGAAGGAAAGAGCACTTCAATTTCTGATGTGAGTAAAGCGAGGAGAATTGTGTCTGTCCTGCAGTTATGGTGAGTGGGAAAAGTTCCCTTTTCTCTCTCTCTGTCTCTCTCCCCTCTCCTTGACTTCTCTCTCTCCCCTCCCCACTCTTCAAATGTCAATCCCGTATTTATATGAAAAATTTTATATTTACAGATTTTTAAAAAGTGTTCTTAATGTAGATGAGCTATTTTGAGTGTTATCCACAGATAATTAAAATTACATTTTAATTGAATTCAAAATTAACAAATTTTTAACAGAAAATTAAAATTGTTTTTGATCCTGGCCTGAGTCAAGGGAGGGGCAAAGTTTCTTTTGAACAAGGAAAGGATTTCCAGAGAATGACTGCTTTTAAAATCTCATCCATGCCAGGATTAACAGAAGCGAGCAGCTCCTTACAAGCTAACAGCTGTTCCTAACTCTGTCTAGGCACGGGGAGTTGTCCACATAAGGAAACTCTGTTATCATGGTTGAACGGAAAACTGCTTGATCATGCATTCCCATCCCACGTCCATGAAAGCTATTATGAACTCTGAACTAGCTGAGGAGCATGTCCAATTGATTCAGAAGCATTTGAGATTTACTGCTGGTGCACCTCATCCTTAAGCATGGATAGAAAAACCTTGCTTTTTAACATTTACAGCTTCAGATCTGAACTTCTATTTCAGACACTGTCCCTGTGAGTCAGTGGATTTCCTGGGCACAAGCAGGGAGCTTGCCATAACAAACTCATGATTCAATTGTTGAAAGTAAAAATTTTTCCATTCAAAAATGTGTAGAATCAATGTAAGAAAGGACATACAAGTGGCCTTTGAAAGCAAGATCCTTATTTTACATAACTTTCTTATAACAGATTTTCTAGAGCTAATAGAAAGTGTTGATCTCTCCAATATCTGATATATTGCCCATACATGGTTTGAACCTTGAGATGCAGTCATTAAATTTAGTACACTGTTCAAACAAATGTTAAGATTATGTAGAATTAAGAAATAGGAAGTATTCTGAAACCCTGCCATCTTGAGATATGGAAAAGAAGCCAAGATTTTGCTGTTCTACATACTCAAGAAAAAAAGTTAAAATTTTATAATCCTCTTCCTAATGTATGCTTTTTGATTCTTGTTAGGTTTCTGAATGCTGCTCTCAGCAAAATGAACATAATTTTCTTTCAAAGTAATTTACTATCATACTTAATGACTGAAATATATTTTGGCACTTCTTGAGAAAAAGAGGAACTCAGAAACTTTTAGAATGTTACTCTTTTTTCTTTAAGACTGCATTTGTTGACACAATTTGATTTTGTTCCTTAAGAAAATTTTCTTTTCTTTTCACTTTTCTTCTAATAATTTGGAGAGAAAAGCAAGCAAAAAATTTTAAAGTTTTACATGTTCCTTTTTTCACCAGTAAAACAAAAAGAAAATAATTCCCTACCACAGCATGTTTCACAGCAAATCACAAAATGAAGTCTCTCACCTTCAAGATATTTAGAACCTTTGAGTTGGTAGTCTGAACCAGCACTTGGAAGTGCAGAATATGGTCTGCCACCCTACTTAAAATAGTGAAAATGCCAGTAATTTCCATCACAATGGAAACACTGTTTCACTCAGCTTCAATAATTCCAACAATTGAAAAAAATTCCTATTAATAATGCGAACATTCAGCTGGCATTTGCAGTTTAAGCTGCTTGCCTGTTTTCTACTAAATATGCTTCGATGGTTTATTTACTACCTTGTTCAAATCATGATGTACAGATGTACAAAGATTGTTCTTTTCACCTGCTAAGATATAACAACTTTGGCTTGAAATTTAGTCTATTCTAAGCATTCTGTCAAGAAAGTAGATTAATTCAGGGACATGAAGACATTTAATTTATTTTAAGGTAGTATAGAAAAAAATAATGTCATGTCATCTATAAAGTTTAAATAAAAGGTATATCGGAATATTTCTTTTGTCAGGGTCTGATCAGAAGAAGTAACTGGAATGTAATATGCAACCCTGAAACAGACGAGTTTCGTATTACAGAATGTAATATGAAACTTGAAGCAGACATCCCAAGATAGAATGACAATTATCGCAAATCTTCCCTTATGTGGCATATTTTATGTTTCAGTACGAGATGAAAGCATGCACAAATTTAATTTTACAGACAGGACCTCACAGTCATTAGCAGCACATGGGGAAGTGCAGAAGCTCACTTTAATCTCTCACTGTCAAATAGGTTTTGCTACTTCCATGTTCTTTTGCAGTCTTTCAAGTTAATAATCTTGATTACTTCTACTCTACCAATTCCAAACTGCACTGACTCTTCCTATTACAGGAAATAACCACAAACATGAATACTATTCTAGAGGAGTCTTTTAAAATCTGAAGTAGTTATAACATACCTAACATGTCCAATCAAATGTGTTTCCTTTTAAAAAGATGAATAGGTATAAAAAAGAATACAGAACAAATAGTCAGCTATTGGCACCATGTTAACTTTCTTCACCACACTCATAAAATATACTTCAATATACTGCAAAAATACTAATTAAGAGATTCTTTTTTCCCCCCAGGCAGTTGACAATTCTTACCTGCACTTTCTTTTATAGAAAATTTGCTTCATGTTGAAGGGGAAACTGGTCACAGTGGTCTGAGTAAACATGAAGATGAAATCATCTTTTAGCCTTCTTTGTCTGTTGTACCTCTAAACAGATAGGATGTACACATATTTTTTTATACATTTAATCACTTGGGTACTCACATTTATATAAAAATTAACTGGAAGAAAAGGGAAAAAACTGGCCCTTAATTTTCACATAATTGAACTGCAAAGGAAGTTTAATATAGGAATATAAGACCTACAGCTTTTCACTGGAGAAATCAATGTGTAAGCATTTTCTCACTGACTTCAGTATCTCACATGGACATCAATCTGGCCAGAAAATACTTCATTTCTGAATTACTGTACTTCCAAAAAGCCTCTGATCTGGAGAAAAGCCATCTGAATCAGCACAAATCTTAAACCCCTGTGGAATTTCACTCCCTAAAGTAGATAAATAAAAATTTAATGTATTTCAGAATCAATATCATTGCAAACTATAAGCCATCTAGAAAATGTGTTTAGGAAAAGCTTTTTTCTTTTCAGTCCTTTGTGACTGAAACTCCCAAGATACTGCCAGCAGTTCAATTCCCAATCTCCTAGTAGGTCCCATGTGAAATACATGCTGCATTCCACCTCAAAATCAGATTTTCCACAAGACTGCTGCCCTTTTCATTTGTCACAGAAGAAAAAGTCAAAACTTCAAAGATGGCAGGAGCAGCATGTAGTTATTTTCCTGTACTTTCATTTACTTTGCTGGCTGAAATAAGTTGCTTCCAAATATTTCTTAACAAATGTAATATTGCCTAGTGTTTGAAGAAAAAAACCCCTTTGTTTCAGTTCATAACATAGGACTATTAACTAAGCCATTAATAAAGGTAATTTAAATATTTTCTTTTTGAAATTATTAGTGAGGCTGATTATTCTTCTTTGTGCCAACAGACAGTAATAGCTTACTTCAGAGCTTTTAGCAGTTATAGCAAAGCTGAAGCTTTTTATATCTCTTACTTTCACCCCAAATAAATTTTAAATTAACCTTTTCTTCTTCTTTTAGGATAAAAAGGGAATTTCAATAAATTCTTTTTTATTATGTCACCCTGATAGGCCTGAGTTTATGCATTAGATGCAGTATATATACTCCTGTGTAGATCCAGTCTCTGACCTGGAGTTTCCTTTCTTTTCTTTAAATCAACATTGGAAAATCAGCATATTTCCAATGGCAAGCAATACAAGCCATAAACCCAAACCTGACACACCTTTTATACTGCCTAATTTTTAACATATTATACCTTCAATGCCAGGCAGTCACATACATATAACAATATGGAATATACCATGTCCTAGCTTTTAGGAAGTTTGGAAGGAAATTTTGATAAATTCAACAGGTACTAGAAATACCTTAACTATTTTTCATGCATGGTAATAGTTACACTGACTACAATTGCATGTATGGATGATCCACTTGTAATATTTACATTCAGCTGTAATTAAAGGTTATACAGGTGTGGGAAACTGATAAATAATGATGCATCTGGTAGTGCTCATTGAAATTCTGACTGGAGGAAATTACAAGGTAAATTAAGGACATTAGGTGATACATAATGAACCTTGCAGAGAAATATTTGTTTAAGCAAATTAATTTCCATTATACTCTTTACTGATTTTTCATTATAAGAGAATGATTTTTTTTCCCCAAAAAATATTTAGAAAGTGAAAATCTTAAGAAATCCCATAAGAATGTGAGCATATGGAGAGAAACTTGATTACTGAATATTTGCTGGGCCATATGTGAGTGTAGAAAGGTATTTGTTTTCTTCGTAGACTTTGGAAAGTTTCAGTATCCATCCTACTATAAAAATAGTGGAACTATTTAAAACTAAGACAATGAACACCAGAGGAGTCAAAGGCAATGTCAAGATGATGGATAACTCATGAAATAAGGGCACTTTTATTCAGAAAAATGAACTACCTATCAGATTTTGGAGAATGAGGGCTTCCAGTGAATGTATTTCTAAGATTTAAAAGCAACAATTCTAAGGACAGAAAGAATATATTATTTTCTTAGAAGTTTTAAAATACAAGTTTTAGAAAATTTTAAATATTTCTTATAAATTGTTTTAAAGGGGTAATGTTTCAATTGTAAATATATATATATGATTCCTATTAAAAATATAGACCACTATCCTATCATTATTCACTGTTGAACAGAAAGTCTGTAGCTGGAAATATTAGTTTGACTTTATTTTTGCAAAATCAAATACTATCATTTTTGTAGCTTTTTCATACTTACTACTTTTTTCTTTTAAATTAATTTGGAAATATAAGTGAAATATAAGTTCACTTACATCTTTATTTTGAAAGAATTCAATTTATGAACTTCAAAGAAAAATAGAGAACCAAACTATAACTATGCTGAATGTATGAGACAGCTGAAAATTTTGAAAAGCATTGATTGTGCAATCAGTATCACATTCAAAATGTCTGGTTGACTTGTCATCAAATGAACAAAAAAAATGGAAAGGAAAATAAAAGTTCCTTGTGTTCAAAGTGGTAAACATAAGGCTTAAATTAAATAAACAAGTGTCTCAGTACTATACATTCCAGTAATGAACTTGAACTAGATTTCAGAATTTAAAAAATGAGGATGCTAGATTCATCTGCCAGGAGAGACTTGACAGATAAAGAACAGTCAAAAGCAAAACAAAGAGAAAAGAAGATGCAGGGGAGTCAGGAAATGCATAAGACATGTCAGCAGGGAAAATACACAAGAATTGTAAATAGACCTTAGATGGCACTTGAGGGCTATGAGACCACAATTGACTGCAAGAGGATAGCTACTCTTGTTAATAACATAGCATCAAAAAGACTTTAAATTGTCAAAAAGTCTGAAAAAATGTCATGCATGTAAAATAACTTGTTTTGTGTATACTGTCTTTAAAATCAGACCTGTATTATGAAAAAAACCCCAAAAAACAAAAGAACATCCCTCCTCCCCCAAATCATAAACAAACCTCTTCCTCCTGTGTATTTATGGAAGACAAAAATTAAAAACAGCAGCATAAATTCTTATAAATTCTTTCATGCTTTAATATTGGACTTACATGAAAACAGATTGTCAAAAAAACACAATTCTTTTTCATGTGCTACAAATGAATGAATCCTGGAGAAATATAAACCAGAGATGCGATAAAACAAGCTAATTTAATTGGCCAAAAAGGAAATGGAGAGGAATCAAATAAAAATAAAATAAATAAAAAATAAAATTTTAAAGCTCCAGCTTTTCTCCTGTCACAGTTTAGGTATCATTTAAAGAACTTAAAAAAAATGGGAGCAACTTTGAAAGATATCATAAGAAAAGAGAAAATCAGACCGAGGCTAATAAAGTCATCACCACTAGTGCCAGAAAAATTGAGATCATAAGTACTACTTGTAAAAAACATTTGCAGCCATATGTGATGACAACAGTAGAAATTGATGACCCTTCACCTCAAAGCAACCCATTCTTTTTTTCTAACCTTTCATCTGAAGCTTCAGTGTTATAGTCTCCACATCTATCCTTAGTACTTTGAATTCGGTCTGTCATATTACCATATCTATCAATTTCATGCAAAACTAGATCTCTCAGAGGCCTAATTATTTTAAAACATCTGATCCAAACCAACACATAATCTCACAGCTGCCCTAAAGTCCAAAAGTGAATGGGGCTTACTCCCAAGGTCATTTTGGAAGCTGTTAGAGTTTTAGATATTAGGGGTACTGCTTCCTATCCAGATGTGTCCTGCATATCCTCACCTTTTCTTACTGCTCGTTCAGATGCTGCAGGGGGTGACCCTCAGTGACAAACCCTTAAAGCCTAAAATGAGATGTCTCAGTTCACCTTCTGATGTGTGAGAAGAAACAAGAATCTTGGGATAGAACTAAGGCCAGCTATTTTAGTGAACAGTTAAGTGGTGATACCAAGCAAAGATAAAATGATTCTGAAAAAGATTTTACTGAAATTTTCGCAAAGATAGAAAAAAGGACGCATACATACAGAAAAGCAAGAAGGAAAAAATATGCACAGCAAAGACAGAAATCATTGTTCTGAAGTGAAATTACACATACCCAAACTTCATATTATGAGGCAAGGGAAAATTAACCTGTAAAAGTATTAACTGTGAAATTAATCCTGCAATCCTAAAAGAAAAGTCAAAATGACTGAATGACTAAATGAAAATCTTGACAGAAGTTATGAAGTGTTCATTGTAGTGCTGGGCAAAATTATTTCTAAGTATTTAGAATATCTGCACAAATTAAAGAGATAATGTTATGGCTTCAAAAATTAATTACTCCAAGAAAATACAGTGTTTCTGGGAAACAGAAAATAATGTGGAAAAATTGTTTTCTTTTGTGTCCTCCTTCAC
Source organism: Argya squamiceps (assembly GCA_037834095.1). Classification (NCBI taxonomy): domain Eukaryota; kingdom Metazoa; phylum Chordata; class Aves; order Passeriformes; family Leiothrichidae; genus Argya; species Argya squamiceps. The sequence goes on along the minus strand of JBBMKD010000102.1, from coordinate 135,157,123 downwards.
AACTGATAAAAAATTTCTGGGCACAAAATAAAAAAATGGAGAAAGCAGTTTAGAGAAAATTTTTGCGTCTTGAGCCCCATTTTGTGCTTTTGGTAAAAAAAATTGGATGTTGTCCTAATTAGAATTGGTGTTCTGTTGTTGAATCTTGGTTTCTTGAAGGACAGTCATTCTAGCAAAGGCTGGGGCAAAGAAGACCTCTTATACCAGAGCCTTTTCCAGGTCTGCATCTTGTTAAGCAATGGGCTCACACTTCCCCTAGTCTATCCTTAGTCACCTATGTGCTTTTACAAGTTCTTGTTTACTTTGACGTCTCCGACCAGATGCAATTCTGTTTGGCATTTGGATTTCCTAATTTCATCTCTGGGTGCTCTGACAATGTTTCTGCTTTCCTCCCATGTTATCACACCCTGCTTGCTTCCTACTGCTGTAAGATTCCCTTTACCTGTTTGAGTTTGAAGAGGAGCACCTTGTTCATCCACACAGGTCACCTCCTATTTTTGTCTAACTTCATATTTATTAGAATTGTTGGACACCATTAAGTATCAGTCAGTATAAGCATGCAAGCTGCAGCTGTGTTTTTTCTTTTATTCCTTCTGGACAACCTTTTGTTCATCTGGAACATTTAGAAACCTCTTTTCTAAAATTCAGATTTGTGAAGGTGAGTGTCTTTTTCCTCTTTTTCCTTGGTTTGTTTTTTTTTTTTTTGTTGTTTTTTTTTTTTTTTTGTTTGTTTGTTTGTTTGTTTTGGGTTTTTTGTTTCGGTTTTTTTTGTTTGGTTTTTTTTTTCCTAATAAGATTTTTCTGGCACAAAGAGAAGACTGCTCTCAGTAGTTTATTCATACTTTATTCAGGTGAGATTCTTCTGTTTTATTATGAGGTGTTACAGAATTAAATGCAGTTTGTCCTAGGTGTACAATGACTCAGAACCCTGCATAAATTACAGTCTATTGTGTTGTGTCTTGTCACAGTGAGGAAAGCAGCAGTGAGCTTTCAGGTGCTTTTAAACATTGTTCAGCATGAAAGAACTGATCTAAAGTGCAGTGGTGTCAGTGTCACTTGTATATTTTTGTCTTTTGGAAAAGAGAACTGTATCCAATTATAACCTTGCCACGTTGTTCATCTTCACACAAGGCATGAAAACATGTAACCACAGCAGCATCAGTGACAGAGTGAGTAGTTTAACCTTGGTATGCGTTCTCCTACACCCACACCTCAGAACAACCTGGTCAATACGAGATACCTTAATCACCTGCAGTCACACTACAGATATAATACAGAAAAGCTTGCAGCAACAGCACCTTCAGTGAAAAAAAACTCTCAGGACTTTTGACATCTCTCCATTTAAAGCATAGTGTTACAAGGAGATTTGGAAGATACACCGTCCTTTTTTGCCCCATATTAATAAGGCTTGTAAAAAAAAAATTCAAGTCAGGAGATGTTTCTTCCCTTTTTCCTTTCTGCTATCCACAGTGGGCTTGTGTTTAATGTAGAGAGAATAAAAATATTTAACTATTAAAAGTATTTTATTTTTTGGAGATATTATTCTACCTACTGCTAGAATCCTCCATATATTTTGCTTAGAAATCTTTAACAGGAAGAAATGAACATTTTAAATCAGATTTTAAAATTACTAGACAAAATAATTTTTAAATTTTACTTTTAAGAATGTATGCATGACAATAGTTTTGGTCAGAATCCAAATGTGAAGTAAATGTTCCACCTTGCCTTTTGAAAATGTATGTCCTAATGACATCAGCTATGAGATATTACATAAAGTTCACATTCTTCAGAACAGGTGCTTTTGTCTGGACTGCAACACAGAGTCAACAGGGGCAACAAAAGGTGACATCACCTTGACTAATATTTATATAAATATCTTGACTAATAAGATCCTCTCCTTGGAGTTAGAAGACATTCATTAATACCAGATTGATAGGATCGGCCCCTTCGCTCTCCTTAGAAATTTTTAATGGAGACACACCTCCTGTTCTGAAGGAAGGGACAGTCCTTATGGTTGTCTTAGAGAGATCCTAAAGATACAATTCAACACCTGTGGATATTTTCCAGCACAGGGAAAACTGAGGGAAGGAGCTGCGTATCCAGCCAGTTGTAGATATATTTCCCTTCTAGCTCTTTCAGAAGTGGGCTGATCACTAACAGAGAGCCAGTGGCATTTCAATTGCGTTTTCCTGAGACATGTTTTTCATGTGCATTTTACAGTTCAAAGCACTTAACATAATGAAGGAGTGATGTCTTTAATGAGAGGGCAACCACGTGTTGCCTTAGGGCACTGTGTGAGGGTAATGATGATGTGACTGAAGTTCTGCTCAGACCTCAGCAGAGGACTGTGGCAGGTGGAAGAAGTCATCCACAACACATTCACAGTACGTGTTGGAGACAGGATGTGGAAATTATTCTGCCAATTCTGCCATGATTTTTTTTGGAAGGAAATTTTTAGGTCAGTCCAGGGGGGAACCAAGGGCAAATCAGCACATACTCCCAGAGGTAAATAAGAGACCAGCCACCTAAAGAGAAAAGGGGAGCAAGGCAAGCAGACAGTGAGAAGATATAGACCGTACCACTAAGTTAAAAATACTAGTTCTATGTCCTATTACTTCATATTATCAAGTTCTCTGAGAACAAATGCCCTGCTTAAGTAGATTATACTATGAGGAAAATTAACCCCTCCCAGGCCAAAAACACTCCTGACAGAATATTTTATATAAGTAAGAAAAAAAAACAAAACAAAACAAAACAAAATGAAAACAACTGAGAAACCCCTCCCTAAACCCTTCAATGTTCTCAAATATAAGTGAAAAATAAGTTAATAATTTGGGTCATTTTTTAATTAGTGATAAAATGTACTTCAGAGGGATCTCCTCTAATTACATTTGAATTGAAATTTTTCTCCTCTGTAGGCAAGAAATTATGGTTTCTCTGCTGCTATTGTGCATCTTAAGCAAATGAAAGAATCCATTTTATGTTTCCTAACAAGCCTATTTATTGCAAAACTTTTCCTACATGAACAGATATACCAGTAGTATTTGTGTTTTCTAAAAGAGATAAAAGGATAAAGGTTACTAACTGATTACAGATTTTATAGTTATTTAAAAAGAACAACTGCCTGAGACAGTGTGTAATATATCTGAATTTTTCAGTGTTTGAGGGTTGTTTAGAAATGAAATCAGTTAAAAAGTGATGTTATAGGCTAAATTTTCACCTAAGCAAAGGGTCACCAAGTTGCAGTCCAGGGAAAGAAAAATGCTTCAGTCTTTTTTCCAGTGTAATTGCAAGTAAAATATTTTGTAGCTGTCTTTCATAGGAACAAATTTTTGACTTATCCCCAGGCTTTAGTAGTCAAATATTGATAAAGAATAAAATGTTGGTTCTTTTCTTGCTACTGGTCACTTTACCTATGGTGTGAAGTTTAACAGCATATGTAAAAATACAAAAAAATAAAAGCACAAAGAACCAACCAACCAACCAAAACCTAAATCCCCCATTTTTAAACAATTTACCAACAAGCATATAAAGTTTATTTCACTGCAATTCAGAAAATGACCAAACAAGGAACAGAAAACCAAGACAAAAAATATTTGGCATTTCAGAGGTCATTGCAGATCATCTGTAAGTTTCCTAAATGTAGGCCAATGTCTCTCTGAACGTGGCTGAACTTTGGGCAAAGTTTGTTTGTAGAGCTGTCAGTAAGCAATTTGACATAAAGATATACTTGTTATAAAATTAATCCGTTTAGGAATAATTAGGTTAAATCCCATCTTAGAAGTGCTTTGTTAATTAGAGATAGATTAATCAATTCAGTTATAAGACTAACTGAACAGACATCTTCATAACTGATTCTTTTCATTATAAAGAAGGGCAGGTAGTGCTGCCACAGGTGGTAGTGATTTTCAAGAAAAACTATTGCATACTTCAGGATTTGGATTGTTTCTTTAGTCCTACATTCCTTTACAAATATATGTGTTTGTTACCAAGTACTTTTAATAATGTCCTTTTTTACATATTTTCTTGAAATCATATTCTCAAATATAAACTTTTTTTATGTGAAAAAGTTTAATATATTTAATTCCATTTACGATTTGCAAATACTTTAATTCCTCTGAAACTTACATTAAATACTAAGAGTTGACATGGAATGCCTTCCCTCTTTTCTTCTGTTGTTTTTTATTTTTACACTGTGGATTTCCTAATGTCTATGAAAAATTATACAGGAGCAAAAATTTTTTAACTACAGTAAAACAAATAGTATCAGGAAAGGGATGAGAAGACTATAGTACAAGTCTGGAGAAAAAATAAACAAGCATTTATGATGATAACAGGGTTGTTATAACCCCTTCTCGACACAGAGTGATGGCTATATCCTGCATCCCTCAGTGTGTGAGGGTCCAAAAAAGTCATACTGAATGCAAATTACTGTTAAAAAATGGCTGATAATGGTAATAATAGTAAATCAGAATTTTCTTTGATTTACATTCATACTACGATGTCCAGGTGTTAGACTCTTTTTAACATCCTCCACTCTCTGTCAGATGACATGAGACAAAAGGTAAAGATAATTAAAATAATTAGAAAAGTTCAAGTATGAGATTTGTGTTAAATATCACAGAAAATCCCAGCCTGCAGTGGGATATTGATATGTTAATTAGCTTGTACTTTCACTAAAAGATAATGTTGAATAAGGTCTCCACACACTTTATAAGCAGAACAGCTTGAACAATGCTTATCCTTAATCTAAGAAATACTTTTATTAAATAATTCTTTGTGTTTATTACCTCATTTTTATAGTAATATAGTCCTATATTTGACAAAGGTAAGTAAAATTCTTATTAAATTTATTTTTTGAACAAAAATTATTTCTTTTTAACTTTACAGTTTTTCATCATAGTGCTTTGGCTAAAAAAGGGAGATAGGAATTTGAAAATAATTTAGACATGAGGCTGGGAATGTTACACCCTTGCTTATTGAACTTAAGATACAAACCAAGTTTCAAGCACTACCTTTTGACCTGCCACTTTGTGATGATCTGTGCTGTATTAGACATTTGTCTGCAATTGAGATAAGAGTTAAATTTATAATGCAATCAGTTTTGTTATTGTAAAGTTCATTCTCATTCATTTAAAGAGGAATTTAGAAAGTCTTTTTTCTGAAACCTGAGAACGAAACAGTGCTGATGTCTGTACACAGTTCCCGTTCTTTCTAGAAAACTAGGTTCCAAAATTATCCCATGTCATTTTAGTTACATTTCTCTTATTTATTTTATGTCTTTAATGTCTTTGCTTCTGCTTGTTCCTCTTCAACTTAGTCCTTTGGCTCTTTCATATATAAGAAAATTTCATCAAACAATACTCAATAAAATATCTGTTACTAAATAAGGTTCATGGATTAATCTTGTTTATTGATTTAAGATATACTGGAATATTTCCTTTACTATCAATCAATCTGTAGCAGGTTATCTGGTATGTAAAAAAATCAGGTATGTTTCTACAAATAATTAAATAAAAGGAGGCCTAATTATCCCACACCCACACCAGCTCTTATTTATTAGAAAATGTGATCTGCATCTTAGATTGCACAGTACCATGTGAATGGAGCCTAACAGCCTTGGGAAGCAGTAGGAACTTGGCTGGGAGAAGAGGTTCCTTTCACCACCACAGCAGCTGCCATGTGTACAGCAACCAGCAACTCCTATCCTTGAACATACATTTTTATGCCTTCACTCTGTGACTATGCCATTTTCCTCTAAGAAAACAAATAATCTGTGTCTGAATGTCTCCTCTGTGTGCACTCAAGTTGGTGGGGGTGTGGCAAAGCTAAACAATTTCCAACGGCTTTGGTTTGGATTTTGTTTTTATTTATAAATAATCCACTGAGAACTGCAGTATCTGTGGGCTCATCTAGCTCTGAAGCAAAGCAGCAGCAGCTCTTAATTCTAGGAATAAACATGTTTTGAAATATTTCAATATTATAATATACCAATATCCCAATAATTTAGTCCAAAGACTAAACCTGGACCTAGACTGGACCTAATTGAGAAAGATTCTTTCTTTTTAATGGCTGTTACCATATCTCTTTCAAAAGATAGCACCAGATTTTCTGTGACTGTGAAGTTCTTTGGGCCAAACTGTTACACAGTATATACAAAAAGATACTTGAAAATTCAGTAAATGACAGATGAGAGCAAAAATTTTTCTTTGGCTGCCAGTTCACTTACACCAAATTCTACATTTCTCTTCTTAAAATCGGTATGCTTTTTTATAAAAGTATGATAAAGACTTAATTTTCAAATTTCAAAAATTTCAGTAGATTTCAAAAAATCTGAAACTCAATGAACATCGCTGGCTAATCTACATCAAATAACACTAGAATATAACTTGGTTGTGTCACACACTGCATCCACCTTCCCCTGCCCCCAGCCTTTTCACCAAGTCTGGAACAGGTTTTGCCTTATTTGATGAATTTGAAAGAACCTTGAGGGTTTGGTTTTTTACTCTTTCTGTCTCAAGTCATTCAAAATAGTAACTGAAATGTGTGATTCACTTCAAGATCAATGGGCAGTTTTGCTGAAATATCACAGAGTGTTGGATTGTAAAATAGAAACACCTAAAAGTAAAAGCACAATATGATAGCAACTTTCCTGAAAGTACTATGAGACGATAACTGAGGGTCCAAGGTGAAAAATACTCATGGTCAACTACGATCACTAAAACAATACAACCCTGGGAGATGGACAAACCTGTTCACAGGGATAGCAGAAAGGAGCAATGTAGGAGTGCGTGCCCTTTGGCCAGCCTGCTATTGTGCTGGCCCACCCGGCAGCTTTTTGGAGTGCGCCTCTACAGTTGCGATTTGTGGGTTTTTGGCTGTTACAGCACCTCGACTGTCGCTGTCACGGCCGTGGTACGATGAAAGAGGGGACTCTCGGAGGCTTGAGAATTCAGAGGTTTATT
>JBBMKD010000102.1:135116463-135127229 GCA_037834095.1 Argya squamiceps | reverse complement strand
ATCCTCCTGCCTGCTTGTCTTGCAGATGGATATCATATTTGCTAATGTACAGTCAGCTGGGACCTCCTCAGTCAGCCAGGACTGCTAGCACATAATTGAAAGTGGCCCAGTGAGCACTTCCATCAGCTGTCTCAGTACTCTTGGGAGAATCTCAGACAGCCCCATAGACTTCTGTGTGTCTAAAAGGTGTAGCAGATCTTGGATTGTTTCCTCCTTGTTTTGTGGGGGTTTCATTCTGCTCCCTGTATGTCAGCTCACAGGGCTGGGCAACCTGAGGACAATTTGTTGTGCTATTACAGACTGAGGCAAAGAAGGTGCTAAGTATCTCGGACTTTTCCTCATCCTGTGTTATTATGATTCCACCCCCCAACCTGTGAAGCATGGAGATTCTCCTTAGCATTCTGGTTTTTTTGCTGACATATTTATATAAATATTTTGTTTTTCACAACTTTATCCAGATTAAATTCTAGTTGGGTTTTGGCCCTTCTAATTTTTTCCCTCCGTAATCTCGTGACACCCTTCTGAGTTCTGATTTATGACAGTCCTCCTGAGTTGCCTGTCTCTTCTTCCAAAGGTGATAAAATAACAAATGCAAGAAGTACTTCTAGACATGCGAGCTTGGTGTCTCTAAGTTGGGAGAATTTTCCCACTTATAATATGGACAAGAAACTTGCATTTTAACTTTGATATGGATTTTCAAAACCTTTCTTAGATAAATCGCAAGTGAGGGTCATAGGTTGCTACTCTTTAGAGATAATTTCCAAAAGGCAGTTTTGACATGATAAAATGCTTTTCAGAGAATTAAGATGAGGTAATTTATACAATGGATGTTCTCAGTGAAAGACAATAGTCTAAGGTGAATGAGATTTTCTGTTGTAGATACAGCATTTAGGGCCTTTATATTTACCATTTCTTGTTATATGAGAAGTAGCCCAAAGAACACTTCAAGTTGAAAGATATTTTTGGCCATGAAAGAAAATTAATATTTATAGTCACAGAATACAATTTTTATTTTTTTTTTTAATCTAGACTGGCATTAGTCTATTTCTTTCTTCTGGATATGATAACAGGAAAATAAAATTCTCTACTGAAACACCTCCTAAAAGAGATTGTTTTCATGGTCTGATTCAGCTGCTTGGCAGAATGTTAATTATCAGTACCAGTATTGTCCTGCTGTTTTTATCTCCCTTATGCCCAAGAGGAAAAAGATGAGAGGCTTACAGTGAAGTTAAGAATATGACACTACAAGGAAAAAGAAAACTATTCCAGAATAGTCAGCCTCACAGTCATAAACTAATCTCAGGCATGTTGGATTAACAAATATGGATATAGGTACATGCTGTACACTAATGCAAAATACTTTCCTGTAACTCTGTATCTTCAAGCCTTCAGACCATAAAAGAAATTTTTAGTATTAATCCCTAAGTGCACAGATACAGAAAATTACTTGTTCAGACCTCAAATAAAATAAAAGCTGAGCATTGCCTCTGCTCAGTAGGCCCATGCCCACAAATTACCTAAGCACACCATTGTTCCCTGCTTCAAGCAATCTGATCTTCTTTAGAGAATATATATCTCAGCAGATGCAGGCTCTTGGCATCCAGTCAGAGTTTCAGAAAAAAGTAATAAACAGCTAAGCAGAGGAAAATGGCATATTCTCAGGTGCTCAGTTTTTTAAGATGTGATTAGAAGAAATATACAGCATGTCAAAAGATTCAGAACATTTCAGAGATTAATTCTGTACTGCATTTGCTTATAAATGCAGCTCATTCTAGAGAAGGAAAAAGAGACACTTTTTATGATGATCCAGTGACCCAGAGTTTAGACCCCTTTGTTCAAGAATTAGGAGAACAGAAAATTCAGTTCTCTTCCTGGCTTCAGACCTGTCCAGCTTCTTAAAACATTTTTAAGCACTTTTACAAGGATGAGTGCTGGATTCTGCACCTGGGATAGCACATCCCTGGTTCTGTATATAGACTGGGGAACTAGAGGCTGAAGAGCAGTGCTGCAGAAGGGCACCTGAGGGTCCTCACTGATGGCACATTTAACATGAGTCAGCAGTGCCCTGGCAGCCAGGAGGGCCAACCCTGTCTCAGGCCCAGCATGGCCAGCTGGGGATTGCAAGGGAGGGATTTGTCCTGCTCTGATCTGTGCTGGGGCAGCCTCAGCTTGAGTGCTGGGGGCAGTTTTGGGTGCCACAATTAAAGAACGACATTAAGCTATTAGAGAGTATCCAAAGGAGAATAATGGAGATGATGAAAGGTCTGGAGGGGAAGATGTATGAAGAGCGGCTGAGGTCACTTGGTCTGCTCAGCTTGGAGGAAGATGAGGGGAGACTTCACTGAGATCTCCAACATGCTCATGAGGGGAAGTGAAGGATACTGACCTCCTCACTCTTGTGACCAGTGATTGGGCTTAAGTAAATGCCATGAAGCTGAATCAGGGGAGGTTTATGTTAGAAATCAGGAAAATATTTTTCGCTCAGAGATCAGGTTCCCCAAGGAAGTTGTCATAGCATCAAACCTGTCTGGGTTCAGGAAGCATTTGGACAATGTTCTTGGGCACATGACGTGGTTTTTGGGTTTTCTTGCACCAGGCTAGGAGTTTGACTTGATGATCCTGATGGGTCCCTTATAACTCAGCATATTCAATGATTCTATGGTTCCATGTTTGTTGTATTTCTAACTTTAAAGCCTTTTAATTCAAAATCAAGAGCAACCAGGGCATTGGAAGATATTAATATTTGTCTTCTCTGAACATTTGAAAATTCTGACTACTCCTACATTAAAGAGTCATGTTGTTAACAATGCTTCTTAACATTCCAGCCCATTAACATTTTCTACATTTTGGGTTTTTTTTTTTGCTTTGTGATAGCACAACTTTATAAAGGTATGAAAGAAGTATCAGTTGGTGCCTAACAAAAACAGGCAAATATTTAAAGTATGTCTCCTGGGAACTGCCTGATTTTTACCTCAACTAGAAGATATTTTTAAACCATTTTGTCATGGATGAATCTTCGTCTTCTAAGTTGTTGGATATGAGACAAAAGCCATCCATAGCTCCTGCATTTGTGGGTTTGTTTTTTTTTTTTTTAACAACTGCCACAACTAAGTATTTGTTCAATAAATGAACTGTTTGAAAATCTACCGAAATGAACCCCTAGATTACCTAGATTTTCTTATGGTTTTGGAAACTCAGAATTATCTGAAAGGTAGTCCCTGACTCAACAGAAGCTTAAACTTAGTCTATTAATCTATCTTCTTCTGATGTAGCTTTTGAATGGAATGCCCCAGGAAATTTTGAAAGTCCGTCTCCCAAACTAAAAAAGCCCAAACCCAATGGTTTGGTATTGTCATACATAATATACCATTTCAGTTTGAAAATTTAACTTCTAGAAAAGTAGCAACCAATTGAAAATTAGACCTTTCAAGGGAAAAGTTCAGTTTCCCTCAGCATTATGTGACGTTGGTAACACCACAGTCAACATGTGGGATTCTACAAATAATTTGATATCAAAAAGTACACTCATAAATATGGACATAATGAATATTGCACATACACCTGGAAGTAAATAACTGAGTAAAAATAAGTAAAATCCAAAAATTTTTAAAGATATTTTAAAAATTGAACATAAAATAATTTTACAAATTGATAACATGATTTTTTAAAATAAATAATATTAAAAAAATTAAAAATTAACAATAACTTTTGTACATAACATTTTTTCTAAACTGGAAATCATAAATGAAAACTAAATCTGTTCATTAAAGAACAAAAAAAAAGAACATGAGTTATTTATAATATTGCACTATAATTTTTCCAGCTAAACTGCTAAGAGACCTTTTTTCAGACTGTATTGAACCAAAAAATTATCATTTCATATCTGTATTTTTGGTGCCTTGGAGACATGCCCACAAGCACATGGTAATTACTGTGTTGTATACACATGAAATCAGAACATGAGCATTTCTTACAATTCTGATATGAATAAAGAGACAGTAGATGATGCAAAAAGATAGGGCAAAGAGAAGTTTGGAGCCTGATCTTAGGACATCCATACTGTCAGTATGAGTTGCCAAATATTTTCTAGGCAATGCAGTACAAGTGGAGTATTTTGCAGAAAGCAAAAAGAGAGGAGAAGCTCCAGATTAGTCAATGGCACATTAGTAGAAATCCCTAATGATTCGTGTTACAAGTCCTGTAAAGTCTTCCCTCATGCACATAAAATATTTCTTGTCCTTTCTCTTCAGAAGACACCAGGTTTCTTACAATAGCTACTTTTATATTCCTACGTCTCAGTACTTATTTCATCATCTCGCCAGATACATTTTAATTAATTTCATTAATTACATTTAATATGGTCACAATGTGGGGGTTCTTTTTCCTCATAAACAAAAATTGTAACTCCTGTTTTTGTTTTCATCTTCATTTAAAATATCTTGATGTATCAAAATCAGAATCCTATGAATTTTCTCTTTCTTATTTTATGCATAGTGCCATGCATATTGCATGAGAAACTCAGGCAGTTGCTGGAGTTTGAGGTGGTATTAGAGTAATTTTCAATGAAGATGAAAGAACCATATAGTAAGTAGTGTGTGAGACTAGAAGGCAAGTGCTCAGACATATGATCCAGTGACTAAAATTTAAACTATCCTATATTGCCTGATTTGTAAAACTGTCCATATATAATTCATAAGGGAAAAAAAAAAAAGGAAAAACAAAGGAGAAAAAAAGAAAAAAATCCCACAACCCCTTTTCTTGGGTCACACCGTAAACATTTTAAGTAAGAGAGATTATGAATCAGCTGATTCATAAAGCTGAAATGGCACAAACACTTCTGAGTTTGTAGTTATTATATATTCCAGTTATCATTTATAATTATTAAAATTTCAATAAAAATTATAGACTTCAAAAATTAAAATTGTGAATGCCTCATGAATTTGTCCTTCTAGAAATATTTTCTGAGGTACTTTAAATCTCTTTGGTAATCAAAAAAATAAGTATATATGCCTATTATCCAAATTCTAAAGGTATTTATTCTCTTAGATCCTGTTTATATCAATGGGAATTTATGTGCTTAAATTACTTTTGTTATAAATTATTATCATCCAATCTGATATCAAAGATTTTATTTTTGCCATTTCCAAATCAATCTGAGTCAGCCACAATCAAAGCATGCAACACTGATCGAATGCTGGGTGGACAAGGTGACTGCAACAAGAGTGCTTTCCCCACCTGTCCACAAATGCTGAGTTTTTGAGTCTAGTTTTTATACAGTTTTTCTTGCTTGGAGGCAAGTCCATTATGTGTCCCTGTCCAGTCTACATATTCATGTGTTTCTTTCGTAGATGAATTTTGAATGGATATCCCGGAAATGTGCATGTTCTGAAAGGGGGTTCCTGGAACTGGGCATTGGAATGGTGATCTGGCTCCATCTCCGGGGTCCTCCATCGAGATTGGCATCAGACGCTGATCGTCCCAGGTGCACAGAGTCCGTCCTGATAGATGAGCCATCTCCTGTTTGGCCTTCTCCTTTCAGTTGTAAATTCTGGTTTCGCTCTGCTGTCTCACAAGTGCAAAATAAATCTTGATATTTGGAGATGCTTTTGCAACTTACGGGAACCAGAACTTACAAGGCAGTTTCGAGGTTATAAAGTACAATAAATTTAATACACAAGTTTATTCACTACATCTATCACAGTCCCAATATTTTAATACACTAATTTATTTACTACATTTATTACATTTTGAAGTTGTGATTAGATAATTCTCATTGAATATCTAATTTTTATGCAGCTTAGTCTTAAGCCCTCATGAAATTTCCTGCCATTCCTGAGATTTAATTCCACTGTTTCAGTCCCACTTTACTCTGTACAGCTGTTTTTCTATGCGTAGCCATTAATGGTGAATGAGGAATATATACTAGTTTTCTCTAGTAGAGATATTTATTTTTATTTTGTTAGAATTTGATTCACAATCATGCAATGAGAGTACATCTTACAGCTTTATTTCTTTATAATGTGTCAATTTCAGTCCATGATAAAGTTAAATTTGTTGTATCTGCTTTTAAATTTAGACCTGTTCCTCTATTCACATTATAATGGTTCATGCTTTAGTGTTTGTCCAGCATCAGAAGTTCAACTCCATATACCCAACAGCTTCAAAAATGGAAATAATCATGTTACAGTTCTCTAGGGTTCCAACAGTTAGTGATGTTGTTAATAAACATTGGCTTGACAATTCATTTCTATTTTCTTTCCTTTCTAATTACCTTTATGCTTGAGCAGGCCTACTAGGATTAGCCTCATTGTTGAAACCACTGAGATAGTATCTCATATTTAAATGTCATTTTAGATCTTTCATGACATTGACTTGAACATGGGCTTTTTAGTAGACTACAAGGTATTCCTAAACTCTCTATAAGTACTTCAGCAGGACTTGGATAGAACACAGTGGTGAAATTCCTAAAAATGTAGTGAATAGTAGGTAAAATTTCACAAATTCCCATCTTTGACATGTGAAAAGATTTGAAAATATTAATTGAGGAAATAAGGGATTTTTGAAAGCAGAGCTTTTAACTTTTAATTTAACATATATAATATTTTTCATATATTAAATTGAAAAATTAATCCCTGCAAAATTTACTAATGCTAATTTTGGACCAGAAGTTGGAGATGTCTCAGGATATGGGAGAAGCCTGTTCAGGGCCATTTCCACCTGAAAGGTTGGAATCTTTATTCATACCTCATTGGCCAATATTTGTTACATCAGAACTGTGACTAGCGAGTCGAGGGAAGTGATTTTTTCCCCTTTGCACTGCTCTTGTGAAAGAGCATTACTCCATTACCTGGAGTAAAGTATCCAGTTCTGGGGTCACCACCGTAGGAAAGGCATGGACCTGTTCGAGCAGGTCCTGATAAAAACAACAAAGATAATCAGAGGGTGGGAGCACCTCTCCTATGAAAACAAATTGAGAAAATTTGCATTATTCAGCTTGGAGAAAAGAAGGTTTGAGGGGGAGAACTTACCATTGCATAAAGCCCTACAAGAGAACTGGAGAAGAATTTTATGTGAGGGCATGTAGTGAAAGGACAAGGATTAATGGTTGTAAGCTGCAAGAGGGTAGGTTTAAATCAGGTATTAGGAAGAAATTCTTTACCGTGAGAATGGTGAGACACCAGAACAGGTTGCTGAGAGAAGTTGTGGATATCCCACAATGCTGGGAGTGTTCAAGGTCAGGCTGAACAAGGATTTGAGCAACCTGATCTAGTGAGTGGGATCCCCTCCATGGCAGAGGGGTTGGGACTAGATTATCTCTAATGTCCCTTCCAACACTTAACATTCCATGATTCTATGATTCATAAACTTCACACAGGCCCATGTCTCAGGCCTGTCCAGGTCCCTCTGGAAGGCATCCCTTCACTTCAACATGTCGACAGCACCACAGTGTCTTCATGCCATCATCAGATTTGCTGAGGATGCACTCAAGTCCACTGTCCATGTTGCTGACAAAGGTGGGAAGCAGATGCAGTCCCAATGCCAACCCTTGAGAAACATCAACCATCACTGGTCTCAGTCAACCATCACTTGGACTTTGAGTCATTGATCACAGCTATAAACCAAAGAAGCATGTAGAACACAATATCATGTAAAATAATATTTATTTACACTTAGTTGGAACACAAAATTTTCTTTAGCGGCAGTTTTAAGAAACATCATGCTGTGATATTAAGTACGGTATATTGGCATCAGCAACGGAGGTGGTCATCTGCCCAAGCCATCAGAGAATGTTGGTGGTACTGGATGCTGCAAAAAATGTGAATGTGGCTGCTCTAAAATTTTGCAGCATACTTAGAGAGGATATAATTCCTTCAGTTTCAAATCTAGGCAAAAACAATCCCATCTTCTGTAGCACTGCTTGAAGCACATCACAGACCCTTACCCTTGTTTAAGTTCGATTTCTGTGCATGAAAGTCATCTCATATATTTTAACACTAAAAAGTCATTGTAAAGTGATGTAAGACTATAAACTACCTGAAGCAAGATGAAGTCTCTGTCTCCTATTCCTGTGATTCTCTGTCTTTCTGTCTTTAATTATGACATGGAAATGCAACTGCTTCCATGTTAATGAGATGATAGAAGAGTGCTTTATGGCATTACAATAAGTAAAGAATCCATGAGGAAATATTAAATCTGGTTCAGAGTTCCTGCAGGGGCAGGAGCAAGCAAAATACTTACTGAGGGTCTAACTGCTCTGTAAAATCCATCTTGCAGTACCTTGAAGAAAAAGAGAGTAATTATTTCAGAATTTGGTGCAGGTGTATGCAATTAGGAACACGGGAGTATATGGCTAGGATATTGGTGCATTTAGCTCTTCCCTCTACATTGTTTAGGCAGCTACCTCATGGTTTTAAAGTTATGTGAGGACATAAGCTTCCAGCAAAATCATGTATTTACAATTTTGGCTCAATTTTCTGTTACTTTTTTCTTTTAAAAACCATCTTTGTAAGACTTTGTTTATAGAAGCTGTTGGAAAAAATTAAAATCATCATAATTGCATTGCACATCCCAAAGATCCAAGGGAACTTATCCACTATCAAACTATTGAAAATATCGGGTTAATAATTAATTCCTTTCTCCATGAGGCAGAAATGTGTAGTTGCAATTACTTAATATCATACTTGCAAAGCTGTTTAATAAACCAGCACACATATGTAATTATATGATCAAGAGTATTAATAATGCTGATTTATATTTCTTATGAATATTCATATTTCATAGCATGAGTTGGTGAAGCTCTTTTCAGGACTAAAAGAGTGAACCTGAACTTTATACTATGAAAAATTTAAGAAGCCAAAGAGCCAGTTGATTTCCATTGTGTTTTTAATCCTACTTTGTGTCACCTAATATTTCCTCATAATGTAGTAGGCAGTCAGCAAAGAGCACAGTAGGAGAAATGGCATCAATTAGAAGAACAGGGTACAGAAAAAAACTCAGATATCATACATTAGCCCTTTATAAAGAATTTTCATTACCTACAAATATTTTAGAAGCTGTTCTTCTTTCAATATGTTATTTATAGTTCCTCTCCTGTGTTTTGGAGTGAGGCCAATAATCATATTTTTCTTTTTTGTAATGTTTTTGTGTTCTTTACATGAGAGTGAATGTAGACAATAAAATATGGATTCTGTATTTCTCTGTCTGAGAAGTAGGAAGAATATACTTTTCCAAAGTAAAAATAAATATTAAAAGGTAGTCTTTAATAAAAAGCAAATAAAGCAAATAATGGAAAAAGGATGAGTAACTTGTTTTATAAGGTGATACAGATACATCAAATTACATCATATATCAGCTGCTAGTGTCATTCAAAAAAAAAAGAAAAAAGCCACAAGAGTACCTGCATGTTCTGTGCGTTAGTCTATAGCCTGATCATACAGTATAGTATTGCTAGAAGCTGACTATGAACTATCTACAAAGATTGCAAGAATAAGAACTAGGACTAGCCAGGCTTGCTCTAAGTGAATCCACCAGTATCCCCAAAGTTCTCCTTCACAGGGCTGCTCTTAATATATTCACTGTATTGATACATATTCTTAACATATTCAGTCTGTATTGATACTGGGGATTCATTTCCCTGACCCTGGTGTAGGATCTTACACTTGGCCTTGTTGAACTTCGTGAGGTCCACATTCCCCACTCCTCAAGCTTGTTCAGGTCCAGCTAGATAGTATCCCTTTGCTCAAGAATATTGACTGAAGCACTCAGCTTGGTGTCATCTGCAGACTTGCTGAGCATACACTCAATCCCATCACCTATGTAATGAACTAAGACATTAAATAGTATTGTATATTAAATATATTGGACATATTAAATAGTATGGACACTTAAGGAACATCACTCATTTTCTATTTGGGCATTGAGCCATTGACTGTAACTTTGGATGCATCCATACAGACACCTCCTTCTCCATCAAATAGGTCTTTCTTCAAATATATGTCTCTTGACCCTAGATGTAAGAATGTCGTGGATCACCATCATCAAGAGAGATGACACCAGCAGCTCTTCCCTTGTCTACTGATGCTATTCATTCCACTGTAGAAGTGATGTAGGATAGAGTAATACAGGCCTGACAGGAAAGCAGAGCCCTTGAAAAGTTCGGAAGTGAAATGCAGCATAGGCATGGGACACAGGCTTTTCACTAGACACCCCTTGGCTATAAACAACTTATCCATGAGCAGTTACAGAAACTGATTCTGAGGGTAAAAAAGAAAACAGACAACATGTACTAACATACCAGTACGTATAGTCATTTTGGAGGTAGTCTGGAGATGCAAACCAGTGAAGAAAGATCATGCTACCCAACATGAAAATAACTCCTTGGGGACTGTAGAGAAAAAACTGTGTAGAAGACACTATCAGCATTGTCCTAGGGTGACTTTATGATGCTTGTATCCCCAGTTGTCTGTTCTGTTTATGTTGTATATTGTGTTCTGTACCTTTAAGACTGGTTCTGAGAGCAAAAGGGGGGAAAGAAGAGGCACGGAATTTGTTTTCAGAAACTGCTCTCACTCCTCACATTCTGCCCCTGGACTGCATTGTCTGCAGCATGGATAGACAGCAGGACGGAACTCTCCTTTACTTTTAGTTAGTTTTTAGCTAGTGAGACAGAGTATAAAGTGCCTCCTTTGCGGGGAATGCTTTCTCCGGCTAGCTGATTCCCCAAGCCAATTTATAGTTTGTGGGTTCTCCAGGTAGCTCACTGAGGC
>JBBMKD010000102.1:135104641-135116363 GCA_037834095.1 Argya squamiceps | reverse complement strand
TTTTGTATTATTGCATTTATTTTATTTTACCTTTTTTTCTTCTTATTAAATTGTATTTCTGACTTGGAGCCTCTCACCCGTTTTGCTTTCAAGCCACTACAGCAATGTACCTCAGATATTAAAATTTCCCAATAACACTCCATCACACACACCAACTTAGGATATAGGAGCAGGGGTAGGGTAATCATAACACCTGTAATGTAGTTAGTAGTAATGGTAGTAATAGCTGAGAAATGTGAATTTAACAATTTAAGTGTATTAGTATTTTTTCTTATTCTGTAGTAATTATCTGGCTAATAATTACTAGATTTCAGTTATAACATCAATATTTGTTAAATGTACAAAAAGTGATCTTTTTCTTTGCCCATAAAAAAATTTTTAACAACCCATACATTTCCACCCCTGAGATTTCAATTCTTGGGGATATTTTTAGAGAACTTTTTCATTGTGTCTATTGCTTAAAAGGCACACAGACATAGTAGAAACTCTGGGAGTGGGAGAATGACTGGATGAGTCAGGAACACAGGAAAGAAGAGCTTTGTTTTTTATAGAAGAAAGAACGAACATACATGCTGCAGAGATCTTGGATAGCTATATAAGGGATAACTTGACATGTACCTCTGTGCCAGAAAAGACTCTTAAGCAAGTTCACAGCATTTGTTCAGTCAGTTTCTTTCTGAACAGAGACACTCCAATGACACTCCAATGCCTGGACTGGAGTTACTCTTGATTTACGCTGTGGTAACTGTGATTACAATTTGCTCCACAGCTTAAAACAAACATTTAAGAGGAGCCTATCATGCAGGAATAGATTCAAGTGACATCCAAAATATCCATGTTATGCAACTGGAAAAAGCAACAGTTAATAAGCCCAGTGAAGCAATAATAAACTGGGACTTGACATTCCTCCCTTGTCTCCAGGCTGTTGGCTTGTGCAGTAAAAAGCACTAACTGTCCATTCACTGAGCTTTGTCAGTCTGATTATCTTTTTTTACCTGCAGGGACTATCCAGTGTAACAAGGCCTTAGAAAAAGATCATCATTCTTTTAGCCTTTTAAAGTAATTGAAGAGACAGCTTCTAGATGGTTTAACCCCAGTGCCCTTTTACAAGATGAATTAGTGGATGCCAGTGGGTATCTGGAGTTTGTTGCTCTTTTATTCTGTAGCTATAACTCAAAGACTAAGCCCTCTATAAAATCATTACTCCATTTTTTTTTCTGACAGTAATTTTAGTTTTCCTATTATTCTCTTCAGTATGTTTCTCTCTACACAACATGGAAAGTATAAGCACATAACAGCAATTCCCAGTCATCATCTAGTATGGAACATTTATATCTGTTAAATTACACAGTGCCTGTACCCTGCAATCATACTCTGAAATCTAGACTGTAGACCTGCTTGACCATAAATATCTTGACAGATAAAGCATTTGCCTAAAAGCCATATTAGAATGGCCTTATCAGTTTCCAGTTAACAGTGATTCATCCAAGGTTCCCCAAAAGACATAGCTTTAGTCTAACTTTGTCTGAGGGGATATCTAGTTAACAAGTAATATCTCCCTTGAAGCTTATGAAGTAATTTATTTACTTGTATTTTTATGCTGTTGCTTTCTAAGACCTTGGCCTCTTGGGCTCCTTGCCTACATTTTCCCCTATCTTATTTTTCTCTTGATAACTTGTTTGTTATTAAGCTGAAAATGCTCAACAAATAGAAATCGAGCAATTAAAAGGCAAAAGATTCCCAGGCTTGTGTTATATTTTTATACGTCTGATAAACATTGTCACCTATAGGTGGTTTCTAAAAAACTACCACATTTCATAGGACAATACGGTGGTTAAAATGAATATCAGAATATCTGAGGCCATGCTGTCAGGTCTTTGTTAGCCTTTCCATTACTTTCAAAAGTGCTGCATAATGTATTCATTGAGAGGGAAAATGTGGGTTTATAATAATTTTATATCCTGTCCTTTTCAAATGATCTATTGTGTGCTCTGTTAATTGACACTGAAAACTGAACTGATGTTTACATGAATAATGTAATAATAGCTATTTTATCCCCAAAGTTTCTCTTCTCACTATTAATGTTCACATCATTTAAATACATATATTAATTAGTTCACTCATGAACACAGTATAATAGGATCATGGTATCACACAACAGTTTGGATTGGAAGGGACCTTTCTCATAAGTCCCCTTTCTGGACCCTGTACCACTGCAGGGATTTAATGTGGCAGGAGTAAGTGGGAGCATCACCTCCATTGACATTGCTTTTGATACAGCCCAGGATATAATTGGCTTTCTGGATTGCCAGTTCTTTCCTAGTTTCTCATCCACAATATCCACCTATCTGAATAGCGATCAGAGACATCAATGTTTCCTTTAAGTTATAAATCTAATTTATTTTCTCCCAGACTCATGAGTGGCAAACTCAAAAATTTTCAAGCCTGCTAAACATATAAGAATGAACTGTACCACCTTTGTCTTGTTACCTTCTGCATCAGAGAAAATCCTTCATAATCTTTAGCAATCAAAGTTGTGTTATTGGAGAGTGACTGTGTAACAACAATTTTCACAGACAATTTTCCCAAGGAAAACTGAAATTTTACAGGTATTTTCACCAGGTGAAGATGTGAAAATGTGCCTTCAAGATATCTTGGATAACATATATTTCACAACAGTTGAGAAACCAGGTAAGCTCTGGTCAGGGACTCTGCAGGATAGGTGTGCCTCAGCAATATTTCCAATTTGTGATTTTCTCTGTGTTTACTTTGTCCCCTTAAATACCAATGCTGGAAAGTGCTTTGCTCTACGAGCAAATCTATTGCAGGACTGCATCCATATAAAATGCCTTATCCATCAAATATAAGATATCCCCAGGTATTATTTTCACCATTTGGATAATAAATGGGACTGTAGTATTTTATAGTGCTGCTATGTAGTCAAGGATCTGAATAAATCCTTATTTCATAATCACTCTCACACTGTAAAAATTAATTTCTCCTTGCCTGGAGTCAGTAGTTGGGACTCAACTCAGAAAAAATTATGAACATAAAATTAATTGCTGGAAAAATGTGTATTAGTTTTAACATAATGTAGTGGTTTGAAAGCAAAATGAGTGAGAAGCTCCAAGTCAGAAATACAATTTAATAAGGAGAAAAGAAAAAAAAAGTAAAATAAAATAGAATAAATGCAATAATACAAAAGATTGCTGACAGAGTCAGAGTACAACCTGAACAGGGGGATGGAAGCAGTCCAGATGAGGGGGTCTTCCTGAAGCAGTGATCCCATAGAAAGGTCTGGTAGCCCTAGTCCTCTGGGAATCCAGTGGGTAAAGGCTGCCTCTACTGTCCCAAATCCCAGATTATATCCAAGTGAGAATGCTTGGCTCCTCCTCCTTGGGCAGAGCATCTCCCAATGGGATGATGAGTCATACAGGGGGTCCTTGATGGCCCATTAAAGAGAGATAACTCCTGGAGGGAGTTATCTATGAGTCATGCAGCAGACATTTGATGGGCCATTAACAGAAGACACATTAACAGAAGAGGAAGGGGGGCCTGGGAAGACACTGTTTCAGCAATTGGTTTCAACAGTTCATGAAGATGGTGATAGAATGCTTTGTGCACATCTTATACTACAACCTAAGACACATAATTTCATCTCTTCCAAGCAAGAAAGACTGAACTGAATATGAAGGAATTCAGATACAAAACACACTTATATTAATTTTAGTCTATTGAAATGTGAAATTTACATTCTAAGCTAGATTAGTTTAAAAGCCTTCAGGGTGTTTCCTACATGTAAAAAATGAAAAAAATGTCTGAAAAATCTTAAGTAGCTTTTAAATTTTATATATAGAAGTTATAACTTTTTAATATATAAGTTGTAATATATAGAAGTTGTAACTTTTTAATGCTGTAAGGACTAAAAAATACTGTTGCCTCTCCCAGAACACTGTCAAGGCCACAGAAGGAAATTGCCATAAGATAAACCGTCACAGCAGGAACTTGAAATAAACAGAGACAGGAGAAATTTACAACAGGAAGGTACTAATTTCAAACGTGCTGAGGCAGATCTGGTTAACACACCATGAGTGAATCCAGACAAAAATTCCCACTGTGGCAAATTGTGAGAAAGGAGGTGACTGCTTATACATGTATCACCAGTCAAGCAAAGATCACCCCAAGTTATGGGAAGAGCCTCTGTGGATACCTGGAAGAGCCTGGGAACAGCTTCTATGGATACTTGGAACTTGGACTGTATAAAAGTGTACCCTCAGAAGAAGAATTCTGGGACCCTCAACACCTAGAAGCCCAAGGTGAAGGAAGACCAAAGGGATGCCATTGGATCCATGGATGCTGACTATCTTCTGCTTGTGCCTCTATCTCATTCTCTCTCTCCTTCCCTTGACCCTTCTGTTTTCTATTTCTATCTCTCTACCTTACATTTGCTTTTAAATAGAATCTACATTATTGAATTCAGCACGTGAAAAAGTCCTTGGTAATCCTTAGCAATCTAAGTTGTGCCACTTGAGTGTCCTTTTGCAGATCATCCTGGAAGCATTCAAATCATATAGTTTCAGGGAAATGATGCTGATTGCCCTTTAGCATTTTAAGTGTGAAAAAGGCCTGCAAAAGTGACTGAATATATAACAATATTATTCACGTGCAACTTCACTAAGGAACACTAAAATTTTACCTTAATTTAGGCAGAGACATCTCTCACTAATTTGATCATAACAAGTGTAATTTTTTTCCTAGCTGCAAATGACATTTTAGACAAGACTGCAGAGACAAATATTTTGAAAAATAATTTTTTTTCCTGATGTCTTTTAACTTAAGAAAGACAGCATAATGCCTTATAAAAAATCTAAATATCATTGGTGA
The DNA here is from genome assembly GCA_037834095.1 of Argya squamiceps. Taxonomy (NCBI): domain Eukaryota; kingdom Metazoa; phylum Chordata; class Aves; order Passeriformes; family Leiothrichidae; genus Argya; species Argya squamiceps. The sequence continues at coordinate 135,111,479 of JBBMKD010000102.1, read as the reverse complement.
TAAATTTAGTCTAATAACTTTAGTCATATGCCACTATTGAAGGGCAATGTTGTGGATTAATTCCAGTCAGTACCTAAGCACAAAACATCTACTCATTCACATCTTCCTGGATAGGATGGGGGTAAGAATTGGAAGAATAAAAGTGAAAAACCTTGTGGGTTGATGTCCTGGTTTTGTCAGCAATAGTTGCAGATTTTTTCTAGTAGAAGCTACAGTGCTGTATTTTGGGTTTAGTAAAACAATTATGACAATACACTGATGTTTTAGTTGTTGCTTGGCAGTGATTGCACTGAGTCCAAGAATTTCCGATTTCCCGTTCATTACCAGTGGGGAGTTGCACCAAAGCTGGAGTGGAGTGTGGCCAGAATAGCTGACCCAAACTGGACAATATATAAATATATATATATATAGAAAAAAACCCTTTTGCTAATATATCTAGAAACCACAATCCTAGGCAGCTCAACAGTATTTGAATAAAAATCTATATTGTTAAAAGGTCAGATATAACCTGACCTTTATAATATTCCTGTATTATAATATTCTATGATACTCTTTACATTCATATGAACACAATAAATGTTTTGCAATGAGGTTAGATAGAAATCTAGCTGTCAGTTTGCATGCACATTACATCATTTGACTTTCTCAGTACCACTGAATGCATGGGACAATGAATAGTGTCTATGCATTATGATGTTGTACATGCTATTTTCACTGACTCTAGTTCATAATTTGAACCAAGAAGCTGTGATGTAAAACTGGGTATTATCTACTATACAGCAAGAAACTGGCATTTATATTTTTATATACTCTGTGAAAGACAGTCTCTTTTAACACTGAAGTGTTGCATTGCCTGCATCTGTCTTCTCAGCAAGACAAGTAATTATTTTCTAGGATTCAGTATATTGAGCATGATAGCATTCACTTAACATGCTTCATTGTCTTTAATTTTGAAGTTTCAATGAAGTTGGATTGGCTCCTTAAAGAAGACTAAACTGATATGCCAAATTCAATAAGATTAAGTTCTGGAAATGAAAGGTTTCTTTTCCCACATTGCTTTCTTTGTGAGTACATGCTTTGTAAGCAGTGAGGTTTTTCTAGTTTAGATTATACTGCCGATTATTATTCATGTTTTTTTCACACCTTTCTAACACCTATTTTGAAATCTTATGAAAGGTTTCCTTTTTATTTCTACTAAAGAGAGTTGAGCAAGACTTTTTCCCATCCTCCTTGGGTTTTTCATGATTTCTTATTTTGCATCTAGAAAATAAGTTAGAAGGATAACAAGAAATAGTCCAGAAGCCATTAGAGTATGACACATCAGTGATGAAGATGTTTATGGGGAAAGTAACATTGAAAAAAACCTGTATTTTCTGCTTCATTCTAGTGATTTGCATATCAGCACTAACCATCTGACTGAAGCATACTAGCCATTGATGCAGAATGATGTGGAGCAGGAATGGCCATTTCCTTTGTAACAGAGGAAGCACCAATTATCTTGTTACTTTCTTAATCACTGACTTACAGTAATGTAGTGTTTAGGCTTTCTCAAAGAAATAGGAGATTCAGTGTCCTTTCAAAACCTGTGTAACAGCTTCTGTTTAGACTTTAATGTTTCTTCTTTTGGCAATGTCATAAAAAATAAAAACTAGTCTGTTCTCTCAGTACCTCTAGAAATGTTGAAGCCACATAGGAACTCAGAATAAATCTGTAGAAAGATATAGATATATTCTTTCCTAATTTTTGGTATATTTTCTTCTGTAGTGGTTTAGATTAGGAGGTTTTATTTAAAATTAATATATTTTACTTAGAAATGCTTTTAAATGTGTCAAGATTTCTTATGAGATTAGAGTAACAGATTAACTTATCCCTAGTCTGTTTGCTGATATCCCTCTTTAGGTGACCCTTTGGCAGCAAGACTAAGCAAGTCCAAAAACATAGATACACACGCACGCAGTGCAGAAGTACATCTGTACGGATTGACAATGATCTTCCCAGCACCCACTTAAACCCCATCAACACTCCCAGCTGTGAACAACTCACACAGATCTTTCTTTTCTCTACTTTATCAAGTCAAGAGTTCCCCCGTTATCTCTTCCCCATCCCCAACTGTCCCTTGAGCTGCTGACACATGCACATCTGCTGGTCTCTCAAAGCCTGAAACACCTTTGCCAGTCATCCCTTCCCAGAGTCCCTGCCCATGTCTTGGGGTCTGTTTGTCCAGCCTTCACTTCTCACACTAGCTTTTTCCAACTCTGAATAACATTGACTTGCTGTGCAGTTCAGCTTGAGGGAAAAGAGCGAATCCCATACACAAACAGAATCCACATATGCAAACACATACACTCACAGGGCTGGTTGAACCTTTTCATGTCAAAGCTGTACCATTTCTTTGAAGTCCCAACTGCTAGTGACCTAAGCTCTAGGGTTTGTTATTTTCTTTAAAATACATTTTACATCATGGTTTATATATCAGGGCTTTTTAAGTTTATTGAGTTTGCCTCTACTGTGAATAACTGTCACCAAGATATTCTTATAAACCATACTCTTATAAACACATATTTTGTTTTGAAACTGCTCATCATAATGAAATAAGTTTCAGGATGATGTTAGAGAGCAATAAAGCACTCAGGATGCAGTGACAAGGTTTTATCTACTGTATAAAAGGTAGAAGCAGAAACTTGGAATCTAAATGGCTACTAGAGAGGATAATTTTCTATATCTCTGAGAACTGGCTAAAATAATGACTTGTTTGAATGAAGTAAACCTCGTCAGCAGCTGATTGTTAGAAATCCAATTTAAAAGAATTAAAAAATAATTAAAATATCAGCTTGCCCAGGAGGTTTTAGACATCTTGTCCGTGGTAATTGTACAAGAAAGAAAGGACTGCAGATAATGAAAATCATACTGAAAAATCTCATAGGACAATAGTCTGTTAATTGAACTTATTTGTTTCCCAGAAAGAGACTTTGAATTTACTGCACAAAGAGAAACATTTGCTTCAGTCTAACAAAATAATTTTCTAACTTGCAAAATCACTAAGACTTGTATATTTTATGCTAGAGCACATGCTTACACTTGAGGGAAATTTTTATATTAGCCTCCTGAAGTTCTGGAAAAATAGAAAAGCAGTTTAGTTTTCTTCAGTGTATCAGCACCTGAGTTTTTAAATTCTTGTTTTGCTTGAAGACTACAGGGAATTTAGACAATCTAATGCTTTATGCACGCAAAGCTACTCTGTGCAGTGACACCCATCCTCTCCCTGAAGTTTGTATAATTAGTGACAAGTAAATTTCTTCAAGTTAATATGCAAGATTTTTCCTCTGATGCTAGCAGTGGCAGAATTTCACTTGAATCATTATTTGTTTTAAAAGGAACCATTATTTGTTTTAAATTTTTTTTCTGTTCTGAGATTTGATTTTTTTCCCCTTTTTGGTCCTATACACTGGTCTCTGTGTCATTTGCCTTTGATATTTTTAAGCTGATCAGTTATTGTGCACAGTGCACAATAAATTACAAGATCTTTGTGATTAATTAAGCACAAAATATCTTCTGTAATTGAAGAATCTACATAACTGAAAAATACCAATGAATAGATATGGGAGAGAAATATCAACTGAGAACTATACTCTAGGGTTTTATGAGACATAACACTGAATCTTCCTTGTGTTTAGAGAATTATAAAACTCTTCAGTGAGCTTGATGAGGTCTAGTAAAAATGGACTTTACACAGAAAAAAAAAAATCTGTAAGAATATCAACAAAGAGTTTCTGGACAAGAAGGCAAAATATAATTTTTTGCATTCTACAGAGTTGCTAGTCCAAGTCTACTTGCAAATTTTCAAAGTTTGCATGAACATGAGAACCGGAACTTGAACCCTATCAAACTTAAATTAGGCCAAAAGAAGCAAAGCGAAGAGTAGGGGGTAGAAGAATTAGAAAGAAAAAGAAACAAACAAAGAAAGAAACAAAAAAAACCCCAAAACAACACAAAACCATTCAAAAAACCACCAAGGAAAGAAAGAGATGTAATAAGCTGAAAGGGATGAAGAGATGTACAGGCTTCAATAATGGGTAGGAAACTACAGTTAACAAATAGGATATCTATGAGAGACATTCAGTAGTACCGTTGCCAGAAAATATGACACTATGGCTGAAAATTTGCAGTTTTTAAAAATTTTCAACATTGTCTTTTGTCTATGAATAGGAGGGTTAGTTGGACAGTTAGACAGTTTTTTCCTGTTGCTGTGCCTGTCGAGCTGGCTAGCGTCCACACAGGTAACAAGACGTATATATTTTAAGGATGGGCTCTTTTCCGCTCGGGCTGCCCCTGCATGGCAATGGCAGAAGGAATAAAAGGGGGGGGCTCCGGGACGGCTGGATTACAACGAGTTTATTGGAACCCCAGCGTGGGGTCCTCACCTCGAGAGCTGCGTGCCGGAGACGCCGGCTAGCTCTCGGTTCTCAGCTTATATACTGGGGGTGTTACAGAACAAGGGGACCAATGGGGTGTTACAGGGAAGTGGCTCATACATTTGAAATAACCAAACAGCGAACATTGGAATATGACACTCAGGATTCTGTCCAATCCCTTGGTGCCGCTCCCCGAACTCTCCAGAACCGGGGTGCGGCCCCAAATGACAGACAGCGACAGGTGGCTGTCTGTAAAGGGATGGACAGTTAGATAGTTTTGGCGGGGAAACTCAGGAAGAAACCAAATGGGGTAACAGAAATAGGGGTACAGAGAACAAACCATTTTACAATAGAACATTAGCTTACAAATAAAACCTAAAATTACAAAATGCACTCCCACATTTTCCCACTGGTTCTAGTGAGAGCTGTCAACCATGCAATATTTACTATATTTGCATCTCTGTGTCTCTGTATGATCTTTTTATTTTTCCAAAATTTTTTCAGTAAACATTTTCAGTTTTTAATAACACAGTTCATAACCTAACTTTCATAATAGTATCTTAAGTTATAGGAGTGAAGAAAAATGCACAATTCCATGACATTTTCTCTAGCCCTAATTTTCAGTAATATTCTTACCTAAAAGCTCTTGTTCTCTGACCAATGAACAAATGCCTGAATCTGGTTGGAGGCTTGATCAACCCAAATCTTTTCTAGAATAATGCAACAGAAAGAGTCTCTCAGTTTTCCCTCCCATTCAGAAATTTTTTTATTTATAATTTTATTATGTTACTAACATGTCTAAAACAGTGCTATACATGTTAATTACACCAAAAACAATAACAATGATGACAACAACAACAACAGAAAAAAATAACATATATATTAACCAGCATTATAGTGTGACTGTAATTTAAGAGTAATACTTAGTACATTAAAAGTTGTATAGAGACTAATAAGCACCTTTGGCCTTAACATTTATGCTCTGGACTATGGTTATTGCCTCATAAACAAGAAAAAACTCTCCAATTACCATAATCAACTCTGCTCTTACCATGAGCAGAATATTAAAATCTCTAGACTAGTTTAAAGTAAAATGAAGCATAAATTCATTCCTTTTGTGGTTTGGATTGTGCTTTTTTTGTATATCTAAAGAGAAAAATCTGTGTACCAACTACCAATTTATTGGAGCATTGCTAATTTGCATATCTAATTTCAAGCTGTACTAATTGCCTTTGAAAATGCCAAGCTTGTTTATTAGCCATTCCTTATTTTCCTGAAGGAAGAGCCTATTTACACAGAAGCATTCTCCATAACTGGAAAATCATTATCCTGGGACCTAAGGAAAAAAAATAAACCAACATTTCAAATATATCATGGCTAGGTACAGTTCTTTTGTCTTATATAATGAAATTTTACAATTAAGTTAGCAGATGCCTTTGGGCATTTCAGAGGGGGCATTATTTCTATTAAGTGTTTCATCTGCTTTAAGTATCATAAATTTGAATATTTCTATTGCTTTGCAAGCAGCACATAAATATTTTGCTTTTTTTATATATGTGTCTCATTTAATGGTATAGGTCCAGACAAAAAGCATTATGAAGTTTAATTTATGTGTGCTTATTCCATTTAAAAATATATAGTGTAATTACTAAGATGTCTCAGTCACAAAATAAATTTCCATAGCTGCCCTCTCTGGTTTAACAGAATTCCTTTAGTTGTTTACCTGCTAAAAATCTCAACCACAATAAAGTCAGTTTTACTATGGCTGCAATAGAAATAATTATATGTTTAATGTTCAAGGTTTTATTTTTTTCTGTGATAAGAAGATATAACTGCTAAATTTAGTCTATTAAATTATAGTAAACTGCTAAATTAACTATTAAATTATAGTAACTGTTGTTACTATAGTAGAGACTAATATGTAGATAGAAGCAAGTGTGGTAATAGAGAAGTAAAACATTTAATAGTCAACATTATTCTTTCTAATCAAATTTGAATAAGTGTACTATCAATACTTTAGGAGAATCTAAAAAGCTTTGTCCTACAGCCTCTGGATGGAAAAACTGAAAATTCACTTTCTACTTGGTATAAGAGTATAAACCAGGAAATTTTGTCTGTTTTTTAAAACTGTGAAAGACACGAAGCAAAATGAGAAAATTTTTTGTAGAGAATGTTGATATTTAACTTTACATAAAATTCGCAATAGGCCATTCTTATTCACCAGTTTTCACTATTAGAACTAGATAAATTAACAAGGTGGTAGCAACTGGTTTTAGTTGGGTTTTTACTCCTCATTCTTAAATCAGGATATTCATTCACCCTTTCTTGTTTTCTCACTCATGGGCTTAGAAGAGGAAGGAAGGAAGGAAGGAAGGAAGGAAGGAAGGAAGGAAGGAAGGAAGGAAGGAAGGAAGGAAGGAAGGAAG
>JBBMKD010000102.1:135093948-135104541 GCA_037834095.1 Argya squamiceps | reverse complement strand
GAAGGAAGGAAGGAAGGAAGGAAGGAAGGAAGGAAGGAAGGAGCATTTTTTTCATTCATAATATGAAAGTGACAGAGTTAAGAACTCAAAAGAACTGGAAAAGTTAGGTTTTATGGAATCATAGAAGTATAGAATCATTAATGTTGGAAAACACTTCCAAGATCACCATGTCAAACCATCAACTTGACACCACCACTGTTATACACTTAACCATGTCCTCAAGTGCAATATCCACATGGCAGTGCACATTCAGTCACACAACTAATGATTGAGGTGAGTGCAACAACAGCAACAAAAAAGCATAGTAGAGACGATGCTTATCAAAAGACAAATACATAATTATCCTGATATGTAAATACCAGCAACCTTAAAATTTGATTGAAACTAATTCCTTTTTTATGGGTTATATATATAAAAGAGATAGCATTAAAATTTCATTATTCATAATCTGTTGTGATTGTGATCTCAATCTTTTGCTCTGCCATGTCAGAATCACAAGAATTCGTGGAGATATGTGAGTTTGTGAAATGTAATCTTTTAATAGGATCCAATTAATTTTTTCTTTAAAACCATACAAATTAATGATCCAAGAGGTACAAAAAAACCCTCTTAGGATGACTGAAACATATTGTAATTTTCCACCTAACGTTTATCATTTAAACCTTATCTGTGAATATACTTTTATACAAGAAACTAAAGATTCAGTTTGGAGTCATAGTTTATCTGTGATCATGGACATGGCACATAAAAATAGCAGCAGCACTTGTCAGGTTTATGCAATTTTAATAACTTTACAGTAATAATGAACTCTGAGGAGGAGAATAAATAAATTGGCAGGGGGGCGGAGCTGAAAGCAAACCAAATATAAGATGAAAATATAACTAAGTACTTGCCTCTGAGTGAGTGCTACAGCATAGGAGGCATTCGTAGTGAGTATGGCTAAAGAAATACCTGACCCAACTGAATGTAGCTCTGTGCTGTTATCAGAAACTCACTTATCACTCTTTCTTGTCCCAAAGCTGAGCTACAAATCTCATGACAGTAGAGCTTTACCCAACCTTCTATTGCATCACAGCCATTGAAGGTATTATACGTGTGTCATATCCACTTTTGAAAGATTTTGTTCACAACAGTCTAGATAAATTAAATGCTTGTGGAATGGCTATATTGTTTAAATACATTTAGTAATGCCGTGATAATCACAATAGCATCTTGTGACATATCACTTTTGTTAAAAGGATCTTCTGAACTTTCCTGATAAAAATTTAACATTTTACCATAAAATTCACCTTTGGTTAATTTTAAGAAAAATACTATGTCTTTTATATTTTATTTTATTTTATTTTATTTTATTTTATTTTATTTTATTTTATTTTATTTTCATTTCATTTTGTTTTATTAGATGTCGTAGGAATCGCTTTGGTGCAATAACTAGTAAACTGCATGGTTTTTCCATTCCTATGAGAAAAAACGATAACAGATATTACATGCATTTCTGAAATTGTAATTTGAACCAGCTGAGAGAAGTTCGAGCTTTTTCAAATCTGTGAAGAAAAAACAATTTCTTCAAGTGAAATATTATTGGAAATGTGGAATTTCTCATCATAAATTGACAAGATAACTTTAAAAGTAATATTTGTCAGTATCCTTGAGATTTGAAGACATTTTTGCTGAAAAAGTGGTTTAACCTAGCACTCATTAGTCTACAAAACACTGTTTGGAACAATTTTTTTTTTTTTTCACAGAATCATAGAACCATTTAGATGGGAAAAGATCTTAAAAATCAGTGAGTCCAACATAAATCTAACACTGCCTAGTCACTACCAAAACATGTCCCTAAGTGCCACATTTGCATATCTTTTTAATACCTCCAGGAATGGCGACTTTAACACTTCCCTGGGCATCTTGTTCCTACACCTCAAAAGCTTTTCCATGAAGGATTTTTTCCTAGCATGCACTCTAAACCATCTCTGGGACAGCTTGAGGCCATTTCTTCTTGCCCTGTCACTTGTGAGCTGGGAAAAGAGGCCACCCCCACCTGGCTACAAGCTCCTTTCAGGTATTTACAGAGTTGATGTGGGCTCCCTTGAGCATCCTTTTTTCCAGGCTAAGCAACCCAAGATCCTTCACCTGTTCCACACAGATCTTTTGCCTCCAGGCCTTTAATCATCTTTGTTGCCCTTCTTTGGTGACGTTCCAGTCAATGTCTCTCTTGTAGTGAGGATCCCAAAATTAAACGTAGGATTTGACATCTTTCATTCATTTCAAAGCGTCTTTCACGTGCTGTTTATTAATCTGTTTTTTCTAAAACTGTGTTAATTAAGCACTACTGAGGACATTGCTTAATATATTACCCAGGAAATTTGTAGCTTTAAAGAGTTTGTGATTCAATATTTTAATCTTTATTGCCTGACTGAATGTAAGAGATTCTAGAAACGGGTAGTACTATTGCTATGAGAAAAATTTGGTATTTCATGCTACACAACAAATGCTTATAGCTTGTTTGCAGTAAAACAAAAACAAAACCAAAACCAACCAACCAAACAACAGCAACAACAAAAAAAGAACAAAAGAACAATGCCATCTTCTTGCCAAAAAGACCATAAGTAAATTCTAGTTAATTCTGAGCCTCTTCAGGTACGAGGTACCTTTTCAATTGCGATTTGGTTTGGTTTTTTTTAATGAGTTTTAATATCTTTAAAGAGAGATCTTTTGAAGAAAGAAAATAGCATATAGATGTACAGTATTAAATGCATTCATATTTTATTTTATCTTGTTTACATTCATCAATTTTATCTTGTCTTTATTAACCATGTTTAACTATATTTCAGAAATATTAAGCGTTAAATTCCAATGTATAATAACTATCTTCGTAGAATAAAACATCTTGAGAGTTCACTTCTTTATGTGATTCAATTTCATCTGGAATCTGTCAGTGGAGCAGAAATGGGTGGACCGTGTCTGTCACTTCAAGAAATATGATCACATTCTTATTATTTGCTGTCATAATGACATAGTGCTGGTGAGTACCATGTTCCTGTAATGTAAAGGTTACGCACAATAAAAGAAACATCCTTTATTTCTGTTACCTTCTGAAATTGCTTCAGTTACAAAATAATTAATAATACTCATTATTTGATTACATGTGCAGGTTCTGGCTGGGGTAGAGTTAACTTTCCTCACAGTGGCTGGTAAGGGGCTGTGTTATGAACTTGTGCTGAACATAGGATGATAATATAAAGATGCTTTTCTTATTGCTGAGCAGGGCTGACACAGAGCCAAGGCCTTTTCTGCTTTTTGTACTGCCACATTTTTTTAGGAGACTAGGGGTGCAGGAGAAATTGAGAGGAAGCACAGCTATGACAGGTGACCCAAACTGACCAAAGTAGTATTCCAGACCATGTGAGATCATGCTCAGGATATAAAGTGGAGGCAAGAAGGAGCAAGAGGGGAATATTTGGAGTGATGGCATGTGTCTTCCCAAGTCACTATATGCATGATGGAGCCCTGCTCTCTTGCAGATGACTGAACACCTGCCTGCTCATGGGAAGGGGTGAATTAATATCTTGCTTTGCCTCACTTGTGTGCACAGCTTTTGCTTTTCCTAATAGTTGTCTTCATCTCAACTCATGAGTTTTCTGGCTTTTATCCTTCCAATTTTGTCCCCAGCCCGGCTGGTGGAGGAGTGAGTGAGGGGCTGCGTGGTGCTTGGGTGCTGGCAGGGGTTAAACCATGACAGTATATCAGCAATGGTTCAAAGCTTCATAAATAACAGGTCATTATTCTTTTTGCCTTTGAGGACTGCTCTGGTACCACATTTTTCTCTTACTTGTAATAAGGCCTGTATATGTGTGTACCTTGAAAATAACAACTCTTCTGACGAGTTGACAGAAATACAAAGAGTTGATTGTACAGTCCTCTGGCCAATAGAGACACCAATATCTGTGAAACAGTTTTAGTTGAGTTACGGAAGTTTTTTATCTCACTAGGTAAGGTATCTGTGTCTCAAGAAGCTTGTAAGTAGTATTCCAGATGCTACCTAAAGGTGGTTGCTTATGTTGTTTCTTTGTCTGAAACTGTGAATTCTTTAAAATACATAACATCTTTGAAATTTTTGCAGTATCCTTGAGACTGTAAATGCTGAGGAAATTGTGATATTTTAAAAATTCCACCAAAATCAAATACACAAATACCTATATTATTATTCTATTTTCTACTATAAAAGGGCATAAATTGCTTATTCTGAGGGTTTGGCAAATTATAATCTTAGCATTTGGCAATGGTATACATAGGCACTAATAGTGCTGTGGATTGAGAATAAAATAAAACTGATTCATTAGTAAGAACAACAGTGATTCAAACATAAATGTAGTAATTTATGTGATTTTAGAGGTTTTTTTTTGTTTCCTGCTGAAAAATAAATATTTTTATGCTTACTTTAACTTATATCGTAGTGAAACTCGAAGAGACCTATTTTTCATGACAATGTTGTCTATTTGAAAAAATGCCTTTAGTTAAAAATGTGACAACTGGCCTGAATGAGACAGTCTGTTTTCATAATTGCAAAGAAACAAAGATAAAAAAAGATAAAAAGAAATATGAAATATGATAAAAAGAAATATAAAAAAAGAAAAAAAGATATATGCAAAATTCACTTTGGTTAAACTACTTGCTTGATTCTTCGTTCTGTAGGCAGGTATTGAAAATATTGAGGAATTTATATTATGTGGGTTTTTACTAGAATGTAACATATCCTTCAAAAAAAAGCCCTCAAGCCTATCACATTAAATTGCCATAATATATCAGCTTTGAGACCAGATCACGCATATTAAGCGAATCTTATGCATCAGTCTTTCCCATGTGTCTGCTCTGGTTCTTAGAGAAGCATCCTAGAGTAACAGGTTAGAATAATTAATAACTTTTCAAAGTAACTAGGATTCTCGAGTGTCTCAGTCTATATGCATCATTCAAGAGACAATTTAGCAAGGGGCTAATATTCCAAGAAGGATTGTGCCATACTTCCCTTATTCATGACTTCTGAGTATCTTGACCTTCATTTATTTGTCCCTGACTATTATTTTACTGTATAGCCTGCTTCAAAATTTCCCTTTCTCAAAATGTGCTTATGATATAAATTAATTATCTCTACGATCTGTCTTCTAAATCATGGTGCAAGATACAGCATTGCATGGGGCAATGCAGGGAGAAAGGGATTGAAAATGGAAGATTGACTGAGAAGCAAAGAAATAGAGTTGTTTTTACTCAAAGATGACCTTACTCATGGAAGATGCTAAGAATATTAGGTGTGGGAATTTTCACATTTTGTGGTTACCTTGTGTTTTTCTGTCTACCATGCGGAGTTGAATTTCTGCAGAAGAAAACAGGATGTTATGAAAAGTTCTAAAAATTTTTTTCACGGGCCTAGGCCTTCCAGTGGGGAGGGGGAAGAGAGATACAAGGCTTGGAGATTGTAAAAGCACAGTCTTGTGAAGGAATTCACATGTGGGAACCCCTATGATGTGTTACAGTAGGGAACAAACACATGTTTTTTGCCCTTGCTGAGAGGGAATAAGCTTAGCAGTGTATGTGTCTCACTTTGCCAGTGTGATGATGGAATGAATCCACTCTTTAAGCACTTCCTCTGTGGTTCTGGCCATGTTGATTACCTGCATGTATTTGATTCTCATTTTTCATGTAGTTGTTGTCAGAATAAAACCTATCTGAAGAAAAACATGCTGTTTCCCACAAATATTTGTTTAGTATGAATAGCATTTACTGTAAAGTGTATTTCTTTCTTCCAAGTTTATCTTTTAAATGTTTTTGCAGTGTATATTTGAAACCTTTATTGCAGTAATTGCAAATGACCATTTTCCCAATATTTACACATAAAAAATTCAAAGAGAGAAAGTTTTTAAGTTGGATTTCTCACTCCAAATGTCTAAATGTCACAGAGTACTGTGTGATACTTTATTAAATCCCATGTTCATTAATGCAAACCAGATCACATTTAAGAAGGAAGAAAGAAAGAACAGGCTATATTTCTGTATTAAACATAGCATATGTGATGGCTAAACCTTTTTGTTCTCCTCAATGTAGTCACCAACGGTAATTTTCATTACATATTGCTTTACTCTGGGGATAAGTTAGACTCTGAGCTTCTGTACATAACACACATCTTTGAGTATTCTTCCCCTCAGTAGCTGCTGTATGTTAGAAGTTCCTCTGTGAAAGTTTTCTGCTCTTCAAAAGTAAATAATGGCTTTTTAAAAAATCACCTACACACCCAGAAAGTGTCAATTATTTAAAAAAGTATATGCTGTGTATAGCATCTTTATATTAATTAAATATTTCTGTCCTTAGTTGAAAAGAGAGTTTCCATAAAAAGAAGTGATGAAACTAACCATAGTACGGTTTCATTGGAGGGGCCCTCTAAAGGTCATCTACTCCAACTTCCAATAAATGAAGCCTAGAGGGATGAGTGGTAGATTTAGCTCTTCCTGTTTGCCAGTACATGAATGATTAACAGTGGATAACATCTCTGTGCGTAATACAAGGTTCTGATGCAATGAAATACTTCAAACCCATGAAATTAGTAACAATATGATGCACTACAGTGAAGCATTTGCACTGAACAATATTCCCACAAAACCAGAAAAACAAGAGGAGAAAATCAACTCTCATTTTGATGCTGTTCTCTACATTTGTTATATTTTTCAGAGTCTAGCAAGTACTTTTTAGTGATTAATTCCAAAATGGTAGCTTTTATTCCCAAAGATTTCTTTTTGCTGTGAATAGAACCATCACATTTTTTTCTGACATCTGGTTCACTGGATTTAGAGTACAAATAAAGCAAGGATCATACATTCTGTATTTTATGATAGTTTAAATCCATCTGTCCAAGAAAGACCATATATTCAATCATAAGTTGGGCCTAAATAAAATGCTTTTTATAATGAAGATAATCTCTAGTGACGAATTTTTCCTGACAGATACTAGGTGGTATTCTAGTAATGACATTTTCTTTAAATTCCATACAGGTAATAAAATATTGTCTGTATTGATACCTTTTAAACTGTTATTAAAAGACAATTTCAAATGTCAAACAATCTATGCTAGATCTAACCCTCTGTAGTTTAAAGAATTGCAAAAAGATCACTTGAGATAACCTCAATAATTGGTTTCATAACTGTATATGCAGTTTTGAAACATATTATAAGGAAAGTAAATCCAGGGCAGATGGATGAAGCAAAATTTTCATTTCTTTTTCACAGGAAGGTACATTCTCCCTCTCCATTCAAAATCAAATGGAAACACATATAGTTCTGACAATAAATAGCACACATGAAAAACTGACTGTATTATTATTGGTCACTAGCTCTTTTAAGGTTCTGTTGGTTCAGGTTTTTTTTAATTCTCTTTTCTTCTCCTGTTTATACTAGAGAAGCAACTCAGCTTGGTATCATCTTGAGGTGATACCTCTGACTCACAGGTTACAGGTACCTATGCTCTTCAACAGCTGTCAAGTGCTGTCTGAAAAAGATGGAAACAGTTTTCTTTTTTACTGTTTTAAATAAAAAATGCTTATTTCTCTCTATTTCTATTAAAGATTGAATGTTATTTTCTTATGGACTTAATAATTTTTTGTACTAAACTAAACTATTATTATCTTTTTGCTAAAGAAAGTAAGTAATGTGCATTTTATTTGTCTCTTTTTTGTACAAATGACCATATAGTATATGTACACACACATATATATATATACACATATATTACTTATACATATATTACATATATTACACCCATTCCTCCAATTTCCCAACAGACTTCAGCTCAACTATCAGGCTACTAATCTCTTTCATTTAGTTTAGAACAAAACAGCAAAATTACAATTCTTTCAGCACTAATTACTCAACTAACATAAATAGCTCATTTTATAAATAATGTTTAAACTAAAAGATTTTCTAAAACTACTTTAATCTTTCTGGGCAAGTATACCTTTAATTTTTAATTCCTTTATCAGAAAAACCTTAATTTTTGGGCAGGCTAGATTAGTTTCTTAATTTTCTATCTGCTTACCAAGCTCTTCTTTCCATCTGTTTGCATTAGTAAAAACACTTCTCTGATTGTAGAGCCATTAATCAATTCTCTATTACAGCAGCCACTAAGCCACAAAGCTAACATTTGACAGGTCCAAGTTCTTACTTACCAGAATAGAAAAAAACATGTTACCTGTTCAAGCTGATACTTATTTTGCTTTTGCCATTTCTTATTGTCACACATATTTCTGCATCCTTGTTCCTTGAGGGATTTTTTTTATCATGAAAGCAACAATCTGGTTTCTCTTGCTTCACAGGATATGAGGATTCCTCTTGTGTGAACATTTCAGGCAAAATATCCAGTAGAAGAGTAAATAGTGAAGTGTACTCAGAAGTGAAATAAATTATGTTTGCAGAGATTTTCTGTAAAAAAGTGAATCTGAGCTAATTCAAGCACAGCAATGGAAAGGCTCATGATGACTCAAAGAAAGATTCAGATGGCTCCATGTGATCTGCACAATGAATGAGAGCACTGGAATCACAGCATCAGACAGCGATGAAAAAAGTGCAGGTGCTAGAATCTCTCTTTGCTAATATCTGAATATAAGCTCATAACTTATATAGGTGACATTATAATATCACAGAAACAGGTTTTCTTTCAAGGTGATGAAAATTCAGTATATAGTATCAAATTCTAACATTTTATTTAAGGGGGTAGCATCAAACTAGTGACCTGTCACTACTGGGGTTCCACAGGGCTCTATCTTAGGTCCTGTGCTCTTTAACATTTCATAAATTACTTGGACACAGCACTCGAAGGGCAAGTTCACAGATGGTACAAAACTGGGAGATGCTGGTAACTGTATGAAATTTGTTACTCAAAGATACATGGTACAGATGATACAAAACTGAAAGGCCCTGCAGAGAGACCTCAACAAATCAGAGGACTGGGCAATCCCAAACAAAATGAAGTTCAAGAGAGAAAGCCAGATTCTGCACCTGGGATGGAGCAACCCTGGATGTAAGTGTAGGCTGGGGACTGAGATGCTGCAAAGCAGTGCTGTGCAAAGGGACCTGGGGGTCCTGGTTGATGGCAAGTTGACTGTGAGTCAGCAGTGCCCTGGCAGCCAGGAGGGCCAGCCCTGTCCTGGGGGACATCAGGCCCAGCATCTCCAGGCAGGCAAGGGAGGGGATTGTCCTGCTCTGCTCTGCACTGGGGTGGCCTCACCTTGAAAACTGTGTGGAGTTTTGGGTGACACAATATAAGAAAGATATTAAGCAATTAGAGATTGTCCAAAGGAAAGCAATGAAGGTGGTAAAGGGCTTTGAGGGGAAGCCGTACAAAGAGTGTCTGAGATCACTTGATCCTTTCAACCTGGAGAAAAGAAGACTGAGAAAAGATGTCTACAACCTCCTCATGAGGGGGAGAGGTAGACAGTGATTACTCTCTGTGATGACCAGTGACAAGACTGAGGGAATGGCCTGAAGCTGTGTCAGGGGAGGTTTAGGTTGGATATCAGAAAAGAGTTTACCCAGAGGGTGGTTGGGCACTGGAGCAGGTTCCCCAGAGAAGTGGTCACAGCATGAGCCTGACAGAGCTCAAGCAGTGTTTGGAAAATGCTCTCAGGCATGGAACTCTTAAGGTAACTCTTGAGGATGTTCCTATGAAGGACCAGGAACTGGACTCGGTGATCCTTGTGAATCCCTTCCATCTCACCATATTCTGTGATTCTGTGATTTTGTGCTTTTCTAAGTATGATGCAGTAGTTGAAATTGTATTTGAATATTTCAACATTAATATTTTAGCTAATGTTAGAGAGGAAGAAAATTCCTTCCAAAGGGTAATTGTCATGGTTATATTGACAGACTGATACATGAATATTAGCCCCTGTATACCAGCATTTCATGGTTTACTAAGTCCCATTGAAAGAGAAATCTGAATAATTTTTTATATGCCCAGCCAATTAATTTTGGCACCACACCTACTTGTTTCCTTCAGAAGTTCACTATTTTGATGTGGCCAGTCAAACTGTGCTTATTCTGACAGTATATTCCAGGACCTCCTTCCTAACTCATACTGTGTGCACTATTAAACTGTTCTTTCAATTCAAGTACACCTTGTCACAAGAAACATTCAGTGCTTGGGGTTTTTTCCCTAGCTTTTAGCTAGAACAACTACAAAAAACCCCAACCTGCCCCCAAGAAATCTAACCAACCAAGTACGAATCTAACCAAACCACAAACTACTGACATTTAGAAATGGAGGCCCTCTGTCATCGCGCAGTGTCTTATGCACATTATTATCCATAAAGCATTCTAGGTTTTTAGTCTTTAAAAATAAAAACAAAACCAAAACCAAAAGAAAGGAGGAAAGGGGAAGGGGAAGGGGACAGGGAAAGGGAAGAGGAAGGGGAAGGAAAAGGGGAAAGAAAAGGTAAGAAGAGAAGAAAAAAGAAGAATAAAAAGGAAAAGAAAGAGAAAAGAGAAGAGAAAAGAGAAGAGAAGAGAAGAGAAGAGAAGAGAAGAGAAGAGAAGAGAAGAGAAGAGAAGAGAAGAG
>JBBMKD010000102.1:135064562-135077779 GCA_037834095.1 Argya squamiceps | reverse complement strand
AGGGAAGGGAAGGGAAGGGAAGGGAAGGGAAGGGAAGGGAAGGGAAGGGAAGGGAAGGGAAGGGAAGGGGAAAAGAAGAAGAAAAAGAGAAGAAAAAAAAAGTTGTCAATTGTGAGGGATGTGCAGCGATCATCTAATCCAGCTGCTTAACTACTTCAGGGCTACTCAAAAGTCAAAGGATATTTTCCAATTACCTTTTGAGCACTGATAGGTTTGGGGGATCAAACACCTCTCTCAGGACATCTGTTCCACTGTTTGATGATCCTTTTGGTAAATAAATGCTTCTAAATGTCCAATCTAAATCTCATTTGGTGTAACATTGAACCATGATGTGTCCCAAGAAGAAAGGTTCATCACCTCTGTCTCTCTGTCCCCTCTTCAGGAAGCTGTAGAGAGCAATAAGGCCTATCTTCAGCATTCCTTTCTCCAAACCAGACAAACACAGAGTCCTCAACTGGTTGTCACAGGACATGCCTTCCACCCCTATCACCAGTTGTGTTGCCCTTCTCTGCCCTCCTGCTTTTTTTTCCAATGAATCATACTTTAAAAAAAAGAAAAAAAAAAGAAAGAAGAAAAATAAAAGACAAAACTTCATCACTGGTGGAAATAGTTGGAATTGTTCAACCTATAGAAGAGAAGGCTTACAGGGAGATCTTCTTACTTGTATGTATAATTACCTGAAGGGAAGTTGTAGAGGGGATAGACCCAGACTCTATTCAGTGTTGGGAAGTGACAGGACCAGCAGCAATGGGCCAAATTGAAAAAGAGAAAGTTCCCTCTGAACATCAGAAAACTGTTGTCATTTGTGTGTCAGTAAGAGAATTTGGCCCATACCTCCAGCTGACACCACCAGTGCCAGGCAGTGATGAGTTCAGAATGGCAACCATCACTAAATCAATCATTATGATTACATAATTTTAAGGAGCTATATCTGCCATATGGTTTTATAAATTTGGTTCACATTTACTTATATCCTATTTCAGTCCATTACAGTAATTACCTAGATGATAAATACATGTTTCTAACAAATATTTACATACCCCACAAAACTAAAAATCCCCTGATTTAATAATGCTTTAATTTTCATTTTATTTTGCATTTACTTTAGCTTGAAGAAAATATTGGAGAAAATATGTAGGCATAAAATGACTAATATTTATATTGAATTTATATTTTCTGGTAGCTGATACCAAATTATTTCTGTTTACTTTTAGTTAAAAGTTAGTTTATGACTTGTGGTGCATCTTCTCTTTATGTCTCACATCCTCACAGGCTTCAGGCAAAATGTGGGATGAAAAATGGAAAGGTCACAGACTTTTATATTTTAGAATACTCTGTGATTCCTTTGGTTCTTTCAGCAGGTTACAGAGTTGTGATAAATATAGATACAGGTCACATTACCATGTCTGCTTTAGTTTTTTTTCCTATTGTGTTTGCCTATGTGGATTATATTCCATTCCTCTCTATATTCCTAGCTTTGAAGCCGTGAGAGATTGGTGGATAAATACCAGTTTTATTTTTTTGAAAGTCTTGTTTTCTTTAAAAATCGTTGTCAGCTGCACATAGCCAATATTGTATAAACCAAGATAGATATCACAGAGCACTAGAGTGATATTGTCATTATCAATCTAAAAAAAAATTGCTAAATTAGATAACTTAATCATTTTTCTCTGTGTGTTTACTGTACAATGCTAATGATGAACTGATTTTATGGTAAGCTTCAAATGGAAATTTTCTCATACATACTTAAATTATATGCACTATGGGTAATAAGAGTTCTTGCAATAGGAATGGCACTGTGTGGCTTCATTAATAAATAAACACATCAGGGTGCTGAAGAGGAATCTGGTTTATTCACATCTGTATACAGATGATGTACACACAGGATTAAAGAGTTCATCTTCATATTTATAATGCACAGAATACACACTAGATAATTTCTAGCTCCAGGAAAAGTCAAAGACATGCTGACCAAGTAAACATGGAGAAATATAGGACTTCATCTTTCATTTTTCATGATGTAACAAGAAATAGCTATTGCAAACCAGATTCCCAAGGTTTCTGGATATACCTCATACAGTTAAATTTTTGACAGAATTTTTTTTTCCTGATGCAATTATTCTGGTTATTGTCATCTATCAAATTTGCTTTAAAAGCTCATTAAATCTGATAAAAATTACAAATTTGCAGGAAATAAAATAAGAAAACCCCCCAACAATAAAAATACCAAGCCAACAAAACTGAAATCAAACTCTAACAAAAACCAAAATTAGTAATTACAAGATTTGCGTAAAGTGAATTGAATAAAGAAAGACACTAAAAAAGTAAATATTAGTTTTATTATTTGTCTTTATTTTCTTTATTGATTTGAAAGTATACAGTTAAAATATATAGGCTGTGAAAATTAAGGGAAAATTGACTATAAACCTAAACCCACTTGTGTAATTTCCTTTATAGAGTTTATCTGTAAGTGCGATGCTACTATGACTAGTAGGTACTGTTTACAAATGTGCTAAATTTTACTGAAAATTTTAATTACAGCATCACAACCCAGGCATTGAACACTGTTTTTATTTTCAGAAAAACTACTGCAAAATATGAAAGTGGAAGCTTTGTGATGAATGGAAGGAATATATAACAAATAAACAGCCATGACAACTTTGTTCTTTTTATAACAAGATCTGAAAGAGAAGTTTTAATTATTCTAATCATACTTGGTGAAGGAAAAAATTGTTTCTGTGATAAATATAGCACATAAATACTTATTAGGATTGTCAGGTTGCCATCCGAATAAATAGTCTGATATTTTGTTAAGAGAAACAGCATGCAGACATTATATCTTTCTTATTTACAAACAAAGGATATTTGACAATGACCAAAGAAAAGAGATAAATTTGTTGGTCACTTATGATTTCCCCTCAGCAAATTTAAGACGAGAAAGACCACTTATGATATTTAAACATATGTGACACAAATATACATTCCTAAGGCAGTCTGTTTGCAAGCAATCTCTGACAGACAAAGTGGCTATGAAATAAACTGAAGTTGACAGAGTCCATAAAACAAGCTGTGCACTGGCCTGAAGATGCGAAGTGTCAGACAAAGGTCTGTAAATGCTGAAAGTCTAAATGGAGGGTACCATGACTTGTGCTTTTAAGGAGACATAGATACATACAGGCAATTTTTCATATTTTCTGATGGAGAAAAAACAGTCTGTCTCTTCTTGGTCAGAATGCAAGGTTAAGAAAAGAAAACAGCAGCAAAAAACTCTAAATAAAACAAAAGTTGCAAAGACTATGAGGGCTTGGAGAAAAAGGGATTTGTCTAGTCGGTTCAGGCATCTAGACTCTCATTTGGAGAGAGCTTCAGTCATACAGAAGTGATTACCCTCAGAAATTCGAGACTTCTGTAAGAGGTCCACTTTTCACAAGGCTTCTTAAAACACTTTCTGAAAATCAGAATTTCAATATTTTGAAGATATGCACACTGAGTTGTAGAAAACACTGCTCACTCCTTTTTTTCCCTCTCCAGCCTTAATTTTTGTGCAGCTGGAAGAGACCTCCAGTTTAAGTGTTTTTTACTGGCCTAGACCCTGCTCAAAGAGAATTTTGTTAAATACAAATAGATGATAATATTCTATCAGTAGGACTGATTATAAGCAATTTTTAACAGCTATCTTCCTTTAGGCTTCTTTTTGATACTGCTTCTGCAGCTGTACAAAATCCTAAAAGAAATAATTATTTTTGAATTTTTTCCTTTCCGTTAGTGGTAGGAAAGAACACTATTTGTTGGAGTTTTGCCATAAAACCACAGAGGGAAATTTGGACTTTAAATCAGGATAAAGCTCTGAGCTAGTGGGATATTGGAAGCTAATAATAGGCTTGATGAACAAATCTATCCAGATCTGTTTGGTTTAACAAGTGTTTCTACTTTTGGTGGCTGTCATAATGTTTCAAGCAGATTTCTTGTTTTAACAGATGGCGAAACTGTAAACTGGACACAGAGCAGGAGTTCTGGCACAGTCCTACCATATGAGAACACTGTAAGATTCAAGACCAACTTGACATTTCCAGGATGAAGCATTAACTATAAGCTGAGAAGAATGTATATCATAATTTCTTGGTATGCATAAGAAGCCCTGCTTGTTCCCATAATGCTTCATTCAATGTTACTGCTTTTATTGACTTCCAAGTCTCAAGTAATTTAAACATAATTGCTTTATAGCAGCTACAGTTTCTTGTAACAAAAGACAGTGACAAACATACTATTGAAAAAATTTTTAATAATCTGTCAAAACGAGTCTTGATGAGTGAATGATGACCAAGACATCCTTTCTCAGAGAGACACTATTTACAAGTACTTCAGATTAAAAATACTACCATCACTGTAATTTGAATAGCAGTAAATTTTGAATAGACTATTAGCAATCTAATGAAACTATTAGTGAATTTATGAATTGATGAGTGAGAAATTTCCTTTATCCTGTGTAAGTGACAGGCGTTTTTAGGTCCAACTGACACTTGGTTCTAATTTAGATGCAATGGTTGAACTCCCCTGGAGATTTTATTGTGGGTTTGTTTGTTTATTTCTCTGTCTCCCTATCTTATTTTTATGTAGTGACTTTTTCAGTTATTCAGTGTCACATCTTCTGGAATAGTGCTAACAATGGAAAAATAAGTTTAAGAGGGAAGTAAGGAAAAAAGAGATCATGGATGGCACTGGTTTTTGGATCAGTATTCAAAGATCTGTGGTAGTGGATCTTTGAGTGCAGTTAGGCAGGGAAAAAGATGCATATTTTAAATGACCTTTCTTAAGAAAGATGATGGATGGGCTCAATTACAAGGAAAGTTCTTTTGCTGGAGTAATGGTTGAACTTCTGTTGAAGACTTATAACTTGGGATGAGATGGCTTTTATACGAAAGGAGGGCTGTATTTTTTTGGAAGACTATCCAAGCACAGTTATCCCTCATCCCTTCAATCCCTCTTCTATGACAGTATTCAAATCATGCTGTTCTATTACTGCCTCCAACCTCAAAAGAGAAGAAAAAAAAAAAAAAGAACAAAGCCCACATTAAAAAAACCCAAAAAAAACCAACACGCAAGGAATAAAAGAAAGTTTATTACAGAGAAATGAAATTTGTAGGAAACTCTCAGTTACAATAAATATAGAGCTGTTTTACAAATAAGTCGGTAGCATTTTATAGCTATAGATATTCTTATGTTTTGATTTCACTATAAAGCTAAAAAGGTGTTCAGAGTTCATTATTTCACAGTCCATTTTTATGGGGGCCATTTTGTGCACTTCATTGATAGAGTTTTTCTGTTTCCAGTCCATTTATTACCTACACAATCATAATATTTTAGCTCCATTTTTTGACAGTTCTTTCCTGTCCATTACCTACTATCTAGCTTGTTTGCACATAAACTTGCTTCTTCCCTCATGAAATGGATGTCCACCATATCATTAGAGGCATGGCTTCCTACTCAAAATGCCTATTTTTTCACTGCTGTAAGATTAGTCTTCCAACTATTTTTCCAATGTCACATCCATTTTTACAGTGCACATGTTAGACCAAGAAACTATTACAAGACTGCTCATGTAAGCATGAAGGAAATATGTTGGGCAGCATTTTGGTGACAGCAAAGAAACTCATTTTTTATACCACAACTCTGAAAAAACCATTTTGATGTGTATATTTAACAAAGCAAATGACAGACTTGATGAAATTTAAGTTGTACAGTAAAAATGTAGCTTACCTACTGACAAGACTGAATGGTGAAATCATAATTCAGTTCCAAAAAACCCCAAACCCCAAAAAAACCCAGAAACCAAACAAAACCCCAAGTACCCAACATCAGAAAACTCTCAACAAAACAACATAAAACAAAACCAAGCAAATCCTCAATAGAAATTGTTGCGGCATCAGTGTCTCTTTTCCTCAGCCAGCCCTGGCACCACGGCAAGAAGGGGCACGGCTTGGTAGCTGAATGAACCTTGCCCATCCCGGGTGTTCTGGTTTGCCCACAGGAGTGAACTGACAACATCAGGAAAGAAGGAGAGAGTCTGCTCAGAGTTCAACCAGTGGCTTTATTCATCCCACATTGGGGATAGCCTCAGCTCAGGGTGTCTGCCTCAGCACAGACCCCCTCAGCAGAAGAAGCCTTGAGCAGAAAAGAGAGGGAGAATGCGAATGCAACATCTTTTATTGGGGGAGGAACGAGGGGATGGATTTAACTGAGGACAAATCAGGGATGATGTGGGTATGGCTCTGCAGGTAAATGACACATATTACAACAGATCAATAACTTAGGTAGGGAGACAGCCAGAGTCTTGTCCAATCACTCGAGGCCCTCACTGGAACATTCTAGACTTTTGGGAGAGGCTTCAAAGTGATAGACAAGACCCAGGGGCTGTATAACTTATGATTGACACATAACTAGGGTTGAGGTAGAACCAAGAAGGGTTAAATATGGGTGACATGGGACAAACTATTACAACTTATGAAAAACAATATAAAACAAGGAACAAATACATACATAAAAGTGATAAAACCAAACTCACACCACTACAAGAAATGTTGTTGCTTTCTTTTCAGACAGACATTTCAGGAGATGGACCTTCTCCCTTGGTAAAATTGCTTTGGAGAGGAGATGCTTTTGTTTTCTTCAAGAGGGGTATTGATGGGTTTAGCATAGGTGGCAAACATGACAGTTATTTATTTGCTGGGTGCATTTACATATTAGGAACATGCGTTTTGGAACAACAACTTGAAGACAGATTTACAAATCACATGATGCTTGGTTGGTTTTTTTGGCTTTTTGTGACGTTTGTGGAAGTTATATATGAGAGGTAGTTTCTCCCTTGACTACAATCTTTGTTTGCAGAACTACCCTAGAGAGTATCATTAACCAGTATTCCAAAATACTACAAGAACAGTGGCACATAGTTGTTTGCTGAAAAGAAAAACAATCAGAAGTAATAGAAAGGAATTAATTATGCTGTTAAAGGTATGTAGCCCAACAAAGGAAAATCAAATAACTGATTACATAACCTATTGACAGGTATCCATTTTATTCTTCTCTTGATGTCTGACCACAAAACTTGGAACAAAAAATATTTTGACAGACTGTTTTAATTTAATATTTTCATTATTGATATCAAAAGGAAAATAATCAATATCTTTAAAAAATCAACAAAAATACTGTATTCAAAAATCAGCTGGATTTTAAGAGATAAAGGAAATAGAATCAATATATTAGGTGTAGGTCTCTCATTTTAAGGACCAATAGGAATTTATCAGATAAAATGAAATTTCACATTCTAAAATGTAGGGAGAACAAGAACGTATTAATTGATCAGAGAAGGACCATGAATCAATGGTATTAGACAGTTATGAAAAGGACAAATTTAAACCTGAAATGAATTCTAGTACATATATTGAAGTATTTTGATTGCAGTATATGATATTTTTCTGAGGCTTATATTTTTAATAATTTTACTTTTAGGAGCAATAGCTGCCATTCAAAAGTTCAAGAAGTCATATCTGAAATGCGACAGCCCCTGCTCAAAACTGCCCTGCTCATTCTGCTCAAAACTGAAGAACACATTGACTGTATGCCATTAAGATTGTTCAATTTTCATAGCAAGCTATTTTCTTTAGGTCGTTTTTTGAGATTTTTTTTTTGTCCTGTTGTTTACTTCTTTTTATATTAGAGGCTTCAACTTGAATTCTTAATTGATATGCATTAATTCTTATGATGTTCTCTATTACATCATGGACTGGATTATATGTAATACAGTAGGATTACATACTTGCCATATTTCCCTGAATAATTTATAAGTTTATCCTCAGAGTCAATTGTCCCCTCATCTTTTCAGTAGTTGCTTTGTAACAATATTCCAAAAGGCCATCCCATTTGAAGTAAGGCTTCTGTTATCAAGACCAAGAGACGTCTTTTCTTTGTCTTTTTTTCTATGATAGCACTGTAGTACAGGCAAGAAAAAAACTCAATTCTCATAGAAAGATTTAAAAGACAGAAGAGGCTTTCTTTTATCAAAGTCCTTTTAGCCCTGTAGTTTTTAAATAAAGTACTGGTATTCACAATAACAGACTATTTCTTGTATTCATCTAACACCACATTTATCAGGCCTGGGACTATCACAAGCATTTTCGCTGAACTTATCTTGTCTTTGTTATTGCTTTCTCTTAGCATATTAATCTATAAAGCCATTTGTGTGATATCCATATTGCTGTTATCTCACTTGATTTAGTTTTGTTAATCTTGAAGTATAATATTCTTATTTTTGGGTGTAATGTTTAATCTTTGGTATAATATTTTTAAATTTTAAGAAGCACTGCTATAATTTTTTATGTAGGCATTAATAACAAGTAATTGTCCTTTGTGCTGGACCCTAGGACAAAGACACAGCTAAAGGAATGCAGGAATGCAGTGACAGTGGAAACTGGTAGCAGAAGATGGCACTGGAGGACTGAAGTCTATCAAAGTCATCAGTAGTCATATATTGACAGTAATGCAAAGATAGGAGCTGGACAAAGTCATTGTAGATGCAATAAAAATGAAACCCAACCTCTACCTAATATATGTAAAACATGCAAAAGGTAGCAAAGTGAGATATAACTTGGTGTTTCAATGAAGAAGACCACAAAAACAATCAGAGGACTGGAACACCTCTCCCATGAGGATAAGCCGACAGAGCTCAGGAATTTTCAGCATGGAGAAGACAAGGCTATAAAATTCTACTGATCTTACTACAGTTTTTTAATACTTAAAGGGGGCTGGTAAGAAATATGGTGACAGACTGGTTTTAAACCAAAAGATTTCAGACTAGGTATAAGGAAGAAAGATGATGAATAGATGAAAATGGTGAATAGATTTCCCAGAAGGGTGGTAGATGCCCCATGCACAGAAACTTTCAAGGTTAGGTTGAATGGTGCTCTGAACAACCTGATCCAGTTGAAGGTGCTCCTGCTTATTGTGGGAAGTTTGGACTTGATTACATTTAAATGTGCCTTCTAAGTTAAACTATTCTATCATTCTGATTCTTGGAAAGAAAGTACGAAACATGCAAAACAATGGAAATGATCTTAAGCATGATCTTAAGGTGAGTAAGGGAAAAAGACTTGAATATTAATATCTTCTTCCTACTACCTAAAGGGAAGGAACTTACCTCTACATACATCATGCTTGGGATGCTGACAACTTGTTGCAATTATCTCCTCCCTGCAGAACTCTTGACTTTAAGATTCAGGAGAGCAATAAAAAGCTCAGAGCAAGATGCCAACAAAAAAGGTGAAGAAATTAGATATTATATTTTTTGTATGAAAAATTGCAATTTTAGCCGTGATAATGAAATTTATTTAGAATTAATAATCTAAATAGCAAGTGTTTGCATTATTGTAACTGGGTTAAGAATAACAACTGTTGTATTTTGGTTATATTTGTGAATATTTCTTAAAAACTAGTAATAAATTCTTGGCTTCACTTACAAGTGAAGTGTTTACCTTTTTTCACATCACTGTTTAAATACAAGGAACTATAGAACCAAAGTGAGCCAAATGCACATATCAAATGCATCCAAGAAGTTAACCCTCTTTAAAACATTAACCCTCTTTAAAAATCCTCTGAGAGGAAATATATTAGAGCTGAGGAGGCATTAACTGAATTAAAGAACTGGAAGAATAAAAATAATAAGGAAAATAATTCATTAGTCCTTGAGATAGAATGCTGCCACTCTTACAACTGTCTGATGACATCTGTGATTAAAGTCTCTTACACAAACAGCTTTTTCTGTTCCTCCTTAAAACTTCAGGGTCTGCTTGGTCATTTCTAGAATTTAATTCTAATTCCATGGGAAGCAATATCCCTGTATTTGTGGGTTTTGCTTTCACAACAGTTTTGCTATGCATTGCCATGGTCACCCATTTAGAAGTATGAGAAATATCAAATTTACATATTTGGGAACAAAGCTGGAACTAATGGAAAGCATAAAAAGTAATTGAAAGAATTTATTTGGTAGAGGATGAGAGTGGTAAAGGAGGAAGAACAAGAGAAAAGAAATAGAGGAAATAGGGAATATAAGGAGTAGGAATTCATGTGATCTGTGCTGTTTGATGGTCCTTTTAAAGAAGCTGTGTCTGAATACAGGAGTCTGGAACAGGACAGTAAGGCCACTGTTCCACTCTGCATATGTCTTAGTTCCAGTGTATGATTAGAACAAGGACCACGAAGCACTACAGGAGATCAGAAAACCTGCTGTAATGTTTATCATGTTTGCCAAATTCAATGGTAGATACTCAACACTAAAAACAAAGTAAGAACTGTAAATTGGCAATATACAGGTCAGAAAAACAACACATCAGGACATGATGAAGATGAAGTATTTTAAAGTT
This sequence comes from Argya squamiceps, assembly GCA_037834095.1. Classification (NCBI taxonomy): domain Eukaryota; kingdom Metazoa; phylum Chordata; class Aves; order Passeriformes; family Leiothrichidae; genus Argya; species Argya squamiceps. The sequence goes on along the minus strand of JBBMKD010000102.1, from coordinate 135,067,367 downwards.
ACATTGCTTCTTGGAAAACTCCTATAGGAAAAAATATCTAATTTAACCCTGAAAAGTTCTAGTTCAGGATTTTAGACTATAAAAGCCACCTCACATTAGAAAAAAGGATAAGTACATAAACCCAGCTTTCTTGTAGTTGGGAAGGCCAAAATTTCTACTTTTGATCTTTGAAGATGACGAGGTGCATTAGAAAGAAATTAAACTTCTCACCTGAAAGAATAAAACACTTATTCATTGCAACCTTGCAGGAGGATGAAATATTAAAAGCTCAGGGTAAATGTAGATTGCCATTCAAAGTGGCCTTTGAAAAAACACATAAAGAAGGAACTTATTCCTCAGTATGATTAGAGAGAAGCCTGCAACAGACTATAAGTGGATAAAAGGTACCCTTCAAAAGTAGAAACCATATCAAAATGAGTAGAACAGAAAAGAACCTCTTAGAGATTTTGCTAAAATCTCTAAAATGCTCATGGTATTAAAACTAATAATAAAATATTTCAATTCATAACAAGCAAACAGCTTTCTACAAGCTAGCACTAACCCAGTGTACAGTTGAGATGAAAAAGTAGGATAAATAACAAAAAACATACTCAAGAAGATAACTCCAGTGTTTACTAACAGGGGATTGTAAGGAGTTTCTGCAGTAGAGAAAGCAGAAGAAAGTTGAGGTATTTCCTCAGATAGATGTGTCAATGGAAAGTATAAAAAACTACTAATTCAAATAATAGTCGTGTGGCACCTCTTGAATATATTCACTCAAGAATTTAATTTATGTGGCTTCCCTATCATTTCTTCAATGGAGCAGAGGTCCCTTCCTCATTTATGTATCACCAAACTGTAAGTGTAGTAGGTCCAGAGTAGTCTATAAGAGGTATTTGATACATAATTCATCAAGCATTAGTGTTTTTCATCACAGAAAACAATACTTGCAGAAGTGGTTGTCATAGCAACTGATGTCAACATTTATATTTAGAGGTGGAGTAGGCTTGTCATCTGTGAAACTTTTTCACATCAGAACTCTACGCCAGATTCCTGAGGTATTAATTCTAAGGTTTTAGTTTAATTAAAGTCAGTGCAATGGGTCTTTGTGTTTGTCTGCCGTGTTCCATCAATGACATGAACCAGTGTCTGCACAAGCTAGATTTTTGATTAGTAATGGATGAAGACTATTTGTTCAATATACTTTTGTTGTCATAGGAGAGAATTAGATATTTACTTTGTCATTTATGGTTAATAGAGGATTACAAGAATTAGATTTTATAGCTAGTCCTGTTTTATCTCATTGTCAGGTGATCCCAGCGTTCCACAATTTTGCTTACTTAATTAAATCATATGCTCAACTTGTCCTGAAAATATTATTGACCATTTAAATAAATCCTTTTTTTGATAATCTGGATGGCTTGACTTCCTTCTAGACATTCATGAGTTTGCTAGCATTCTACTTGTACATATAAATTTCAGATATTGGACAGTGATGGGTCCAATTACCCAGAAAAAGAGTTGTATTTTGACATTATGATTTTATTCCATGAGAAAAAATAAAAAAAGACGTTTGGGTATCTGACAAGAAGATCTCACAGAGAGTTTAGATATGTGTCTTTCATCAGATTTAATTAGATTGAACAGAAATATTGAAGTGTGCTTTTGAGTATTTTCTTTTCAAATCAAGTCCCAAATCTGAGGACTGAATTATTGTCTTCTCTAAAAATTGTCTATCTTTCTAAAAACCAGATATGATTATATTCATTTTAAAACCTAGGGATACAAGATTTAGTGGTGTCTTCATTGCTTCATGCAGACTTGAATATCAATCAGATGAGATGTGTGAAATGCAATTTTTTTACCTCAGTCTAGTGCACAGCATTATCTCAGCTTCTCAGAACAGATACAAATTTTTCACTGCCATAAACAAACTGAATCATCTATCAGAATATGCAGTTCACCCCAACGTGTCCCATATTTAAAATATAGGGAAGACATCTTACAGAAAATCTTTGACATACCTTGGCAAAATGTTGAAAATAATTTTGCTGGTTTTGCTGGCACTGCCATTCATTAGAAAAACACACTGCTCTGTGAAACACTATAAACAAAGGAAATGAAGCTGAAGCTCAACAGCACCTACAGGGAGAGTGGCATTGTGCATTCTGCCTGTCTCTGCGGTGTAGCAAATGGTTCACTATGTATACTTAAAACCTTAGAAACTACAAATGATGTATGCAGACCACAAATCATTCCCTTTGAAAGATCCTAGCATTTTAGTGTTTAGGGGCTTAGTTTTTTGGTTTGACTAATTTATTTTTTTAGGTATTTCTTTACTGTGCTGTGCTGTACTGTACTGTTAGAAGGATCAGAAAGCTCATGATTGCTACAGCTCTTTAGAATGTGTTTTGTACATATTTCTTGTCTATATATATGGAATGAAAAACCTGACATTCATGGGGACAAAATGAGCAAGGGAAGTTAGTGTGGACATGAAGCAAATTATTATTATTTTTATTATAATTATTATTATAAGCAAAATGTTTATTTCAAAATTAGATGTTCAGAATTAGGGGTTTTTTTGTATCATCCTCTTATATCTAATGGATAGACATAAAACTGTAACTAGCACCAAAGTGTAGTTTTTAAATTCTGATTTCAGCTGAAACAATTGTTCCTGAAAGGATTTTTTCAATGGGTTGTAGCTTTTTTCTGTTTGTTTCTTTTTCTGTTCGTTTTCTTTTTTCTGTTGTAATGGTTTGAAAGCAAAACAAACGAGAGGCTCCAAGTCAGAAATACAATTTAATAAGAAAAAGAAAAAAA
>JBBMKD010000102.1:135049525-135063689 GCA_037834095.1 Argya squamiceps | reverse complement strand
CTTCTGGAGAAATGGTAAGAAATGAATATTTATGAATGAAATTTTGCAGCACCATTACTGTGATTACTTGAAACAAACAATGCTGTTCAAGAATTACTCTAAAAAAACCAAACTAGTGTCCATTCAGAAGCATGGTTTTCGCTCATATGTAATTTGTATCTAATTTCCTGAGATCTTTATGTGTAATGGACAGACAATAGTAATGCTGAGCAATTTAACACATTGTCTATGAGAGGTTCTGGAGGAAATGTGTATGAAATAGCCATACAGATGACTCAGTGAAATCTTATAGTTTATATGTGTCAAATACCACCTGTGAAACATGGAAATACCACTGAAGAATGGAAACCGGACCTGCAGCTAAACTAGAAGTGTTTTAACAGGTAGATGAAAATCTACTCTCAGAGAAGTGACAAAACTTAAAGGCAAATCATCGTCTAACTAGACAAATGCAACTTGATTATATCAGTTAAGCACAGCCCAGTGTTGGAACCATATGTAATATTCTCTCATCTAAGAAGTAATTTCATAAGTAGTTGAAAAATAACTAGCAGGGAAATTTTACCAGCTCACTGCTTAGCACCAAATCCATCTTTCCTGATGATCAAAGTTGCAAAAATGCGGAAGTGATTTTTTTCTTTCCCTAATTTGAGGCAGGAGGAATATTTTGTGTACGAATGAACATGACAGGGAGTGGAGAACAGGAATTGTGTCCTCCTGTTAATTTCTCTGTGCATTAGCATGAGCATGAAATTAGCATTTCCCTCCCTCCTTTGCTGGAAGTTTCTTCTTGGGAATGATTAGGGGGATTCTTCTTTTATGAGTACTTGAGTAGTTCTGTAAATGTTGGTGAAAAAAGTCATTACTGGGAAAAAAAATAATTACTGGGACAGGTAATCTGCTGTTTTGTTGAACTGACCTAGCTTATCCTTGCTAAGGGAAAAAAAAAGAGTTGCTTTCATATCTCTCACATCATTATTCTTCCATTCTCACAGAAGATATGGTAATAAGGTGATGAATTTCAGCAGTTTTTAAACTTTATTTAAGGAGGACTAATTACATTATTTTCTTTCCCTTTGTGGTGCAGTAGTGGAGGAAGAGCTGATACCAACATTCTGAACTGATGAGGCAATACTAGTTCTTTCCAGATAAGCACATTTTCCTAAGAATTAGTTTATGTCTGCCTTAAATATTCAGAGTTCTTTTCAAAACTTTAAACCCAGTAATTGGATCAAATTATGAGGAAAGAGAAGGAAAAGGTAATTTCATTTTAAGCAGAATAATTCCCCAGTACCCTATTATCTAAAGGCACAGTACTCTCCCATGGTAAAAGCATCTGCCAGGACAGGACTCAGGAATGTCTTGGCTCTGCTTGAACTCTAGAGGACACATCTCCTTTTCACTGGTTGCCAAGTCAGCCTAGCTCATGGAACATGACCCCCTGGGCTGTCATATTCTTGACTATTTGCTCTTCCAAAGGGCTGGAGGAATTAAAAAAAAAAAAAAATAGGAAAAAGGGTTGAAAGGATTCCTGGAACAAAAAAGCAATATATTCTACAATTGAAGTAAAAATTTCTTAGATCATGTGCCAAAAAAGCATAGTAACATGAAAGACCAATTATGATGACATTAGCCTCTTCAATAAGACTGATCAAATAGCTCATTAAGTGTGGTGTACAATGTAATAGCAATGCACTATGGTAGAACAAAAGGAATTCAGTATTACTGTGCATATCTAATCAAGATAATTTCAAAGCATTCCTACATTTAGACTGAAAGCATTTTCTGTAAAAAATTACTAATACTATTACAAGTTATTCCCCCTTTTACTTGGCAAAATCCTCATTTCATTTTCATTAAGAATAATTTTCATAAAGGTTGGAAAAGACCTCTAAGACCATTGAGTCCAGCTGTGAGGCTAACAAGCCCACCACTGAATCATGTCCCTAAGTAGCACATATACATGTCTTTTCAATATCTCCAGGAATGGTGTTTCAATCACTTCCCTGAGCAGCCTGTTTCAGTGCTTGACAACAGTTTTGGTGGAGAAATGTTCCCTAATATCCATCTAAACCTCCCCTGGTGCAACTTGAGGCTATTTCCTCTAGTCCTGTCACTTGTTACTTGGGATAAAAGACTAAGTAACATTTCTGCTCATTATCATCTTGTTTCAGGTAGTTAGGAGCAATAAGGTCTTCTATGAGTGTCCTTTTCTCCAGGCTAAATAACTCCAGTTCTCTCAGCTGCTCATTGTAAGACCTGTACTCTAGACCCTTCACCTGCTTTTCATGAGTCCATCCCGACCACACCAGTTCACATGGTTGTTCTTACTGCACCTTATTTTTTAATTAAATTCAATCCAGGTTGTTGTTGTTTTGTTTTGTTTTTTTAAATAATATTTATTCAAAATATTTTAATGACTTATTTGTTAATCAAAACCATCACTTGCCCACCTGATATGAGCTATATAACACAAGTAACTAGCGTTATAGTTATTAGTTACAATTTTGTCAAGTTAATAATAATATCTAAGTGGTATATTTATATTTGCACAATAGAAGTGTCTAACGATATACCTTGTGTTAAAATTGGTTTCGTTCTTAGAAAACACATTAAATGATTTTGTGGCTAAGTGGTCTTCTATTCCTGCTCCAGTTTTATTGCTTGACATTGTGTAAGTCATTTATCTTCTTTTTTCTTCGTGTCCAGTCTGTAAGGTGACCATGCGCATGTCACTACATTCCTTTTTCTACATTCCTTTCGGTGCAAGGGCATTAATACATTGTATTTTTCTACATCTACGAGCACAGAGGTTCCTGTTCTAAGCTACATAGTCTGAATGCAGACATACAGCAGCAATGATACATGAAATCTTTCCTTCTGACTTGAAAGAGATCTGAGACTAACCTCATCAAATCAGACCTTTATTTAACTATTCCCCCAAATCCCTAAATCTTTACCAATGCATTGTATGTGATCGTGGAGACAGGAAATTACTTTTGAATTCAGTGTATGTTGGCTGTATTGAATAAATCTCATATTTGTATGAAAATGCCTGTGAGCCACTGGAAAGTTGGAGACTTCAAGCAAGTAACTTACTTTTTCTTGAAATCTGCCAAGTATGAGACTATTGCATTTATTCTTCTAATGGGAATCCTCTTTAATAAATGCTGGATTACTAGGATGTAATTTGTGATTGTATTAAAATGATTACAGCTCTCAGAATCCCAGTGGAGGCTCTAGGAATATTATTAGGATTGTCAGTAGAAAGGAATGTATGGTTTAAAAGGTTCTAAACTAATCATGCACTTATTAGTTATGGCCAAATTCCTGCTAACTCCCAGATGAGGGAGAAAAACCAGAACTAATTACTACAGTTGTGCACACAGGGGAAGGTATCTGTACTAGAAAAAGTAGAATAAAACAGATCTCATGCCTATAATTACTTTTTTCATTGTGTCATTTTGAATTATTACAGAAAAAAAAAAATAATAGTAGCATAGTAATACCAGATGCTGATGGGCTACAACAATATAAAAATGGACATCAAGACAGCAGATGCAGAATGTTACTCTGTGAAATAATCTTTACAGTTAGTAGAAATAGATTTATGAATACGTTTAGCAGGACAAATAGGTGTAGCTCTGACTTGAAAATAAGCAGATTCAGGAGCACTAAGACTGATGATTACAATGTTCAGTTGTCTTAATTTAAAAAATGTCAGAATAACAAGATTTTTTGTTTCAGAATATGAAGCAAATGTGTATCACAGAAATAAATGCTAAAGGAAAAACCCTCTTTTCAGAGACCATGCTGATAACTTTCTATATGGTAATCCATCTTTTAAAAACCAGCATCTAGCCTTATTTTTAATAAAATTATGATACTTTAATAGGGATTATGTAATAATAAAATCTAATAATTTAGATTTTCCAGGAAGACCATTCTTAAAACTTAGAGTAATGTCCTGGTTCCAGCCAGCACAGTGTTAATTTTTTGCAGTAGTTGGGAGGGGTCATGGTTAGGACCCAGAAGTTATTCTACACCACCTCACAACATTGCCAGGGGACAAGGAAAAGGACTCTTTTCTGGGGACAAGGGGCTCTGTCCATTTGAGAAAACATGGTGTAGGGAGTCATCCGATATTGTCTCTTGTTGGGTTTATATTTCCACATGAATTGTTTCTTACAACTTTTGTTATTAATACTGTTGCTTTTACCGTCAGTTTTCTTCTATTGTTGTGATTTCCAGTAAATTGTTCTTAACCTCTGATCTTTGCCTCTTGTGCCTCTAGTTGGAGAGGGAAGGGTGAATGGCACACGGCTTTAGTAGGAGTATTAAATTGGACAATACCATTCCTAAACCATGAAAACCTATTGAAAAGAAATTCCTCTCAATTTTATTCTATGTTGTATATGTTTGACATTAGATAATTATTCAGGTCTGTAGTTTGATAAAGTTCTGAAATGAGGCCCTTCACCTGTATTACTAAATTGTTGCAAAAAGGAGCAACTTCATCACAAACCATCCTGATCATCTCTGTTCCTAGTATTTTATGGCTTCATGTTTTACTTTCTGCTCCATGAAATGTGGATATGAAACTACCTCAAAACCTCCACTTGAGAGCTGTGTGTATCATTATCTTGATTGCAGTAACAGTCTGTGTTCTGATGTCTGAATTATTCCAACAGAAGAAGACTGGGTCTTTTAGATATCTTAAAAAAGAAGCATAGCTGAAAAGTTCAATCAATTAAGCATAAAGTGCACTCTCTACTCCCTTATTTGGCCCCAGTGTAATATTTTCTGCTGGTAAGATTCCTACATCAGATGTTCCCATGCATTTCTCACTTCCAAGAATCAACTTCTTATATGACTTTATGATCCTGATGAACACAAAAAGTGTCTTTCAGAGAAGATGGTAATGGTGACTTCCTTTTATCCTTGATCGGAGTGTTTTTTCTGAATGTCACTGGTTTGCTTTCAATTCCATCCTTAGGATTTCATTCCATCTGGAGCTGAGTCCTCATCTGCTGATTTCACTTGAAAATCAACATGCATCCCTGTTACAACCTGCCACTGAGGTGGGGTAATTGAGCTTGGTAATATATCTGTTGGGGAAGATTAGCATGAAACAACACTGGACAATCAGTGTGTGTGTATACATATATATTCATGTATATTTTAGAAAAATTTGATTGCAATGGAAAGGAGATATGAAGCTCTTTTGATTATTAGTTATAATACAATAACAGTATAGAAGTATGAAAAAAAAATATTTAAGAAAGTATATAAGGGAAAAAAAGAAAGAGAAAGGATAAGAGTATACAAAGCAGAGGAAAGATATCACTCCCCATGGATCCAGCAACAAGGAATTTAGATGTCCATGGGTCACAGTCTTGATTGATCAGGATAGAGGAAGCCCTGAGCAAAAAAAGAGTTCAGCGTGTTAATATACTTTCAGGTTCAGGTGAGAAAACCCAGGTACCTCCACTAGGGGAGGAGTGAAGGGAGCTTTAAAAACATGGATCATGTGCAGTCCTCTGGGACTCACCCTCTTCCTGGGTGGAAGGCCCCAGAAATTAGTCTGATGGTGCTTTGGTGGTCACTGATGTTCACAGAAGCCATTTGTCCCATAAATTGGGGCAATAAGTGCATGAGTAGCTGTTTCCTTCCCCACAATTTGCCACAGTGGGAATTTTTGGCTAGTGTTAATCAGGATGTGCTACCCAGATCTTGCCTCCAGGCCTGGAATTAGCACCTTCCTGTTGAAAATTCCTTTCTTCTGTGTTAACCTCAAGCCCACTGTGGTGGATTATCTTATGCCAAGTTCCTTCCATGCCCTTGACAGTGTTTGAGACAAGCAACTGTGCTCCCTAGTCCTTACACCATCCTGTGGCTCAAACACTGTCTTCCAAGCACTTCTCATCAGTTCACGGTTTGTCCACCAGGTTTGATGCATATGTAGTAGAGAATGACAGAAAAAAAGAAAGACAAAAGAAGACAGATAAAGCAACTCACTGTCCAATACAATGTGATTACAAAAAAAAAAATGACATTAAGTATCAGAAGAATAACCACAGGCTATAATTATAATCTATGAATTGATGGGATAAACCAAGATCTGAATAGCTAAAATCACAGCCCTTAATATTAACAAAGCTGCAAACACAGGTAAAGTAAAAAGCCCTTAGAATACATGTCAGGAAATGTACTGGATATGGAAATTCAGATGGGAATACAAGTCTGATTTACCTTGAACAAACCCTCACAGGTGAATCCCACTAAGGAATAGAAGTTGTACTTTGTGACATAATGTCTAATGATTGATAACATGTTTTGTTCCAGAAATGGTTCCAGATAGGTTTTCATGGAAGCTAATAAAAGGCTTCCTTGTATACTATACATGTCCCATTTTGGTACTTGATTGTCCCTCTTTCTGCTCTAGGAAGGACTACTCAACCGTAACATTTTCTTCTGTTTTGTTAAGACTATTAAATTTACTCATTATTATCTCTGAAAAACTTAGCCAAATTATTATAAATCTAAAGACTTCTGAGGCAGAATGAGGAAGGTTAATACATGTTTTGACAAATTCCTCCCTTCTGTGCTTATCTTAAGTTCCTGCTGCAGTGGCTTACCTTATGACAGGTGGTTTCTCTGTCCATGACAATGTTTGAGACAGGTAAATGTGATCTTTAAGTCCCTACAGTCCACTGAATAGAAAAAAAATGATTAGGGTTTAAATATGAGTATAGGCACTAGATCTAATATGACCAATGACTGAAACAGGATGATCTTAGTATTTACAGGGTGCTCTTGCAACTCACTGAATCAAAAACTGCAGGAACAGAAGACAGATGTCTGTAACAAACTAACAAACACACAACATTTATTAGAAGACACAGGCCTGTTTTCTGTAAAGGTTACTGATTTGAAAATTTTCAGAAAACTTAAAATATCTGAATTGAAGTTACAGCCAATGTGATGATAGAACATATCTTTCTTTCAAACTCCAAGAACCTTTAACTTAAAAATATATAATTCAGAATATGAGGCAAAGGAAAAGGGACACTCAAGAATGAAGAATTTTTCTTTGCAGGAGCACAATTTCAAAAGTGTGTGGCTCTGTACAGTGCTATAATACAGTTCATGACTCACTAAATCAACACAGCTCAAATTAAACATTTAATTTACAGATGTTTTCTGACAGCTGTTTTAACAACTGGGTGGATCACTGGAAAAACTTAATCACATCAGCTTTAATATATCAGACTTCAAAACTCTACGAATAATTGTAAGAAAGTACATTAAATACTTTAAAAAAGTGGATGCTGTACTGTCTTCTCAGAAATTCAAAATAACCTACTCCAACTTTAAAACCTGCAATTAACATGGAATAAAATCTCTGCTTGCTCCAGAGATGCTCAATAGGATATGCATTAGAATTTTTCTTTTGGTAACACAATCAAGACAAGATCTGACATTATTTTAGTTAATTAGATTATTTTCGCTAATTGGTTTTGTCTTCAATTTATTTTGGGTTTCCTACTGCCACAGTCTTTTGAAGTTAGTAATTTAGATGAGAACCCAGTCAAATGAAGCTCTCCATCTTAGCTCAACATTAAACCTTTGGTCTCCATCCATATTTAGCACTTAAATTTAAGCAATTAACTAAATAAAAAGTAATTATGTAAATAATAACTGAAATACATACCTTTTTTCTTGTATGCCATATACTAGATTAATCACAAGCAATTTTTTTTGTAAATTTCAGTGAAGAAAGGTCAAGCATGGAATGCATAACTTGGAAACAGCAGAAATGTCTTAAAGGTAAGTAAACAATTAAAAAAATTCCATGCATAAAAATGAAAAGAAATATTTTATCTGAAGATAATTTTAATGTTCTGCTTCCCAGTTTTCCTTCTGATAATGAAATACACAACATAGGTTTTAATACAGGAAATAGTGCTTCTTACTTTTTGTTGGATATATAAAATGAATCCTTCTTTTCAGTTAACATGCAGAAAGACAGCAACTTAGTTTAGTGTATTTAAACAGTAGAATAAAGCCTGATATGATAATTCATATCACAGTGAAAGGCATGACATTGGTGTAAGTCCATGTCCTGAGCACATGGATCTCTCCTGGCAATTTAAATTTCTGCCTTTGTGTTTATCTCCATCCCTGTATGCACTCTTCCCTACCCTTTCTAAACCCTTACTTTTTAAAAAGTGTATGTTAGTATTGAAACCAAAGCAAATAAATTAAAATAAAAAATTGAAATCTTTGTTTACTTTCTCAGATAAGTTACTGTTTTCAGGACTACTATGGGAGAATTTAGCTGAATATTTACTTTTTGTATTTCATCTCTGTAAAGGAGTAAGACCTATTCTTTGTCTACGTGACAACATGAGGCAGTCTTCTGCAGTATTCTTTAACAATGGTTTATTTATGCTTACAAATACCTAGCCATCAACTTTAAATAAGGAATGGTTTGAATCACAATAATTTCAATTCTAATTTTTTTTAATATATTGAACAGCTTTATGCGATGTATTTTATATGCTAAAAGACTTATATTGTGTTTAATTACCATAAGAAACATGGCAGGATAGCTGAAATAAGAAATTCTTGAGAACAGGTCTCTAAATAAACCTAAAGAAACAGCTGAAACAATCACTCAAACTGGTATTAAATGAAAAATGTACTAATCCGTGATGTACTATTATATACTGATCGCCGAAAGCTTTTCCAGTTCAGAGCAATAAGCTGAACATGGATCTGACAGAGGCCTGCATTGGTACAATATTACTTCACAGTTAGGTGATCACAAGCTGCCAAGTAATTTGTAGAGATACCAGGGAACAGGAGACAGACATGCTCTTGCCCTGAGGCTTATGAGAAGGGCAGCAGAGTGATACTGACTAAGCAATGCACAACTACCAAAAAATATTTTCAGTATTTTACTTGTTCAGTACTTAGAAAATCTCAGCTTGCCTGGTGACTGGAACCAAATATATCTCAGTAGTGAAAGAAGCAGGGGATAAAGTGGTATCTAGGTATTCTTCAGAGATTGCTTGCCTTTATTACTGACCTTTTGGGTGAAGGAAAATCATAGGTTGTCTAGTTTTTTAGATGAGTCAACAGACTGATGCATGCATGAAACTTTCACACACAGCCAAACGCATAGAGGTTAGATAAGACAGAGCACATCTCTTTGCCCATTGATTTGAAAAAGAAGAAAAGCAAGCAACAGCTATAAGCCAAGGTGTGCAGGTTAGCTGCGATTAGTGAACTCAATATGTAAAAAACATACATCAGAGAGTAAGATTATCTCCTATGCTAAAGAAGAAATACATTTATGAAAAACTGAAACTGTACATAAAGAAATATATTAGCTCTTTATGGAGAACTTAGGAAAATCTTAAACTATCAAAAATAGTAAATATAGCATTTTTCTTTTTTTTTTTCAAAGAGTTACAGACAATAAAATTTCACACCATGGTTTATTTTTCATTGTTTTCTCTTTAAGTTTTTTCTGGAATTTATTAAGATCTTTCTTTAATTACTTGTATTATTTTCCCCTAAGCTATTACACTCACTACCAATATCCTATGAAGAAATAATAGAAAAGTCAAGAATTCATTTCTTACATTCTACTATCTCTGGGTTTTTTTTCAGAAATAATGAGCCTAAAGTTCTAATTAAATGTGATGTTAAACCAAGGTAAAATCTGTTTCATTTGCAGCAGAGAAATCATGCCACCATTCTCTTTCAAAGTAGAAGTCAATTGTTAAGACAAGTATTAAGGTCTAAAGTAACATTATTCTGGTCCATTCTCTGCTGTGTTGCCTTCCAATGTTTTGCAGCAACAAAGAGACAGTGTCAGTATTTTAATGATAATACTATTTCAACCAAAATAAATATTCCAAAACATGCCAAGTTTACATCCTAACAGAACTTTTAAGTTAGACTGAGAAAAATGAGTAACATGGCCCCTAAAAAAACCCCTCAAAACAAATCAACAAAAAATAACTTAGGTTTATTTTAAAAAGAAGTATGCAATACTTTGGTGGGGTAAACCAGAAGCAAATACATATGCAAAATGTTAATTGAAACAAAGGCCTCAAATCACAGCTTCAAACAGAAAGCCTTTTTCTCTCTTTTGTTTCTTTGTGGTTGTTTCTAAGGTGCTTATAATATTTACTGCTTAAACTCTGTCTGCCTTGAGTTCTAGATGTACAACTAAAAGCACAAAAAGGGATCCTGTAATATTCCCACATATCTGAATCCTTGTCTAACTCATGCAATCTCTTTGAAGTGTTGCTGATCCTCTCATTCTTATGGTTATCACAAAGTCCCTGTCAGTGCTCTAAACAATGACTATATCATTTTCTTGAGGCAAATACAAAACCACAAAAACTATTTTAAATCTTTTATTATTTTTTATCAGACATATTTAACTACAATATGAACTAGAAGTGAGTTTTAAACAGATGCAGAAAGAAAGATGAGGTTAGTAGCCAGAGAAAGAATTTAGATGAAACAATTGAAAAATAATTTTAAAAAACCCTTGAAACTAAATTTTGCATTTTCGCTTTCTTGCTGCATCTTACAAGACTTTACTCAAATCAGTAACTTTCAGTGACTTTAAAAATAGCAATGTAATGGAAAAGATAGCAACACATTGTGTAGATGTACTGGTTTTCACTGTGATAGAGTTAAATTTCTTCATAGTATCTAGGATGGGGTTATGTTCTGGACATGTGATGAAAACAATGTTGATAACACACCAATGTTTTAATTATTGCTTAACAGCGCTTACAGACGATCATAGCCTTTTCTATTTCTCACATCACCCCACCAGTGAGTAGGCTGGGAGTGCATTAGACTTTGGGAGGAGACACAGTTCTGGGGAAGGAGGAGAAATGGAGGATACGTTCAGAGTTAAAGAGTTTGTCTTCCCAAGTCATAGTTATGCAAGATTGAGCTTTGCTTTTCTGGAAATAGTTGTCAGTAAATTCCTTGTTTTTTCTTGCTTTTGTGTGCAGCTTTTGTTTTACACATTACATGGTCTTTGTCTCAATCTTTGAGTTTTCTCACTTTTACCTTGCTGATTTTCTCCCCCATACCACCAGGGGTGAGTGAGCAAGCGGCTGTGTGGCACAGAGTTGCTCACTGGGGTCACACCACAACCACAGAATAACTTCTGAAATATTTCATTTAGATTTCTGATGCCATAGTAATGCTCCCCAACCCTGACACGCCCTGTTTCCATGGTCACATTATAGCACTAGGAGATGCTGGCCCCATATCCAGTCCAGAGGTTTTTCCCAGGTAAGCTTTAATACTTAAATCTCTTAGGAGACAATTAATGTCATTCACACCCACAAGAGAATGGCCTTCTGTAGCCTTCTTCTCTACTGTTCAGCTTAATTTTTTATTGAACAAAGTTTAATATAAAACTGTATAGAGCAGATTGATAAAGAGAAATTCGGTCCTATCTGTCAACTGTTCCTTGCCTGACAGGCAGGATCCTGACTGACACAAAATTAAGACTTTCTTCCCCAGTTCTCCTGGTACACTCTACTCCATGGCACACCTACCACACCTGACAGAAACTAGTTACTAACACATCACATGATCTTGAAATTGGATATCCAAACAAAGGGCACAAAAATATATATTTACATCAGCCACGTCAGTAGTGTTCAAAAGTCCTGTCATCAGTGTTTCCTATTCTTCTCTCTTTCCAAATTTTGCATAGAGAATCTCAGAATCTCAGAATGATGGTGTTTGGAAGAGATCTCTGGAGGTCTGTCGCCCTGATGCAAAAGTCTTTGGATTGTTTTTACTCTTGGAGTTTCTCACGCAGCTTTAGGAAAACAACTTATATTTTTAGCATTTATCTATTTTTTACATTTTTCTGCTATGGGTGGAGAAATGTGATGGACAGTGATGTTCACCTACTAGGTCAAAGAGGTGGCGGCCTGTGTAGCCAATCTCTTGACCTCTCTAAAAATGTATATAAATAATGGAGTCAGATAATTAGAATAGAAAAAGAACCAGAAGCCTTCCCTTGACCTGCTGTGTCTGCCTCGTTCCTCGGGTGCCCTGAAACTGCCACAAAGGTCATCTGTTCCGGCCCCCTCAACAAGCAGCATCATCTAGAGCAAGATGTCCAGGACAGTATCCAGACAGCGTTTAAATATCTCCAAGAATGGAGAAGCCACAAATTCTCTGGGCTTCCTGTTCCAACCACATTATTCTTCTTTTATCCTGTTCTTGATATACAGATAATGCAAAATTTAGATTCTAAGCTGTGTAACACCATTTAAAATCCATGTATGGCACTGCATACAATTTAGCAGTCATTTAAAAGCTTTGTTTCCTAAGGATTTAATTTAGAATTCTGGTAATATGCTTAAGGGATCTTGAACTAAGATCCTCCAAGTGTATAAATACTTCATATTATTTTTGGGGCTACATCTGTTAGATGCCATTATTTCATATTTAGAGGCTTAATGTTACAAGAACGAGTCATATAGAAACATAGAACCTCAGCATCATTTAGGTTGGAAAAGACCTTTAAGACTATTGGGTCCAAACATTAGCCTAACACTGTGAAGTTCACCACTAAACCTTGTCCTTAATTATCACAGCTACATGCATTTTAATCACCTCCAAGGATGGTGACTTAACCACTGACGTGGGCAGCCTGTTCCAATGCTTGACATGTCCAATACAAGCCTTCTCTGGGGTGCACTCTGATGCGATTGCTTTGTGAGAAAGGGGGCCAGGGTCATCTTTGAAAACTGGACATAAGAACCTTTTTTACCTCCCTTGAAAATTATGGCTCAGGATGATTTACAGAATTGCTTTGTTTGTGTCTACCCTGTTTTACTTCTATCTGTCATGTGGTGCTGAAATGTAAGCAAACAGCCTCAATCATGCAATATTGTCCACAACCTATTTAGAAAGTGCATTTTGTTAAGTGTTTGATTGTTAATAAAGGGTAGAACTTGTTTTAATTTTCTCTGCACTCTGGAGTCATATGTCTTACTCTTCTCATTCAACCAGGGACAAAAGTCATTCCTGCTTGAGGTGACATTAGCAGCTACTGAATCATTTCATATGCAGATGAAACACTGCATTACAGTCCTCTTCATGCCTAGAATACCAAATAATTAAATGCCAAATCCATAACTACTGCATCCTCCAAACTGTCATGCAAAATACTGAGTTGCCATGCCTGCTACTTCTCGTAGTGTCTACCCATTATTATAGACTATTGTATATGTGTATTATTGTTTATAATGAGGTGAAAAAAAAAAAGAGTGCTTGTGCTGGTTTCAGACACACGAAGGACAAGGCAGACACCAGAAGGTCAGGCAGGAAAGCTTCTATTTTAATTTTCTGACTCCATCTTTTATACATTTTGACCAGAAGGCAAAAGATTGGCTACACAGGTTGCCACCTTCTTGACCTCATTGGTGAACATCACCATCAATTATATTTCTCCTCCCAGAGGAGAAATATGTAAATAAAATAGATAAATTCTAAATATATACATAGTTTACATGAAGCTGCGTGAGAACCTCCACTACAAACACTGAAAAGCAGGAAAATTCAGGGTGACAAGTGCTAGTAATTACTTCTGACCTTTTTAGTGTAGACTGTCTTATTCTTGGAGTATTTTTGAGGGATTTTTAGGGGTGTTTTTTAGAGTGATCATCCTTTCCAAGATTCATATGTGTGCTGAATATCACGCATTTTCTATCCCTTAGGTTTTTGAAATTTATGTCAGTCTCCAAACTCTTTCCTAGGTGAGTGCCAGTATGACCAATATCAGAAAACATTGAAATTATGAATTTTACACTTGCCATTGTCCAGTCACAAATATACCAGACAAACGGCAATCGTTTCCTATAAGTCAAAATTTATCAGCTGTTACTAGTACTACCTCTACATCTTACAGACAATCTTACAGTAGACTTATTTTCGATATGTTTGATTAATAAAAGTATTCATACACAATATTGAAAAGGAGACTATTCTTTAAAAATATTTACCATATCAATTCTTGAAGACTACAGGAAGAAAAAATCTCCATGGAATTCTGTGACTGTACCAGAAACATTTCAAAAGTCATATAGCCTCTGAC
>JBBMKD010000102.1:135024603-135046936 GCA_037834095.1 Argya squamiceps | reverse complement strand
GACACAGTCTTAAGCTGCACCAAGGGAAATATAGGTTGGATATTAGGAAAAAGTTTTTTACAGAAAGTGTGATAAAGTATTGGAATGGTCTGCCCAGGGAGGTGGTGGAGTCACCATCCCTGGATATGTTTAAAAAAAGACTAGATGTGGCACTTGGTGCCATGGTTTAGTTGAGGTGTTAGGGCAGGGATTGGACTCGATGATCTTGAAGGTCTCTTCCAACCTAGTCATTCTGTGAATTCTGGGAATTTCATTTCCAAATTCAATCACTTGTTTCTGCAGTTTCTTTTAACTAGGCTATTAGGGAGTTACAAAGTGCAAAACACTTTAGGAAAATTGTTTGGGACCTTGCTGACCTTCTAGTGCTATTTCTAACCTATCACTCAATTATGACGGAGGAGAGAAAATCTGTTACCTTACTCTCATTGACTACTGGAATTTTGGAATAACCATATGACTAGATGCTGAGGTTAGAAGAAAATAAAAAGGAAGAAAATATGAAAATCTCTGCAAGCAGTAATTTGGGGAACACTGATTAAGTTTCTTTTCTTTTCCCATTTATTTTGGCAATCCAAAACCTGCTGTCCTTGTTTTAGAGACCTTAAATGCTTATCTTTACTTATTCCATCCCTGTATCACTGTTGCTCAAGTAATAAACAGGTACAAGATACTCTCTATTTTCAGTGAGTGTAACCTACTAAAGCAGCAGTGAAGAAAGTTCAGAATTCATTGGGAGAAAACACTCAGAGACAGACACAGAGATGCTTGCACTGACCCTGGGCAGTGAGCAGGCTAGGATGAAGGGTCCTCAGGAGGGCTGGGCTTCCTTAACCAGGCAGTCAGATCTCACAGCTGTGCCTGACCTCAGATTTCTATACCTTCCAGGCTGCCACGCCAGGGATCTTCTGGAAGCTGGGGGCTACCAAGTCGAGAGCTTTTTAGGGGTGACTGCTTTAAAACATCCTCACCAGACACCATCAGTTTTGCCAGTGCTGCACAGCTTCCTCCAAGAGTGTAGTCAAAATTCCCAGCCTCTTCTTTCTGCTGATCCCCTCAGTGTTAGCCAGGTCATCCTCTACTCACAGTTTATCAAACTACCCATCAGCTCCAGCACTCTTCAGTCAAATGAAATTATATTATGCTAGAATTTTAAGGGCAGAAGCACCTAGGACTCTTAATGAAAAGTGGACACAGAGAATAAAACTTCTTCATGAGCTTGATTCAGCTGCTGCTGAAGTGAAGGAGACTTTCTCCATTGATTAAGAAAGGTGCTAGGTACTTCTCTCCCTGTCTGGTAAAGTTTGAACATTATATTTAACCCTAATAATAGAGAGAAAATTTGCTGCATATGTGATTAAAACCCCAAGAAATGCACATTATTAAAAGGAAGGGACATTTTGAATCTGACTAATTAGATGGAGAAAGTTAGGGGAAATTATTTACTCATTCCTGGATACAAGCAGGGAGAAGTGTGCAGGGAGAAGCACACTTTTCTACCAGAGGGAAACAAATATGTTGTGTTCTACCAGATGTAGTGATCATGTATACCAGCTCCCAAGACAGATATTGCTCCACCTCTGATTGATTTTTAATCTCTGTAATGAAAAAAAAAAATATATATGTAGCTATAGTGCTACATATATATGCATATATATGCATATAGTGCTACATTTATTCTCATTCCCTTTATATTTTCTTAGAATTAGCCTGGTAAAATTTCCATGTTCAATATCTAGATAACCTCCTCTATAGGTCAAGATCACATATTTTTGTTTCAGAAATTATACTTCAGCTGCAGACAAATAAAGCTGACAACAATGATCTTTGGTCTTGACCCTGTATCATTTTGTTGAGTGCTGAAAGGAAATAACATCCTGACTTCCACTGGGAAAGTCTGAACCCCTTGATGTTGTACCCAAAGTTGAGCACTCCCTTTTCAGTATATATCAATATACTATTTAGTTTTTTCTTACCTGACAATTTAAGTTTATACACAGAGTGTTATGTTCATACATTCTTCAAAGATTTAAACCCAGAAATGGATTAGATTTAATTCAACTAACTCAGAATTCTAAGAACCAGTACATTCTTAATGCACAGGAAGACTCATGCTCCAATGTCAGGTAAATTATATTCTTAAATTAAAGGTTGTTGTACTTACATGATTATCCAATGTATTTTTTCTCACATGGATATCTGTGTGAGTTTAAGAGTACAGAAAAAACCTGTAGCATGGTTAAGAAAATACAGCAATTCTTATTTATAAATAAAGGTCATAAAGTTATTATTACATCTTATTTTCAGTATTCCTCAGTACTTTATCTATTTTCAATATTAGTCTTCATTTTTAGCATAAGTGAATATCTGAATTGTTTTACATTTTGTATTATTTTATCTACTTCCATAATTACACAAATGAAAAAGAAATATGAAGTGAAGCAGGTGGGGTTTTGGACAAAATCCTTATGTTTAAACAGAGTTAGTACACAAATTCATGTCTTTTTTGCAGGCCCAACTGTGAACCTTATTTTTATATGTTTAACCTGTAATTATCTATGTAGATTGGATAAACTGCTCTTGCATATAAATAGGCACTTAGAGCCTACAGTTACCTGATTGGCATGTGAAATCAGGGTAACTGATCTTGCAACTACATGTCTAATATATCCATAATGCAGGTCAGTAAAATTCAGTTAATTCTCAATAATCTTTTGATAAGAGAACTATCCTGGCTCTTTACTCAAGCAGCAATCTGTCAAAAATGCCAAACCTGAGCTGCATTTTCTGCACTACCTTGTAAGGACAGGCTAAAATTTCTGCCCTTCAGTTCCACAAGGCAAAGGCAATCTGTTCTAAAAGTGATAGCAAAACACCAGTAAAGTCAACAATTTTCTTGTTACCAAACTACTTTACCTAATAAATAATTTGCTTAGCCCGTATTTCAGCCTTTCCTTATGAACTTGATGATGGTAAAATCCACACAAAAAGGCACTGTATTTTTATTTCCCCCTTCAAATTTTAGTTGAGAGTAAAGGAAGTTTTAAATAAATGTGTTGTAAACCTGCAAGTTATTCTCATTACTGTTAGCATTGATTAAAAAACAAAAGTGAGAAAAATTCACTTTTAGTATACTGCCAATAGCTAAGAGATTAGTTACAAAAGAGTTTCTCCAAGACATTTCAGATTAATAAGCATTTCATTAAAAAAAGAAGTTCTTCAGAAAGGAAAAGTAGCTACAGGCTGAGGGTGCTTCTCCACAAGAGCGCATTTTATATAGATGTTGTGCTCTTTGAATAGTGTGCAAGTGGCCGGTCAGATCACTGGGGGCAGGTCAGAAAGAATGAAAAAATGTGACTTTTAACTCACATTTACATAACCTTCTCCTCTGAAAAGTCCATTTTCCTGCTGTTTTTAAATAACCTAAGGGCTCTTCCTTCTAATGTTAGGCTGCAGAGGTCACTGAGGAGCATAAACATTGTTCAACAAGCAGCACAGGATAAATGCAAACAAAATATGCTCCTTTTTTTCATCTTAGATGCTGAGAGAGACAAGAGCCATGTGTCATGTTTATCTATTGCATGAGACATGTTACATTTTGGAGAGTTAGGCCCAAATAAATTTGATTAAAGTATGGAATACAAGTGTATTTTTAATATTGCGTGTGTACATACATACATATATATATATATATATATGTCTTCCCACATATTTTCTCATTCTCATTCTCATTCTCATTCTCATTCTCATTCTCATTCTCATACAAAAATCTATGTGTACATATTCACCTGGTAAAACTATATATACTCCAAGATCCATGTTGGAACTTTGACTCATCTTTCATACACCTGAGAAAAGGTAGTTCTTAGAACATATGCACTCTTGCCATGTCATATAGATCCTCCCTATATGATCAGAACTATTGTGCTTTTCACTGTATCACAGAAGTGAGAAAGAAAGTGTAATACATCTGGGAAATGAGCTTGTACACATGGGAAGAATGACATAGTGGACATATTTCCATTAAGGGAATTCTAGACAGAAATACGCTACCTCTAGTCAGTGAGTTAACACAAAAGAATTACCAGAAGCATGATGTGGCTGAACCACTTAATGTTTCCTTATACATTTCAAGCCTTGGTAGGAGCCACAGCATAATGATTTGTTGGGCCAGAGACTGAACTTTTTTTTTGCTGAAACATATGATGCCTTCTGTAGCATTTAATTCAATTTTTTTCTACAGGGTGTACTAACTTTGTGAAGAGTTTTTCAGAAAGACCACTTTCAAAGTAATCTATAACTCAAAACCAGATTAAAATATTGTTATAACATGTGAAAAAGATGAAAACCATTTGCAAAAGTTAAGTTCAACCCAGTAGTGCACTGTTGGATATAAAAAAAAAAAATTCTCGCTATTGTTCCCTGACACCACCCCAAGAGAAGTTGAATTCCACTTGACGCCTTCTGGGCAAAATGTAAAAGTAAAGCCTTGTTTTTCCTTTCCTACAATGGATATAAATTTTTCCCATCAAAGCCCTTTTTTCCCTCAGAGTGCTGTTTTCTAGGGAATGTCACTTTTCCCAAAGCTTAGAGAGTCCAACGAATTCAACTGGGGTGTATACTCAGCTAGATAGTAAAATGCCAAGAAAATGATATTTCACTATTTTAGTTGTCTTTCTTAAGTCACTATTCCAGCTGTGGGAGAAACCCACTCTTCATTCATGCAGAGACAAGCCTTGCATTCATTAAGGATGAATTTATCAGTAACTGACTGACCCATCTTACAGTAAAAAAATCAGTAGAAAAAACAGGTATGTTAGACAAAGCACCGAGCATAAAGAAACAAAAATAGTTTTGGTGATGAAAGAAGCTGCGTATTATTAATTGCAAAGCAAGCATACTGGCAACAGACAGAGAGGAGGGGTGATACCTCTACCTCTCATTTTGGAATCAGTCATGGATCATCATTATATGCTGATCTTTCACTTGTCTTTTATGTGTTATATAAAGACCTGAAAAGGAAATGTATTTGTACATGAATAACAATTAATTTATTTTATAGCCTATTTCACTTTGTTGTCAGCTAATTAAATTCTGTCACTGAACCAAATATGATTGATTGTTACCTGCAGCTGTTCCCTGTAAATCTATCTACAAATAGTTGCTCCAAGATGGTAAGCATTCTGACACTCTCTAAAATACAGTCAGCAACAGAAACAGACAACCGTTGAAAATTAAATCTTAACAAGACTTCCACTAAACTCAGGGGGATACCATTTTTAATTAGAAGGAGAATGCCAGACTCTGAGTAGCTAGCTTAGCAAAGTTCACTAAGTAATATCTGATTAAAAGACATAAGGTGGACAGCTTTATTTTCCCTCTAGGAAAGCCAACAACTACAAAAATTACTTCCTTCATAAAATGCATTTAGTCATCAAAATGACAGGCTTGTCAGACCATGTGGCAGATTACCTTTAATTTTTTTTTCCTACTGATGTGTCAATAAAGAGAACACACTGCCAGGGAATTTTGTTACAAACAGTATCGTGTATGATGGTGTGATGGGACAGAATGCACTCTCAGAAATGCAATGACACAAAACTGGAAAAAGTGATTCACCAGTGGCGGTGCTGCATTCAGACAGATCTTGAGAGGTTGTAGAAATGGATATTGTAAAATCTCAAACAATTCAACAAGAACTACAAATTGAACAATCATAGAATTGTCGAATGGCTTGTGTTAGGAGGGACCTTAAATATTATCTAGTTCCAGCTCCCTCGACATGGCTAGGGAGGTCACCCACTAAATCAGATTACTTAAGATTTCATCCTAACAGGCCTTGAACACTTCTCTGGACAGGCTAGTCACAGCTTCTCTGGGAAACCTCAGTGCATCACTACTCTCACAGTAGAGTATCTTCCTAACATCTAATCTAAATATCTCCTTTCTTACTCTAAAATCATTTGCCCTTGTCCTCTCACTACATATCCTTGGAAACAGACCCTCTCCAGCTCACTCATAGGGCCCCTTCAGGTACTGGAAGGCTGCTATAAGGTCTCTTCATATCCTTCTCCAAGCTGAACAAGTCCAACTCTCTCTGCCTGTCTTTGTAGGAGGGATGCTCCAGCTCTCAGATTGTCTTTGTGACTGTCTCCTGGATACAGTTTATCCAGAAGATAAACCCTTGTGTGTACAAGGGTTTATCCATCCCTGTATTTTACAGTCTTTATAAGATGTGGAGGAAAGGTAGACTTCAGTTCTGTGGAAGCAAGCACTAGGTGTCTACACATCTGTGAGCATGTTCATACTCGGAAAGAGAATAAACCTATCTTAGGTGCAGTTATGTGAACTTCTGAGGTTGAGAGTAGTTTCAAGGGTGCTCTTTCTGGCAGTGAGAAAGTTAACAAAATAAAAGAAGGCAAAAATTCTCAAAACACTAGTAAATTATTTCCAGACTGCCTGGTTCCTAGGAATGTACTACCCTGCTTACTCCATACTCCACACATGTTCAGTTCATGATTATGTATAAATAGCAATTTTTAAACAAGGAGTGAACAAATGAGAAGCAGCCTCTGGACAATTGAATAGATCATGCCACCAGCAATTTCAAAGCTGCTTAACTGCACTGAATTTAAACTGGAGTACTTCTTCCCAAAATGCATATATGGCAGCACTTTCAGTTCACTTATTTGCTCTTATAGTGATATTTTTAACCTGACTTCTGTTTTTCTGTTTCATGTACCTTGAAGTTCAGCTCAGATGATCTAACAGGGAACTTACCAGCTCTCACGTGTACCTACACTTCTGTAGACATCCCCACAATCAAAAGCTGAAAGAGAGACCCCATCGTCCCTGCAATTATAGTTCACTCAAGACTAGAGAGCTTTTGGTCTAGCAAAAAAACACTGGTTTTTACTAGGGAAAATTAAGAGAGGCATGCCTACATAAGAACTGAAACACAAATCTGTTTTGAAGCTTACAGGATTTAAAACCAGAAAGATCTATGCTATTTGTCCATCTATGTGCTGATTTGGATGGGATAGAGTAAATATTCTTTATAGTAGCTCGTATGAGGCCATGGTTTGGATTTGTGCTGAAGTAGTATTGATAACACACTGGTGTTTTGCAACTGCTGAGAAATGCCTACATACCATCCAGGCCTCCTTTATCTCTCACATTGCCCCACCAGTGAGGAGCTTGGGGTGCACAGTAGAGAGGGGACACAGCCAGGAGAGCTGGCTCCAACTGACCCAAGGGATATTTCATACCATATGTTGTGATGCTCAGCATATAAAACGGGGGAAAAAGAATAAAGGTGGGGGACATTTTTAGTGATGGTGTTTATTTTCCCAAGTAACTGCTCTTTCCTGGGGGTGGTACCAGACAGGTGTTCTGTCTGCCCATGGAAAGGGATGAATGAATTCCTTATTTTGCTTAAATTCCTTGTTTTTTCTTTACTTGTCTGCATGTCTTTTGCTTTACTTATTACACTGTTTTTATCTCAACTTCTGAGTTTTCTCACTTTTATTCTTCCAATTCTCTCCTCCATCTCACCATATTAGCAGGTGAGTGAGCAAGAGGTTGCGTGGGGTTTAGTTGCAGGCTGGGATTAAACCACAGCAATCTGAATTTAACCTCTCAGCAAAGCCCAGAGATTTACATAGTGATTTTCCCAATCAATCCAGCTTCCTTTCAAATAAAAACTGCTTATTTTTCTGCTCATAGAAACACTGTTTCCGTCCCTGAAGAACCTGGCAGTCTGTTTTGTTCTCTCTATCCCCCAACATTTCTAAAAAAAGCAGGCCATGAGTTTGGACCTACAGAAATGTCCTTCCACTGACTAGAAAATAACACTCACAAAATTATTATTTCCTGTGTGTATTTTTGTTTTATTTCAAAGTGTCTGCATTTTGCTCTTTTTAGAGAAATTACTACCTTTCTTCTTCCTTCATTAGTTAAAGAATTCAGATACAGAAAATATGTATCTATTACCTCAATAAATATATATTTTATGTTAAAGTTCAGTTTTACAGGGTCTGACAGTTTTGAAGCTAGAGTTTGTACACCAAAGCAACAATTTAGTAATTTTGTAATTGTTTTAATTTTTTGGGAATTTCACAGCTGAAGATGACTCGTCTTTTTTTAATACTATCTGAGTCCAAAGACTATCTTATTTCTTTGAGATCCTACAGTTATTTAGTGGTGAAATGAAATCACTATGACCTCAAAATAATAAATTGCAGTAATCTGTTTACTAGCTGGCACTGCATTTCCTTTTAAACTCTAAAAGGCGGTCTTTGGTGTGAATGTTTCTAGAAAAAAAAGTTCTTTCCTCTGCACTGTCCCAATGGCACTTAAAGATGCATCTGTGGCCCTAAATGAAAAGGGGGAAAATATCTAAACAATCTCTGAAGACATGTTGGTATGTGCTAAATTGCATGGAGAAGACTTAGAACAGAGAAATTTGTCTAATTAGAGATGGATTAAAGTTAAGTACAATTTTTGTACATCAGATATCATGTAAGAGCAAAATCAGAAAAAAACAAACCAAACAAAACAACCTTAAAATTTAGATAAGAGACATGTGAAGCAATTTTATCTCTCAGATAAGTTCTTAGCAGGTGATTCAAAACTATGACCATCTCATTAGGTACTGTCTGAAATGGGGTTATAGTGTTAGTCCTAGAGAACTAAGCAAAGAATTATGAATTAAAAAAAAAAAAAAAGATATTGGTGACATTCTGAAAATGAATAGGGTGCTTATTGTTTATTACAGGACTGATCACCATTTCCACATCAGTGCAGGTTTGCCTTACAGTTATACCAGCCTTTGCATATTCGTTGTGATAGTGAAGTTAAGTAATACAGAATAAGGCAAAGATCTTCTGTTCTTTGTCTTAGCTGTGAGATTGCCTAACTGGATATTTTCTACCTGTTCACTTTGCCTTCTTTTTGTTTTTCTTTTCCTGATTTATCAACCATTAATTTATCGGTATATTGCAAGTTCTCTTTTGTTTTTTTTTTTTTACTCTAGGAGATAGAAACAAATTTGTCATTCTCTAATTTACCTTTATTATTGTGTTTCATTGTCTGTTTCCTATTTTTATTTTCAGTGAGGATGAATTTATGCTGAACTGATAAAATCTGCATATGAATGTGCAGACTTTCAGTTAACACCACAGTTTTGACATTGAGGTTTTTCAAGCATAACCATATTGCTTATTGTTTGGGATTCTTTCTTTTTCTTATATCCTGTAATCCGTTATTCCACACAATTTCCTGACCTTTGTTTCAATTTACATGAAAAATTGTGATCTTGCCCTAGTTTTATGCATCAAGTACATGAAGATCATATCTGTCTCAAAGCTAGAAACCATAAATAGAAGACCCAAGTATTAGGTTCCAGAAATTTATGCTTTATATATACATTAATAATTTAACATTTTATTTTAATTCCCTGTAACTAAGTGCAGTGCTTAACAGTTTATTGGTAGTTGATAACTGTGTATCATGTTTACAGTGTGGAACTATGTAGTACCACCTTCTGTTCAGTGCATGAGGAAAAGTAGCAGCTACAATAAGAAGTAAATAATGAGGGAGCTGTTAAAAATCAAAATTCCATGATACCTGATGTGTAGTAACCAAAATAATTCTTTTACTGTAACTACTTTTAAAAGTCAAGTTGAGAAATTTTCCACAAAATGTTCCGAAGGTAAAAGTAAAATATTGTTTACTTACCCATTTCAGTACTACTGAAAGGTTTCAGACTAAGGTAGCAACATAGGATTGAAATTTTATTCTTCTCATATTTTAATTGATTGAATATTGGCTGCCAGACCATGAAATATATCAAATTGGTATTATTGTATAATTTCAATATTTAATATAAGATTTTTTAACATAGAAATGAAAGAGTTCAATATTTTTGAAATATGTAGTATGGATGGTCTCACTCTTGTTTCACCAGATTTTTTATTCTGTGGAAGAGTGGCTTTTGAATCTCATTTAGTAGCACTCAACACAAAATTAAAATTAGAATTTCCCCTTGGAGGAAAATTATTTCTGCTTTTACATACTGACCTCATGATAATATAAAAATGTTCTAAAACTGTTTTGCTCTCAGGTTACTAATTGTGACAGTTTCAGGTTGAAACCAGGCAGAAATACCAATTCATGTAGTGGTTCCAAGTTCACCTATTTCTGTAACCGAATCATAGCACCAATTGGTGTAGTGGTTTGAGTGCCTACTAGAATTATTTACTCTTTTTGTGCTGTGGGATAGGATTAGGAAAAAAGCAAAGCAGGCTCAAAATTTAAAAAGGTATAAACAAGTTTATTAACAAAACCACAAGAGAGAAAAAATAGTCAATAAGAATCAGAATAAAACCTTCAAAACACTTCCCCTCCTCCATGACTTTATTTTCCCTTCTCACGGACAGCATATAGACAAAACTGGGAAATCTAGTTTAGTTTACCACCTATAAAACAGTATTTCATCAGTTCTCTCAGAGAGATAAGTCTCTACTGGTCTGCCATGGAAACATTCCCACAAGAAATAACAGCTCTCTTGTGGCTTTTTAATTCTCACAAAAGCATCTGTCTGGGAATCTGCATTTGTGAAGTCCCTCCCACATTACTCAGCCTTCCCACAGCTGCACAATGGGCCATGTAAACTCATGGGGTACCATTTTAAAGATTAACAGTTCAATAGCAAAGGTTTTCTTCATCTCTAGGAACAGAGATCTTTTCTCTTTCTGGGGGCAGATATTCATCTCATCTCTCTCTCTCTCCGTTCAAGCTTCTCATAAGATCACAACTACTTCAATATTTACTTAGTTCACCACAAATGCCTTTGCTCAGATCTACACTTTGAATAGTCTCATCTCCCCATCCATGCCTTCCATGACTTAAGAGGGATATTCTAGTATATCACAGTCCATTACCATGGCTTACAAAAGGATTTCAGCCTAAGACATCGTCATTCTCTTTCCATCTAAAATTCAACTCCTTCACCGACTGATATTTTCATGTTGTCTCTCCACATGTCTTCACTCTGTCCTTTTCTCCCACTTAAGAGAATTATTGCTTTGCAATTTTCATCTGTGCAAAGAAAGAGTTAATATTTCTCACAGGTCTGCGGAGGGCGATGATGGTGTTTCCTGGGCAGTGGCCAAAGGTGGTAAATTCAGGCTGCACCAGTATCCTGCACCCAACTCCATGTGCGAGGCCACTCCGCACAGCTGGGCCATCCCCTCGGAAGGATGACTTGGTAGCAGCGGCCAGAGCTGTTTATGGTGAAGAATCCTTCAGAAAGCCGCACTGGGGGAGGCAAGGAGCCTAGCCCCTCAGCAGGAGTCACCTGGCCCAGCTGGGCCTCCCGGGGCCACAGTGGGGGTAGCTTTAGCAGCAGGATGTTAGCATCCACTCAGTCCAGATCTGGCCGAGACGGGGCTTCTTTTCTCCCCGGCCCGGTAGCCGCTGAGCCCAGCCCTGCCAAGGCTACAGCAGCTGCAAGGCCCGGCCAGGCCGCGCAGGCCTGGGGGCCACGTGGCAGAGTGGGGCTAAACCCACCAGCACCAGTAACCTCTTCCCCAGAAGAAGGGGAAAGAGAAGAAGGAAACCTCTTAGAAGACAGAAACCAGTTACCTCTTCCCCAGAAGAAGGGAAGAGAACTTGCCAGGATCTTTCCAGATTTTTAACCTGTGTTTTTACAGAGGTGTATTCCCCTATTTAAATGGTTAATCAGGTTGTCAATATTTAAAGCTAGTCACTGGTTGGTTTTACCACAGCTTTCTTAGAAAAATCACTTCCGTGCAAAACCAGCACGCTAATTTAGGTCTATGTTCTTAGGTGTATTACTGAAACTCTTAAAAAATGTCCTGCCTAACTTCTTTAAACTTTTCTACATTGCATTTCTGCAGGTGTGTAGAGATTTTTCTCCATCCATGTCACGTGCGTCCCAGTTTTGTCATTAAACTGGATAAAACACAGAAAGAGTTTTACAGCAGAAACTTGAACCTTGGTTTCCTTAACCTCTCTGTAACTGTGTCCTACTTTCTAGCCAGCATGCAACATTTCCTTCATCTTTCCCCAAATCTGACTTCAGTTTCTTTATTGAACTTGATTTATTTTCTTCATAGTGGCAAAGCTTTCTTCAAAGAGATGGATAGTATTTCTTTATGTGAATCAGACTAACATATATCTAAAGGTGATGGCATCTTATAGAAGGAGAAAAGAACGGGTGCAATCTCCTTCATCCGCTTTCTCGAGGTTGAACTTTAAAATAATGCTTTATGAAAAAAAGTTGCATTTTTAAAATGTAAGTTCTTTGAAAGAGTTATCACCTTTCTTTGATAAGTTTTGTAGAAAAAGAGTGGGGCATAGTCCGGCTGGATGGGATGAATTATCTTTAAAAACATTCTAATTACTCATAAGAGATATAGATAAGCTTATCAGATCAGATTTCAAAACCCCTAAATTGCAGCATTAGATGTTATGTTTAGGGTTAGACATTTGCAATGAGCTGTGTAGATTTCAAGGTATCCCAGAATCCAGCTCATAATTGGGATAATTTAATACACGTCTCAAATAAAATGTTGACATATTAATACTGAAATTAAAAAAATTAAAAAGAAAAGATAATATCATATAATGCATCAGTTTTCTTGCTTTTGTTTTATAAGAAGCCACATTTGACAGGTAAGTTATAATCAAGACTTAATCTTTCTCTAAAAAAAGCTTCAGGTCTTGACAAATATTTCCATAATATCTATGAATATATTTTTTGTAGTAAAAGGTGAAATAATAAAATGTACCTGCATTACTGAAAATAAAAAGTCAGGGAAGCTGAATGTAAGTCATGGTCTTGAGTGCTAAGGACACATTGATAAATGAACTCGCTAATGACATTAAACTGAAACGAAAATTCAGCCTTATTGATGTCTAACACTAGTAAGAAAAAAATATCTCAAAATTCAATATTTCTGTAGCCTGCTTATTTAAAAGACTATGCAGACATCATAATTACATTCCCCAACTCTAGAAAAATAGCACAATTATGATCATGCTTCTCTAGCACCTTTCTTTCAAGCATCTAAAGTGCTTTGTAAACAATAACTAATTAAATGTGCTTATAATCTCCTTTCTGGTTCAGAAAACAAAACCACTTCCCTTTCTTTATAAATCTTTTTTATTTAATGGTGTAGGGTGGCAGGTGGGAAGTAGAAAATCTCTTCTGATTAATGTTACATCGGCAAGTTCATCTTTCATCTTTCATGCTTTGTCATTTTAGGATGCTATGCAACCACTGTTTTTATGCCTTTAGCACATAATACACAAAAACATGTCTGGGATTTCCACTGCCTTTTGTGAAAGGCACACTCTTTTGCCTTCTGTTTTGCCTCCTAAACATGTAGCAACTCTCTGTATTAAACTCATAATTTTGTCTGCTACCTCCTTTTACAACAGTGGAATGTCATAGAAAATCTTCATTAGATCATCTGTGATGGAATCCCCATAAAAATCTAAGAAAACAAAACACAGGTTTAATGCAATATAAATCTTCTGAGTATTTTGGATTATTTTTGAAGCTCATTGTGTAAAAAAGACTTTTTACAGCAAAAAGCACAAAAGATCCACAGAAGATCCAGACAACATAACAAATATGTACTATGCCCTTACTTCAGTTTTCTCACCATTCTACAGCTGGGCAGATTGAACAAGTCCAGAATATTTTCACCAGGTGACATGCAGTTCAGTCACATCAAAGTATTCTTTGGTTATGACTGCACACATGCAGTTAAAGGACATTTTTCTCTCTCTAGTTGTAAATCTAGTGAAGGCAACACAAGAAGAAAGATTTGAGGAGATATAAAGGCCTTGGAAACAAAATAATGAAGTAAGTGAATGCAAACTTATGACAAATATATCTCTATACACATATGTTTATAGCACATTAATCTATGTTTATGAATGTATATAAACACACACACACACATATATGCAGATACTAATGTATTAATTTATTAATTTATCCAAATTTACAATTAAAAAAAAAAGTTAGAGAGTAAGTGAAGGAAAGAGTCAAGTGTCAGAATTTCATCGGGTTTCCTTAACTGTCTCATTAAACTTTCAGGGTGTACTTTGTCTACTCACTGGAGTAGGTGGTTCACATTTTATTCTGTGACAAAATGAACAAAATAAACAAATAAACTTTGTATTTTTAAAATTTTACATTGATTCTTCTGAGCTACCCTGTCTGTCCCTTTTGTGACTTGGAACACACCTTTGTAAGTTCTGTAGCTATATTCTGTGAATATTTAATACAATTGCTGTTTTCTTGTAGGAAAGATGAATCATCTAGGTTTTGCCTTAGGAGCTGGAAGTTACTTTAAATATGCAAGTATTTTCTTCAAGTCATTCCTGTAGGCAAGAGGGAGCACATCTGCTCCCTAGTAACTTGAAAAAATTCAATAAACAAAGCTTCATAAAGCTATATTTTTTTTCAGAATTTGCATGAGATTTTCCTACAAAAGAATATTAACAATTGCTGGGAGATATTTTTCAAAAATAAAAACATATTCCACAATGAAAGAATACATGCTTGAAATATATCAATATATATCTGGGGTTTTTTTCCATTATTATTATCTGATTTTTTTTTTTTTTTTTTTTTTTTTTTTTTGGTAAGAAATGATCAAAAGAAAAATATTTCTATTTACTCTTGATGTTCTAGTCAACAAAACTAGAAGCTATAAGACTTGCCCACATTTAAAGACTAAGCTAAAGAACAGTTTGAAAAAAACGCAATGACTACAGACCAGAATTATCCAAAGTAAAAAATTTATATTGGCGTGTTGGTGGCTCACTCAAGCAGTGAAAAGCCTACCCAGCTTCTAGTGAAGACTTCAGTGACTTGTAGGCAGTGTTTTTGCAGCAATATTTCACATACCAATCATTATCAGAGGGAAGAAAGAGAGTAATTAAGACTGAATAAAACCTTAAAATTGAAACCTAACTCTGATAGATGTCACCCAGCTTGATAATTCGATCAGACAAGAAAAATAAAGGCAGTAGAACCTGATATTTCAAGAACTAGTCTGATCCAACACATACCTTAAAAATACTACGAGTGCTTTCAGCAGCAGAATTCAGATCGGATGCAAAATTACTGCAATTCTGCCAGACAATGTTAGCACCATCATTGCAGGAGTGCCCAGAGACTGAAGACTAAATTGAGAGTCATTGAGAGTGTTATACAAAGAACAAAATGGTATTTGATTGCCTAAACTGATAGTTTAAACTGTCAGGACAGGTGGAGGTAGGAAACAAAGGCACAGAAAGAGGCCAAAAACTGGCTGATTTCTCAAAGGTGGGTATGAAAGCAGAAGAGCTGGATTCTGACCCAGCCAACTAGATACAAAAGAGTATTTTCCCAGGAGCAGAGTTACCACTGGGAGAGGAATATTAAAAGTGATTGTGCAAATACCTCTCAAAAACCACCTAGACTGTGGCTGATTCACACTGAGCTGCAGTGAAACATGGACAAGGCAAGCTTCATTTTTTATTGTACACATATTCCTGTCTTCCCCTGAGCTTCTAAAGAAGCCATCATAGTATCCAAAATCACAGTAACTTGTGTTCCAACTCAATGCAGAGATTACTTTCACATAATGTAAATGGCCTAAACCTGTCAGAATAATAGACCTTAGAAACTGACTAAGAATTGAAAGATTTTTATTGAATAAACAGAAATTAATTAATTTTTGTTATCATAAAATCAGCAAATCATAGCATCATTTAGATTTGAAGAGACCTTTAAGATCATCAAATCTAACCAGGAACCCAGCACTGCCCCATGCACCACTGAACCATGTCCCTAAGTGCCACATCTACATGTCTTTGAAATACCTCCAGGGATGGTGACTCAACGATTTCCTTGG
Source organism: Argya squamiceps (assembly GCA_037834095.1). Taxonomy (NCBI): domain Eukaryota; kingdom Metazoa; phylum Chordata; class Aves; order Passeriformes; family Leiothrichidae; genus Argya; species Argya squamiceps. Next base: position 135,030,998 of record JBBMKD010000102.1, on the reverse strand, counting down.
CCAGCCTGTTGCAACACTTGGCAACTCTTGGTGAAAACACTTTCCCTATTATCCATCTAAGCCTTCCCTAGTGCAATCTGAGGCCATTTTCTCTGGTCCTGTCACTCGTTACATGGCAGAAGAAACCAACCCCCACCTCACTGCAACCTTTTTTCACACAGTTTTAGACAGTGATAAGGCCTCCCCATTACTGGAGACTAAACAATCTCATTTCCTTCAACTGTTCCTCATTAGACCCATACTCCAGAAACTTTGCTGATTCTGTTGTCCTTCTCTCAACACACTCCAGCACCTCAAGGTCTTTCTTGCAATGAAAGGCCCAAAACTGAACACAGGATTTGAGGTGTGGCCTCTCCAGTGCCAAATACAAGAGGATGATCATTGCTCTGGTCCTGCTGGCCACACTATTGATTAAAGTGGCTCGTTTGTGGCGGAATGCTTTCTCCAGATAGCTGATTCCCCAAGCCAATTTATAGTAGTCTGTGGGTTCTCCAGGTAGCTCGCTGAGGCATGGATTCAGGCTTGGAAGAAAGAAGCATGCTCTCTCTTTGGTTATGAAGATGTTTATTCAGTGCAGCCCATGCGGTTGGAGCTTTGCCAAAGCTCCTGTCCACATGGTGGGAAGGTGGAGAAAGAGAGAGAGAGGGAGGGCATGTGTGTCCCTTTTTCCCAGCTTGGGGGCTGGGCAGGGAAACACTGACCCAATGGGGAAGGAAAGGGGTGGGGTTACATCAGGATGAACCAGGTACAAGGGTAGGAATAGGGGGCTGAAAGGAACATGCCATTACAGACAAAAAACAAAATACAAATACAAAAACCCTGAAATTCACGCTGCTACAATTGATGATACAGGCCAGGATGTCCATGGCCTTTTTGGCGACCTGGGCACACACTGGCCTCATGTCAACCAGCACACACCCAGATCTTTTTCCAGTCAGCAACAATTGGTCAGCTTTCCAACCAATCCTCCTTCCCCAAGTCGGCAGCATTGCTTGGGGTCGTTGTGACAAATATGCAGGACCCAGCACCCAGTGTTGTTGAACCCAAATGCAATTGGCCTCAGTCCCTTGATCCAACCTGTCCAGGTCACTTTGTGGAGCTTTCCTACCCTCAAGCATATCAACATTCCTGCCCATCTGTCGGCAAGCTTACTGAGGAGGTACTTAATCTCTTTGTCTGGGTCATTGAGAAAGACAGTAAACAGGACTGGTACTAAAGAGAGTTAATTCTTTAATTAAAAGTTAATTGCTTCTAATTCTAATTATTTAACCATTCCTTTTCCCTTTTAATATTCAGCATGGACTAAATAATAAATCAATTGGCTGCCAGTGGTTTAAAACAGCTCTGACATTTACCTTGATACAGGAGATAGCAAAATAATTAATATATACAATGTTTTAATCTAAGAAAATGGACATACATAAAGAAATAAATGTTGGTTGTTTGTTCTGTGTTTTTTAATCTAATGAAAAACTGTTTAGGTTTGCAAGCTGCTAATTTACATACATGCTCAAGCTGTCAACTACTAAACTTCCAAACATGCTAAGATTGAACTCTACATCAAAATATTCAAAAAGGTTATTCTAAGTACTTTAGAATGATAAAGAAATTGTGCTTTATTTTATTTTGCGAGAAATTAAGAGAAATTCTTGTTTTCATAAGTTGAAAATCCATTAAATTAAAATTTGGAAAGCTAATGTTAAAAAAATATGTTCAGGAATTTTCCACTTTTCAAGGAAAAAGAATCAGTAGTGAAAAGCTATGCTTACTGGATTTTAGTATTTATTATCTTTATATGTAAGCAAGAAGGTAATGTTTCTTCTTGAAATAAAGCTTTTTCTACACTCTAGATGAGTGTGTGTATATCCATTATATACATATAATGACTATAGTGGTTATAACAATGTTAAGGATATTAAAGGTGATATGGAAATATATACCTATTATCATGCATTATAGCTCTGTATCAGCATGCATTCAAATTATGAAATAACTTTATGAAGAATTACACTGATATTTTGTTTACTCAGCATACCAGTTTATTTACTTATTTTGATTTTTGCACAATTGGAAAGACATTAAATTCTTTCAACAGTATTACTTTTCTCAAAGATACTGAGCAAAATTTTAAATATGTATAAAGAATCTCCAAATTTTATTCTAGAATATGCCTCTTAGTCAGTGCTGCCACTATTTTATTCTTTTTCCTTACTCTTTCTGCAATCCCTAATTACTGGTTGAAGGTCAAGTGAGTGAGTTGTATCAATTGATTTTGGTTTTGCTACAGAACATAATTTTTCTTACACTATTGTATTGACTATATACTGTTACTAGCACATTGGAGTTGACCAATGCAGTAATATTTCACAAGTTATTTCAACTTACTTTAAATGTGTATGTATTTTAATCTATAGAATTATTATTCTTACAAGAACTATTCTTCCTGTAAACAAACTTACGAAAATGTCAGAATTACTCATGTCTGTAAAAACTGTCATAGCTGAACTCCTCTCAGGATAAGAAATTGATGAAGTTATTGAAAATTACATCTGAAGCCTACTATACAGGATACTTTTAAATGAGATTTTTAGCATTTTCTTTTATGCAAACAGGCAGTGGAATAACATTACTAGAAGTCATATCAAAAATAGTATGTTCAAAGGTCCTTTAAACTTAATTATAAATTATTTTAATTTAAACTGTGATAGTATTCAGTGAATGATTTATTACAGCATTATTAAATGTGCTTCTACATAGTATAGCAATTTTCCACTTCATTGCTGCCATTTGAAAATGACGTCAGAAATTGCTTCACTTATTTCTTATTCTTAATAATTTATTGTCATGCTTGCAAAGCATTTCAGCTGGCTACTATAGTTTCCTCTTTCCTCAGTGCAGTTAAAAAACAACTTGGTGTTTTCTCAAATTATGCTAAAAATCTACTTACCTTTTTAGGTTATAATTGCTATGGTTTGTCTAGACAGCAATGGAATATACAATATCAATGACTATGATGAAATTTTAATATTCAACACTAATTATCCCTTAATCCTTAGATATGTTCCTTGACTATGTCACAATTTCCAAGGCTTGGTAATGTCAAAATCTAAACAGTGCAAGAGAAAACATAACAGAAAAGAATTTGTAAAGGATTGTTCAGTCTTACCTTCGAGTTACAGTGGAGCTTCAGGTTCTAAATACTAGATCAATAGTTAAGAAAATCTGATTTTGCAGATTTCAATGCAACATTAGCTCATTCATTGTAAATCTGATTTTTACTTTTTTTATAATTTAACTTTGTTACATATATTTATACATATACATACATGTAACGCTACTACAACACCAAAAACCTGCCCAGGGATTGTTATTAACAATAAATTCCCCTGAGGCAGGTTGAAAAGTCAGTCTAATATAGTGCTAAACTATCCTTGCTTTCAAAATATCATTCCTAGTTTCTAACAGTGAAGTCCTTTGCCATACATTAGTTCTTACAGCAAGTCCAAATCAAAGAGAATTCAAACAAATAATCTTTTTATAAAACATGAATTTAGTCTGTTGAAAAGTGTGGATTTCTTTGTTGATTTTCTTTTTTATTTTACTCAAGAAACCTGAAGAATGGCTTTATAAAATGATCTAATGGTGCAATCCCATCTGTCAAAATTAAAAATAGTCCAATAATTTTTTGAGCACCTAAATAACAAGAAAATATAATATTCTTCCTGGTACTCTTTTAAGAAAAATTATACCTTTTATGCACTTCAATAAAAATGAGCATAGAACATACTCAGTATGTCATACAAAATTATGTGGTGCTTATGCTCATGTCATACAAAATTATGTGGTTCTTGCAGGTATAAGCACATCAGAAAATAGAATTATGATGCTGATTCTGAAAAATCTTCATATTTTGAAGACTAATCTGAGATAATTTTTCATATCATAGAATGTACCAAATAAATTGTTAAATATTTTGAGATAAAAAATATTTTCCAGAAGGAGTGTACAAGAAAAAAGATGGTAGAACCTGGTCAAGAGGCAGGAGGAGAGGGGACATGGAACTGTGTTTCTGCTCTGAGCTCCTCCATTAGTGAGCTGTTGTACAATTAATGTTAGCATTGAAAGATACAGGCTACCACTCCCTTCAAGATCACTAATTTCTTACCTTAATTAAGAAGCAAGGTTAGTCTCTTCTGAATGATGGCATAATTTTTCTTGTAGATTAAAGACTAACTATTGTTTCTGAATTACACCTGGATCTCTTCCAGAAAAAAGCAACATATCAGAACTGGGACTGATGCCATAAATGCCTGTTTGACACAGAGTGATTTACTTGCAAGTGAAAGAACAAGAAATAATCCATGTGATTACTGATAGCTGATTAATCTTCATGCTGGAAGAACCCAGACATTTTGGTTCCTTGGCAATATCTAATTATAGGGTATTTAGACTGTAAGCAAAACTCTGCTTCTATGTTTCAGAACAGATCTCCTGTCTTAAGACATGAGACTTTCAGACTGAGAAGCCTGGAAGAGATTCCTCAAGTCAGCTGCAGAGAGATACAGTCAAAAGATTAACCTGGAAGTATGCAGTTTATGAAATTATCCTCAAAATCCTTTTGCACTAGAAATTAAATGCATTTCATTATGTCATTTATAAATTAGTATTAATTAAATAATTGCCTAGGAATTATCTGAAGATACAGACATTTCTCCCTTATACCTTAACTATATTTAAAATAAACATAAGAAAGATACAATTAAAAATATTATACCTAGCCTATTGTCTAAAATCAATATACTGAATTAATAAATGTAAATCAACAAGCATTAATGCTAAATAAGTATTAATTGGTGAAAATTTTTCTGTCACTATAGAAGATCAAATTACCTGTGGAAGAGCTCTTGCACTGAACAGGCATTAAAGAACAAGGGCTCTTTTTTTTTCTGGCATACATTAATATATATGTCACTAGGAGACTTTGAGCAGCAGATACAAATCCTACTCTTATTAAAGGCTAACAGTAGGTTCAGTACTCTTGAGTGCTGTGGAAAGCTGTATGGAGGCAGACACTTCTTTTTCTTGTCACATCCTTCATAAACTCAAGACCTGAAGCAACTGCTTTAATCTTGCAGTTTGATCTCTGACTTAATGGAGGCTTAATGAGATTCCTGATATAATTTGTCAGTCCACCAGCTGGTGCTAAACTAAAGCATGCTTTAGTTAAATGCTCTTGATATAAATGTTCCCAGCAAGAGAGAAGGCAGCAGAATATTTGAGATGTTATTGCAATGGCTTGGAAATTGCAGTTGAATTTGTGTGCCAAATTTGAATTTCTCTTGCTTAGGCTGAAGTGATAGGATCATGTTATATGCTTGTGATCTATCATGAAGAGCATACTATTACTACTTTTATTCCTTCTGTAAGCTTTTACAGGTCATGATCATGGCCTTACCCCTGCATTTTCTCTTAGATTTACTGAATAGGTTGAATAAATTGAACTTTTCTGATTATTTACTCAGAGCCTAATTGACCCATCTTTAAAATGTCATAAAAATTCTTGTCTTGCCAAGTAATGCTCATATTTGTCATCTAATTTGTAACCAGCTTGTCAGTAGATAACATACCAAAACATTAATAGTATAAAAAGTACCATTCACTAATATACATGGCAACAATTAAACATTTAAATATTAAAAATAATTAAATACAAAGGTATTTATCAGTGCAAAGGTGGAGAACCAATTGAAGCTGTAAATTATGTTTAGGAGTAAACAACCCCCCCTCCATACACACATTTTCTCGTGTATTTCCTCATTCTCCTTTTGTGTACAAATATATATTCTTATATTTTCAGCATACAGCATATTATGTTGTGGCAGTTTCAGGGACGACCCAAGGAACGAGACAGATGCAGGCATGCAGCAGGTCAAGGGAAGGCTTCTGATTCTTTATTCTATTCTAATTATCTGACTTCATTCTTTATATACATTTGTACAGAGGTCGAAGAGATTGGCTACACAGGTTGCCACCTCTTCGTCCTGGATGGTGAACATCACCGTCCATCACTGTGGGGGTTGGGTGTGTTTCCTCTTCGTTCGGCCAAGAAGGCCTCAGTTTCAAAATGGCTCCCAGTGTCTTCCATTTTGTTGTTTACTCCTTATATGTTAATCAGTTCTAAGTTTGATGTAAGTTTATTGGTTAGAAGTTTAGTTGTCAGTCATGTTAGTTAGACTATTATGGGATGTTCGGTTGAGTTGATACTTTGTGTTATCTTGCCTGAGGCGATTTTAAGTTTGATTGGTCCCCTATCTCACCCCATTTTCCCGCCTTCCCTTCATTGGTAGTTGCCATCTCTCCTCATTCCCAGTTCTCTTTCCCATTGGTTCTTTGTT
>JBBMKD010000102.1:135012396-135024503 GCA_037834095.1 Argya squamiceps | reverse complement strand
TTGTTTTTGTGAAGCTGCGTGAGAAACTCCAGTTCAAGAGTATAAACAACCAAAGGGCTTTTGCATCAGGGCAACATTATGTCATGACACAGACATCATTGTGATGATTTCAAGTAATTTCTGGATGGTTTGAGAGGCAGCAGCAGTTCTGTAACTTTGTGGCTACATTTAAAGGTATCATGCAAGTAGATGTCTAAACCACTCTCCAGTCTCCCTATTTGCCTGAATCCTATTGTAGGAAAATAAAGGATATTAAACCCTTATCCTAACTTACCATTAGCACTTAGTTGTGCTGCAGCCTTCGTGTGCAAGCTGTGATATCCTGAACTTTTAACTAGCTAACCAAAAGGAGGCTGGGAGCTGGTTGGAGCTGGAAGATAAGGAAGTGAGGAAGATTGCTACATTCATCAGTGGGAGCTCCAGCCTTAAATGTAAGAAAAGAAATGGCTCACCTAAAGACAATGGAGGGATCCAATGAGGAATGGCAAGACCCCAGACATTAATACTGGTTGGACCTTTAATGAGAGAGGTAGGGAATTTAGACTGTAAAGTAGAATTGCACAGAGATTTCTTTGTTTACGACCCATTTCTGGAGGGACCCAGGTCAAGGTGTTTCTACTGCTGTATTACTCAAACAAATTACCTTATTGGACCTAAAGCTTGAGACTGCTACAGCATAGAGTGGAGAAAATTCTTTAACAACTAGCTTTTTTCGTCCCTCACAATTTCATCTAACCCTTGCAAATTTTCCACTTACTTTTTCATGTGAAAGCATCATGTTTTCCTCTACTGTATTTCCCTCTACTAATTCATTCCAAAGATATCACTGGATATTTACCTGTTTACCTATTTACCCCAATGAATGTGTCATGGCTATTGGGTTCTAGTGCATGTTCAAACACCTCAGCTCAATCTGTAATTGAGATCACTCCTACTTCGTCCATTACTTGCCTTCCATGAAAAATACCCCAGCTCCCCTTGGCTCCTTATACACTCTGTTGATTTTTATTTTTAGGTATAATGAGAAATATAAAATAGAGTCTTGAAGAATTTAGCAATATGGAAGTTGATATTAATAATATGAAACTATAGAAAGGGAATAAGAAGACAGAAGGGCTCAAATACTGTGCCAGAGAGATCCATGGAGAAAACCCACATTACAGCCTTCCAGTACTTCTGGAAAAAGGACTTCAGGCAGCACTCTGTTCGTACAATTAACAGGGGAACTCAAGAGGAGTTACGACACTGAAGGAAGCCAGTATAATTTGGCAGAAATGGCATTATCTCTATTGTCTAAATCACCTATATCTGGATTTTATGCTTCTGCTGCACTACAAAATGAAACCTTTTATTTTTTTCTTTTTTTCTTTGTTTGATTAGAAAATTGATATTCATGATTATGTTCTGAACAGCTAAAATGCCTGATGTGAGATTAAATGAATTCCTTTTATCCGAGTATAAGAGGGAGGGCACCAATTTTCCTAATATTAGAAAGCACACAATATAAGGATATGTAATTTAAAACACATTAGCAGCTGGATATTTCCCAATCCTTCACTGAGCTGTCTGTAATGGAAGAGTATTGTGTAATAACCCCTTTCACTCACTTATGCTCTGTATGACGGCAAATCTGAGGACTGTTTTAAGGTGAGGCTCTGAAAAGCACAGAATCTAGATTATAATCAAATCTTTTGATAAGAAGTTCAATAATACAGTGAAATAACATGACAATTATGAAGAATAGTTCATTTCAGGAAAAAGAAAGAATAAGTTTTCTTAAAATTTTGAATAACCTATGTTAAATTTTGGGAATGTGGTATGCAAATTAGACAAGAGTTCAGGAAAAATCAGGCAAACCAGATCCTTTGAAATAAAACTTCAGGCCTTAGGTTTCTAGAGTTTTTCTTCTGCTTCTAATTATTTGCTCAACTTTCAGAAAACAAGTGTCCTAGCAAGGCTCACCACTAATTCTTTGAATTACAGAATGCATTTTAATAGGTATTTTGAATGGCTGCAGCTTGTAACCAACAAGCCCATCCTAGCAATGCAATATTATTAAATAGATAAAATGGATGTTTTCATACTATAAGAATAGTTAACTCTAAAAGTACTGTCATAACTCAAGAAAAATGTGATGGCCTCAAATGTAAAGGCCCTACTTTGAAGTCATGCAAAATCCAGATTCTGTTTTCAGAAACATATAGTACCCCCCAGTTATGATCAATCTTATAGTTATTAATAATATTTTTGATAATAAAAAATATAAAATATACTCAGCCCTATATCTGTTCTCTTCAAATGTGATCATATTTTTCTGCATAAAACAAAGAATTTCAAATTCAAACCAGTAAATTTCAATGGTTTCTCCAAAGAACAACACTTTTTTTAAACTTTAAAGCAAGTTGGATTTAAATGCTTACCTCTCCACAAGGCTTGAAGCCTGTCTATTCTGCCCAAAGATTTGCAGCAAGCCTGTAACAGCAGCCAGAAAAGTCACTGAATTTTTTGTAGTTGTCTCCAGTCCCTGAGTCACAAAGCAGAAAAAAACTGTAAAAAATCAAGGATTTTTTAATATGTCTTTTGCTACTTCTGGGATATAAGCTGAAAAGAAATTCAAGTGAGGTTTGGATTTCTGTTTCTGCATGCACAGGCACTAGATCCATACTTATGGAACTGGGCCAACAATTCTGTGATGGAAAATAATAAAACAAAACAAAAGAAAACCCCAACCAACCAACCGACCAACCAACCAACCAACCAACCAACCAAAAACAACTGCAAAGAAAACCAAAAAAACCCAAAAAACCAAAAAAACCAACCAAACCAAACCAAACCAAACCAAACCAAACAAACAATTAGGCAAGTCATCCTCACAATCTTAAGCGTCTCTTTAAAATTAAAGTGGATTCTGATCATCCTGTGGCACATAGGTTTCATTATATAGAATTCTAGTGACTTACACATGCCCATGAGGTCTCAAGCCATCTTTTCTTTATCTTGGGTCTACTGAAGGCAATAACAAAACTGATATTTTTGAGGACATTTTGACTGTGTTTCTTTCCATTTATATGTATGTAATTTGAAGCAGAGTCTTGCTGCCTTTTCTTCCCTTCCCTTTCACTTACATGCAACTTAAAATCACTTGTCTCACCAACAAAAAACCACAGGCTTTTTTTTTCACATTAAACATAATGTCTATGTACTTTAAAATTAAATTCAAATTCAATGTGTCTGAATGTTATTTCTTTTTTTAAAACTGTAGCCTTTAACTTTGTCCCAACACAAATTCTTGCATCTAAAACATACATAAGTATTGCTAAGCAATGCTTAGCAGATGCTGTTTTTAGAAACTTCTGCTTATACAACAGCAACTCTTTAGTATTAATCATGCAAATTATAATGATGTTCTTCAATAGAAATCAAATTTTAGCCTTTTAATGACCTTTACAGACATTTTTCTGTCAGCAGCAATCATCTGTGCATCAAGTTCAACTACATCTGCATAAGGCAACTTTGTAAGATCTTACCATTTAAATCAAAATGAAATCATCAATTGTGACTCCACTAGTATCAGTCTAATGTTATAATGCAGTGGCAATTTGTTTCTGCTTGCCACGGCTGGCAGAACTAAGCAGAACAAAAATTATTGAAACAGATGCACAAGTAATCAGTTATGTCACCTTATTGATGCATTCATGATTATCTCTTAATGAGGCAGAATTTCTTAAGAGGGAGTACTTGTCCCTAATGAATGTTTCTTCAGATGCCAGACTTGTTTGTCTTAAACACCTGCTTTCCTTGTATGACCTGCTATCCTTAATTACTATTTATAGGTACAGTGGAAAAGCAAAATTCTTGAAACAGGAGTAGATAAAAGATCCTGCATTTCATTACAGGAAAACAGACTTTGGGATAAAATAAAATGAGATTCTGAGATGTGACCAAGGTCTTAATTCAAACAAACAAACAACCAAACAACCAAACAAGTTTTAAAAAAGGAGGACAATGCAACATAAGATTTTAATGCAAAATAAAGAACTGGCAGCCTTCTAATGGACTGCTGATGGCATTTGAAAAATCTGTTTCTTGGTTTTCTTACTCTTCAACTCAAAAGATGGAGCATAGTTTACCCTCTACTAAATTTGTTCCTGTTCCTGTCAATATTAACAGTTCCTGTTAATACTGACTGGTTAAAAATCCAATAAAATAGCCACAAAAGTCTGGTGGTGGAAAGAGTGCTCAACAGCCCAATAACAGAATGGCATCAGGAAGTGACTTGCATAGAGTGGAATCCAGAGTCCTGTCATATCATAGAATTTCCTATACAGTATTTCCTATCATGAGAATGGGGATCTTGGCACCTGAAATGGCATTCAAAATCATTGTTTATCTAAGAAAATGAAAAGTAAATTTGTTTTGCTTTGTTTTGTTTCAGTGCATGTGTGGGGCTTTTTCTTTTCTTTTTTTTTTTCTCTCCAAGATTTATAATATATATATAGGTATGACTGTAGAGAAAAACAAGTTTTCATCTCCAAAGCCCTGGAGAGAACTCTGTATTTCTTTTGGAAATGGATTTATTGAGATTGTGTTTCCCAAATACAAGACATCAGCGCTTACTATTTTATGACCATTTACTTGTAATTACTGTCTTTTAGTATTCTCTTTATGTCCTGCTATAGAATGTACAGTTTTGAAATACCTTTTGATTTTTTTAAATAAAATTATTTGAAAAGCTCTTTTGACCTTAATTATTTACTTGCTATGAAGGCTTATTGGTGTATTCAGCTTCATATACAATGTCACCTCAACAATTTTATTTTATACAGATTTATACTTGTTAGACCATAGTATTTATATGATGACTTAATGAAGGCAGTGGCAGTTCGTATTTTACTTCAAGGCAATAGAAATATTTTATCTAATTCTCTATTTATCTCTAATGAACAAATTGGCAATTAATAATCTTACTGATTCTCTCATAGAGTATTCATAGTAAATGCTAAGTGGTTGTAGAAAGAGGAAATTCTGTCATTATTGGGGAAAATATACATGTTTGGGATAAGGGCCTTCCAATGTATTTATCCACAATCATTCAGAATAACAGAAAAGCTGGGAATTGGACTCAACGATCCTTGTTTGGTGTCCCCAATTCAGCTTTTTCTGTGATACTATTAACAGTTGGTTGGACATTGGAGGAGCTGATCTGAGTTCTAGGTCATTCAGCCTTGTCTTTTTCTAGACAACTTGTAAAAACCTCTAGTGAGAGAAAGTGCATAATCTCTAAGCAGTCTGTTTCTGCATTACTCTCCATATTTTATTCCTGTTTGTTTTCATTTTTAAAATGTATACTCAGAACTTCCCAAACCACAGTTTATGGCTGCTTGCCCTTGTTATACGATCTACCACAAATTCCTGTGAAAATCTGCACTGAGAATGAGTTTCAGTTTTGAAATACAGGCCTAATACTTGAATGGGCAAACATGAAAGAAGAATTAATGGGATTTTTTTGCTGCATACAAATTTTTTATCACTGTAAGTCCAAATTGCTTGTGGATCTCTGTGTAAACAATAAGATTTTGAAAGTACAAGTGCAATAACAGTAGGGTTTTAGATCACATTTTGACCTCAGGAGCTATCCTTCTACTAGAAGTATAGTCTGATCACCCTCAGCAAGTTCTTTGCTTGTAAAACAGCAATGAAATTCACACTACAGTGATATGATCAGTAATTAATATGCACCTGCTGGCTTTGCCCTGGTAATTCATTATTGTGAAGTTAACACCAAAGTTGTGGTGTGTTGATTACACATTAACTTTCATACATTACCAGTGGACCAGTGAATTGATGATATATTACTGTAGAATGTCAGGTAAGCACCAACAGTAAAATATAAGAGATAAACTTTGTTATTTATTTGTTTTTGTCAAAACAAGGTAACTTTATGACAAAGAAAGACACTAGCACAAGCACTGTGGTCTCAACATCCTTCATCATTAAACAATGGATATTGGATATAAAATTGGATATGGGCCAGCAATGTGTGCTTGCAGCCCAGAAAACTGGGCTGCATTGAAAGTAGTATGGCCAGAGATTAAGGGAGATGAGTCTACCCATCTAATCTGCTTTCATGGGACCTCACCTGGAGTACTGCATTCAGATTTGGGGTCCCTAGCACAAGAAAGACGTGTTAGTGTGTCCAGGAAAAAGCCACAAAAATGATAAGAGGACTTGAACACCTCTCCTGTGATAAAAAGATGAGAGGGTTGGGGGTGGTTCAGCCTAGAAAGACTCTATAGAAAGTTTCACTCTAGAAAGACTTTATAGCAGCTTTTTAATATATAGAACAGGCTTGCAAGGAAAACAAACAGACTTTCATCAAGGCCTGCAGTGACAGAACAAGGGTTAGCAGTTTGAAAGAGTTTATGAAGTGGTCTCTGTGGCTAAGCAGTAGTTCCCAGACCAGCATAAACAGAGAGTTCGTGGGTTCCTCAATCTCTGGCTGTGCGTGGTTTCAGGCTTGGAAAAAAGAGCGGACTCTGACATGGGTTTGGGAAGGTTTTACTCCTGTGCAGTCTACGTGGCAGAGCAAAGTTTGGGCCCTCGTTCTCCTCTTTTACCAGGGCGCAGCCTGGGCAGGAGAGCACTCTGGCCAGTGGGGGGAAGGGGAGGGAGTGGTTCCATCAGGGTGATACCACAGCGAATTGGGAACCGGGGGGCAAGGGGCTTTGGAAGGAATATACCAATACAGACAAATATACAATATACCTATACAACTTTGAAAACCTCAATCACGCACCACAACAAGTTTAGAGCTCGGGAATGGTGTAGGTCTCCAAGAAACTGCATTTCACTATCCTAAACTGTTTCAGAGCAAATTTCATAATACCTTTCTGCAGCCACAGCACCAAGCCAGGGCCAGTGGGGCCAGGGCTGCAGGTTTTGGTGTCCAGTGAATGTTTCCTTCCCCCTGCAATGCAGCAACATATCAGAACTGCAGTGCTGATGCCAGTTGGAAAGAAGCAGGGAAACCAACACTGCAGGTTTGGACCTGCCCCAGACAATGCCAGCACCCCTCATTCGCCTTTGTAAGCTCCTTCCTTTCCATGTTCCAGAAGGAGGGTTGGGCCAAGTGGGGCTTCGCTACAGTATTTTCTTTGTCTTCTGATCCACATGGCATTCCAAAGCAGCAGTCATTTTGGGGAAGGGGCTTCTCCTGCATACTGTCTTTGTCTTCTTGGCCACACTGCAGGCTCTGGTAGCTGCCATCTTGGGAGAGGGGCTTATCCACCATCCTGTTGTCTTTGTTCCTGGAGAGCCCATTGGATTCAGCACCTTGGTATTTTGTCATTATTACTGTTATCTTGTGGTTGCTGTTTGGTCTTTAGAAAACTGTTATTTTTTCACTTATATGTTCTTGCATTTTAAATCTTCTTGCCTAATTAATGAAAGGGGTGTGATTAAAACTATACAGGGAAGGTAACTAATTGTGGAATATCCACCCCATATAATTGTCTTGAACTAAGACAGAGAGTCAGGAGTTAGCCCCATCTGTCCTGGTCTTGAACAACTCCAGGGGCTGGGAGTCTACCACCTCTCTGGGCAACCTGTTCCAGTGCTTCACCACCTTTATAGTAAATAATTTCTTCCTAATATCTAGTCTAAACATTTTCTCCTTCAGCTTAAGGCTGCTGCCCCTTGTCCTCTCACTACATTCCCATCTGAGAAGTCCTTATCCAACCTTCTTTTAAGCTTCCCTTATGTACTGGAAACTGCTCTAGGGTCTTCCCAGAGTCTTCTGTTTTCCAGGTTGAACAGCCCCAACTCTCTAAACCTTTCTTCATAGGAGAGGTGTTCCAACTCTGTAATCTACTTAGTGATTCTCCTCTGGTTTTGTTCCAAGAGGCCAATGTTTTTCTTGTTATGAGGTCTAACATTAACCCAAAACACAAAGATCAAGAGAGAGAGAGAGAGAGAGAGAGAGGGAGAGAAATAGACAGATATATGCATGCAAAGCGAATAATTTATAAGTGTAAATGAAATCTTAACACTCCAATTCAAGAATCAATACTAGTCTAGATCTTCTTCTTCTAGAAAGTCAAGAATAAAAATCTAAATAGAAAATAATCTATAAAAAATAATAATAATAATAGTAATAATAACACAATTAAAATTGTAGCACACACTCAAAATTTTTGTCCCTTTTTCACAGTGACCTGTTCACCCTTCAATCGTTTGCCTGAGCCACGGAATCACAGAATTATTTAGAATGGAAAAGGCATCTATGATCATCAAGTCCAATCATTAACCTAACACTTCCAAGTTCACCACTAAACCATGTCCCCATGTGCCACATTTTTTTAAATACCTCCAGGTACAATAACTTGCCTACTTGGTGACTCAGTTACCTCCTTTTTATGTGTGTTCTAATACTTAAAAATTCTTTCCATGAAGAATTATTTTTAGTATCCTATCAAAACCTCCCCTGGCACAACTGGACACCATTTAGTCTTGTCCTATTGTTTGTTATCTGGGAGAAAAGATCAACACCCTCCTTAGTATTGAGGACGGATAGAGAGACGGGAGCGCTGAATCACTGATCAGAATTCGTTTTTACTGAGATTTCCAAATGCTTATATACTATTCTAGGAAAGCTAGTAATTTTTTTACTACAATGATAAGGTTAAACATCACACAGACAAAATTATACGTTTTACAACATGTCTTGCTTGCAGAAGTTTGATTCAATCATCTTTTCCTGTCTACCAGACTTAATCCAATCTTCATGTAATCTTCAAAGCTCTGTTTGTTCTTGCCAAGGCATGTTGTTAATCAAACTAATTATGCTAATTAAATCCATATCCTATATCCCACGTCCACATTTCCCCAGTTTCTGTTATTTTTTTATTAATTTTTACACACTGTAAAATACAAGAAATTATTATAACAATACATAATATAATGCCTAATACATATAAGCCTATTTTAACTAAATTTCTAATCTACCCATTGAGTCCCCAATCTCCTAGGAGTTGATTCAGCCAATCAAAACCCATAATCTGCTTGCAGTTTGTTTATACTCTCAGAGCTGATGCTTCAGCTCTCATCATGATTCAGCTCTCATCCTGCAACATAAGCTGAATCTGTTACTAGATTAAAAGGAACAGAAAATTTTTTAAAAGCTCTGACAACAATAGCAAGTTCAACAATTCAGGGACAACAACAATGTCAGATTGCTCAGTTCTGCTTTCAGAATTTTTCCATACATTCACTGATTTATGGGTTTTCTCAAAGCTATCCCTGAATATTGTCATAGCTCGTAAAGGAATCTTACTTCTCTTTGGTTTTGGGAGCAAGTTAAAAAAACAGCTTAACATTTTGCGCTTAGGCGGATGGAGAGATATATACCCTGGGTAATCTGCTAAAACAATTTGCAATTTCTCAGATTTCTGTAGCAACCAATTCAAATAAAACATTGTAAGAAGTAAATAGAAACGACCAAAATCTTTCTCATCCAAGGAGGTCAGTTTTTGATGAGCTTTGACAATTAGCATGGTCATAATTTCATCTTGCATGGAAATAGTCTTGGGCATATTATTGGCCAAAAAAACTCATTCAGTAATTAGCAGAGGGTCTGTTTTTTCTGAGTCCCACTGAAATATCAAGGCATGAGGCTTCCTATCAGGGTTTAAAATGATTAACCGTAGTGGTAACTCTGAAGTCAAGTGAGCTGATTGCCTCTGTGAGATAGCATCAGCTACTTTTTGAAGCGCAGCTTGTGTTGTTGTGTTTAAATATCTAAGTGATGAGAGATCAGGCTCTCCTCCTAATAGAGCAAACAATGGCTCCAAATCTGCATTTGAAATTCCAAGCAAGGAACAAGTCTCGATTATAGTTTCTAGCAATTTTTGTCAATCATACAAGTTTTGATTTCAGTTTAAATTTGCAAATGTTGTGCCGAAATAGAGAGCATTCCTATGCACTAACCCAGATATTTCCATGAGGATGTCCTTTGAACCAAAATCAAACTGGTTATCACAATCTTTGTTAAAAGCATGTAAGTTTAAAAGGCTATGTCTGAGCACTAGAAACAGTTCTCAGTAAATACCATGATATTCAGGAAATCATAATTTATTCTTATTCTCAGTAGCAGTAAGCCACTGCTCCAGAGTAATTTCCAATTGTTCAGGTAGACTAAACTTATACCCACACATTAATCGTTGAATTTGTGCATTATTTCTGCCGCAAAATTATTCAGTAATAACTCTGGGAGTGTTTGAGCACACAGAGTGATGCACATCCAGCACAGTGTACATGGCTGGGCCATCATTTCCCAACCCTAGAAAACAAATCTACTGGAATTAAAAGCACTTGGAAGTAAACCCTCTAGAATTCAGATAACCAAAACTATTGCTTTCTTTCTTTCATAGCCAGTGAAATGAAGATTAAATTATAATCACTATTAAACTAACAAAAAGTTACCCAAGACTTTGTTTTTAAAGATGTTTACCACACTTCAAATTACCAGATAGATATTATTTGGAAAGGAATTTATTTACTCTGTGTGTAACCCTGTGGAAAAAGGTCTATCAAAAAACAATTCAAAAAAATTGAAAACATAAAAGGGCTTTCAGCAGTCTTCTCAGCAGGGGTGTCATAGCCAGCTCCCCCTTTCCTGTTAAGAAGTTAAGAGACATTAATCCACCTAAACTGTTTTTTCTGCTTTCTAGGTTAGTTTTAAAGTCGTGTGCTTAAATGACCTCTATACGAAATTTGACTGAATTCTAAAACCCCACTTGTCAAGAGATCCTATCCCCACAAAATCAGAGGGACAGACAGAACAAAAGGTAGAAATTTTCATTAAGTATTGGCTCTGCAGGCTTTGACTATTCCTACCCACACCTGAGAGTACCTGAGGCACTGTTGTTAACTGGCCGATCACTAGGTCATTGGCTTTTTGAGAGTCACATCTGAACCAGTATCAATGAGACCTATGAGCAAGGTGTGGTGACTGGGTTCCAAGAGTTCATAGATTTCCTGTAGGGAGACAAAAACTGAGCCGTTAGACAACATTACTCTGTTATTGGTTGATATGTCCAGTCTTGCAGTTCTTGGAGTGACTGCACCTAAGTTGGAGATGGTGTGATGGATGGGGGCTGGGCTGGTTGGAAGCTGAAAATTGCTCCTGGTTGCTGTGGCAGCTGCTGTGTTGGCTGTAGGATTTGTGTCTGCACTCATTGCCATCCCGCGTTGCCAGATGTTTCCCTGTAGAAGATGGCCATTCTGGTGAAACTTAAAGCGGCACTGATTAGCAAAATAAAGGCAAAGTCTCTGTCCTTAAGGGCTTTCTTTTTTTATCCGTAACCCATTGTTATGCATATTTGAAGGGAATAAGTCCAGATCTCTTTTGGGGTCGGGGTTGAAAGGCTCTTCATCACTGCTAGAGTCTGCGTCCACATAAGCGATAAGCGTTGGAAGCTCTGAGGTGGGATGGTGGGAGGGCTGTAGGTGACGACCAGGCCCTATCCCTGCTGCATGTAGGGGAGGGCAGATGGGAGACAGGGAGCAGGACCTGGGCTGGTTTCAGTTTGGCACAGTCGCCGGGACCATCTCGGTGGCAGCCTCGCAGGCTGCCCTGCTCCCTCCCTCTTTTTTAATCGTGTCCATGACCGCCCTCCAAGCAGGAAGTGTTAGTAGCTCTGGCTCATGGCCAGGCAGCATAGCCAGGTCGTAGAGCTTTATGCCAACCTTATCCTGGTAGCAGAGGCTAAAAACATGGGGAAACTTGTGGAAGTGACTTAAAGTCCTGCTTTAGGATGGGGGATCCATGCTTTAGAAGCGTGAGCATGGTTTCATTAATATCTATCTTGTTGGACATGTCCTGTCCCATACTTTTAGTTCTCCTGGCTCACCTGCCATGTCACAGCATACAGGCGACTGTGGACCCAAATGCGTTTCTGTCACCGTCATGATCAGTTCCAGAGGCGTCATCAATTGTCGTCAGCTAGCCAGTCCTTCTTTGCTGTGGTTTCTCCCTGGGAGCAGCTTACCGGCTCTGCCGCTTACCCCAGGCAACAGCACAAGTTCGTGGGTCCCTCAGTTCTGCTAGC